>CATIUR010000004.1:141142100-141859600 GCA_949592205.1 Helichrysum umbraculigerum | reverse complement strand
ACCAATTTTTAACAATTTTTTTATAATGATGCCAAAGTTTCCTATTTGTTGTCTATATTGGTGTGTTAACTTTTGTTTAGATGCAGATATCCACACCGTATACTCTTTATTCTCATCATTTAACCTTACACAAAATCGTATCGGGTTTTGCTACTTTTTCAGATTAAGTTTTTTTTTTTTTTTTTTTTTTTTTTTTCAAGTGTTGGAGATAACGCGAAATCAATCCTGGATTCACTTACTAGTTCATTTATCATCTCCAAATCTTACACAATCATAACACCACTTTCAAAATTTTACTCCAATTTAACCTCATAATTATTATTTAGCATAATCGTATGGTTTCTTTGCTACTTTTTTTTTATTAAAACAATTTTTAACAATTTTTTTATAATGATGCCAAAGTTTCTTATTTGTTGTCTATATTGGTGTGTTAACTTTTGTTTAGATGCAAATATCCACACCGTATACTCTTTATTCTCATCATTTAACCTTACACAAAATCGTATCGCGTTTTGCTACTTTTTCAGATTAAGTTTTTTTTTTTTTTTTTTTTTTTTTTTTTTTTTTTTTTTTTTTCAACTGTTGGAGATAACGCGAAATCAATCCTGGATTCACTTACTAGTTCATTTATCATCTCCAAATCATATACAACCATAACACCACTTTCAAAATTTTACTCCAATTTAACCTCATACATATTATCTAGCATAATCGTATGGTTTCTTTGCTACTTTTTTTTGATGATACCAATTTTTAACAATTTTTTTATAATGATGCCAAAGTTTCCTATTTGTTGTCTATATTGGTGTGTTAACTTTTGTTTAGATGCAAATATCCACACCGTATACTATTTATTCTCATCATTTAACCTTACACAAAATCGTATCGCGTTTTGCTACTTTTTCAGATTAAGTTTTTTTTTTTTTTTTTTTTCAAGTGTTGGAGATAACGCGAAATCAATCCTGGATTCATTTACTAGTTCATTTATCATCTCCAAATATTACACAATCATAACACCACTTTCAAAATTTTACTCCAATTTAACCTCATACATATTATTTAGCATAATCGTATGGTTTCTTTGCTACTTTTTTTTTATTAAAACAATTTTTAACAATTTTTTTATAATGATGCCAAAGTTTCTTATTTGTTGTCTATATTGGTGTGTTAACTTTTGTTTAGATGCAAATATCCACACCGTATACTCTTTATTCTCATCATTTAACCTTACACAAAATCGTATCGCGTTTTGCTACTTTTTCAGATTAAGTTTTTTTTTTTTTTTTTTTTTTTTTTCAAGTGTTGGAGATAACGCGAAATCAATCCCGGATTCACTTACTAGTTCATTTATCATCTCCAAATCTTACACAACCATAACACCACTTTCAAAATTTTACTCCAATTTAACCTCATACATATTATCTAGCATAATCGTATGGTTTCTTTGCTACTTTTTTTTGATGATAACAATTTTTAACAATTTTTTTATAATGATGCCAAAGTTTCCTATTTGTTGTCTATATTGGTGTGTTAACTTTTGTTTAGATGCAAATATCCACACCGTATACTTTTTATTCTCATCATTTAACCTTACACAAAATCGTATCGCGTTTTGCTACTTTTTCAGATTAAGTTTTTTTTTTTTTTTTTTCAAGTGTTGGAGATAACGCGAAATCAATCATGGATTCACTTACTAGTTCATTTATCATCTCCAAATCTTACACAATCATAACACCACTTTCAAAATTTTACTCCAATTTAACCTCATACATATTATTTAGCATAATCGTATGGTTTCTTTGCTACTTTTTTTTTATTAAAACAATTTTTAACAATTTTTTTATAATGATGCCTAAGTTTCTTATTTGTTGTCTATATTGGTGTGTTAACTTTTGTTTAGATGCAAATATCCACAACGTATACTCTTTATTCTCATCATTTAACCTTACACAAAATCGTCTCGCATTTTGCTACTTTCTTCCGATTAAGATTTTTTATTTTTTTAAGTGTTGGAGATAATGCGAAATCAATCATGCATTCACTTACTAGTTCATTATCATCTCCAAATCTTTCACAATCATAACACCACTTTCTAAATTTTGCTTCAATTTAACCTCATACATATTATCTAGCATAATCGTATGGTTACTTTGCTACTTTTTTTTTATTAAAACAATTTTTAACAATTTTTTTAAAATGATGCCAAAATTTCTTATTTGTTGTCTATATTGGTGTGTTAACTTTTGTTTAAATGCAAATATCCACACCGTAAACTCTTTTTTCTCATCATTTAACCTTACACAAAATCGTATTGCGTTTTGCTACTTTTTCAGATTAAGTTTTTTTTTTTTTTTTCAAGTGTTGGAGATAACGCGAAATCAATCCTGGATTCACTTACTAGTTCATTTATCATCTCCAAATCTTACACAACCATAACACCACTTTCAAAATTTTACTCCAATTTAACCTCATACATATTATCTAGCATAATCGTATGGTTTCTTTGCTACTTTTTTTTGATGACACCAATTTTTAACAATTTTTTTATAATGATGCCAAAGTTTCCTATTTGTTGTCTATATTGGTGTGTTAACTTTTGTTTAGATGCAAATATCCACACCGTATACTCTTTATTCTCATCATTTAACCTTACACAAAATCGTATCGCGTTTTGCTACTTTTTCAGATTAAGTTTTTTTTTTTTTTTTTTTTTTTTTTTCAAGTGTTGGAGATAACGCGAAATCAATCCTGGATTCACTTACTAGTTCATTTATCATCTCCAAATCTTACACAATCATAACACCACTTTCAAAATTTTACTCCAATTTAACCTCATACATATTATTTAGCATAATCGTATGGTTTCTTTGCTACTTTTTTTTATTAAAACAATTTTTAACAATTTTTTTATAATGATGCCAAAGTTTCTTATTTGTTGTCTATATTGGTGTGTTAACTTTTGTTTAGATGCAAATATCCACACCGTATACTCTTTATTCTCATCATTTAACCTTACACAAAATCGTATCGCGTTTTGCTACTTTTTTCCGATTAAGATTTTTTATTTTTTTATTTTTTTATTTTTTTAAGTGTTGGAGATAACGCGAAATCAATCATGGCTTCACTTACTAGTACATTTATCATCTCTAAATGTTTCACAATCATAACACCACTTTCTAAATTTTGCACCTATTTAACATCATACATATTATCAAGCATAATCGTATGGTTTCTTTACTACTTTTTTTTGATGACACCAGTTTTTAACAATTTTTTTTAAAATAATGCAAAAATCTCTTATTTGTTTTAAATATTGGTGTGTTAACTTTTGTTTAGAAGCAAATTTCCATACCGTATAGTCTTTTATATCCTCATTTAACTTTACACAAAATCGTATCGCATTTTGCTACTTTCTTACCGATTAAGATTTTTTATTTTTTTAAGTGTTGGAGATAATGCGAAATCAATCATGCATTCACTTACTAGTTCATTATCATCTCCAAATCTTTCACAATCATAACACCACTTTCTAAATTTTGTTTCAATTTAACCTCATACATATTATCTAGCATAATCGTATGGTTACTTTGCTACTTTTTTTTTATTAAAACAATTTTTAACAATTTTTTTAAAATGATGCCAAAATTTCTTATTTGTTGTCTATATTGGTGTGTTAACTTTTGTTTAAATGCAAATATCCACACCGTAAACTCTTTTTTCTCATCATTTAACCTTACACAAAATCGTATTGCGTTTTGCTACTTTTTCAGATTAAGTTTTTTTTTTTTTTTTTTCAAGTGTTGGAGATAACGCGAAATCAATCCTGGATTCACTTACTAGTTCATTTATCATCTCCAAATCTTACACAACCATAACACCACTTTCAAAATTTTACTCCAATTTAACCTCATACATATTATCTAGCATAATCGTATGGTTTCTTTGCTACTTTTTTTTGATGATACCAATTTTTAACAATTTTTTTATAATGATGCCAAAGTTTCCTATTTGTTGTCTATATTGGTGTGTTAACTTTTGTTTAGATGCAAATATCCACACCGTATACTCTTTATTCTCATCATTTAACCTTACACAAAATCGTATCGCGTTTTGCTACTTTTTCAGATTAAGTTTTTTTTTTTTTTTTTTTTTTTTCAAGTGTTGGAGATAACGCGAAATCAATCCTGGATTCACTTACTAGTTCATTTATCATCTCCAAATCTTACACAATCATAACACCACTTTCAAAATTTTACTCCAATTTAACCTCATACATATTATTTAGCATAATCGTATGGTTTCTTTGCTACTTTTTTTTATTAAAACAATTTTTAACAATTTTTTTATAATGATGCCAAAGTTTCTTATTTGTTGTCTATATTGGTGTGTTAACTTTTGTTTAGATGCAAATATCCACACCGTATACTCTTTATTCTCATCATTTAACCTTACACAAAATCGTATCGCGTTTTGCTACTTTTTTCCGATTAAGATTTTTTATTTTTTTATTTTTTTAAGTGTTGGAGATAACGCGAAATCAATCATGGCTTCACTTACTAGTACATTTATCATCTCTAAATGTTTCACAATCATAACACCACTTTCTAAATTTTGCACCTATTTAACATCATACATATTATCAAGCATAATCGTATGGTTTCTTTACTACTTTTTTTTGATGACACCAGTTTTTAACAATTTTTTTAAAAATAATGCAAAAATCTCTTATTTGTTTTAAATATTGGTGTGTTAACTTTTGTTTAGATGCAAATTTCCATACCGTATAGTCTTTTATATCCTCATTTAACTTTACACAAAATCGTATCGCATTTTGCTACTTTCTTACTGTGAAAACTTAATAAAGATCTAGCTCAGATTGTTTAGATCTTGATCTAGGATACAATAACATTGAATTAATCATAAAGTGCGGAATAACAATAAGAACATCAATGTTATCACTTCAAGCCTCAATTTTATTCGATCACAATAAAACGGTTATACAACTATAACAGGATCAAGAAACCTTGATCTTGAGGCTAAACAAAACCCTTAGACGTCTACATTATGTGTGCACACTAAACTACGTCCCTTATGTCTCTTTATATAATAGAGACATCTAGGGTTACAAGAAATCATAATTATGGTAGGAAACTAATTAAAATAAAACAATTCATATTTAGTCCCTCAACTTTTAATTATTTTGTATCATCAAATCAAAATATCCTTACAATCTTCCCCTATTTGATGATGACAAAATAATCATCTTCTCGCGCAAACTTCCCCTTAGTTCTTGATTTCTTGTAAACATGTCATGCATAATAAGCTGCAAATCTTGACCTTCAAATCTTCTTCCCCTTTTTTCATAATCCAATAGGGGTCTTCAAAAGATAAGCAACTTGAATCTTTTCAACTTTTTCCTCAATCAATGCATGAACATATCCCGATGGTTAAAAACTTTAAACAACAAGCTTCCCCTCAAATGAATGTTTTAACCATCCCTTGAATCTCGAATTCTATCAGCTCTATGTAATGATCACATATGAAGAAAACAGAATATAACAAACTTGATAAAGAAGTCCAATCTTCCAAACCTGTACCTTATATCTTGTACTAACCACGACGTCGAACTTATATCTTTGTATAAGTAGACCTCAATCTCTTTGACAAAAATCCTTATTCTTCATAATAAGTCACCGAGCAATCCAAACTCTTCCAAGTGATAGCAAATGTGAGCATTGAGCATCATAAGTTTAATCTCACACGTTTGCTAGATTTGTCAAGTCTTCGTCGTCTCCATACAAACCAAACAAGTTATCTTCAAAGCTTAACATCATCACTTTGAGATATGATAAGATACATAGCTGAAAAACTCAACTACAATATCAAATAAGCTACAATCAACCTTCTTCGTAATCACATCTTCATATAATCTTCATGAACGAGCCATTAAATCAATAAGAATAAATTGTTATGAAAACAATTCCAATCGAGATCCAACACTATCATGGATAACTGTTTTTGAACTAACAGTGTTAATCTTCAGTTCCAAGTCCAAATCAACTAACAGTGGTTACAAAATTCACAAACAATGGTAATCTTCAAAATCCCGAACAGTGGTAACCACTTTGCATTAACAGTGGCAAGCTCTACTAGCCGTGGCAAGTTTGTACTAACAGGGGTACGCTTGTACTGACAGAGGCAATGTTGTACTAGCAGAGGCGAGTTTGTACTAGCAGCGGGACACTTTGTGCTAACAGTGGCTGAGCAGTGGCTAGCACATGTAACCAACAGGGGCAGGCAACTTCTGAATTATATATCTCCCTGATTATGGATCTGATGAAGCTCGAATTTTAACACGAAGTCTATCAATGTTTCATTAACCACATATCCAAAAATCATAAACTTTTGTTGAATAACGAAGACACAGTGATCGTTTTACTTCTTCCGTTCTGAAAAACCCTAAACTTTCAGCAACCAATTTCGACAATGAATATCTCTCAATCAAAACCTCAGATCAAAAATTCCTTCAGTAGGAATGTGCGCTTATATGTTAAGAACCTACAGTTCAAATTTCACGACAATCTAACGGTTAACGAATGAGATCCGAATTTTTTACCATGGCTGTGCAGAAAGTGACGAATTACGAATTTTTCTTGCAATCTTCTAGGGTTTCTTCGATACGGCTTCTTTTATCTCGTACACCTTGTATATCCTAGATCACGAGCAACCTTGCTCTGATACCAATTGTGAAAACTTAGTAAAGATCTAGCTCAGATTGTTTAGATCTTGATCTAGGATACAATAACATTGAATTAATCATAAAGTGCGGAATAACAATAAGAACATCAATGTTATCACTTCAAGCCTCAATTTTATTCGATCACAATAAAACGGTTATACAACTATAACAGGATCAAGAAACCTTGATCTTGAGGCTAAACAAAACCCTTAGACGTCTACATTATGTGTGCACACTAAACTACGTCCCTTATGTCTCTTTATATAATAGAGACATCTAGGGTTACAAGAAATCATAATTATGGTAGGAAACTAATTAAAATAAAACAATTCATATTTAGTCCCTCAACTTTTAATTATTTTGTATCATCAAATCAAAATATCCTTACACTTACGATTAAGATTTTTTATTTTTTTATTTTTTAAGTGTTGGAGATAACGCGAAATCAATCATGCATTCACTTACTAGTTCATTTATCATCTCCAAATCTTTCACAATCATAACACCACTTTCTAACTTTTGCACCTATTTAACATCATACATATTATAAAGCATAATCGTATGGTTTCTTTGCTACTTTTTTTGATGACACCAGTTTTTAACAATTTTTTAAAAATAATGCAAAAATTTCTTATTTGTTTTCTATATTGGTGTGTTAACTTATTATTAGATGCAAATATCCATACCGTATAGTCTTTTATCTCCTCATTTAACTTTACACAAAATCGTATCGCGTTTTGCTACATTTTTCCGATTAAGATTTTTTATTTTTATTTTTTTAAGTGTTGGAGATAACGCGAAATCAATCATGGATTCACTTACTAGTTCATTTATCATCTCTAAATGTTTCACAATCATAACACCACTTTCTAAATTTTGCACCTATTTAACATCATACATATTATCAAGCATAATCGTATGGTTTCTTTACTACTTTTTTTTTATGACACCAGTTTTTAACAATTTTTTTTAAAATAAGGCAAAAATTTCTTATTTGTTTTCTATATTTGTGTGTTAACTTTTGTTTAGATGCAAATTTCCATACCGTATAGTCTTTTATATCCTCATTTAACTTTACACAAAATCGTATCGCATTTTGCTACTTTATTCCGATTAAGATTTTTAATTTTTTAAGTGTTGGAGATAATGCGAAATCAATCATGCATTCACTTACTAGTTCATTATCATCTCCAAATCTTTCACAATCATAACACCACTTTCTAAATTTTGCTTCAATTTAACCTCATACATATTATCTAGCATAATCGTATGGTTACTTTGCTACTTTTTTTTTATTAAAACAATTTTTAACAATTTTTTTAAAATGATGCCAAAATTTCTTATTTGTTGTCTATATTGGTGTGTTAACTTTTGTTTAAATGCAAATATCCACACCGTAAACTCTTTTTTCTCATCATTTAACCCTACACAAAATCGTATTGCGTTTTGCTACTTTTTCAGATTAAGTTTTTTTTTTTTTTTTCAAGTGTTGGAGGTAACGCGAAATCAATCCTGGATTCACTTACTAGTTCATTTATCATCTCCAAATCTTACACAACCATAACACCACTTTCAAAATTTTACTCCAATTTAACCTCATACATATTATCTAGCATAATCGTATGGTTTCTTTGCTACTTTTTTTTGATGATACCAATTTTTAACAATTTTTTTATAATGATGCCAAAGTTTCCTATTTGTTGTCTATATTGGTGTGTTAACTTTTGTTTAGATGCAAATATCCACACCGTATACTCTTTATTCTCATCATTTAACCTTACACAAAATCGTATCGCGTTTTGCTACTTTTTCAGTTTAAGTTTTTTTTTTTTTTTTTTTTTTCAAGTGTTGGAGATAACGCGAAATCAATCCTGGATTCACTTACTAGTTCATTTATCATCTCCAAATCTTACACAATCATAACACCACTTTCAAAATTTTACTCCAATTTAACCTCATACATATTATTTAGCATAATCGTATGGTTTCTTTGCTACTTTTTTTTATTAAAACAATTTTTAACAATTTTTTTATAATGATGCCAAAGTTTATTATTTGTTGTCTATATTGGTGTGTTAACTTTTGTTTAGATGCGAATATCCACACCGTATACTCTTTATTCTCATCATTTAACCTTACACAAAATCGTATCGCGTTTTGCTACTTTTTTCCGATTAAGATTTTTTATTTTTTTATTTTTTTAAGTGTTGGAGATAACGCGAAATCAATCATGGCTTCACTTACTAGTACATTTATCATCTCTAAATGTTTCACAATCATAACACCACTTTCTAAATTTTGCACCTATTTAACATCATACATATTATCAAGCATAATCGTATGGTTTCTTTACTACTTTTTTTTGATGACACCAGTTTTTAACAATTTTTTTTAAAATAATGCAAAAATCTCTTATTTGTTTTAAATATTGGTGTGTTAACTTTTGTTTAGATGCAAATTTCCATACCGTATAGTCTTTTATATCCTCATTTAACTTTACACAAAATCGTATCGCATTTTGCTACTTTCTTCCGATTAAGATTTTTTATTTTTTTAAGTGTTGGAGATAATGCGAAATCAATCATGCATTCACTTACTAGTTCATTATCATCTCCAAATCTTTCACAATCATAACACCACTTTCTAAATTTTGCTTCAATTTAACCTCATACATATTATCTAACATAATCGTATGGTTACTTTGCTACTTTTTTTTTATTAAAACTATTTTTAACAATTTTTTTAAAATGATGCCAAAATTTCTTATTTGTTGTCTATATTGGTGTGTTAACTTTTGTTTAAATGCAAATATCCACACCGTAAACTCTTTTTTCTCATCATTTAACCTTACACAAAATCGTATTGCGTTTTGCTACTTTTTCAGATTAAGTTTTTTTTTTTTTTTTTTTTTTTTCAAGTGTTGGAGATAACGCGAAATCAATCCTGGATTCACTTACTAGTTCATTTATCATCTCCAAATCTTACACAACCATAACACCACTTTCAAAATTTTACTCCAATTTAACCTCATACATATTATCTAGCATAATCGTATGGTTTCTTTGCTACTTTTTTTTGATGATACCAATTTTTAACAATTTTTTTATAATGATGCCAAAGTTTCCTATTTGTTGTCTATATTGGTGTGTTAACTTTTGTTTAGATGCAAATATCCACACCGTATACTCTTTATTCTCATCATTTAACCTTACACAAAATCGTATCGGGTTTTGCTACTTTTTCAGATTAAGTTTTTTTTTTTTTTTTTTTTTTCAAGTGTTAGAGATAACGCGAAATCAATCCTGGATTCACTTACTAGTTCATTTATCATCTCCAAATCTTACACAATAATAACACCACTTTCAAAATTTTACTCCAATTTAACCTCATACATATTATTTAGCATAATCGTATGGTTTCTTTGCTACTTTTTTTTATTAAAACAATTTTTAACAATTTTTTTATAATGATGCCAAAGTTTCTTATTTGTTGTCTATATTGGTGTGTTAACTTTTGTTTAGATGCAAATATCCACACCGTATACTCTTTATTCTCATCATTTAACCTTACACAAAATCGTATCGCGTTTTGCTACTTTTTTCCGATTAAGATTTTTTATTTTTTTATTTTTTTAAGTGTTGGAGATAACGCGAAATCAATCATGGCTTCACTTACTAGTACATTTATCATCTCTAAATGTTTCACAATCATAACACCACTTTCTAAATTTTGCACCTATTTAACATCATACATATTATCAAGCATAATCGTATGGTTTCTTTACTACTTTTTTTTGATGACACCAGTTTTTAACAATTTTTTTTAAAATAATGCAAAAATCTCTTATTTGTTTTAAATATTGGTGTGTTAACTTTTGTTTAGATGCAAATTTCCATACCGTATAGTCTTTTATATCCTCATTTAACTTTACACAAAATCGTATCGCATTTTGCTACTTTCTTACGATTAAGATTTTTTATTTTTTTATTTTTTAAGTGTTGGAGATAACGCGAAATCAATCATGCATTCACTTACTAGTTCATTTATCATCTCCAAATCTTTCACAATCATAACACCACTTTCTAACTTTTGCACCTATTTAACATCATACATATTATAAAGCATAATCGTATGGTTTCTTTGCTACTTTTTTTGATGACACCAGTTTTTAACAATTTTTTTAAAATAATGCAAAAATTTCTTATTTGTTTTCTATATTGGTGTGTTAACTTATTATTAGATGCAAATATCCATACCGTATAGTCTTTTATCCACTCATTTAACTTTACACAAAATCGTATCGCGTTTTGCTAAATTTTTCCGATTAAGATTTTTTATTTTTATTTTTTTAAGTGTTGGAGATAACGCGAAATCAATCATGGATTCACTTACTAGTTCATTTATCATCTCTAAATGTTTCACAATCATAACACCACTTTCTAAATTTTGCACCTATTTAACATCATACATATTATCAAGCATAATCGTATGGTTTCTTTACTACTTTTTTTTATGACACCAGTTTTTAACAATTTTTTTTAAAATAATGCACAATTTTCTTATTTATTTTCTATATTGGTGTGTTAACTTTTGTTTAGATGCAAATATCCATATCGTATAGTCTTTTATCTCCTCAATTAACTTTACACAAAATCGTATCGCGTTTTGCTACCTTTTTCCGATTAAGATTTTTTATTTTTATTTTTTTAAGTGTTGGAGATAACGCGAAATCAATCATGGATTCACTTACTAGTTCATTTATCATCTCCAAATCTTTCAAAATCATAAAACCACTTTCTAAATTTTTCTTCAATTTAACCTCATACATATTATCTAGCATAATCGTATGGTTTCTTTGCTACTTTTTTTTTTATGATAACATATTTTAACAATTTTTTTATAATGATGCCAAAATTTCTTATTTGTTGTCTATATTGGTGTGTTAACTTTTGTTTAGATGCAAATATCCACACCGTATACTCTTTATTCTCATCATTTAACCTTACACAAAATCGTATCGCGTTTTGCTACTTTTTCAGATTAAGTTTTTTTTTTTTTTTTTTTTTTTTTTCAAGTGTTGGAGATAACGCGAAATCAATCCTGGATTCACTTACTAGTTCATTTATCATCTCCAAATCTTACACAACCATAACACCACTTTCAAAATTTTACTCAAATTTAACCTCATACATATTATCTAGCATAATCGTATGGTTTCTTTGCTACTTTTTTTTTATGATACCAATTTTTAACAATTTTTTTATAATGATGAAAAAGTTTCCTATTTGTTGTCTATATTGGTGTGTTAACTTTTGTTTAGATGCAAATATCCACACCGTATACTCTTTATTCTCATCATTTAACCTCACACAAAA
The DNA here is from genome assembly GCA_949592205.1 of Helichrysum umbraculigerum. Taxonomy (NCBI): domain Eukaryota; kingdom Viridiplantae; phylum Streptophyta; class Magnoliopsida; order Asterales; family Asteraceae; genus Helichrysum; species Helichrysum umbraculigerum. Next base: position 141,847,486 of record CATIUR010000004.1, on the reverse strand, counting down.
TCGTATCGGGTTTTGCTACTTTTTCAGATTAAGTTTTTTTTTTTTTTTTTTTTTTTTTTTCAAGTGTTGGAGATAACGCGAAATCAATCCTGGATTCACTTACTAGTTCATTTATCATCTCCAAATCTTACACAATCATAACACCACTTTCTAAATTTTACTCCAATTTAACCTCATACATATTATTTAGCATAATCGTATGGTTTCTTTGCTACTTTTTTTTATTAAAACAATTTTTAACAATTTTTTTATAATGATGCCAAAGTTTCTTATTTGTTGTCTATATTGGTGTGTTAACTTTTGTTTAGATGCAAATATCCACACCGTATACTCTTTATTCTCATCATTTAACCTTACACAAAATCGTATCGCGTTTTGCTACTTTTTTCCGATTAAGATTTTTTATTTTTTTATTTTTTTAAGTGTTGGAGATAACGCGAAATCAATCATGGCTTCACTTACTAGTACATTTATCATCTCTAAATGTTTCACAATCATAACACCACTTTCTAAATTTTGCACCTATTTAACATCATACATATTATCAAGCATAATCGTATGGTTTCTATACTACTTTTTTTTTGATGATACCAGTTTTTAAGAATTTTTTTTAAAATAATGCAAAAATCTCTTATTTGTTTTAAATATTGGTGTGTTAACTTTTGTTTAGATTCAAATTTCCATACCGTATAGTCTTTTATATCCTCATTTAACTTTACACAAAATCGTATCGCATTTTGCTACTTTCTTACGATTAAGATTTTTTATTTTTTTATTTTTTAAGTGTTGGAGATAACGCGAAATCAATCATGCATTCACTTACTAGTTCATTTATCATCTCTAAATCTTTCACAATCATAACACCACTTTCTAACTTTTGCACCTATTTAACATCATACATATTATAAAGCATAATCGTATGGTTTCTTTGCTACTTTTTTTTGATGACACCAGTTTTTAACAATTTTTTTAAAATAATGCAAAAATTTCTTATTTGTTTTCTATATTGGTGTGTTAACTTATTATTAGATGCAAATATCCATACCGTATAGTCTTTTATCTCCTCATTTAACTTTACACAAAATCGTATCGCGTTTTGCTACATTTTTCCGATTAATATTTTTTATTTTTATTTTTTTAAGTGTTGGAGATAACGCGAAATCAATCATGGATTCACTTACTAGTTCATTTATCATCTCTAAATGTTTCACAATCATAACACCACTTTCTAAATTTTGCACCTATTTAACATCATACATATTATCAAGCATAATCGTATGGTTTCTTTACTACTTTTTTTTGATGACACCAGTTTTTAACAATTTTTTTAAAAATAATGCAAAATTTTCTTATTTGTTTTCTATATTGGTATGTTAACTTTTGTTTAGATGCAAATATCCATACCGTATAGTCTTTTATCTCCTCATTTAACTTTACACAAAATCGTATCGCGTTTTGCTACCTTTTTCCGATTATGATTTTTTATTTTTATTTTTTTAAGTGTTGGAGATAACGCGAAATCAATCATGGATTCACTTACTAGTTCATTTATCATCTCCAAATCTTTCAAAATCATAAAACCACTTTCTAAATTTTTCTTCAATTTAACCTCATACATATTATCTAGCATAATCGTATGGTTTCTTTGCTACTTTTTTTTTTATGATAACATATTTTAACAATTTTTTTATAATGATGCCAAAATTTCTTATTTGTTGTCTATATTGGTGTGTTAACTTTTGTTTAGATGCAAATATCCACACCGTATACTCTTTATTCTCATCATTTAACCTTACACAAAATCGTATCGCGTTTTGCTACTTTTTCAGATTAAGTTTTTTTTTTTTTTTCAAGTGTTGGAGATAACGCGAAATCAATCCTGGATTCACTTACTAGTTCATTTATCATCTCCAAATCTTACACAACCATAACACCACTTTCAAAATTTTACTCCAATTTAACCTCATACATATTATCTAGAATAATCGTATGGTTTCTTTGCTACTTTTTTTTGATGATAACAATTTTTAACAATTTTTTTATAATGATGCCAAAGTTTCCTATTTGTTGTCTATATTGGTGTGTTAACTTTTGTTTAGATGCAAATATCCACACCGTATACTCTTTATTCTCATCATTTAACCTCACACAAAATCGTATCGGGTTTTGCTACTTTTTCAGATTAAGTTTTTTTTTTTTTTTTTTTTTTTTTTTTTTTTTTTTTTTCAAGTGTTGGAGATAACGCGAAATCAATCCTGGATTCACTTACTAGTTCATTTATCATCTCCAAATCTTACACAATCATAACACCACTTTCTAAATTTTACTCCAATTTAACCTCATACATATTATTTAGCATAATCGTATGGTTTCTTTGCTACTTTTTTTTATTAAAACAATTTTTAACAATTTTTTTATAATGATGCCAAAGTTTCTTATTTGTTGTCTATATTGGTGTGTTAACTTTTGTTTAGATGCAAATATCCACACCGTATACTCTTTATTCTCATCATTTAACCTTACACAAAATCGTATCGCGTTTTGCTACTTTTTTCCGATTAAGATTTTTTATTTTTTTATTTTTTTAAGTGTTGGAGATAACGCGAAATCAATCATGGCTTCACTTACTAGTACATTTATCATCTCTAAATGTTTCACAATCATAACACCACTTTCTAAATTTTGCACCTATTTAACATCATACATATTATCAAGCATAATCGTATGGTTTCTATACTACTTTTTTTTGATGATACCAGTTTTTAACAATTTTTTTTAAAATAATGCAAAAATCTCTTATTTGTTTTAAATATTGGTGTGTTAACTTTTGTTTAGATTCAAATTTCCATACCGTATAGTCTTTTATATCCTCATTTAACTTTACACAAAATCGTATCGCATTTTGCTACTTTCTTACGATTAAGATTTTTTATTTTTTTATTTTTTAAGTGTTGGAGATAACGCGAAATCAATCATGCATTCACTTACTAGTTCATTTATCATCTCCAAATCTTTCACAATCATAACACCACTTTCTAACTTTTGCACCTATTTAACATCATACATATTATAAAGCATAATCGTATGGTTTCTTTGCTACTTTTTTTGATGACACCAGTTTTTAACAATTTTTTTAAAATAATGCAAAAATTTCTTATATGTTTTCTATATTGGTGTGTTAACTTATTATTAGATGCAAATATCCATACCGTATAGTCTTTTATCTCCTCATTTAACTTTACACAAAATCGTATCTCGTTTTGCTACATTTTTCCGATTAAGATTTTTTATTTTTATTTTTTTAAGTGTTGGAGATAACGCGAAATCAATCATGGATTCACTTACTAGTTCATTTATCATCTCCAAATCTTTCAAAATCATAAAACCACTTTCTAAATTTTTCTTCAATTTAACCTCATACATATTATCTAGCATATTCGTATGATTTTTTTGCTACTTTTTTTTATGATAACATATTTTAACAATTTTTTTATAATGATGCTAAAATTTCTTATTTGTTGTCTATATTGGTGTGTTAACTTTTGTTTAGATGCAAATATCCACACCGTATACTATTTAATCTCATCATTTAACCTTACACAAAATCGTATCGCGTTTTGCTACTTTTTTCATATTAAGTTTTTTTTTTTTTTTTTTTTTTCAAGTGTTGGAGATAACGCGAAATCAATCCTTGATTCACTTACTAGTTCATTTATCATATCCAAATCTTACACAATCATAACACCACTTTCAAAATTTTACTCCAATTTAACCTCATACATATTATCTAGCATAATCGTATGGTTTCTTTGCTACTTTTTTTTTGATGATACCAATTTTTAACAATTTTTTATAATGATGCCAAAGTTTCTTATTTGTTGTCTATATTGGTGTGTTAACTTTTGTTTAGATGCAAATATCCACACCGTATACTCTTTATTCTCATCATTTAACCTTACACAAAATCGTATCGCGTTTTGCTACTTTTTCAGATTAAGTTTTTTTTTTTTTTTTTTTTTTTTTTTTTTCAAGTGTTGGAGATAACGCGAAATCAATCCTGGATTGACTTACTAGTTCATTTATCATCTCCAAATCTTACACAATCATAACACCACTTTCAAAATTTTACTCCAATTAACTCCGATAAAGATTTTTTATTTTTTTATTTTTTTAATTGTTGGAGATAACGCGAAATCAATCATGGCTTCACTTACTAGTACATTTATCATCTCTAAATGTTTCACAATCATAACACCAATTTCTAAATTTTGCATCTATTTAACATCATACATATTATCAAGCATAATCGTATGGTTTCTTTACTACTTTTTTTTGATGACACCAGTTTTTAACAATTTTTTTTAAAATAATGCAAAAATCTCTTATTTGTTTTAAATATTGGTGTGTTAACTTTTGTTTAGATGCAAATTTCCATACCGTATAGTCTTTTATATCCTCATTTAACTTTACACAAAATCGTATCGCATTTTGCTACTTTCTTCCGATTAAGATTTTTTATTTTTTTAAGTGTTGGAGATAATGCGAAATCAATCATGCATTCACTTACTAGTTCATTATCATCTCCAAATCTTTCACAATCATAACACCACTTTCTAAATTTTGCTTCAATTTAACCTCATACATATTATCTAGCATAATCGTATGGTTACTTTGCTACTTTTTTTTTATTAAAACAATTTTTAACAATTTTTTTAAAATGAAGCCAAAATTTCTTATTTGTTGTCTATATTGGTGTGTTAACTTTTGTTTAAATGCAAATATCCACACCGTAAACTCTTTTTTCTCATCATTTAACCTTACACAAAATCGTATTGCGTTTTGCTACTTTTTCAGATTAAGTTTTTTTTTTTTTTTTTTTCAAGTGTTGGAGATAACGCGAAATCAATCGTGGATTCACTTACTAGTTCATTTATCATCTCCAAATCTTACACAACCATAACACCACTTTCAAAATTTTACTCCAATTTAACCTCATACATATTATCTAGCATAATCGTATGGTTTCTTTGCTACTTTTTTTTGATGATACCAATTTTTAACAATTTTTTTATAATGATGCCAAAGTTTCCTATATGTTGTCTATATTGGTGTGTTAACTTTTGTTTAGATGCAAATATCCACACCGTATACTCTTTATTCTCATCATTTAACCTTACACAAAATCGTATCGCGTTTTGCTACTTTTTCAGTTTAAGTTTTTTTTTTTTTTTTTTTTTTTTCAAGTGTTGGAGATAACGCGAAATCAATCCTGGATTCACTTACTAGTTCATTTATCATCTCCAAATCTTACACAATCATAACACCACTTTCAAAATTTTACTCCAATTTAACCTCATACATATTATTTAGCATAATCGTATGGTTTCTTTGCTACTTTTTTTTATTAAAACAATTTTTAACAATTTTTTTATAATGATGCCAAAGTTTCTTATTTGTTGTCTATATTGGTGTGTTAACTTTTGTTTACATGCAAATATCCACACCGTATACTCTTTATTCTCATCATTTAACCTTACACAAAATCGTATCGCGTTTTGCTACTTTTTTCCGATTAAGATTTTTTATTTTTTTATTTTTTTAAGTGTTGGAGATAACGCGAAATCAATCATGGCTTCACTTACTAGTACATTTATCATCTCTAAATGTTTCACAATCATAACACCACTTTCTAAATTTTGCACCTATTTAACATCATACATATTATCAAGCATAATCGTATGGTTTCTTTACTACTTTTTTTTGATGACACCAGTTTTTAACAATTTTTTTTAAAATAATGCAAAAATCTCTTATTTATTTTAAATATTGGTGTGTTAACTTTTGTTTAGATGCAAATTTCCATACCGTATAGTCTTTTATATCCTCATTTAACTTTACACAAAATCGTATCGCATTTTGCTACTTTCTTACGATTAAGATTTTTTATTTTTTTATTTTTTAAGTGTTGGAGATAACGCGAAATCAATCATGCATTCACTTACTAGTTCATTTATCATCTCCAAATCTTTCACAATCATAACACCACTTTCTAACTTTTGCACCTATTTAACATCATACATATTATAAAGCATAATCGTATGGTTTCTTTGCTACTTTTTTTGATGACACCAGTTTTTAACAATTTTTTTAAAATAATGCAAAAATTTCTTATTTGTTTTCTATATTGGTGTGTTAACTTATTATTAGATGCAAATATCCATACCGTATAGTCTTTTATCTCCTCATTTAACTTTACACAAAATCGTATCGCGTTTTGCTACATTTTTCCGATTAAGATTTTTTATTTTTATTTTTTTAAGTGTTGGAGATAACGCGAAATCAATCATGGATTCACTTACTAGTTCATTTATCATCTCTAAATGTTTCACAATCATAACACCACTTTCTAAATTTTGCACCTATTTAACATCATACATATTATCAAGCATAATCGTATGGTTTCTTTACTACTTTTTTTTATGACACCAGTTTTTAAGAATTTTTTTTAAAATAATGCAAAATTTTCTTATTTATTTTCTATATTGGTGTGTTAACTTTTGTTTAGATGCAAATATCCATACCGTATAGTCTTTTATCTCATCATTTAACTTTACACAAAATCGTATCGCGTTTTGCTACCTTTTTCCGATTAAGATTTTTTATTTTTATTTTTTTAAGTGTTGGAGATAACGCGAAATCAATCATGGATTCACTTACTAGTTCATTTATCATCTCCAAATCTTTCACAATCATAAAACCACTTTCTAAATTTTTCTTCAATTTAACCTCATACATATTATCTAGCATAATCGTATGGTTTCTTTGCTACTTTTTTTTTTATGATAACATATTTTAACAATTTTTTTATAATGATGCCAAAATTTCTTATTTGTTGTCTATATTGGTGTATTAACTTTTGTTTAGATGCAAATATCCACACCGTATACTCTTTATTCTCATCATTTAACCTTACACAAAATCGTATCGCGTTTTGCTACTTTTTCAGATTAAGTTTTTTTTTTTTTTTTTTTTTTTTTTTTTTTTTCAAGTGTTGGAGATAACGCGAAATCAATCCTGGATTCACTTACTAGTTCATTTATCATCTCCAAATCTTACACAACCATAACACCACTTTCAAAATTTTACTCAAATTTAACCTCATACATATTATCTAGCATAATCGTATGGTTTCTTTGCTACTTTTTTTTTATGATACCAATTTTTAACAATTTTTTTATAATGATGACAAAGTTTCCTATTTGTTGTCTATATTGGTGTGTTAACTTTTGTTTAGATGCAAATATCCACACCGTATACTCTTTATTCTCATCATTTAACCTCACACAAAATCGTATCGGGTTTTGCTACTTTTTCAGATTAAGTTTTTTTTTTTTTTTTTTTTTTTTTTTTTTTTTTTTTCAAGTGTTGGAGATAACGCGAAATCAATCCTGGATTCACTTACTAGTTCATTTATCATCTCCAAATCTTACACAATCATAACACCACTTACTAAATTTTACTCCAATTTAACCTCATACATATTATTTAGCATAATCGTATGGTTTCTTTGCTACTTTTTTTTATTAAAACAATTTTTAACAATTTTTTTATAATGATGCCAAAGTTTCTTATTTGTTGTCTATATTGGTGTGTTAACTTTTGTTTAGATGCAAATATCCACACCGTATACTCTTTATTCTCATCATTTAACCTTACACAAAATCGTATCGCGTTTTGCTACTTTTTTCCGATTAAGATTTTTTATTTTTTTATTTTTTTATGTGTTGGAGATAACGCGAAATCAATCATGGCTTCACTTACTAGTACATTTATCATCTCTAAATGTTTCACAATCATAACACCACTTTCTAAATTTTGCACCTATTTAACATCATACATATTATCAAGCATAATCGTATGGTTTCTTTACTACTTTTTTTTGATGATACCAGTTTTTAACAATTTTTTTTAAAATAATGCAAAAATCTCTTATTTGTTTTAAATATTGGTGTGTTAACTTTTGTTTAGATGCAAATTTCCATACAGTATAGTCTTTTATATCCTCATTTAACTTTACACAAAATCGTATCGCATTTTGCTACTTTCTTACGATTAAGATTTTTTATTTTTTTATTTTTTAAGTGTTGGAGATAACGCGAAATCAATCATGCATTCACTTACTAGTTCATTTATCATCTCCAAATCTTTCACAATCATAACACCACTTTCTAACTTTTGCACCTATTTAACATCATACATATTATAAAGCATAATCGTATGGTTTCTTTGCTACTTTTTTTGATGACACCAGTTTTTAACAATTTTTTTAAAATAATGCAAAAATTTCTTATTTGTTTTCTATATTAGTGTGTTAACTTATTATTAGATGCAAATATCCATACCGTATAGTCTTTTATCTCCTCATTTAACTTTACACAAAATCGTATCGCGTTTTGCTACATTTTTCCGATTAAGATTTTTTATTTTTATTTTTTTAAGTGTTGGAGATAACGCGAAATCAATCATGGATTCACTTACTAGTTCATTTATCATCTCTAAATGTTTCACAATCATAACACCACTTTCTAAATTTTGCACCTATTTAACATCATACATATTATCAAGCATAATCGTATGGTTTCTTTACTACTTTTTTTTGATGACACCTGTTTTTAACAAATTTTTTTAAAATAATGCAAAAATTTCTTTTTTGTTTTCTATATTGGTGTGTTAACTTTTGTTTAGATGCAAATATCCATACCGTATAGTCTTTTATCTCCTCATTTAACTTTACACAAAATCGTATCGCGTTTTGCTACCTTTTTCCGATTAAGATTTTTTATTTTTATTTTTTTAAGTGTTGGAGATAACGCGAAATCAATCATGGATTCACTTACTAGTTCATTTATCATCTCCAAATCTTTCAAAATCATAAAACCATTTTCTAAATTTTTCTTCAATTTAACCTCATACATATTATCTAGCATAATCGTATGGTTTCTTTGCTACTTTTTTTTATGATAACATATTTTTACAATTTTTTTATAATGATGCCAAAATTTCTTATTTGTTGTCTATATTGGTGTGTTAACTTTTGTTTAGATGCAAATATCCACACCGTATACTCTTTATTCTCATCATTTAACCTTACACAAAATCGTATCGCGTTTTGCTACTTTTGCAGATTAAGTTTTTTTTTTTTTTTTTTTTTTTTTTTTTTTTTTTTCAAGTGTTGGAGATAACGCGAAATCAATCCTGGATTCACTTACTAGTTCATTTATCATCTCCAAATCTTACACAACCATAACACCACTTTCAAAATTTTACTCAAATTTAACCTCATACATATTATCTAGCATAATCGTATGGTTTCTTTGCTACTTTTTTTTTATGATACCAATTTTTAACAATTTTTTTATAATGATGACAAAGTTTCCTATTTGTTGTCTATATTGGTGTGTTAACTTTTGTTTAGATGCAAATATCCACACCGTATACTCTTTATTCTCATCATTTAACCTTACACAAAATCGTATCGGGTTTTGCTACTTTTTCAGATTAAGTTTTTTTTTTTTTTTTTTTTTTTTTCAAGTGTTGGAGATAACGCGAAATCAATCTTGGATTCACTTACTAGTTCATTTATCATCTCCAAATCTTACACAATCATAACACCACTTTCAAAATTTTACTCCAATTTAACCTCATACATATTATTTAGCATAATCGTATGGTTTCTTTGCTACTTTTTTTTATTAAAACATTTTTTAACAATTTTTTTATAATGATGCCAAAGTTTCTTATTTGTTCTCTATATTGGTGTGTTAATTTTTGTTTAGATGCAAATATCCACACCGTATACTCTTTATTCTCATCATTTAACCTTACACAAAATCGTATCGCGTTTTACTACTTTTTTCCGATTAAGATTTTTTATTTTTTTATTTTTTTAAGTGTTGGAGATAACGCGAAATCAATCATGGCTTCACTTACTAGTACATTTATCATCTCTAAATGTTTCACAATCATAACACCACTTTCTAAATTTTGCACCTATTTAACATCATACATATTATCAAGCATAATCGTATGGTTTCTTTACTACTTTTTTTTTGATGATACCAGTTTTTAACAATTTTTTTTAAAATAATGCAAAAATCTCTTATTTGTTTTAAATATTGGTGTGTTAACTTTTGTTTAGATGCAAATTTCCATACCGTATAGTCTTTTATATCCTCATTTAACTTTACACAAAATCGTATCGAATTTTGCTACTTTCTTACGATTAAGATTTTTTATTTTTTTATTTTTTAAGTGTTGGAGATAACGCGAAATCAATCATGCATTCACTTACTAGTTCATTTATCATCTCTAAATCTTTCACAATCATAACACCACTTTCTAACTTTTGCACCTATTTAACATCATACATATTATAAAGCATAATCGTATGGTTTCTTTGCTACTTTTTTTTGATGACACCAGTTTTTAACAATTTTTTTAAAATAATGCCAAATTTTCTTATTTGTTTTCTATATTGGTGTGTTAACTTATTATTAGATGCAAATATCCATACCGTATAGTCTTTTATCTCCTCATTTAACTTTACACAAAATCGTATCGCGTTTTGCTACATTTTTCCGATTAATATTTTTTATTTTTATTTTTTTAAGTGTTGGAGATAACGCGAAATCAATCATGGATTCACTTACTAGTTCATTTATCATCTCTTAATGTTTCACAATCATAACACCACTTTCTAAATTTTGCACCTATTTAACATCATACATATTATCAAGCATAATCGTATGGTTTCTTTACTACTTTTTTTTTATGACACCAGTTTTTAACAATTTTTTTTAAAATAATGCAAAATTTTCTTATTTGTTTTCTATATTGGTATGTTAACTTTTGTTTAGATGCAAATATCCATACCGTATAGTCTTTTATCTCCTCATTTAACTTTACACAAAATCGTATCGCGTTTTGCTACCTTTTTTCGATTATGATTTTTTATTTTTATTTTTTTAAGTGTTGGAGATAACGCGAAATCAATCATGGATTCACTTACTAGTTCATTTATCATCTCCAAATCTTTCAAAATCATAAAACCACTTTCTAAATTTTTCTTCAATTTAACCTCATACATATTATCTAGCATAATCGTATGGTTTCTTTGCTACTTTTTTTTTTATGATAACATATTTTAACAATTTTTTTATAATGATGCCAAAATTTCTTATTTGTTGTCTATATTGGTGTGTTAACTTTTGTTTAGATGCAAATATCCACACCGTATACTCTTTATTCTCATCATTTAACCTTACACAAAATCGTATCGCGTTTTGCTACTTTTTCAGATTAAGTTTTTTTTTTTTTTTTTTTTTTTTTTTTTTTCCAAGTGTTGGAGATAACGCGAAATCAATCCTGGATTCACTTACTAGTTCATTTATCATCTCCAAATCTTACACAACCATAACACCACTTTCAAAATTTTACTCAAATTTAACCTCATACATATTATCTAGCATAATCGTATGGTTTCTTTGCTACTTTTTTTTTATGATACAAATTTTTAACAATTTTTTTATAATGATGACAAAGTTTCCTATTAGTTGTCTATATTGGTGTGTTAACTTTTGTTTAGATGCAAATATCCACACCGTATACTCTTTATTCTCATCATTTAACCTTACACAAAATCGTATCGGGTTTTGCTACTTTTTCAGATTAAGTTTTTTTTTTTTTTTTTTTTTTTTTTTTTTTTTTTTTTTTCAAGTGTTGGAGATAACACGAAATCAATCTTGGATTCACTTACTAGTTCATTTATCATCTCCAAATCTTACACAATCATAACACCACTTTCAAAATTTTACTCCAATTTAACCTCATACATATTATTTAGCATAATCGTATGGTTTCTTTGCTACTTTTTTTTATTAAAACAATTTTTAACAATTTTTTTATAATGATGCGAAAGTTTCTTATTTGTTCTCTATATTGGTGTGTTAACTTTTGTTTAGATGCAAATATCCACACCGTATACTCTTTATTCTCATCATTTAACCTTACACAAAATCGTATCGCGTTTTGCTACTTTTTTCCGATTAAGATTTTTTATTTTTTTATTTTTTTAAGTGTTGGAGATAACGCGAAATCAATCATGGCTTCACTTACTAGTACATTTATCATCTCTAAATGTTTCACAATCATAACACCACTTTCTAAATTTTGCACCTATTTAACATCATACATATTATCAAGCATAATCGTATGGTTTCTTTACTACTTTTTTTTGATGATACCAGTTTTTAACAATTTTTTTTAAAATAATGCAAAAATCTCTTATTTGTTTTAAATATTGGTGTGTTAACTTTTGTTTAGATGCAAATTTCCATACCGTATAGTCTTTTATATCCTCATTTAACTTTACACAAAATCGTATCGCATTTTGCTACTTTCTTACGATTAAGATTTTTTATTTTTTTATTTTTTAAGTGTTGGAGATAACGCGAAATCAATCATGCATTCACTTACTAGTTCATTTATCATCTCTAAATCTTTCACAATCATAACACCACTTTCTAACTTTTGCACCTATTTAACATCATACATATTATAAAGCATAATCGTATGGTTTCTTTGCTACTTTTTTTTGATGACACCAGTTTTTAACAATTTTTTTAAAATAATGCAAAAATTTCTTATTTGTTTTCTATATTGGTGTGTTAACTTATTATTAGATGCAAATATCCATACCGTATAGTCTTTTATCTCCTCATTTAACTTTACACAAAATCGTATCGCGTTTTGCTACATTTTTCCGATTAATATTTTTTATTTTTATTTTTTTAAGTGTTGGAGATAACGCGAAATCAATCATGGATTCACTTACTAGTTCATTTATCATCTCTAAATGTTTCACAATCATAACACCACTTTCTAAATTTTGCACCTATTTAACATCATACATATTATCAAGCATAATCGTATGGTTTCTTTACTACTTTTTTTTGATGACACCAGTTTTTAACAATTTTTTTTAAAATAATGCAAAATTTTCTTATTTGTTTTCTATATTGGTATGTTAACTTTTGTTTAGATGCAAATATCCATACCGTATAGTCTTTTATCTCCTCATTTAACTTTACACAAAATCGTATCGCGTTTTGCTACCTTTTTCCGATTATGATTTTTTATTTTTATTTTTTTAAGTGTTGGAGATAACGCGAAATCAATCATGGATTCACTTACTAGTTCATTTATCATCTCCAAATCTTTCAAAATCATAAAACCACTTTCTAAATTTTTCTTCAATTTAACCTCATACATATTATCTAGCATAATCGTATGGTTTCTTTGCTACTTTTTTTTTTATGATAACATATTTTAACAATTTTTTTATAATGATGCCAAAATTTCTTATTTGTTGTCTATATTGGTGTGTTAACTTTTGTTTAGATGCAAATATCCACACCGTATACTCTTTATTCTCATCATTTAACCTTACACAAAATCGTATCGCGTTTTGCTACTTTTTCAGATTATGTTTTTTTTTTTTTTTTTTTTTTTTTTCAAGTGTTGGAGATAACGCGAAATCAATCCTGGATTCACTTACTAGTTCATTTATCATCTCCAAATCTTACACAACCATAACACCACTTTCAAAATTTTACTCAAATTTAACCTCATACATATTATCTAGCATAATCGTATGGTTTCTTTGCTACTTTTTTTTTATGATACCAATTTTTAACAATTTTTTTATAATGATGACAAAGTTTCCTATTTGTTGTCTATATTGGTGTGTTAACTTTTGTTTAGATGCAAATATCCACACCGTATACTCTTTATTCTCATCATTTAACCTTACACAAAATCGTATCGGGTTTTGCTACTTTTTCAGATTAAGTTTTTTTTTTTTTTTTTTTTTTTTTTTTTTTTTTTTTCAAGTGTTGGAGATAACGCGAAATCAATCTTGGATTCACTTACTAGTTCATTTATCATCTCCAAATCTTACACAATCATAACACCACTTTCAAAATTTTACTCCAATTTAACCTCATACATATTATTTAGCATAATCGTATGGTTTCTTTGCTACTTTTTTTTATTAAAACAATTTTTAACAATTTTTTTATAATGATGCCAAAGTTTCTTATTTGTTCTCTATATTGGTGTGTTAACTTTTGTTTAGATGCAAATATCCACACCGTATACTCTTTATTCTCATCATTTAACCTTACACAAAATCGTATCGCGTTTTACTACTTTTTTCCGATTAAGATTTTTTATTTTTTTATTTTTTTAAGTGTTGGAGATAACGCGAAATCAATCATGGCTTCACTTACTAGTACATTTATCATCTCTAAATGTTTCACAATCATAACACCACTTTCTAAATTTTGCACCTATTTAACATCATACATATTATCAAGCATAATCGTATGGTTTCTTTACTACTTTTTTTTGATGATACCAGTTTTTAACAATTTTTTTTAAAATAATGCAAAAATCTCTTATTTGTTTTAAATATTGGTGTGTTAACTTTTGTTTAGATGCAAATTTCCATACCGTATAGTCTTTTATATCCTCATTTAACTTTACACAAAATCGTATCGCATTTTGCTACTTTCTTACGATTAAGATTTTTTATTTTTTTATTTTTTAAGTGTTGGAGATAACGCGAAATCAATCATGCATTCACTTACTAGTTCATTTATCATCTCTAAATCTTTCACAATCATAACACCACTTTCTAACTTTTGCACCTATTTAACATCATACATATTATAAAGCATAATCGTATGGTTTCTTTGCTACTTTTTTTTGATGACACCAGTTTTTAACAATTTTTTTAAAATAATGCAAAAATTTCTTATTTGTTTTCTATATTGGTGTGTTAACTTATTATTAGATGCAAATATCCATACCGTATAGTCTTTTATCTCCTCATTTAACTTTACACAAAATCGTATCGCGTTTTGCTACATTTTTCCGATTAATATTTTTTATTTTTATTTTTTTAAGTGTTGGAGATAACGCGAAATCAATCATGGATTCACTTACTAGTTCATTTATCATCTCTAAATGTTTCACAATCATAACACCACTTTCTAAATTTTGCACCTATTTAACATCATACATATTATCAAGCATAATCGTATGGTTTCTTTACTACTTTTTTTTGATGACACCAGTTTTTAACAATTTTTTTTAAAATAATGCAAAATTTTCTTATTTGTTTTCTATATTGGTATGTTAACTTTTGTTTAGATGCAAATATCCATACCGTATAGTCTTTTATCTCCTCATTTAACTTTACACAAAATCGTATCGCGTTTTGCTACCTTTTTCCGATTATGATTTTTTATTTTTATTTTTTTAAGTGTTGGAGATAACGCGAAATCAATCATGGATTCACTTACTAGTTCATTTATCATCTCCAAATCTTTCAAAATCATAAAACCACTTTCTAAATTTTTCTTCAATTTAACCTCATACATATTATCTAGCATAATCGTATGGTTTCTTTGCTACTTTTTTTTTTATGATAACATATTTTAACAATTTTTTTATAATGATGCCAAAATTTCTTATTTGTTGTCTATATTGGTGTGTTAACTTTTGTTTAGATGCAAATATCCACACCGTATACTCTTTATTCTCATCATTTAACCTTACACAAAATCGTATCGCGTTTTGCTACTTTTTCAGATTATGTTTTTTTTTTTTTTTTTTTTTTTTTCAAGTGTTGGAGATAACGCGAAATCAATCCTGGATTCACTTACTAGTTCATTTATCATCTCCAAATCTTACACAACCATAACACCACTTTCAAAATTTTACTCAAATTTAACCTCATACATATTATCTAGCATAATCGTATGGTTTCTTTGCTACTTTTTTTTTATGATACCAATTTTTAACAATTTTTTTATAATGATGACAAAGTTTCCTATTTGTTGTCTATATTGGTGTGTTAACTTTTGTTTAGATGCAAATATCCACACCGTATACTCTTTATTCTCATCATTTAACCTTACACAAAATCGTATCGGGTTTTGCTACTTTTTCAGATTAAGTTTTTTTTTTTTTTTTTTTTTTTTTTTTTTTCAAGTGTTGGAGATAACGCGAAATCAATCTTGGATTCACTTACTAGTTCATTTATCATCTCCAAATCTTACACAATCATAACACCACTTTCAAAATTGTACTCCAATTTAACCTCATACATATTATTTAGCATAATCGTACGGTTTCTTTGCTACTTTTTTTTTTTAAAACAATTTTTAACAATTTTTTTATAATGATGCCAAAGTTTCTTATTTGTTGTCTATATTGGTGTGTTAACTTTTGTTTAGATGCAAATATCCACACCGTATACTCTTTATTCTCATCATTTAACCTTACACAAAATCGTATCGCGTTTTGCTACTTTTTTCCGATTAAGATTTTTTATTTTTTTATTTTTTTAAGTGTTGGAGATAACGCGAAATCAATCATGGCTTTACTTACTAGTACATTTATCATCTCTAAATGTTTCACAATCATAACACCACTTTCTAAATTTTGCACCTATTTAACATCATACATATTATCAAGCATAATCGTATGGTTTATTTACTACTTTTTTTTGATGATACCAGTTTTTAACAATTTTTTTTAAAATAATGCAAAAATCTCTTATTTGTTTTAAATATTGGTGTGTTAACTTTTGTTTAGATGCAAATTTCCATACCGTATAGTCTTTTATATCCTCATTTAACTTTACACAAAATCGTATCGAATTTTGCTACTTTCTTACGATTAAGATTTTTTATTTTTTTATTTTTTAAGTGTTGGAGATAACGCGAAATCAATCATGGCTTCACTTACTAGTACATTTATCATCTCTAAATGTTTCACAATCATAACACCACTTTCTAAATTTTGCACCTATTTAACATCATACATATTATCAAGCATAATCGTATGGTTTCTTTACTACTTTTTTTTGATGACACCAGTTTTTAACAATTTTTTTTAAAATAATGCAAAAATCTCTTATTTGTTTTAAATATTGGTGTGTTAACTTTTGTTTAGATGCAAATTTCCATACCGTATAGTCTTTTATATCCTCATTTAACTTTACACAAAATCGTATCGCATTTTGCTACTTTCTTACGATTAAGATTTTTTATTTTTTTATTTTTTAAGTGTTGGAGATAACGCGAAATCAATCATGCATTCACTTACTAGTTCATTTATCATCTCCAAATCTTTCACAATCATAACACCACTTTCTAACTTTTGCACCTATTTAACATCATACATATTATAAAGCATAATCGTATGGTTTCTTTGCTACTTTTTTTGATGACACCAGTTTTTAACAATTTTTTTAAAATAATGCAAAAATTTCTTATTTGTTTTCTATATTGGTGTGTTAACTTATTATTAGATGCAAATATCCATACCGTATAGTCTTTTATCTCCTCATTTAACTTTACACAAAATCGTATCTCGTTTTGCTACATTTTTCCGATTAAGATTTTTTATTTTTATTTTTTTAAGTGTTGGAGATAACGCGAAATCAATCATGGATTCACTTACTAGTTCATTTATCATCTCCAAATCTTTCAAAATCATAAAACCACTTTCTAAATTTTTCTTCAATTTAACCTCATACATATTATCTATCATATTCGTATGATTTTTTTGCTACTTTTTTTTTATGATAACATATTTTAACAATTTTTTTATAATGATGCTAAAATTTCTTATTTGTTGTCTATATTGGTGTGTTAACTTTTGTTTAGATGCAAATATCCACACCGTATACTATTTAATCTCATCATTTAACCTTACACAAAATCGTATCGCGTTTTGCTACTTTTTCATATTAAGTTTTTTTTTTTTTTTTTTCAAGTGTTGGAGATAACGCGAAATCAATCCTTGATTCACTTACTAGTTCATTTATCATATCCAAATCTTACACAATCATAACACCACTTTCAAAATTTTACTCCAATTTAACCTCATACATATTATCTAGCATAATCGTATGGTTTCTTTGCTACTTTTTTTTGATGATACCAATTTTTAACAATTTTTTATAATGATGCCAAAGTTTCTTATTTGTTGTCTATATTGGTGTGTTAACTTTTATTTAGATGCAAATATCCACACCGTATACTCTTTATTCTCATCATTTAACCTTACACAAAATCGTATCGCGTTTTGCTACTTTTTCAGATTAAGTTTTTTTTTTTTTTTTTTTTTCAATTGTTGGAGATAACGCGAAATCAATCCTGGATTGACTTACTAGTTCATTTATCATCTCCAAATCTTACACAATCATAACACCATTTTCAAAATTTTACTCCAATTTACTCCGATAAAGATTTTTTATTTATTTATTTTTTTAATTGTTGGAGATAACGCGAAATCAATCATGGCTTCACTTACTAGTACATTTATCATCTATAAATGTTTCACAATCATAACACCAATTTCTAAATTTTGCACCTATTTAACATCATACATATTATCAAGCATAATCGTATGGTTTCTTTACTACTTTTTTTTTATGACACCAGTTTTTAACAATTTTTATTAAAATAATGCAAAAATTTCTTATTTGTTTTCTATATTGGTGTGTTAACTTTTGTTTAGATGCAAATTTCCATATCGTATAGTCTTTTATATCCTCATTTAACTTACACAAAATCGTATCGCGTTTTGCTACTTTTTTCCGATTAAGATTTTTTATTTTTTTATTTTTTTAAGTGTTGGAGATAACGCGAAATCAATCATGCATTCACTTACTAGTTCATTTATCATCTCCAAATCTTTCACAATCATAACACCACTTTCTAAATTTTGCTTCAATTTAACCTCATACATATTATCTAGCATAATCGTATGGTTTCTTTGCTATTTTTTTTTATTAAAACAATTTTTAACAATTTTTTTATAATGATGCCAAAATTTATCATTTGTTGTCTATATTGGTGTGTTAACTTTTGTTTAAATGCAAATATCCACACCGTAAACTCTTTTTTCTCATCATTTAACCTTATACAAAATCGTATCGCGTTTTGCTACTTTTTTCCGATTAAGATTTTTTATTTTTTTAAATGTTGGAGATAACGCGAAATCAATCATGAATTCACTTACTAGTTCATTTATCATCTCCAAATCTTTCACAATCATAACACCACTTTCTAATTTTTTCACCTATTTTACATCATACATATTATCAAGCATAATCGTATAGTTTCTTCGATACTTTTTTTTGATGACACACTAGTTTTTAACAATTTTTTATAATGATGTCAAAATTTCTTATTTGTTGTCTATATTGGTGTTAACTTTTGTTTAGATGCAAATATCCACACCGTATACTCTTTTTTCTTATCATTTAACCTTACACAAAATCGTTCGCGTTTTGCTACTTTTTTCCGAATAAGATTTTTTATTTTTTTATTTATTTAAGTGTTGGAGATAACGCGAAATCAATCATGGATTCACTTACTAGTTCATTTATCATCTCCAAATCTTTCACAATCATAACACCACTTTCTAAATTTTGCACCTATTTAACATCATACATATTATCAAGCATAATCGTATGGTTTATTTGCTACTTTTTTTTTATGACACCAGTTTTTAACAATTTTTTTAAAATAATGCAAAAATTTCTTATTTGTTTTCTATATTGGTGTGTTAACTTTTGTTTAGATGCAAATATCCATACCGTATAGTCTTTTATCTCCTCATTTAACTTTACACAAAATCGTATCGCGTTTTGGTACCTTTTTCCGATTAAGATTTTTTATTTTTATTTTTTTAAGTGTTGGAGATAACGCGAAATCAATCGTGGATTCACTTACAAGTTCATTTATCATCTCCAAATCTTTCAAAATCATAAAACCTCTTTCTAAATTTTTCTTCAATTTAACCTCATACATATTATCTAGCATAATCGTATGGTTTCTTTGCTACTTTTTTTTTATGATAACATATTTTAACAATTTTTTTATAATGATGTCAAAATTTCTTATTTGTTGTCTATATTGGTGTGTTAACTTTTGTATAGATGCAAATATCCACACCGTATACTCTTTATTCTCATCATTTAACCTTACACAAAATCGTATCGCGTTTTGCTACTTTTTCAGATTAAGTTTTTTTTTTTTTTTTTTTTTTCAAGTGTTGGAGATAACGCGAAATCAATCCTGGATTCACTTACTAGTTCATTTATCATCTCCAAATCTTACACAACCATAACACCACTTTCAAAATTTTACTCCAATTTAACCTCATACATATTATCTAGCATAATCGTATGGTTTCTTTGCTATTTTTTTTTTATGATACCAATTTTTAACAATTTTTTTATAATGATGACAAAGTTTCCTATTTGTTGTCTATATTGGTGTGTTAACTTTTGTTTAGATGCAAATATCTACACCGTATACTCTTTATTCTCATCATTTAACCTTACACAAAATCGTATCGCGTTTTGCTACTTTTTCAGATTAAGTTTTTTTTTTTTTTTTCAAGTGTTGGAGATAACGCGAAATCAATCCTGGATTCACTTACTAGTTCATTTATCATCTCCAAATCTTACACAATCATAACACCACTTTCAAAATTTTACTCCAATTTAACCTCATACATATTATTTAGCATAATCGTATGGTTTCTTTGCTACTTTTTTTTTATTAAAACAATTTTTAACAATTTTTTTATAAGGATGCCAAAGTTTTTTATTTGTTGTCTATATTGGTGTGTTAACTTTTGTTTAGATGCAAATATCCACACCGTATACTCTTTATTCTCATCATTTAACCTTACACAAAATCGTATCGCGTTTTGCTACTTTTTTCCGATTAAGATTGTTTATTTTTTTATTTTTTTAAGTGTTGGAGATAACGCGAAATCAATCATGGCTTCACTTACTAGTACATTTATCATCTCTAAATGTTTCACAATCATAACACCACTTTCTAAATTTTGCACCTATTTAACATCATACATATTATCAAGCATAATCGTATGGTTTCTTTACTACTTTTTTTTGATGACACCAGTTTTTAACAATTTTTTTAAAAATAATGCAAAAATCTCTTATTTGTTTTCTAAATTGGTGTGTTAACTTTTGTTTAGATGCAAATTTCCATACCGTATAGTCTTTTATATCCTCATTTAACTTTACACAAAATCGTATCGCATTTTGCTACTTTCTTACGATTAAGATTTTTTATTTTTTTATTTTTTTAAGTGTTGGAGATAACGCGAAATCAATCATGCATTCACTTACTAGTTCATTTATCATCTCCAAATCTTTCACAATCATAACACCACTTTCTAAATTTTGCTTCAATTTAACCTCATACATATTATCTAGCATAATCGTATGGTTTCTTTGCTACTTTTTTTTTATTAAAACAATTTTTAACAATTTTTTTAAAATGATGCCAAAATTTCTTATTTGTTATCTATATTGGTGTGTTAACTTTTGTTTAAATGCAAATATCCACACCGTAAACTCTTTTTCTCATCATTTAACCTTACACAAAATCGTATCGCGTTTTGCTACTTTTTCAGATTAAGTTTTTTTTTTTTTTTTTTCAAGTGTTGGAGATAACGCGAAATCAATCCTGGATTCACTTACTAGTTCATTTATCATCTCCAAATCTTACACAATCATAACACCACTTTCAAAATTTTACTCCAATTTAACCTCATACATATTATTTAGCATAATCGTATGGTTTCTTTGCTACTTTTTTTTTATTAAAACAATTTTTAACAATTTTTTAATAATGATGCCAAAGTTTCTTATTTGTTGTCTATATTGGTGTGTTAACTTTTGTTTAGATGCAAATATCCACACCGTATACTCTTTCTTCTCATCATTTAACCTTACACAAAATCGTATCGCGTTTTGCTACTTTTTAAGATTAAGTTTTTTTTTTTTTTTTTTTTTCAAGTGTTGGAGATAACGCGAAATCAATCCTGGATTCACTTACTAGTTCATTTATCATCTCCAAATCTTACACAACCATAACACCACTTTCAAAATTTTACTCCAATTTAACCTCATACATATTATCTAGAATAATCGTATGGTTTCTTTGCTACTTTTTTTTGATGATACCAATTTTTAACAATTTTTTTATAATGATGCCAAAGTTTCCTATTTGTTGTCTATATTGGTGTGTTAACTTTTGTTTAGATGCAAATATCCACACCGTATACTCTTTATTCTCATCATTTAACCTTACACAAAATCGTATCGCGTTTTGCTACTTTTTCAGATTAAGTTTTTTTTTTTTTTTTTTCAAGTGTTGGAGATAACGCGAAATCAATCCTGGATTCACTTACTAGTTCATTTATCATCTCCAAATCTTACACAATCATAACACCACTTTCAAAATTTTACTACAATTTAACCTCATACATATTATTTAGCATAATCGTATGGTTTCTTTGCTACTTTTTTTTTATTAAAACACTTTTTAACAATTTTTTTATAATGATGCCAAAGTTTCTTATTTGTTGTCTATATTGGTGTGTTAACTTTTGTTTAGATGCAAATATCCACACCGTATACTCTTTATTCTCATCATTTAACCTTACACAAAATCGTATCGCGTTTTGCTACTTTTTCAGATTAAGTTTTTTTTTTTTTTTTTTTTTCAAGTGTTGGAGATAACGCGAAATCAATCCTGGATTCACTTACTAGTTCATTTATCATCTCCAAATCTTACACAACCATAACACCACTTTCAAAATTTTACTCCAATTTAACCTCATACATATTATCTAGAATAATCGTATGGTTTCTTTGCTACTTTTTTTTGATGATACCAATTTTTAACAATTTTTTTATAATGATGCCAAAGTTTCCTATTTGTTGTCTATATTGGTGTGTTAACTTTTGTTTAGATGCAAATATCCACACCGTATACTCTTTATTCTCATCATTTAACCTTACACAAAATCGTATCGCGTTTTGCTACTTTTTCAGATTAAGTTTTTTTTTTTTTTTTTTTTTTTTAAGTGTTGGAGATAACGCGAAATCAATACTGGATTAACTTACTAATTCATTTATCATCTCCAAATCTTACACAATCATAACACCACTTTCAAAATTTTACTCCAATTTAACCTCATACATATTATTTAGCATAATCGTATGGTTTCTTTGCTACTTTTTTTTTATTAAAACAATTTTTATTAATTTTTTTATAATGATGCCAAAGTTTCTTATTTGTTGTCCATATTGGTGTGTTAACTTTTGTTTAGATGCAAATATCCACACCGTATACTCTTTATTCTCATCATTTAACCTTACACAAAATCGTATCGCGTTTTGCTACTTTTTCAGATTAAGTTTTTTTTTTTTTTTCAAGTGTTGGAGATAACGCGAAATCAATCCTGGATTCACTTACTAGTTCATTTATCATCTCCAAATCTTACACAACCATAACACCACTTTCAAAATTTTACTCCAATTTAACCTCATACATATTATCTAGAATAATCGTATGGTTTCTTTGCTACTTTTTTTTGATGATACCAATTTTTAACAATTTTTTTATAATGATGCCAAAGTTTCCTATTTGTTGTCTATATTGGTGTGTTAACTTTTGTTTAGATGCAAATATCCACACCGTATACTCTTTATTCTCATCATTTAACCTTACACAAAATCGTATCGCGTTTTGCTACTTTTTCAGATTAAGTTTTTTTTTTTTTTTTTTTTTTTAAGTGTTGGAGATAACGCGAAATCAATCCTGGATTAACTTACTAATTCATTTATCATCTCCAAATCTTACACAATCATAACACCACTTTCAAAATTTTACTCCAATTTAACCTCATACATATTATTTAGCATAATCGTATGGTTTCTTTGCTACTTTTTTTTTATTAAAACAATTTTTATTAATTTTTTTATAATGATGCCAAAGTTTCTTATTTGTTGTCCATATTGGTGTGTTAACTTTTGTTTAGATGCAAATATCCACACCGTATACTCTTTATTCTCATCATTTAACCTTACACAAAATCGTATCGCGTTTTGCTACTTTTTCAGATTAAGTTTTTTTTTTTTTTTTTTTTTTCAAGTGTTGGAGATAACGCGAAATCAATCCTGGATTCACTTACTAGTTCATTTATCATCTCCAAATCTTACACAACCATAACACCACTTTCAAAATTTTACTCCAATTTAACCTCATACATATTATCTAGAATAATCGTATGGTTTCTTTGCTACTTTTTTTTGATGATACCAATTTTTAACAATTTTTTTATAATGATGCCAAAGTTTCCTATTTGTTGTCTATATTGGTGTGTTAACTTTTGTTTAGATGCAAATATCCACACCGTATACTCTTTATTCTCATCATTTAACCTTACACAAAATCGTATCGCGTTTTGCTACTTTTTCAGATTAAGTTTTTTTTTTTTTTTTTTTTTTTAAGTGTTGGAGATAACGCGAAACAATCCTGGATTAACTTACTAGTTCATTTATCATCTCCAAATCTTACACAATCATAACACCACTTTCAAAATTTTACTCCAATTTAACCTCATACATATTATTTAGCATAATCGTATGGTTTATTTGCTACTTTTTTTTATTGAAACAATTTTTATTAATTTTTTTATAATGATGCCAAAGTTTCTTATTTGTTGTCCATATTGGTGTGTTAACTTTTGTTTAGATGCAAATATCCACACCGTATACTCTTTATTCTCATCATTTAACCTTACACAAAATCGTATCGCGTTTTGCTACTTTTTCAGATTAAGTTTTTTTTTTTTTTTCAAGTGTTGGAGATAACGCGAAATCAATCCTGGATTCACTTACTAGTTCATTTATCATCTCCAAATCTTACACAACCATAACACCACTTTCAAAATTTTACTCCAATTTAACCTCATACATATTATCTAGCATAATCGTATGGTTTCTTTGCTACTTTTTTTTGATGATACCAATTTTTAACAATTTTTTTATAATGATGCCAAAGTTTCCAATTTGTTGTCTATATTGGTGTGTTAACTTTTGTTTAGATGCAAATATCCACACCGTATACTCTTTATTCTCATCATTTAACCTTACACAAAATCGTATCGCGTTTTGCTACTTTTTCAGATTAAGTTTTTTTTTTTTTTTTTTTCAAGTGTTGGAGATAATGCGAAATCAATCCTGGATTTACTTACTAGTTCATTTATCATCTCCAAATATTACACAATCATAACACCACTTTCAAAATTTTACTCCAATTTAACCTCATAATTATTATTTAGCATAATCGTATGGTTTCTTTGCTACTTTTTTTTTATTAAAACAATTTTTAACAATTTTTTTATAATGATGCCAAAGTTTCTTATTTGTTGTTTATATTGGTGTGTTAACTTTTGTTTAGATGCAAATATCTACACCGTATACTCTTTATTCTCATCATTTAACCTTACACAAAATCGTATTGCGTTTTGCTACTTTTTCAGATTAAGTTTTTTTTTTTTTTTTTTTTTTCAAGTGTTGGAGATAACGCGAAATCAATCATGGATTCACTTACTAGTTCATTTATCATCTCCAAATCTTACACAACCATAACACCACTTTCAAAATTTTACTCCAATTTAACCTCATACATATTATCTAGCATAATCGTATGGTTTCTTTGCTACTTTTTTTTGATGATACCAATTTTTAACAATTTTTTTATAATGATGCCAAAGTTTCCTATTTGTTGTCTATATTGGTGTGTTAACTTTTGTTTAGATGCAAATATCCACACCGTATACTCTTTATTCTCATCATTTAACCTTACACAAAATCGTATCGCGTTTTGCTACATTTTCAGATTAAGTTTTTTTTTTTTTTTTTTTTTCAAGTGTTGGAGATAACGCGAAATCAATCCTGGATTCACTTACTAGTTCATTTATCATCTCCAAATCTTACACAATCATAACACCACTTTCAAAATTTTACACCAATTTAACCTCATACATATTATTTAGCATAATCGTATGGTTTCTTTGCTACTTTTTTTTTATTAAAACAATTTTTAACAATTTTTTTATAATGATGCCAAAGTTTCTTATTTGTTGTCTATATTGGTGTGTTAACTTTTGTTTAGATGCAAATATACACAACGTATACTCTTTATTCTCATCATTTAACCTTACACAAAATCGTATCGCGTTTTGCTACTTTTTCAGATTAAGGTTTTTTTTTTTTTTTTTCAAGTGTTGGAGATAACGCGAAATCAATCCTGGATTCACTTACTAGTTCATTTATAATCTCCAAATCTTACACAACCATAACACCACTTTCAAAATTTTACTCCAATTTAACCTCATACATATTATCTAGCATAATCGTATGGTTTCTTTGCTACTTTTTTTTGATGATACCAATTTTTAACAATTTTTTTATAATGATGCCAAAGTTTCCTATTTGTTGTCTATATTGGTGTGTTAACTTTTGTTTAGATGCAAATATCCACACCATATACTCTTTATTCTCATCATTTAACCTTACACAAAATCGTATCGCGTTTTGCTACTTTTTCAGATTAAGTTTTTTTTTTTTTTTTTTTTTTTTTTCAAGTGTTGGAGATAACGCGAAATCAATCCTGGATTCACTTACTAGTTCATTTATCATCTCCAAATCTTACACAATCATAACACCACTTACAAAATTTTACTCCAATTTAACCTCATACATATTATTTAGCATAATCGTATGGTTTATTTGCTACTTTTTTTTTTATTAAAACAATTTTTAACAATTTTTTTATAATGATGCCAAAGTTTCTTATTTGTTGTCTATATTGGTGTGTTAACTTTTGTTTAGATGCAAATATCCACACCGTATACTCTTTATTCTAATCATTTAACCTTACACAAAATCGTATCGCGTTTTGCTACTTTTTTCCGATTAAGATTTTTTATTTTTTTATTTTTTTAAGTGTTGGAGATAACGTGAAATCAATCATGGCTTCACTTACTAGTACATTTATCATCTCTAAATGTTTCACAATCATAACACCACTTTCTAAATTTTGCACCTATTTAACATCATACATATCATCAAGCATAATCGTATGGTTTCTTTACTACTTTTTTTTTTATGACACCAGTTTTTAACAATTTTTTTAAAAATAATGCAAAAATTTCTTATTTGTTTTCTATATTTGTGTGTTAACTTTTGTTTAGAAGCAAATTTCCATACCGTATAGTCTTTTATATCCTAATTTAACTTTACACAAAATCGTATCGCATTTTGCTACTTTCTTCCGATTAAGATTTTTTATTTTTTTATTTTTTTAAGTGTTGGAGATAACGCGAAATCAATCATGCATTCACTTACTAGTTCATTATCATCTCCAAATCTTTCACAATCATAACACCACTTTCTAAATTTTGCTTCAATTTAACCTCATACATATTATCTAGCATAATCGTATGGTTATTTTGCTACTTTTTTTTTATTAAAAAAATTTTTAACAATTTTTTTAAAATGATGCCAAAATTTCTTATTTGTTGTCTATATTGGTGTGTTAACTTTTGTTTAAATGCAAATATCCACACCGTAAACTCTTTTTTCTCATCATTTAACATTACACAAAATCGTATTGCGTTATGCTACTTTTTCAGATTAAGTTTTTTTTTTTTTTTTTTTTTTTTTTTTTTTTTTTTTTTTTAAGTGTTGGAAATAACGCGAAATCAATCCTGGATTCACTTACTAGTTCATTTATCATCTCCAAATCTTACACAACCATAACACCACTTTCAAAATTTTACTCCAATTTAACCTCATACATATTATCTAGCATAATCGTATGGTTTCTTTGCTACTTTTTTTTGATGATACCAATTTTTAACAATTTTTTTATAATGATGCCAAAGTTTCCTATTTGTTGTCTATATTGGTGTGTTAACTTTTGTTTAGATGCAAATATCCACACCGTATACTCTTTATTCTCATCATTTAACCTTACACAAAATCGTATCGCGTTTTGCTACTTTTTCAGATTAAGTTTTTTTTTTTTTTTTTTTTTTTTTCAAGTGTTGGAGATAACGCGAAATCAATCCTGGATTGACTTACTAGTTCATTTATCATCTCCAAATCTTACACAATCATAACACCACTTTCAAAATTTTACTCCAATTTAACCTCATACATATTATTTAGCATAATCGTATGGTTTCTTTGCTACTTTTTTTTTATTAAAACAATTTTTAACAATTTTTTTATAATGATGCCAAAGTTTCTTATTTGTTGTCTATATTGGTGTGTTAACTTTTGTTTAGATGCTAATATCCACACCGTATACTCTTTATTCTCATCATTTAACCTTACACAAAATCGTATCGCGTTTTGCTACTTTTTCAGATTAAGTTTTTTTTTTTTTTTTTTTCAAGTGCTGGAGATAACGCGAAATCAATCCTGGATTCACTTACTAGTTCATTTATCATCTCCAAATCTTACACAATCATAACACCACTTTCAAAATTTTACTCCAATTTAACCTCATACATATTATTTAGCATAATCGTATGGTTTCTTTGCTACTTTTTTTTTTATTAAAACAATTTTTAACAATTTTTTTATAATGATGCCAAAGTTTCTTATTTGTTGTCTATATTGGTGTGTTAACTTTTGTTTAGATGCAAATATCCACACCGTATACTCTTTATTCTCATCATTTAACCTTACACAAAATCGTATCGCGTTTTGCTACTTTTTTCCGATTAAGATTTTTTATTTTTTTATTTTTTTAAGTGTTGAAGATAACGCGAAATCAATCATGGCTTCACTTACTAGTACATTTATCATCTCTAAATGTTTCACAATCATAACACCACTTTCTAAATTTTGCACCTATTTAACATCATACATATTATCAAGCATAATCGTATGGTTTCTTTACTACTTTTTTTTGATGACACCAGTTTTTTACAAATTTTTTTAAAATAATGCAAAAATTTCTTATTTGTTTTCTATATTTGTGTGTTAACTTTTGTTTAGATGCAAATTTCCATACCGTATAGTCTTTTATATCCTCATTTAACTTTACACAAAATCGTATCGCATTTTGCTACTTTCTTCCGATTAAGATTTTTTATTTTTTTATTTTTTTAAGTGTTGGAGATAACGCGAAATCAATCATGCATTCACTTACTAGTTCATTATCATCTCCAAATCTTTCACAATCATAACACCACTTTCTAAATTTTGCTTCAATTTAACCTCATACATATTATCTAGCATAATCGTATGGTTACTTTGCTACTTTTTTTTTATTACAACAATTTTTAACAATTTTTTTTAAATGATGCCAAAATTTCTTATTTGTTGTCTATATTGGTGTGTTAACTTTTGTTTAAATGCAAATATCCACACCGTAAACTTTTTTTTCTCATCATTTAACCTTACACAAAATCGTATTGCGTTATGCTACTTTTTCAGATTAAGTTTTTTTTTTTTTTTTTTTTTTTTTCCAGGTGTTGAAGATAACGCGAAATCAATCCTGGATTCACTTACTAGTTCATTTATCATCTCCAAATCTTACACAACCATAACACCACTTTCAAAATTTTACTCCAATTTAACCTCATACATATTATCTAGCATAATCGTATGGTTTCTTTGCTACTTTTTTTTGATGATACCAATTTTTAACAATTTTTTTATAATGATGCCAAAGTTTCCTATTTGTTGTCTATATTGGTGTGTTAACTTTTGTTTAGATGCAAATATCCACACCGTATACTATTTATTCTCATCATTTAACCTTACACAAAATCGTATCGCGTTTTGCTACTTTTTCAGATTAAGTTTTTTTTTTTTTTTTTTTTTTTTCAAGTGTTGGAGATAACGCGAAATCAATCCTGGATTCACTTACTAGTTCATTTATCATCTCCAAATATTACACAATCATAACACCACTTTCAAAATTTTACTCCAATTTAACCTCATACATATTATTTAGCATAATCGTATGGTTTCTTTGCTACTTTTTTTTTATTAAAACAATTTTTAACAATTTTTTTATAATGATGCCAAAGTTTCTTATTTGTTGTCTATATTGGTGTGTTAACTTTTGTTTAGATGCAAATATCCACACCGTATACTCTTTATTCTCATCATTTAACCTTACACAAAATCGTATCGCGTTTTGCTACTTTTTCAGATTAAGTTTTTTTTTTTTTTTTTTTTTTTTCAAGTGTTGGAGATAACGCGAAATCAATCGTGGATTCACTTACTAGTTCATTTATCATCTCCAAATCTTACACAACCATAACACCACTTTCAAAATTTTACTCCAATTTAACCTCATACATATTATCTAGCATAATCGTATGGTTTCTTTGCTACTTTTTTTTGATGATACCAATTTTTAACAATTTTTTTATAATGATGCCAAAGTTTCCTATTTGTTGTCTATATTGGTGTGTTAACTTTTGTTTAGATGCAAATATCCACACCGTATACTCTTTATTCTCATCATTTAACCTTACACAAAATCGTATCGGGTTTTGCTACTTTTTCAGATTAAGTTTTTTTTTTTTTTTTTTTTTTTTTTTTTTTCAAGTGTTGGAGATAACGCGAAATCAATCCTAGATTCACTTACTAGTTCATTTATCATCTCCAAATCTTACACAATCATAACACCACTTTCAAATTTTTACTCCAATTTAACCTCATACATATTATTTAGCATAATCGTATGGTTTCTTTGCTACTTTTTTTTTATTAAAAAAATTTTTAACAATTTTTTTATAATGATGCCAAAGTTTCTTATTTGTTGTCTATATTGGTGTGTTAACTTTTGTTTAGATGCAAATATCCACACCGTATACTCTTTATTCTCATCATTTAACCTTACACAAAATCGTATCGCGTTTTGCTACTTTTTCAGATTAAGTTTTTTTTTTTTTTTTTTCAAGTGCTGGAGATAACGCGAAATCAATCCTGGATTCACTTACTAGTTCATTTATCATCTCCAAATCTTACACAATCATAACACCACTTTCAAAATTTTACTCCAATTTAACCTCATACATATTATTTAGCATAATCGTATGGTTTCTTTGCTACTTTTTTTTTATTAAAACAATTTTTAACAATTTTTTTATAATGATGCCAAAGTTTCTTATTTGTTGTCTATATTGGAGTGTTAACTTTTGTTTAGATGCAAATATCCACACCGTATACTCTTTATTCTCATCATTTAACCTTACCAAAATCGTATCGCGTTTTGCTACTTTTTTCCGATTAAGATTTTTTATTTTTTTATTTTTTTAAGTGTTGAAGATAACGCGAAATCAATCATGGCTTCACTTACTAGTACATTTATCATCTCTAAATGTTTCACAATCATAACACCACTTTCTAAATTTTGCACCTATTTAACATCATACATATTATCAAGCATAATCGTATGGTTTCTTTACTACTTTTTTTTGATGACACCAGTTTTTAACAATTTTTTTTAAAATAATGCAAAAATTTCTTATTTGTTTTCTATATTTGTGTGTTAACTTTTGTTTAAATGCAAATTTCCATACCGTATAGTCTTTTATATCCTCATTTAACTTTACACAAAATCGTATCGCATTTTGCTACTTTCTTCCGATTAAGATTTTTTATTTTTTTATTTTTTTAAGTGTTGGGGATAACGCGAAATCAATCATGCATTCACTTACTAGTTCATTATCATCTCCAAATCTTTCACAATCATAACACCACTTTCTAAATTTTGCTTCAATTTAAGCTCATACATATTATCTAGCATAATCGTATGGTTACTTTGCTACTTTTTTTTTTATTAAAACAATTTTTAACAATTTTTTTAAAATGATGCCAAAATTTCTTATTTGTTGTCTATATTGGTGTGTTAACTTTTGTTTAAATGCAAATATCCACACCGTAAACTCTTTTTTCTCATCATTTAAACTTACACAAAATCGTATTGCGTTATGCTACTTTTTCAGATTAAGTTTTTTTTTTTTTTTTTTTTTTTTTTTTTTTCAGGTGTTGAAGATAACGCGAAATCAATCCTGGATTCACTTACTAGTTCATTTATCATCTCCAAATCTTACACAACCATAACACCACTTTCAAAATTTTACTCCAATTTAACCTCATACATATTATCTAGCATAATCGTATGGTTTCTTTGCTACTTTTTTTTGATGATACCAATTTTTAACAATTTTTTTTTAATGATGCCAAAGTTTCCTATTTGTTGTCTATATTGGTGTGTTAACTTTTGTTTAGATGCAAATATCCACACCGTATACTATTTATTCTCATCATTTAACCTTACACAAAATCGTATCGCGTTTTGCTACTTTTTCAGATTAAGTTTTTTTTTTTTTTTTTTTTTTCAAGTGTTGGAGATAACGCGAAATCAATCCTGGATTCACTTACTAGTTCATTTATCATCTCCAAATATTACACAATCATAACACCACTTTCAAAATTTTACTCCAATTTAACCTCATACATATTATTTAGCATAATCGTATGGTTTCTTTGCTACTTTTTTTTTATTAAAACAATTTTTAACAATTTTTTTATAATGATGCCAAAGTTTCTTATTTGTTGTCTATATTGGTGTGTTAACTTTTGTTTAGATGCAAATATCCACACCGTATACTCTTTATTCTCATCATTTAACCTTACACAAAATCGTATCGCGTTTTGCTACTTTTTCAGATTAAGTTTTTTTTTTTTTTTTTTTTTTTTCAAGTGTTGGAGATAACGCGAAATCAATCCTGGATTCACTTACTAGTTCATTTATCATCTCCAAATCTTACACAACCATAACACCACTTTCAAAATTTTACTCCAATTTAACCTCATACATATTATCTAGCATAATCGTATGGTTTCTTTGCTACTTTTTTTTGATGATACCAATTTTTAACAATTTTTTTATAATGATGCCAAAGTTTCCTATTTGTTGTCTATATTGGTGTGTTAACTTTTGTTTAGATGCAAATATCCACACCGTATACTCTTTATTCTCATCATTTAACCTTACACAAAATCGTATCGGGTTTTGCTACTTTTTCAGATTAAGTTTTTTTTTTTTTTTTTTTTTTTTTTTTTTTTGTTCAAGTGTTGGAGATAACGCGAAATCAATCCTGGATTCACTTACTAGTTCATTTATCATCTCCAAATCTTACACAATCATAACACCACTTTCAAAATTTTACTCCAATTTAACCTCATACATATTATTTAGCATAATCGTATGGTTTCTTTGCTACTTTTTTTTTATTAAAACAATTTTTAACAATTTTTTTATAATGATGCCAAAGTTTCTTATTTGTTGTCTATATTGGTTTGTTAACTTTTGTTTAGATGCAAATATCCACACCGTATACTCTTTATTCTCATCATTTAACCTTACACAAAATCGTATCGCGTTTTGCTACTTTTTCAGATTAAGTTTTTTTTTTTTTTTTTTTTTTTTTTTTTTTTTCAAGTGCTGGAGATAACGCGAAATCAATCCTGGATTCACTTACTAGTTCATTTATCATCTCCAAATCTTACACAATCATAACACCACTTTCAAAATTTTACTCCAATTTAACCTCATACATATTATTTAGCATAATCGTATGGTTTATTTGCTACTTTTTTTTTATTAAAACAATTTTTAACAATTTTTTTATAATGATGCCAAAGTTTCTTATTTGTTGTCTATATTGGTGTGTTAACTTTTGTTTAGATGCAAATATCCACACCGTATACTCTTTATTCTCATCATTTAACCTTACCAAAATCGTATCGCGTTTTGCTACTTTTTTCCGATTAAGATTTTTTATTTTTTTATTTTTTTAAGTGTTGGAGATAACGCGAAATCAATCATGGCTTCACTTACTAGTACATTTATCATCTCTAAATGTTTCACAATCATAACACCACTTTCTAAATTTTGCACCTATTTAACATCATACATTTTATCAAGCATAATCGTATGGTTTCTTTACTACTTTTTTTTGATGACACCAGTTTTTAACAATTTTTTTTAAAATAATGCAAAAATTTCTTATTTGTTTTCTATATTTGTGTGTTAACTTTTGTTTAGATGCAAATTTCCATACCGTATAGTCTTTTATATCCTCATTTAACTTTACACAAAATCGTATCGCATTTTGCTACTTTCTTCCGATTAACATTTTTTATTTTTTTAAGTGTTGGAGATAACGCGAAATCAATCATGCATTCACTTACTAGTTCATTATCATCTCCAAATCTTTCACAATCATAACACCACTTTCTAAATTTTGCTTCAATTTAACCTCATACATATTATCTAGCATAATCGTATGGTTACTTTGCTACTTTTTTTTTATTAAAACAATTTTTAACAATTTTTTTAAAATGATGCCAAAATTTCTTATTTGTTGTCTATATTGGTGTGTTAACTTTTGTTTAAATGCAAATATCCACACCGTAAACTCTTTTTTCTCATCATTTAACCTTACACAAAATCGTATTGCGTTATACTACTTTTTCAGATTAAGTTTTTTTTTTTTTTTTTTTTTTTTTTTTTTTTTTTTTTTTTTTTCCAGGTGTTGAAGATAACGCGAAATCAATCCTGGATTCACTTACTAGTTCATTTATCCTCTCCAAATCTTACACAACCATAACACCACTTTCAAAATTTTACTCCAATTTAACCTCATACATATTATCTAGCATAATCGTATGGTTTCTTTGCTACTTTTTTTTGATGATACCAATTTTTAACAATTTTTTTATAATGATGCCAAAGTTTCCTATTTGTTGTCTATATTGGTGTGTTAACTTTTGTTTAGATGCAAATATCCACACCGTATACTATTTATTCTCATCATTTAACCTTACACAAAATCGTATCGCGTTTTGCTACTTTTTCAGATTAAGTTTTTTTTTTTTTTTTTTTTTTTCAAGTGTTGGAGATAACGCGAAATCAATCCTGGATTGACTTACTAGTTCATTTATCATCTTCAAATCTTACACAATCATAACACCACTTTCAAAATTTTACTCCAATTTAACCTCATACATATTATTTAGCATAATCGTATGGTTTCTTTGCTACTTTTTTTTTATTAAAACAATTTTTAACAATTTTTTTATAATGATGCCAAAGTTTCTTATTTGTTGTCTATATTGGTGTGTTAACTTTTGTTTAGATGCAAATATCCACACCGTATACTCTTTATTCTCATCATTTAACCTTACACAAAATCGTATCGGGTTTTGCTACTTTTTCAGATTAAGTTTTTTTTTTTTTTTTTTTTTTTTTTTTTTTCAAGTGTTGGAGATAACGCGAAATCAATCCTGGATTCACTTACTAGTTCATTTATCATCTCCAAATCTTACACAATCATAACACCACTTTCAAAATTTTACTCCAATTTAACCTCATACATA
Organism: Helichrysum umbraculigerum; assembly: GCA_949592205.1. Lineage (NCBI taxonomy): Eukaryota > Viridiplantae > Streptophyta > Magnoliopsida > Asterales > Asteraceae > Helichrysum > Helichrysum umbraculigerum. The sequence goes on along the minus strand of CATIUR010000004.1, from coordinate 141,812,028 downwards.
TTATTTAGCATAATCGTATGGTTTCTTTGCTACTTTTTTTTTATTAAAACAATTTTTAACAATTTTTTTATAATGATGCCAAAGTTTCTTATTTGTTGTCTATATTGGTGTGTTAACTTTTGTTTAGATGCAAATATCCACACCGTATACTCTTTATTCTCATCATTTAACCTTACACAAAATCGTATCGCGTTTTGCTACTTTTTCAGATTAAGTTTTTTTTTTTTTTTTTTTTTTTTTTTTTTTCAAGTGCTGGAGATAACGCGAAATCAATCCTGGATTCACTTACTAGTTCATTTATCATCTCCAAATCTTACACAATCATAACACCACTTTCAAAATTTTACTCCAATTTAACCTCATACATATTATTTAGCATAATCGTATGGTTTCTTTGCTACTTTTTTTTTATTAAAACAATTTTTAACAATTTTTTTATAATGATGCCAAAGTTTCTTATTTGTTGTCTATATTGGTGTGTTAACTTTTGTTTAGATGCAAATATCCACACCGTATACTCTTTATTCTCATCATTTAACCTTACCAAAATCGTATCGCGTTTTGCTACTTTTTTCCGATTAAGATTTTTTATTTTTTTATTTTTTTAAGTGTTGGAGATAACGCGAAATCAATCATGGTTTCACTTACTAGTACATTTATCATCTCTAAATGTTTCACAATCATAACACCACTTTCTAAATTTTGCACCTATTTAACATCATACATATTATCAAGCATAATCGTATGGTTTTTTACTACTTTTTTTTGATGACACCAGTTTTTAACAATTTTTTTTAAAATAATGCAAAAATTTCATATTTGTTTTCTATATTTGTGTGTTAACTTTTGTTTAGATGCAAATTTCCATACCGTATAGTCTTTTATATCCTCATTTAACTTTACACAAAATCGTATCGCATTTTGCTAATTTCTTCCGATTAAGATTTTTTATTTTTTTATTTTTTTAAGTGTTGGAGATAACGCGAAATCAATCATGCATTCACTTACTAGTTCATTATCATCTCCAAATCTTTCACAATCATAACACCACTTTCTAAATTTTGCTTCAATTTAACCTCATACATATTATCTAGCATAATCGTATGGTTACTTTGCTACTTTTTTTTATTAAAACAATTTTTAACATTTTTTTTAAAATGATGCCAAAATTTCTTATTTGTTGTCTATATTGGTGTGTTAACTTTTATTTAGATGCAAATATCCACACCGTATACTCTTTATTCTCATCATTTAACCTTACACAAAATCGTATCGCGTTTTGCTACTTTTTCAGATTAAGTTTTTTTTTTTTTTTTTTTTTTTTTTTTCAAGTGTTGGAGATAACGCGAAATCAATCCTGGATTCACTTACTAGTTCATTTATCATCTCCAAATCTTACACAACCATAACACCACTTTCAAAATTTTACTCCAATTTAACCTCATACATATTATCTAGCATAATCGTATGGTTTCTTTGCTACTTTTTTTTGATGATACCAATTTTTAACAATTTTTTTATAATGATGCCAAAGTTTCCTATTTGTTGTCTATATTGGTGTGTTAACTTTTGTTTAGATGCAAATATCCACACCGTATACTATTTATTCTCATCATTTAACCTTACACAAAATCGTATCGCGTTTTGCTACTTTTTCAGATTAAGTTTTTTTTTTTTTTTTTTTTTTTTTTTTTCAAGTGCTGGAGATAACGCGAAATCAATCCTGGATTCACTTACTAGTTCATTTATCATCTCCAAATCTTACACAATCATAACACCACTTTCAAAATTTTACTCCAATTTAACCTCATACATATTATTTAGCATAATCGTATGGTTTCTTTGCTACTTTTTTTTTATTAAAACAATTTTTAACAATTTTTTTATAATGATGCCAAAGTTTCTTATTTGTTGTCTATATTGGTGTGTTAACTTTTGTTTAGATGCAAATATCCACACCGTATACTCTTTATTCTCATCATTTAACCTTACCAAAATCGTATCGCGTTTTGCTACTTTTTTCCGATTAAGATTTTTTATTTTTTTATTTTTTTAAGTGTTGGAGATAACGCGAAATCAATCATGGTTTCACTTACTAGTACATTTATCATCTCTAAATGTTTCACAATCATAACACCACTTTCTAAATTTTGCACCTATTTAACATCATACATATTATCAAGCATAATCGTATGGTTTCTTTACTACTTTTTTTTGATGACACCAGTTTTTAACAATTTTTTTTAAAATAATGCAAAATTTTCATATTTGTTTTCTATATTTGTGTGTTAACTTTTGTTTAGATGCAAATTTCCATACCGTATAGTCTTTTATATCCTCATTTAACTTTACACAAAATCGTATCGCATTTTGCTAATTTCTTCCGATTAAGATTTTTTATTTTTTTATTTTTTTAAGTGTTGGAGATAACGCGAAATCAATCATGCATTCACTTACTAGTTCATTATCATCTCCAAATCTTTCACAATCATAACACCACTTTCTAAATTTTGCTTCAATTTAACCTCATACATATTATCTAGCATAATCGTATGGTTACTTTGCTACTTTTTTTTATTAAAACAATTTTTAACAATTTTTTTATAATGATGCCAAAGTTTCCTATTTGTTGTCTATATTGGTGTGTTAACTTTTATTTAGATGCAAATATCCACACCGTATACTATTTATTCTCATCATTTAACCTTACACAAAATCGTATCGCGTTTTGCTACTTTTTTAGATTAAGTTTTTTTTTTTTTTTTTTTTTTTTTTTTTCAAGTGTTGGAGATAACGCGAAATCAATCCTGGATTCACTTACTAGTTCATTTATCATCTCCAAATATTACACAATCATAACACCACTTTCAAAATTTTACTCCAATTTAACCTCATACATATCATTTAGCATAATCGTATGGTTTCTTTGCTACTTTTTTTTTATTAAAACAATTTTTAACAATTTTTTTATAATGATGCCAAAGTTTCTTATTTGTTGTCTATATTGGTGTGTTAACTTTTGTTTAGATGCAAATATCCACACCGTATACTCTTTATTCTAATCATTTAACCTTACACAAGATCGTATCGCGTTTTGCTACTTTTTCAGATTAAGTTTTTTTTTTTTTTTTTTCAAGTGTTGGAGATAACGCGAAATGAATCCTGGATTCACTTACTAGTTCATTTATCATCTCCAAATCTTACACAACCATAACACCACTTTCAAAATTTTACTCCAATTTAACCTCATACTTGCTACTTTTTTTTGATGATACCAATTTTTAACAATTTTTTTATAATGATGCCAAAGTTTCCTATTTGTTGTCTATATTAGTGTGTTAACTTTTGTTTAGATGCAAATATCCACACCGTATACTCTTTATTCTCATCATTTAACCTTACACAAAATCGTATCGGGTTTTGCTACTTTTTCAGATTAAGTTTTTTTTTTTTTTTTTTTTTTTTTTCAAGTGTTGGAGATAACGCGAAATCAATCCTGGATTCACTTACTAGTTCATTTATCATCTCCAAATCTTACACAATCATAACACCACTTTCAAAATTTTACTCCAATTTAACCTCATACATATTATCTAGCATAATCGTATGGTTACTTTGCTACTTTTATTTATTAAAACAATTTTTAACAATTTTTTTATAATGATGCCAAAGTTTCCTATTTGTTGTCTATATTGGTGTGTTAACTTTTATTTAGATGCAAATATCCACACCGTATACTATTTATTCTCATCATTTAACCTTACACAAAATCGTATCGCGTTTTGCTACTTTTTCAGATTAAGTTTTTTTTTTTTTTCAAGTGTTGGAGATAACGCGAAATCAATCCTGGATTCACTTACTAGTTCATTTATCATCTCCAAATATTACACAATCATAACACCACTTTCAAAATTTTACTCCAATTTAACCTCATACATATTATTTAGCATAATCGTATGGTTTCTTTGCTACTTTTTTTTTATTAAAACAATTTTTAACAATTTTTTTATAATGATGCCAAAGTTTCTTATTTGTTGTCTATATTGGTGTGTTAACTTTTGTTTAGATGCAAATATCCACACCGTATACTCTTTATTCTAATCATTTAACCTTACACAAAATCGTATCGCGTTTTGCTACTTTTTCAGATTAAGTTTTTTTTTTTTTTTTTTTTTTCAAGTGTTGGAGATAACGCGAAATGAATCCTGGATTCACTTACTAGTTCATTTATCATCTCCAAATCTTACACAACCATAACACCACTTTCAAAATTTTACTCCAATTTAACCTCATACATATTATCTAGCATAATCGTATGGTTTCTTTGCTACTTTTTTTTTATGATACCAATTTTTAACAATTTTTTTATAATGATGCCAAAGTTTCCTATTTATTGTCTATATTGGTGTGTTAACTTTTGTTTAGATGCAAATATCCACACCGTATACTCTTTATTCTCATCATTTAACCTTACACAAAATCGTATCGCGTTTTGCTACTTTTTCAGATTAAGTTTTTTTTTTTTTTTTTTTTTTTCAAGTGTTGGAGATAACGCGAAATCAATCCTGGATTCACTTACTAGTTCATTTATCATCTCCAAATCTTACACAATCATAACACCACTTTCAAAATTTTACTCCAATTTAACCTCATACATATTATTTATCATAATCGTATGGTTTCTTTGCTACTTTTTTTTTATTAAAACAATTTTTTACAATTTTTTTATAATGATGCCAAAGTTTCTTATTTGTTGTCTATATTGGTGTGTTAACTTTTGTTTAGATGCAAATATCCACACCGTATACTCTTTATTCTCATCATTTAACCTTACACAAAATCGTATCGCGTTTTGCTACTTTTTCAGATTAAGTTTTTTTTTTTTTTTTTTTTTTTCAAGTGTTGGAGATAACGCGAAATCAATCCTGGATTCACTTACTAGTTCATTTATCATCTCCAAATCTTACACAATCATAACACCACTTTCAAAATTTTACTCCAATTTAACCTCATACATATTATTTATCATAATCGTATGGTTTCTTTGCTACTTTTTTTTTATTAAAACAATTTTTAACAATTTTTTTATAATGATGCCAAAGTTTCTTATTTGTTGTCTATATTGGTGTGTTAACTTTTGTTTAGATGCAAATATCCACACCGTATACTCTTTATTCTAATCATTTAACCTTACACAAAATCGTATCGCGTTTTGCTACTTTTTCAGATTAAGTTTTTTTTTTTTTTTTTTTTTTTCAAGTGTTGGAGATAACGCGAAATGAATCCTGGATTCACTTACTAGTTCATTTATCATCTCCAAATCTTACACAACCATAACACCACTTTCAAAATTTTACTCCAATTTAACCTCATACATATTATCTAGCATAATCGTATGGTTTCTTTGCTACTTTTTTTTTATGATACCAATTTTTAACAATTTTTTTATAATGATGCCAAAGTTTCCTATTTATTGTCTATATTGGTGTGTTAACTTTTGTTTAGATGCAAATATCCAAACCGTATACTCTTTATTCTCATCATTTAACCTTACACAAAATCGTATCGCGTTTTGCTACTTTTTCAGATTAAGTTTTTTTTTTTTTTTTTTTTTTTCAAGTGTTGGAGATAACGCGAAATCAATCCTGGATTCACTTACTAGTTCATTTATCATCTCCAAATCTTACACAATCATAACACCACTTTCAAAATTTTACTCCAATTTAACCTCATACATATTATTTATCATAATCGTATGGTTTCTTTGCTACTTTTTTTTTATTAAAACAATTTTTTACAATTTTTTTATAATGATGCCAAAGTTTCTTATTTGTTGTCTATATTGGTGTGTTAACTTTTGTTTAGATGCAAATATCCACACCGTATACTCTTTATTCTCATCATTTAACCTTACACAAAATCGTATCGCGTTTTGCTACTTTTTCAGATTAAGTTTTTTTTTTTTTTTTTTTTTTTTTTTTTTCAAGTGCTGGAGATAACGCGAAATCAATCCTGGATTCACTTACTAGTTCATTTATCATCTCCAAATCTTACACAATCATAACACCACTTTCAAAATTTTACTCCAATTTAACCTCATACATATTATTTAGCATAATCGTATGGTTTCTTTGCTACTTTTTTTTTATTAAAACAATTTTTAACAATTTTTTTATAATGATGCCAAAGTTTCTTATTTGTTGTCTATATTGGTGTGTTAACTTTTGTTTAGATGCAAATATCCACACCGTATACTCTTTATTCTCATCATTTAACCTTACCAAAATCGTATCGCGTTTTGCTACTTTTTTCCGATTAAGATTTTTTATTTTTTTATTTTTTTAAGTGTTGGAGATAACGCGAAATCAATCATGGCTTCACTTACTAGTACATTTATCATCTCTAAATGTTTCACAATCATAACACCACTTTCTAAATTTTGCACCTATTTAACATCATACATATTATCAAGCATAATCGTATGGTTTCTTTACTACTTTTTTTTGATGACACCAGTTTTTAACAATTTTTTTTAAAATAATGCAAAAATTTCTTATTTGTTTTCTATATTTGTGTGTTAACTTTTGTTTAGATGCAAATTTCCATACCGTATAGTCTTTTATATCCTCATTTAACTTTACACAAAATCGTATCGCATTTTGCTACTTTCTTCCGATTAAGATTTTTTATTTTTTTAAGTGTTGGAGATAACGCGAAATCAATCATGCATTCACTTACTAGTTCATTATCATCTCCAAATCTTTCACAATCATAACACCACTTTCTAAATTTTGCTTCAATTTAACCTTATACATATTATCTAGCATAATCGTATGGTTACTTTGCTACTTTTTTTTTATTAAAACAATTTTTAACAATTTTTTTTAAAATGATGTCAAAATTTCTTATTTGTTGTCTATATTGGTGTGTTAACTTTTGTTTAAATGCAAATATCCACACCATAAACTCTTTTTTCTCATCATTTAACCTTACACAAAATCGTATTGCGTTTTGCTACTTTTTCAGATTATGTTTTTTTTTTTTTTTTTTCAAGTGTTGGAGATAACGCGAAATCAATCCTGGATTCACTTACTAGTTCATTTATCATCTCCAAATCTTACACAACCATAACACCACTTTCAAAATTTTACTCCAATTTAACCTCATACATATTATCTAGCATAATCGTATGGTTTCTTTGCTACTTTTTTTTGATGATACCAATTTTTAACAATTTTTTTATAATGATGCCAAAGTTTCCTATTTGTTGTCTATATTGGTGTGTTAACTTTTGTTTAGATGCAAATATCCACACCGTATACTCTTTATTCTCATCATTTAACCTTACACAAAATCGTATCGCGTTTTGCTACTTTTTCAGATTAAGTTTTTTTTTTTTTTTTTTCCAAGTGTTGGAGATAACGCGAAATCAATCCTGGATTCACTTACTAGTTCATTTATCATCTCCAAATCTTACACAACCATAACACCACTTTCAAAATTTTACTCCAATTTAACCTCATACATATTATCTAGCATAATCGTATGGTTTCTTTGCTACTTTTTTTTTATTAAAACAATTTTTAACAATTTTTTTATAATGATGCCTAAGTTTCTTATTTGTTGTCTATATTGGTGTGTTAACTTTTGTTTAGATGCAAATATCCACAACGTATACTCTTTATTCTCATCATTTAACCTTACACAAAATCGTATCGCGTTTTGCTACTTTTTCAGATTAAGTTTTTTTTTTTTTTTTTTTTTTTTTTTTTTCAAGTGTTGGAGATAACGCGAAATCAATCCTGGATTCACTTACTAGTTCATTTATCATCTCCAAATCTTACACAACCATAACACCACTTTCAAAATTTTACTCCAATTTAACCTCATACATATTATCTAGCATAATCGTATGGTTTCTTTGCTACTTTTTTTTGATGATACCAATTTTTAACAATTTTTTTATAATGATGCCAAAGTTTCCTATTTTTTGTCTATATTGGTGTGTTAACTTTTGTTTAGATGCAAATATCCACACCGTATACTCTTTATTCTCATCATTTAACCTTACACAAAATCGTATCGCGTTTTGCTACTTTTTCAGATTAAGTTTTTTTTTTTTTTTTTTTTCAAGTGTTGGAGATAACGCGAAATCAATCCTGGATTCACTTACTAGTTTATTTATCATCTCCAAATCTTACACAATCATAACACCACTTTCAAAATTTTACTCCAATTTAACCTCATACATATTATTTAGCATAATCGTATGGTTTCTTTGCTACTTTTTTTTTTATTAAAACAATTTTTAACAATTTTTTTATAATGATGCCAAAGTTTCTTATTTGTTGTCTATATTGGTGTGTTAACTTTTGTTTAGATGCAAATATCCACACCGTATACTCTTTATTCTAATCATTTAACCTTACACAAAATCGTATCGCGTTTTGCTACTTTTTTTCGATTAAGATTTTTTATTTTTTTATTTTTTTAAGTGTAGGAGATAACGCGAAATCAATCATGGCTTCACTTACTAGTACATTTATCATCTCTAAATGTTTCACAATCATAACACCACTTTCTAAATTTTGCACCTATTTAACATCATACATATTATCAAGCATAATCGTATGGTTTCTTTACTACTTTTTTTTTATTACACCAGTTTTTAACAATTTTTTTTAAAATAATGCAAAAATTTCTTATTTGTTTTCTATATTTGTGTGTTAACTTTTGTTTAGATGCAAATTTTCATACCGTATAGTCTTTTATATCCTCATTTAACTTTACACAAAATCGTATCGCATTTTGCTACTTTCTTCCGATTAAGATTTTTTATTTTTTTAAGTGTTGGAGATAACGCGAAATCAATCATGCATTCACTTACTAGTTCATTATCATCTCCAAATCTTTCACAATCATAACACCACTTTCTAAATTTTGCTTCAATTTAACCTCATACATATTATCTAGCATAATCGTATGGTTACTTTGCTACTTTTTTTGTATTAAAACAATTTTTAACAATTTTTTTAAAATGATGCCAAAATTTCTTATTTGTTGTCTATATTGGTGTGTTAACTTTTGTTTAAATGCAAATATCCACACCGTAAACTCTTTTTTCTCATCATTTAACCTTACACAAAATCGTATTGCGTTTTGCTACTTTTTCAGATTAAGTTTTTTTTTTTTTTTTTTTTTTTTTTTTTTTTTTTTTTTTTCAAGTGTTGGAGATAACGCGAAATCAATCCTGGATTCACTTACTAGTTCATTTATCATCTCCAAATCTTACACAACCATAACACCACTTTCAAAATTTTACTCCAATTTAACCTCATACATATTATCTAGCATAATCGTATGGTTTCTTTGCTACTTTTTTTTTGATGATACCAATTTTTAACAATTTTTTTATAATGATGCCAAAGTTTCCTATTTGTTGTCTATATTGGTGTGTTAACTTTTGTTTAGATGCAAATATCCACACCGTATACTCTTTATTCTCATCATTTAACCTTACACAAAATCGTATCGCGTTTTGCTACTTTTTCAGATTAAGTTTTTTTTTTTTTTTTTTTTCAAGTGTTGGAGATAACGCGAAATCAATCCTGGATTCACTTACTAGTTCATTTATCATCTCCAAATCTTACACAATCATAACACCACTTTCAAAATTTTACTCCAATTTAACCTCATACATATTATTTAGCATAATCGTATGGTTTCTTTGCTACTTTTTTTTTATTAAAACAATTTTTAACAATTTTTTTATAATGATGCCAAAGTTTCTTATTTGTTGTCTATATTGGTGTGTTAACTTTTGTTTAGATGCAAATATCCACACCGTATACTCTTTATTCTCATCATTTAACCTTACAGAAAATCGTATCGCGTTTTGCTACTTTTTCAGATTAAGTTTTTTTTTTTTTTTTCAAGGGCTGGAGATAACGCGAAATCAATCCTGGATTCACTTACTAGTTCATTTATCATCACCAAATCTTACACAATCATAACACCACTTTCAAAATTTTACTCCAATTTAACCTCATACATATTATTTAGCATAATCGTATGGTTTCTTTGCTACTTTTTTTTTATTAAAACAATTTTTAACAATTTTTTTATAATGATGCCAAAGTTTCTTATTTGTTGTCTATATTGGTGTGTTAACTTTTGTTTAGATGCAAATATCCACATCGTATACTCTTTATTCTCATCATTTAACCTTACACAAAATCGTATCGCGTTTTGCAACTTTTTCAGATTAAGTTTTTTTTTTTTTTTTTTTTTTTTTCAAGTACTGGAGATAACGCGAAATCAATCCTGGATTCACTTACTAGTACATTTATCATCTCTAAATGTTTCACAATCATAACACCACTTTCTAAATTTTGCACCTATTTAACATCATACATATTATCAAGCATAATCGTATGGTTTCTTTAATACTTTTTTTTGATGACACCAGTTTTTAACAATTTTTTTTAAAATAATGCAAAAATTTCTTATTTGTTTTCTATATTTGTGTGTTAACTTTTGTTTAGATGCAAATTTCCATACCGTATAGTCTTTTATATCCTCATTTAACTTTACACAAAATCGTATCGCATTTTGCTACTTTTCTTCCGATTAAGATTTTTTATTTTTTTATTTTTTTAAGTGTTGGAGATAACACGAAATCAATCATGCATTCACTTACTAGTTCATTATCATCTCCAAATCTTTCACAATCATAACACCACTTTCTAAATTTTGCTTCAATTTAACCTCATACATATTATCTAGCATAATCGTATGGTTACTTTGCTACTTTTTTTTTATTAAAACAAATTTTAATAATTTTTTTAAAATGATGCCAAAATTTCTTATTTGTTGTCTATATTGGTGTGTTAACTTTTGTTTAAATGCAAATATCCACACCGTAAACTCTTTTTTCTCATCATTTAACCTTACACAAAATCGTATTGCGTTTTGCTACTTTTTCAGATTTAGTTTTTTTTTTTTTTTTTTTTTTTCAAGTGTTGAAGATAACGCGAAATCAATCCTGGATTCACTTACTAGTTCATTTATCATCTCCAAATCTTACACAACCATAACACCACTTTCAAAATTTTACTCCAATTTAACCTCATACATATTATCTAGCATAATCGTATGGTTTATTTGCTACTTTTTTTTGATGATACCAATTTTTAACAATTTTTTTATAATGATGCCAAAGTTTCCTATTTGTTGTCTATATTGGTGTGTTAACTTTTGTTTAGATGCAAATATCCACACCGTATACTATTTATTCTCATCATTTAACCTTACACAAAATCGTATCGCGTTTTGCTACTTTTTCAGATTAAGTTTTTTTTTTTTTTTTTTTTTTCAAGTGTTGGAGATAACGCGAAATCAATCCTGGATTCACTTACTAGTTCATTTATCATCTCCAAATATTACACAATCATAACACCACTTTCAAAATTTTACTCCAATTTAACATCATACATATTATTTAGCATAATCGTATGGTTTCTTTGCTACTTTTTTTTTATTAAAACAATTTTTAACAATTTTTTTATAATGATGCCAAAGTTTCTTATTTGTTGTCTATATTGGTGTGTTAACTTTTGTTTAGATGCAAATATCCACACCGTATACTCTTTATTCTCATCATTTAACCTTACACAAAATCGTATCGCGTTTTGCTACTTTTTCAGATTAAGTTTTTTTTTTTTTTTTTTTTTCAAGTGCTGGAGATAACGCGAAATCAATCCTGGATTCACTTACTAGTTCATTTATCATCTCTAAATCTTACACAATCATAACACCACTTTCAAAATTTTACTCCAATTTAACCACATACATATTATTTAGCAAAATCGTATGGTTTCTTTGCTACTTTTTTTTTTATTAAAACAATTTTTAACAATTTTTTTATAATGATGCCAAAGTTTCTTATTTGTTGTCTATATTGGTGTGTTAACTTTTGTTAAGATGCAAATATCCACACCGTATACTCTTTATTCTCATCATTTAACCTTACACAAAATTGTATCGCGTTTTGCTACTTTTTTCCGATTAAGATTTTTTATTTTTTTATTTTTTTAAGTGTTGGAGATAACGCGAAATCAATCATGGCTTCACTTACTAGTACATTTATCATCTCTAAATGTTTCACAATCATAACACCACTTTCTAAATTTTGCACCTATTTAACATCATACATATTATCAAGCATAATCGTATGGTTTCTTTACTACTTTTTTTTGATGACACCAGTTTTTAACAATTTTTTTTAAAATAATGCAAAAATTTCTTATTTGTTTTCTATATTTGTGTGTTAACTTTTGTTTAGATGCAAATTTCCATACCGTATAGTCTTTTATATCCTCATTTAACTTTACACAAAATCGTATCGCATTTTGCTACTTTCTTCCGATTAAGATTTTTTATTTTTTTAAGTGTTGGAGATAATGCGAAATCAATCATGCATTCACTTACTAGTTCATTATCATCTCCAAATCTTTCACAATCATAACACCACTTTCTAAATTTTGCTTCAATTTAACCTCATACATATTATCTAGCATAATCGTATGGTTACTTTGCTACTTTTTTTTTATTAAAACAATTTTTAACAATTTTTTTAAAATGATGCCAAAATTTCTTATTTGTTGTCTATATTGGTGTGTTAACTTTTGTTTAAATGCAAATATCCACACCGTAAACTCTTTTTTCTCATCATTTAACCTTACACAAAATCGTATTGCGTTTTGCTACTTTTTCAGATTAAGTTTTTTTTTTTTTTTTTTTTTTTCAAGTGTTGGAGATAACGCGAAATCAATCCTGGATTCACTTACTAGTTCATTTATCATCTCCAAATCTTACACAACCATAACACCACTTTCAAAATTTTACTCCAATTTAACCTCATACATATTATCTAGCATAATCGTATGGTTTCTTTGCTACTTTTTTTTGATGATACCAATTTTTAACAATTTTTTTATAATGATGCCAAAGTTTCCTATTTGTTGTCTATATTGGTGTGTCAACTTTTGTTTAGATGCAAATATCCACACCGTATACTCTTTATTCTCATCATTTAACCTTACACAAAATCGTATCGCGTTTTGCTACTTTTTCAGATTAAGTTTTTTTTTTTTTTTTTTTTTTCAAGTGTTGGAGATAACGCGAAATCAATCCTGGATTCACTTACTAGTTCATTTATCATCTCCAAATCTTACACAATCATAACACCACTTTCAAAATTTTACTCCAATTTAACCTCATACATATTATTTAGCATAATCGTATGGTTTCTTTGCTACTTTTTTTTTATTAAAACAATTTTTAACAATTTTTTTATAATGATGCCAAAGTTTCTTATTTGTTGTCTATATTGGTGTGCTAACTTTTGTTTAGATGCAAATATCCACACCGTATACTCTTTATTCTCATCATTTAACCTTACAGAAAATCGTATCGCGTTTTGCTACTTTTTCAGATTAAGTTTTTTTTTTTTTTTTTTTTTTTTTTCAAGGGCTGGAGATAACGCGAAATCAATCCTGGATTCACTTACTAGTTCATTTATCATCTCCAAATCTTACACAATCATAACACCACTTTCAAAATTTTACTCCAATTTAACCTCATACATATTATTTAGCATAATCGTATGGTTTCTTTGCTAATTTTTTTTTTATTAAAACAATTTTTAACAATTTTTTTATAATGATGCCAAAGTTTCTTATTTGTTGTCTATATTGGTGTGTTAACTTTTGTTTAGATGCAAATATCCACACCGTATACCCTTTATTCTCATCATTTAACCTTACACAAAATCGTATCCCGTTTTGATACTTTTTCAGATTAAGTTTTTTTTTTTTTTTTTTTTTTTTTTTTTCAAGTGCTGGAGATAACGCGAAATCAATCCTGGATTCACTTACTAGTTCATTTATCATCTCTAAATCTTACACAATCATAACACCACTTTCAAAATTTTACTCCAATTTAACCTCATACATATTATTTAGCATAATCGTATGGTTTCTTTGCTACTTTTTTTTTTATTAAAACAATTTTTAACAATTTTTTTATAATGATGCCAAAGTTTCTTATTTGTTGTCTATATTGGTGTGTTAAATTTTGTTTAGATGTAAATATCCACACCGTATACTCTTTATTCTCATCATTTAACCATACACAAAATTGTATCGCGTTTTGCTACTTTTTTCCGATTAAGATTTTTTATTTTTTTATTTTTTTAAGTATTGGAGATAACGCGAAATCAATCATGGCTTCACTTACTAGTACATTTATCATCTCTAAATGTTTCACAATCATAACACCACTTTCTAAATTTTGCACCTATTTAACATCATACATATTATCAAGCATAATCGTATGGTTTCTTTACAACTGTTTTTTTATGACACCAGTTTTTAACAATTTTTTTTAAAATAATGCAAAAATTTCTTATTTGTTTTCTATATTTGTGTGTTAACTTTTGTTTAGATGTAAATTTCCATACCGTATAGTCTTTTATATCCTCATTTAACTTTACACAAAATCGTATCGCATTTTGCTACTTTCTTCCGATTAAGAATTTTTATTTTTTTAAGTATTGGAGATAATGCGAAATCAATCATGCATTCACTTACTAGTTCATTATCATCTCCAAATCTTTCACAATCATAACACCACTTTCTAAATTTTGCTTCAATTTAACCTCATACATATTATCTAGCATAATCGTATGGTTACTTTGCTACTTTTTTTTTATTAAAACAATTTTTAACAATTTTTTTAAAATGATGCGAAAATTTCTTATTTGTTGTCTATATTGGTGTGTTAACTTTTGTTTAAATGCAAATATCCACACTGTAAACTCTTTTTTCTCATCATTTAACCTTACACAAAATCGTATTGCGTTTTGCTACTTTTTCAGATTAAGTTTTTTTTTTTTTTTTTTTTTTTTCAAGTGTTGGAGATAACGCGAAATCAATCCTGGATTCACTTACTAGTTCATTTATCATCTCCAAATCTTACACAACCATAACACCACTTTCAAAATTTTACTCCAATTTAACCTCATACATATTATCTAATATAATCGTATGGTTTCTTTGCTACTTTTTTTTGATGATACCAATTTTTAACAATTTTTTTATAATGATGCCAAAGTTTCCTATTTGTTGTCTATATTGGTGTGTTAACTTTTGTTTAGATGCAAATATCCACACCGTATATTCTTTATTCTCATCATTTAACCTTACACAAAATCGTATCGCGTTTTGCTACTTTTTCAGATTAAGTTTTTTTTTTTTTTTTTTCAAGTGTTGGAGATAACGCGAAATCAATCCTTGATTCACTTACTAGTTCATTTATCATCTCCAAATCTTACACAATCATAACACCACTTTCAAAATTTTACTCCAATTTAACCTCATACATATTATTTAGCATAATCGTATGGTTTCTTTGCTACTTTTTTTTTATTAAAACAATTTTTAACAATTTTTTTATAATGATGCCAAAGTTTCTTATTTGTTGTCTATATTGGTGTGTTAACTTTTGTTTAGATGCAAATATCCACACCTTATACTCTTTATTCTCATCATTTAACCTTACAGAAAATCGTATCGCGTTTTGCTACTTTTTTAGATTAAGTTTTTTTTTTTTTTTTTTTTTTTTTTTTTTTTTTTTTTTCAAGGGCTGGAGATAACGCGAAATCAATCCTGGATTCACTTACTAGTTCATTTATCATCTCCAAATCTTACACAATCATAACACCACTTTCAAAATTTTACTCCAATTTAACCTCATACATATTATTTAGCATAATCGTATGGTTTCTTTGCTACTTTTTTTTTTATTAAAACAATTTTTAACAATTTTTTTATAATGATGCCAAAGTTTCTTATTTGTTGTCTATATTGGTGTGTTAACTTTTGTTTAGATGCAAATATCCACACCGTATACCCTTTATTCTCATCATTTAACCTTACACAAAATCGTATCCCGTTTTGATACTTTTTCAGATTAAGTTTTTTTTTTTTTTTTTTTTTTTTTTTTTCAAGTGCTGGAGATAACGCGAAATCAATCCTGGATTCACTTACTAGTTCATTTATCATCTCTAAATCTTACACAATCATAACACCACTTTCAAAATTTTACTCCAATTTAACCTCATACATATTATTTAGCATAATCGTATGGTTTCTTTGCTACTTTTTTTTTATTAAAACAATTTTTAACAATTTTTTTATAATGATGCCAAAGTTTCTTATTTGTTGTCTATATTGGTGTGTTAAATTTTGTTTAGATGTAAATATCCACACCGTATACTCTTTATTCTCATCATTTAACCATACACAAAATTGTATCGCGTTTTGCTACTTTTTTCCGATTAAGATTTTTTATTTTTTTATTTTTTTAAGTATTGGAGATAACGCGAAATCAATCATGGCTTCACTTACTAGTACATTTATCATCTCTAAATGTTTCACAATCATAACACCACTTTCTAAATTTTGCACCTATTTAACATCATACATATTATCAAGCATAATCGTATGGTTTCTTTACAACTGTTTTTTTATGACACCAGTTTTTAACAATTTTTTTTAAAATAATGCAAAAATTTCTTATTTGTTTTCTATATTTGTGTGTTAACTTTTGTTTAGATGCAAATTTCCATACCGTATAGTCTTTTATATCCTCATTTAACTTTACACAAAATCGTATCGCATTTTGCTACTTTCTTCCGATTAAGAATTTTTATTTTTTTAAGTATTGGAGATAATGCGAAATCAATCATGCATTCACTTACTAGTTCATTATCATCTCCAAATCTTTCACAATCATAACACCACTTTCTAAATTTTGCTTCAATTTAACCTCATACATATTATCTAGCATAATCGTATGGTTACTTTGCTACTTTTTTTTTATTAAAACAATTTTTAACAATTTTTTTAAAATGATGCGAAAATTTCTTATTTGTTGTCTATATTGGTGTGTTAACTTTTGTTTAAATGCAAATATCCACACTGTAAACTCTTTTTTCTCATCATTTAACCTTACACAAAATCGTATTGCGTTTTGCTACTTTTTCAGATTAAGTTTTTTTTTTTTTTTTTTTTTTTTTCAAGTGTTGGAGATAACGCGAAATCAATCCTGGATTCACTTACTAGTTCATTTATCATCTCCAAATCTTACACAACCATAACACCACTTTCAAAATTTTACTCCAATTTAACCTCATACATATTATCTAATATAATCGTATGGTTTCTTTGCTACTTTTTTTTGATGATACCAATTTTTAACAATTTTTTTATAATGATGCCAAAGTTTCCTATTTGTTGTCTATATTGGTGTGTTAACTTTTGTTTAGATGCAAATATCCACACCGTATATTCTTTATTCTCATCATTTAACCTTACACAAAATCGTATCGCGTTTTGCTACTTTTTCAGATTAAGTTTTTTTTTTTTTTTTTTCAAGTGTTGGAGATAACGCGAAATCAATCCTTGATTCACTTACTAGTTCATTTATCATCTCCAAATCTTACACAATCATAACACCACTTTCAAAATTTTACTCCAATTTAACCTCATACATATTATTTAGCATAATCGTATGGTTTCTTTGCTACTTTTTTTTTATTAAAACAATTTTTAACAATTTTTTTATAATGATGCCAAAGTTTCTTATTTGTTGTCTATATTGGTGTGTTAACTTTTGTTTAGATGCAAATATCCACACCTTATACTCTTTATTCTCATCATTTAACCTTACAGAAAATCGTATCGCGTTTTGCTACTTTTTTAGATTAAGTTTTTTTTTTTTTTTTTTTTTTTTTTTTTTTTTTTTTTCAAGGGCTGGAGATAACGCGAAATCAATCCTGGATTCACTTACTAGTTCATTTATCATCTCCAAATCTTACACAATCATAACACCACTTTCAAAATTTTACTCCAATTTAACCTCATACATATTATTTAGCATAATCGTATGGTTTCTTTGCTACTTTTTTTTTTATTAAAACAATTTTTAACAATTTTTTTATAATGATGCCAAAGTTTCTTATTTGTTGTCTATATTGGTGTGTTAACTTTTGTTTAGATGCAAATATCCACACCGTATACCCTTTATTCTCATCATTTAACCTTACACAAAATCGTATCGCGTTTTGCTACTTTTTCAGATTAAGTTTTTTTTTTTTTTTTTTTTTTTTTCAAGTGCTGGAGATAACGCGAAATCAATCCTGGATTCACTTACTAGTTCATTTATCATCTCTAAATCTTACACAATCATAACACCACTTTCAAAATTTTACTCCAATTTAACCTCATACATATTATTTAGCATAATCGTATGGTTTCTTTGCTACTTTTTTTTTTATTAAAACAATTTTTAACAATTTTTTTATAATGATGCCAAAGTTTCTTATTTGTTGTCTATATTGGTGTGTTAACTTTTGTTTAGATGCAAATATCCACACCGTATACTCTTTATTCTCATCATTTAACCTTACACAAAATTGTATCGCGTTTTGCTACTTTTTTCCGATTAAGATTTTTTATTTTTTTATTTTTTTAAGTGTTGGAGATAACGCGAAATCAATCATGGCTTCACTTACTAGTACATTTATCATCTCTAAATGTTTCACAATCATAACACCACTTTCTAAATTTTGCACCTATTTAACATCATACATATTATCAAGCAGAATCGTATGGTTTCTTTACTACTTTTTTTTTATGACACCAGTTTTTAACAATTTTTTTTAAAATAATGCAAAAATTTCTTATTTGTTTTCTATATTTGTGTGTTAACTTTTGTTTAGATGCAAATTTCCATACCGTATAGTCTTTTATATCCTCATTTAACTTTACACAAAATCGTATCGCATTTTGCTACTTTCTTCCGATTAAGATTTTTTATTTTTTTAAGTGTTGGAGATAATGCGAAATCAATCATGCATTCACTTACTAGTTCATTATCATCTCCAAATCTTTCACAATCATAACACCACTTTCTAAATTTTACTTCAATTTAACCTCATACATATTATCTAGCATAATCGTATGGTTACTTTGCTACTTTTTTTTTATTAAAACAATTTTTAACAATTTTTTTAAAATGATGCCAAAATTTCTTATTTGTTGTCTATGTTGGTGTGTTAACTTTTGTTTAAATGCAAATATCCACACCGTAAACTCTTTTTTCTCATCATTTAACCTTACACAAAATCGTATTGCGTTTTGCTACTTTTTCAGATTAAGTTTTTTTTTTTTTTTTTTTTTTTTTTCCAAGTGTTGGAGATAACGCGAAATCAATCCTGGATTCACTTACTAGTTCATTTATCATCTCCAAATCTTACACAACCATAACACCACTTTCAAAATTTTACTCCAATTTAACCTCATACATATTATCTAGCATAATCGTATGGTTTATTTGCTACTTTTTTTTGATGATACCAATTTTTAACAATTTTTTTATAATGATGCCAAAGTTTCCTATTTGTTGTCTATATTGGTGTGTTAACTTTTGTTTAGATGCAAATATCCACACCGTATACTCTTTATTCTCATCATTTAACCTTACACAAAATCGTATCGCGTTTTGCTATTTTTTCAGATTAAGTTTTTTTTTTTTTTTTTTTTCAATTGTTGGAGATAACGCGAAATCAATCCTGGATTCACTTACTAGTTCATTTATCATCTCCAAATCTTACACAATCATAACACCACTTTCAAAATTTTACTCCAATTTAACCTCATACATATTATTTAGCATAATCGTATGGTTTCTTTGCTACTTTTTTTTTATTAAAACAATTTTTAACAATTTTTTTATAATGATGCCAAAGTTTCTTATTTGTTGTCTATATTGGTGTGTTAACTTTTGTTTAGATGCAAATATCCACACCGTATACTCTTTATTCTCATCATTTAACCTTACAGAAAATCGTATCGCGTTTTGCTACTTTTTCAGATTAAGTTTTTTTTTTTTTTTTTTTTTTTTTTTTTTTTTCAAGGGCTGGAGATAACGCGAAATCAATCCTGGATTCACTTACTAGTTCATTTATCATCTCCAAATCTTACACAATCATAACACCACTTTCAAAATTTTACTCCAATTTAACCTCATACATATTATTTAGCATAATCGTATGGTTTCTTTGCTACTTTTTTTTTTATTAAAACAATTTTTAACAATTTTTTTATAATGATGCCAAAGTTTCTTATTTGTTGTCTATATTGGTGTGTTAACTTTTGTTTAGATGCAAATATCCACACCGTATACTCTTTATTCTCATCATTTAACCTTACACAAAATCGTATCGCGTTTTGCTACTTTTTCAGATTAAGTTTTTTTTTTTTTTTTTTTTTTTTCAAGTGCTGGAGATAACGCGAAATCAATCCTGGATTCACTTACTAGTACATTTATCATCTCTAAATGTTTCACAATCATAACACCACTTTCTAAATTTTGCACCTATTTAACATCATACATATTATCTAGCATAATCGTATGGTTTCTTTAATACTTTTTTTTGATGACACCAGTTTTTAACAATTTTTTTTAAAATAATGCAAAAATTTCTTATTTGTTTTCTATATTTGTGTGTTAACTTTTGTTTAGATGCAAATTTCCATACCGTATAGTCTTTTATATCCTCATTTAACTTTACACAAAATCGTATCGCATTTTGCTACTTTTCTTCCGATTAAGATTTTTTATTTTTTTATTTTTTTAAGTGTTGGAGATAACGCGAAATCAATCATGCATACACTTACTAGTTCATTATCATCTCCAAATCTTTCACAATCATAACACCACTTTCTAAATTTTGCTTCAATTTAACCTCATACATATTATCTAGCGTAATCGTATGGTTACTTTGCTACTTTTTTTTTATTAAAACAATTTTTAACAATTTTTTTAAAATGATGCCAAAATTTCTTATTTGTTTTCTATATTGGTGTGTTAACTTTTGTTTAAATGCAAATATCCACACCGTAAACTCTTTTTTCTCATCATTTAACCTTACACAAAATCGTATTGCGTTTTGCTACTTTTTCAGATTAAGTTTTTTTTTTTTTTTTTTTTTTTTTTTTTTTTTTTCAAGTGTTGGAGATAACGCGAAATCAATCCTGGATTCACTTACTAGTTCATTTATCATCGCCAAATCTTACACAACCATAACACCACTTTCAAAATTTTACTCCAATTTAACCTCATACATATTATCTAGCATAATCGTATGGTTTCTTTGCTACTTTTTTTTGATGATACCAATTTTTAACAATTTTTTTAGAATGATGCCAAAGTTTCCTATTTGTTGTCTATATTGGTGTTTTAACTTTTGTTTAGATGCAAATATCCACACCGTATACTATTTATTCTCATCATTTAACCTTACACAAAATCGTATCGCGTTTTGCTACTTTTTCAGATTAAGTTTTTTTTTTTTTTTTTTTTTTTTTCAAGTGTTGGAGATAACGCGAAATCAATCCTGGATTCACTTACTAGTTCATTTATCATCTCCAAATATTACACAATCATAACACCACTTTCAAAATTTTACTCCAATTTAACCTCATACATATTATTTAGCATAATCGTATGGTTTCTTTGCTACTTTTTTTTTATTAAAACAATTTTTAACAATTTTTTTATAATGATGCCAAAGTTTCTTATTTGTTGTCTATATTGGTGTGTTAACTTTTGTTTAGATGCAAATATCCACACCGTATACTCTTTATTCTCATCATTTAACCTTACACAAAATCGTATCGCGTTTTGCTACTTTTTTCCGATTAAGATTTTTTATTTTTTTATTTTTTTAAGTGTTGGAGATAACGCGAAATCAATCATGGTTTCACTTACTAGTACATTTATCATCTCTAAATGTTTCACAATCATAACACCACTTTCTAAATTTTGCACCTATTTAACATCATACATATTATCAAGCATAATCGTATGGTTTCTTTACTACTTTTTTTTGATGACACCAGTTTTTAACAATTTTTTTTAAAATAATGCAAAAATTTCTTATTTGTTTTCTATATTTGTGTGTTAACTTTTGTTTAGATGCAAATTTCCATACCGTATAGTCTTTTATATCCTCATTTAAACTTACACAAAATCGTATCGCATTTTGCTACTTTCTTCCGATTAAGATTTTTTATTTTTTTATTTTTTTAAGTGTTGGAGATAACGCGAAATCAATCATGCATTCACTTACTAGTTCATTATCATCTCCAAATCTTTCACAATCATAACACCACTTTCAAAATTTTGCTTCAATTTAACCTCATACATATTATCTAGCATAATCGTATGGTTACTTTGCTACTTTTTTTTATTAAAACAATTTTTAACAATTTTTTTAAAATGATGCCAAAATTTCTTATTTGTTGTCTATATTGGTGTGTTAACTTTTGTTTAAATGCAAATATCCACACCGTAAACTCTTTTTTCTCATCATTTAACCTTACACAAAATCGTATTGCGTTTTGCTACTTTTTCAGATTAAGTTTTTTTTTTTTTTTCAAGTGTTGGAGATAACGCGAAATCAATCCTGGATTCACTTACTAGTTCATTTATCATCTCCAAATCTTACACAACCATAACACCACTTTCAAAATTTTACTCCAATTTAACCTCATACATATTATCTAGCATAATCGTATGGTTTCTTTGCTACTTTTTTTTGATGATACCAATTTTTTTATAATGATGCCAAAGTTTCCTATTTGTTGTCTATATTGGTGTGTTAACTTTTGTTTAGATGCAAATATCCACACCGTATACTATTTATTCTCATCATTTAACCTTACACAAAATCGTATCGCGTTTTGCTACTTTTTCAGATTAAGTTTTTTTTTTTTTTTTTTTTTTTTCTCAAGTGTTGGAGATAACGCGAAATCAATCCTTGATTCACTTACTAGTTCATTTATCATCTCCAAATATTACACAATCATAACACCACTTTCAAAATTTTACTCCAATTTAACCTCATACATATTATTTAGCATAATCGTATGGTTTCTTTGCTACTTTTTTTTATTAAAACAATTTTTAACAATTTTTTTATAATGATGCCAAAGTTTCTTATTTGTTGTCTATATTGGTGTGTTAACTTTTGTTTAGATACAAATATCCACACCGTATACTCTTTATTCTCATCATTTAACCTTACACAAAATCGTATCGCGTTTTGCTACTTTTTCAGATTAAGATTTTTTATTTTTTTATTTTTTTAAGTGTTGGAGATAACGCGAAATCAATCATGGCTTCACTTACTAGTACATTTATCATCTCTAAATGTTTCACAATCATAACACCACTTTCTAAATTTTGCACCTATTTAACATCATACATATTATCAAGCATAATCGTATGGTTTCTTTACTACTTTTTTTTGATGACACCAGTTTTTAACAATTTTTTTTAAAATAATGCAAAAATTTCTTATTTGTTTTCTATATTTGTGTGTTAACTTTTGTTTAGATGCAAATTTCCATACCGTATAGTCTTTTATATCCTCATTTAAACTTACACAAAATCGTATCGCATTTTGCTACTTTCTTCCGATTAAGATTTTTTATTTTTTTATTTTTTTAAGTGTTGGAGATAACGCGAAATCAATCATGCATTCACTTACTAGTTCATTATCATCTCCAAATCTTTCACAATCATAACACCACTTTCAAAATTTTGCTTCAATTTAACCTCATACATATTATCTAACATAATCGTATGGTTACTTTGCTACTTTTTTTTTATTAAAACAATTTTTAACAATTTTTTTAAAATGATGCCAAAATTTCTTATTTGTTGTCTATATTGGTGTGTTAACTTTTGTTTAAATGCAAATATCCACACCGTAAACTCTTTTTTCTCATCATTTAACCTTACACAAAATCGTATTGCGTTTTGCTACTTTTTCAGATTAAGTTTTTTTTTTTTTTTTTTTTTTCAAGTGTTGAAGATAACGCGAAATCAATCCTGGATTCACTTACTAGTTCATTTATCATCTCCAAATCTTACACAACCATAACACCACTTTCAAAATTTTACTCCAATTTAACCTCATACATATTATCTAGCATAATCGTATGGTTTCTTTGCTACTTTTTTTTGATGATACCAATTTTTAACAATTTTTTTATAATGATGCCAAAGTTTCCTATTTGTTGTCTATATTGGTGTGTTAACTTTTGTTTAGATGCAAATATCCACACCGTATACTATTTATTCTCATCATTTAACCTTACACAAAATCGTATCGCGTTTTGCTACTTTTTCAGATTAAGTTTTTTTTTTTTTTTTTTTTTTTTTTTTTCAAGTGTTGGAGATAACGCGAAATCAATCCTTGATTCACTTACTAGTTCATTTATCATCTCCAAATATTACACAATCATAACACCACTTTCAAAATTTTACTCCAATTTAACCTCATACATATTATTTAGCATAATCGTATGGTTTCTTTGCTACTTTTTTTTATTAAAACAATTTTTAACAATTTTTTTATAATGATGCCAAAGTTTCTTATTTGTTGTCTATATTGGTGTGTTAACTTTTGTTTAGATGCAAATATCCACACCGTATACTCTTTATTCTCATCATTTAATCTTACACAAAATCGTATCGCGTTTTGCTACTTTTTCAGATTAAGATTTTTTATTTTTTTATTTTTTTAAGTGTTGGAGATAACGCGAAATCAATCATGGCTTCACTTACTAGTACATTTATCATCTCTAAATGTTTCACAATCATAACACCACTTTCTAAATTTTGCACCTATTTAACATCATACATATTATCAAGCATAATCGTATGGTTTCTTTACTACTTTTTTTTGATGACACCAGTTTTTAACAATTTTTTTTAAAATAATGCAAAAATTTCTTATTTGTTTTCTATATTTGTGTGTTAACTTTTGTTTAGAAGCAAATTTCCATACCGTATAGTCTTTTATATCCTCATTTAAACTTACACAAAATCGTATCGCATTTTGCTACTTTCTTCCGATTAAGATTTTTTATTTTTTTATTTTTTTAAGTGTTGGAGATAACGCGAAATCAATCATGCATTCACTTACTAGTTCATTATCATCTCCAAATCTTTCACAATCATAACACCACTTTCAAAATTTTGCTTCAATTTAACCTCATACATATTATCTAGCATAATCGTATGGTTACTTTGCTACTTTTTTTTTTATTAAAACAATTTTTAACAATTTTTTTAAAATGATGCCAAAATTTCTTATTTGTTGTCTATATTGGTGTGTTAACTTTTGTTTAAATGCAAATATCCACACCGTAAACTCTTTTTTCTCATCATTTAACCTTACACAAAATCGTATTGCGTTTTGCTACTTTTTCAGATTAAGTTTTTTTTTTTTTTTTTTTTTTTCAAGTGTTGGAGATAACTTGAAATCAATCCTGGATTCACTTACTAGTTCATTTATCATCTCCAAATCTTACACAACCATAACACCACTTTCAAAATTTTACTCCAATTTAACCTCATACATATTATCTAGCATAATCGTATGGTTTCTTTGCTACTTTTTTTTGATGATACCAATTTTTAACAATTTTTTTATAATGATGCCAAAGTTTACTATTTGTTGTCTATATTTGTGTGTTAACTTTTGTTTAGATGCAAATATCCACACCGTATACTATTTATTCTCATCATTTAACCTTACACAAAATCGTATCGCGTTTTGCTACTTTTTCAGATTAAGTTTTTTTTTTTTTTTTTTTTTTTTTTTTTTTTTCAAGTGTTGGAGATAACGCGAAATCAATCCTTGATTCACTTACTAGTTCATTTATCATCTCCAAATATTACACAATCATAACACCACTTTCAAAATTTTACTCCAATTTAACCTCATACATATTATTTAGCATAATCGTATGGTTTCTTTGCTACTTTTTTTTATTAAAACAATTTTTAACAATTTTTTTATAATGATGCCAAAGTTTCTTATTTGTTGTCTATATTGGTGTGTTAACTTTTGTTTAGATGCAAATATCCACACCGTATACTCTTTATTCTCATCATTTAACCTTACACAAAATCGTATCGCGTTTTGCTACTTTTTCAGATTAAGATTTTTTATTTTTTTATTTTTTTAAGTGTTGGAGATAACGCGAAATCAATCATGGCTTCACTTACTAGTACATTTATCATCTCTAAATGTTTCACAATCATAACACCACTTTCTAAATTTTGCACCTATTTAACATCATACATATTATCAAGCATAATCGTATGGTTTCTTTACTACTTTTTTTTGATGACACCAGTTTTTAACAATTTTTTTTAAAATAATGCAAAAATTTCTTATTTGTTTTCTATATTTGTGTGTTAACTTTTGTTTAGATGCAAATTTCCATACCGTATAGTCTTTTATATCCTCATTTAAACTTACACAAAATCGTATCGCATTTTGCTACTTTCTTCCGATTAAGATTTTTTATTTTTTTATTTTTTTAAGTGTTGGAGATAACGCGAAATCAATCATGCATTCACTTACTAGTTCATTATCATCTCCAAATCTTTCACAATCATAACACCACTTTCAAAATTTTGCTTCAATTTAACCTCATACATATTATCTAGCATAATCGTATGGTTACTTTGCTACTTTTTTTTTATTAAAACAATTTTTAACAATTTTTTTAAAATGATGCCAAAATTTCTTATTTGTTGTCTATATTGGTGTGTTAACTTTTTTTTAAATGCAAATATCCACACCGTAAACTCTTTTTTCTCATCATTTAACCTTACACAAAATCGTATTGCGTTTTGCTACTTTTTCAGATTAAGTTTTTTTTTTTTTTTTTTTTTTCAAGTGTTGGAGATAACTTGAAATCAATCCTGGATTCACTTACTAGTTCATTTATCATCTCCAAATCTTACACAACCATAACACCACTTTCAAAATTTTACTCCAATTTAACCTCATACATATTATCTAGCATAATCGTATGGTTTCTTTGCTACTTTTTTTTGATGATACCAATTTTTAACAATTTTTTTATAATGATGCCAAAGTTTACTATTTGTTGTCTATATTGGTGTGTTAACTTTTGTTTAGATGCAAATATCCACACCGTATACTATTTATTCTCATCATTTAACCTTACACAAAATCGTATCGCGTTTTGCTACCTTTTCAGATTAAGTTTTTTTTTTTTTTTTTTTTTTTTTTTTTTTTTTTCAAGTGTTGGAGATAACGCGAAATCAATCCTTGATTCACTTACTAGTTCATTTATCATCTCCAAATATTACACAATCATAACACCACTTTCAAAATTTTACTCCAATTTAACCTCATACATATTATTTAGCATAATCGTATGGTTTCTTTGCTACTTTTTTTTATTAAAACAATTTTTAACAATTTTTTTATAATGATGCCAAAGTTTCTTATTTGTTGTCTATATTGGTGTGTTAACTTTTGTTTAGATGCAAATATCCACACCGTATACTCTTTATTCTCATCATTTAACCTTACACAAAATCGTATCGCGTTTTGCTACTTTTTCAGATTAAGATTTTTTATTTTTTTATTTTTTTAAGTGTTGGAGATAACGCGAAATCAATCATGGCTTCACTTACTAGTACATTTATCATCTCTAAATGTTTCACAATCATAACACCACTTTCTAAATTTTGCACCTATTTAACATCATACATATTATCAAGCATAATCGTATGGTTTCTTTACTACTTTTTTTTGATGACACCAGTTTTTAACAATTTTTTTTAAAATAATGCAAAAATTTCTTATTTGTTTTCTATATTTGTGTGTTAACTTTTGTTTAGATGCAAATTTCCATACCGTATAGTCTTTTATATCCTCATTTAAACTTACACAAAATCGTATCGCATTTTGCTACTTTCTTCCGATTAAGATTTTTTATTTTTTTATTTTTTTAAGTGTTGGAGATAACGCGAAATCAATCATGCATTCACTTACTAGTTCATTATCATCTCCAAATATTTCACAATCATAACACCACTTTCAAAATTTTGCTTCAATTTAACCTCATACATATTATCTAGCATAATCGTATGGTTACTTTGCTACTTTTTTTTTATTAAAACAATTTTTAACAATTTTTTTAAAATGATGCCAAAGTTTCTTATTTGTTGTCTATATTGGTGTGTTAACTTTTGTTTAGATGCAAATATCCACACCGTATACTCTTTATTCTCATCATTTAACCTTACGCAAAATCGTATCGCGTTTTGCTACTTTTTCAGATTAAGTTTTTTTTTTTTTTTTTTTCAAGTGTTGGAGATAACGCGAAATCAATCCTGGATTCACTTAATACTTTTTTTTGATGACACCAGTTTTTAACAATTTTTTTTAAAATAATGCAAAAATTTCTTATTTGTTTTCTATATTTGTGTGTTAACTTTTGTTTAGATGCAAATTTCCATACCGTATAGTCTTTTATATCCTCATTTAACTTTACACATAATCGTATCGCATTTTGCTACTTTCTTCCGATTAAGATTTTTTATATTTTTATTTTTTTAAGTGTTGGAGATAACGCGAAATCAATCATGCATTCACTTACTAGTTCATTATCATCTCCAAATCTTTCACAATCATAACACCAATTTCTAAATTTTGCTTCAATTTAACCTCATACATATTATTTAGCATAATCGTATGGTTACTTTGCTACTTTTTTTTTATTAAAACAATTTTTAACAATTTTTTTAAAATGATGCCAAAATTTCTTATTTGTTGTCTATATTGGTGTGTTAACTTTTGTTTAAATGCAAATATCCACACCGTAAACTCTTTTTTCTCATCATTTAACCTTACACAAAATCGTATTGCGTTTTGCTACTTTTTCAGATTAAGTTTTTTTTTTTTTTTTTTTTTTTCAAGTGTTGGAGATAACGCGAAATCAATCCTGGATTCACTTACTAGTTCATTTATCATCTCCAAATCTTACACAACCATAACACCACTTTCAAAATTTTACTCCAATTTAACCTCATACATATTATCTAGCATAATCGTATGGTTTCTTTGCTACTTTTTTTTGATGATACCAATTTTTAACAATTTTTTTATAATGATGCCAAAGTTTCCTATTTGTTGTCTATATTGGTGTGTTAACTTTTGTTTAGATGCAAATATCCACACCGTATACTCTTTATTCTCATCATTTAACCTTACACAAAATCGTATCGCGTTTTGCTACTTTTTCAGATTAAGTTTTTTTTTTTTTTTTTTTTTTTTTTTTTTCAAGTGTTGGAGATAACGCGAAATCAATCCTGGATTCACTTACTAGTTCATTTATCATCTCCAAATCTTACACAATCATAACACCACTTTCAAAATTTTAATCCAATTTAACCTCATACATATTATTTAGCATAATCGTATGGTTTCTTTGCTACTTTTTTTTTATTAAAATAATTTTTAACAATTTTTTTATAATGATGCCAAAGTTTCTTATTTGTTGTCTATATTGGTGTGTTAACTTTTGTTTAGATGCAAATATCCACACCGTATACTCTTTATTCTCATCTTTTAACCTTACACAAAATCGTATCGCGTTTTGCTACTTTTTTCCGATTAAGATTTTTTATTTTTTTATTTTTTTAAGTGTTGGAGATAACGCGAAATCAATCATGTCTTCACTTACTAGTACATTTATCATCTCTATATGTTTCACAATCATAACACCACTTTCTAAATTTTGCACCTATTTAACATCATACATATTATCAAGCATAATCGTATGGTTTCTTTACTACTTTTTTTTGATGACACCAGTTTTTAACAATTTTTTTTAAAATAATGCAAAAATTTCTTATTTGTTTTCTATATTTGTGTGTTAACTTTTGTTTAGATGCAAATTTCCAAACCGTATAGTCTTTTATATCCTCATTTAACTTTACACAAAATCGTATCGCATTTTGCTACTTTCTTCCGATTAAGATTTTTTATTTTTTTAAGTGTTGGAGATAACGCGAAATCAATCATGCATTCACTTACTAGTTCATTATCATCTCCAAATCTTTCACAATCATAACACCAATTTCTAAATTTTGCTTCAATTTAACCACATACATATTATTTAGCATAATCGTATGGTTACTTTTCTACTTTTTTTTTTATTAAAACAATTTTTAACAATTTTTTTAAAATGATGCCAAAATTTCTTATTTGTTGTCTATATTGGTGTGTTAACTTTTGTTTAAATGCAAATATCCACACCGTAAACTCTTTTTTCTCATCATTTAACCTTACACAAAATCGTATTGCGTTTTGCTACTTTTTCAGATTAAGTTTTTTTTTTTTTTTTTTTTCAAGTGTTGGAGATAACGCGAAATCAATCCTGGATTCACTTACTAGTTCATTTATCATCTCCAAATCTTACACAACCATAACACCACTTTCAAAATTTTACTCCAATTTAACCTCATACATATTATCTAGCATAATCGTATGGTTTCTTTGCTACTTTTTTTTGATGATACCAATTTTTAACAATTTTTTTATAATGATGCCAAAGTTTCCTATTTGTTGTCTATATTGGTGTGTTAACTTTTGTTTAGATGCAAATATCCACACCGTATACTCTTTATTCTCATCATTTAACCTTACACAAAATCGTATCGCGTTTTGCTACTTTTTCAGATTAAGTTTTTTTTTTTTTTTTTTTTTTTCAAGTGTTGGAGATAACGCGAAATCAATCCTGGATTCACTTACTAGTTCATTTATCATCTCCAAATCTTACACAATCATAACACCACTTTCAAAATTTTACTCCAATTTAACCTCATACATATTATTTAGCATAATCGTATGGTTTCTTTACTACTTTTTTTTTATTAAAACAATTTTTAACAATTTTTTTATAATGATGCCAAAGTTTCTTATTTGTTGTCTATATTGGTGTGTTAACTTTTGTTTAGATGCAAATATCCACACCGTATACTCTTTATTCTCATCTTTTAACCTTACACAAAATCGTATCGCGTTTTGCTACTTTTTTCCGATTAAGATTTTTTATTTTTTTATTTTTTTAAGTGTTGGAGATAACGCGAAATCAATCATGGCTTCACTTACTAGTACATTTATCATCTCTATATGTTTCACAATCATAACACCACTTTCTAAATTTTGCACCTATTTAACATCATACATATTATCAAGCATAATCGTATGGTTTCTTTACTACTTTTTTTTGATGACACCAGTTTTTAACAATTTTTTTTAAAATAATGCAAAAATTTCTTATTTGTTTTCTATATTTGTGTGTTAACTTTTGTTTAGATGCAAATTTCCAAACCGTATAGTCTTTTATATCCTCATTTAACTTTACACAAAATCGTATCGCATTTTGCTACTTTCTTCCGATTAAGATTTTTTATTTTTTTATTTTTTTAAGTGTTGGAGATAACGCGAAATCAATCATGCATTCACTTACTAGTTCATTATCATCTTCAAATATTTTACAATCATAACACCACTTTCAAAATTTTGCTTCAATTTAACCTCATACATATTATCTAGCATAATCGTATGGTTACTTTGCTACTTTTTTTTTATTAAAACAATTTTTAACAATATTTTTAAAATGATGCCAAAATTTTTTATTTGTTGTCTATATTGGTGTGTTAACTTTTGTTTAAATGCAAATATCCACACCGTAAACTCTTTTTTCTCATCATTTAACCTTACACAAAATCGTATTGCGTTTTACTACTTTTTCTGATTAAGTTTTTTTTTTTTTTTTTTTTTTTTTTTTTTTTTTTTTTTTCAAGTGTTGGAGATAACTTGAAATCAATCCTGGATTCACTTACTAGTTCATTTATCATCTCCAAATCTTACACAACCATAACACCACTTTCAAAATTTTACTTCAATTTAACCTCATACATATTATCTAGCATAATCGTATGGTTTCTTTGCTACTTTTTTTTTATGATACCAATTTTTAACAATTTTTTTATAATGATGCCAAAGTTTCCTATTTGTTGTCTATATTGGTGTGTTAACTTTTGTTTAGATGCAAATATCCACACCGTATACTCTTTATTCTCATCATTTAACCTTACACAAAATCGTATCGCGTTTTGCTACTTTTTCAGATTAAGTTTTTTTTTTGTTTTTTTTTTGTTTTTTTTTCAAGTGCTGGAGATAACGCGAAATCAATCATGGATTCACTTACTAGTTCATTTATCATCTCCAAATCTTATACAATCATAACACCACTTTCAAAATTTTACTCCAATTTAACCTCATACATATTATTTAGCATAATCGTATGGTTTCTTTGCTACTTTTTTTTTTATTAAAACAATTTTTAACAATTTTTTTATAATGATGCCAAAGTTTCTTATTTGTTGTCTATATTGGTGTGTTAACTTTTGTTTAGATGCAAATATCCACACCGTATACTCTTTATTCTCATCATTTAACCTTACACAAAATCGTATCGCGTTTTGCTACTTTTTTCCGATTAAGATTTTTTATTTTTTTATTTTTTTAAGTGTTGGAGATAACGCGAAATCAATCATGGCTTCACTTACTAGTACATTTATCATCTCTAAATGTTTCACAATCATAACACTACTTTCTAAATTTTGCACCTATTTAACATCATACATATTATCAAGCATAATCGTATGGTTTCTTTAATACTTTTTTTTGATGACACCAGTTTTTAACAATTTTTTTTAAAATAATGGAAAAATTTCTTATTTGTTTTCTATATTTGTGTGTTAACTTTTGTTTAGATGCAAATTTCCATACCGTATAGTCTTTTATATCCTCATTTAACTTTACACAAAATCGTATCGCATTTTGCTACTTTCTTCCGATTAAGATTTTTTATTTTTTTATTTTTTTAAGTGTTGGAGATAACGCGAAATCAATCATGCATTCACTTACTAGTTCATTATCATCTCCAAATCTTTCACAATCATAACACCACTTTCAAAATTTTGCTTCAATTTAACCTCATACATATTATCTAGCATAATCGTATGGTTACTTTGCTACTTTTTTTTTATTAAAACAATTTTTAACAATTTTTTTAAAATGATGCCAAAATTTCTTATTTGTTGTCTATATTGGTGTGTTAACTTTTGTTTAAATGCAAATATCCACACCGTAAACTCTTTTTTCTCATCATTTAACCTTACACAAAATCGTATTGCGTTTTGCTACTTTTTCAGATTAAGTTTTTTTTTTTTTTTTTTTTTTTTTTTTTTTTTTTTTTTTTCAAGTGTTGGAGATAACTTGAAATCAATCCTGGATTCACTTACTAGTTCATTTATCATCTCCAAATCTTACACAACCATAACACCACTTTCAAAATTTTACTTCAATTTAACCTCATACATATTATCTAGCATAATCGTATGGTTTCTTTGCTACTTTTTTTTGATGATACCAATTTTTAACAATTTTTTTATAATGATGCCAAAGTTTCCTATTTGTTGTCTATATGGGTGTGTTAACTTTTGTTTAGATGCAAATATCCACACCGTATACTCTTTATTCTCATCATTTAACCTTACACAAAATCGTATCGCGTTTTGCTACTTTTTCAGATTAAGTTTTTTTTTTTTTTTTTTTTTTTTTCAAGTGTTGGAGATAACGCGAAATCAATCCTGGATTTACTTACTAGTTCATTTATCATCTCCAAATCTTACACAACCATAACACCACTTTCCAAATTTTACTCCAATTTAACCTCATACATATTATCTAGCATAATCGTATGGTTTCTTTGCTACTTTTTTTTGATGATACCAATTTTTAACAATTTTTTTATAATGATGCCAAAGTTTCCTATTTGTTTTCTATATTTGTGTGTTAACTTTTGTTTAGATGCAAATTTCCATACCGTATAGTCTTTTATATCCCCATTTAACTTTACACAAAATCGTATCGCATTTTGCTACTTTCTTCCGATTAAGATTTTTTATTTTTTTATTTTTTTAAGTGTTGGAGATAACGCGAAATCAATCATGCATTCACATACTAGTTCATTATCATCTCCAAATCTTTCACAATCATAACACCACTTTCTAAATTTTGCTTCAATTTAACCTCATACATATTATCTAGCATAATCGTATGGTTACTTTGCTACTTTTTTTTTATTAAAACAATTTTTAACAATTTTTATAAAATGATGCCAAAATTTCTTATTTGTTGTCTATATTGGTGTGTTAACTTTTGTTTAAATGCAAATATCCACACCGTAAACTCTTTTTTCTCATCATTTAACCTTACACAAAATCGTATTGCGTTTTGCTACTTTTTCAGATTATGTTTTTTTTTTTTTTTTTTCAAGTGTTGGAGATAACGCGAAATCAATCCTGGATTCACTTACTAGTTCATTTATCATCTCCAAATCTTATACAACCATAACACCACTTTCAAAATTTTACTCCAATTTAACCTCATACATAATATCTAGCATAATCGTATGGTTTCTTTGCTACTTTTTTTTGATGATACCAATTTTTAACAATTTTTTTATAATGATGCCAAAGTTTCCTATTTGTTGTCTATATTGGTGTGTTAACTTTTGTTTAGATGCAAATATCCACACCGTATACTCTTTATTCTCATCATTTAACCTTACACAAAATCGTATCGCGTTTTGCTACTTTTTCAGATTAAGTTTTTTTTTTTTTTTTCTTTCAAGTGTTGGAGATAACGCGAAATCAATCCTGGATTCACTTACTAGTTCATTTATCATCTCCAAATCTTACACAATCATAACACCACTTTCAAAATTTTACTCCAATTTAACCTCATACATATTATTTAGCATAATCGTATGGTTTCTTTGCTACTTTTTTTTTTATTAAAACAATTTTTAACAATTTTTTTATAATGATGCCAAAGTTTCTTATTTGTTGTCTATATTGGTGTGTTAACTTTTGTTTAGATGCAAATATCCACACCGTATACTCTTTATTCTCATCATTTAACCTTACACAAAATCGTATCGCGTTTTGCTACTTTTTTCCGATTAAGATTTTTTATTTTTTTATTTTTTTAAGTGTTGGAGATAACGCGAAATCAATCATGGCTTCACTTACTAGTACATTTATCATCTCTAAATGTTTCACAATCATAACACCACTTTCTAAATTTTGCACCTATTTAACATCATACATATTATCAAGCATAATCGTATGGTTTCTTTACTACTTTTTTTTGATGACACCAGTTTTTAACAATTTTTTTTAAAATAATGCAAAAATTTCTTATTTGTTTTCTATATTTGTGTGTTAACTTTTGTTTAGATGCAAATTTCCATACCGTATAGTCTTTTATATCCTCATTTAACTTTACACAAAATCGTATCGCATTTTGCTACTTTCTTCCGATTAAGATTTTTTATTTTTTTATTTTTTTAAGTGTTGGAGATAACGCGAAATCATTCATGCATTCACTTACTAGTTCATTATCATCTCCAAATCTTTCACAATCATAACACCACTTTCTAAATTTTGCTTCAATTTAACCTCATACATATTATCTAGCATAATCGTATGGTTACTTTGCTACTTTTTTTTTATTAAAACAATTTTTAACAATATTTTTAAAATGATGCCAAAATTTCTTATTTGTTGTCTATATTGGTGTGTTAACTTTTGTTTAAATGCAAATATCCACACCGCAAACTCTTTTTTCTCATCATTTAACCTTACACAAATTCGTATTGCGTTTTGCTACTTTTTCAGATTAAGTTTTTTTTTTTTTTTTTTTTTTTTTTTTCAAGTGTTGGAGATAACGCGAAATCAATCCTGGATTCACTTACTAGTTCATTTATCATCTCCAAATCTTACACAACCATAACACCACTTTCAAAATTTTACTCCAATTTAACCTCATACATATTATCTAGCATAATCGTATGGTTTCTTTGCTACTTTTTTTTGATGATACCAATTTTTAACAATTTTTTTATAATGATGCCAAAGTTTCCTATTTGTTGTCTATATTGGTGTGTTAACTTTTGTTTAGATGCAAATATCCACACCGTATACTCTTTATTCTCATCATTTAACCTTACACAAAATCGTATCGCGTTTTGCTACTTTTTCAGATTAAGTTTTTTTTTTTTTTTTTTTTTTTTTTTTCAAGTGCTGGAGATAACGCGAAATCAATCCTGGATTCACTTACTAGTTCATTTATCATCTCCAAATCTTACACAATCATAACACCACTTTCAAAATTTTACTCCAATTTAACCTCATACATATTATTTAGCATAATCGTATGGTTTCTTTGCTACTTTTTTTTTTATTAAAACAATTTTTAACAATTTTTTTATAATGATGCCAAAGTTTCTTATTTGTTGTCTATATTGGTGTGTTAACTTTTGTTTAGATGCAAATATCCACACCGTATACTCTTTATTCTCATCATTTAACCTTACACAAAATCGTATCGCGTTTTGCTACTTTTTTCCGATTAAGATTTTTTATTTTTTTATTTTTTTAATGTTGGAGATAACACGAAATCAATCATGGCTTCACTTACTAGTACATTTATCATCTCTAAATGTTTCACAATCATAACACCACTTTCTAAATTTTGCACCTATTTAACATCATACATATTATCAAGCATAATCGTATGGTTTCTTTACTACTTTTTTTTGATGACACCAGTTTTTAACAATTTTTTTTAAAATAATGCAAAAATTTCTTATTTGTTTTCTATATTTGTGTGTTAACTTTTGTTTAGATGCAAATTTCCATACCGTATAGTCTTTTATATCCTCATTTAACTTTACACAAAATCGTATCGCATTTTGCTACTTTCTTCCGATTAAGATTTTTTATTTTTTTATTTTTTTAAGTGTTGAAGATAACGCAAAATCAATCATGCATTCACTTACTAGTTCATTATCATCTCCAAATCTTTCATAATCATAACACCACTTTCTAAATTTTGCTTCAATTTAACCTCATACATATTATCAAGCATAATCGTATGGTTATTTGTTGTCTATATTGGTGTGTTAACTTTTGTTTAAATGCAAATATCCACACCGTAAACTCTTTTTTCTCATCATTTAACCTTACACAAAATCGTATTGCGTTTTGCTACTTTTTCAGATTAAGTTTTTTTTTTTTTTTTCAAGTGTTGGAGATAACGCGAAATCAATCCTGGATTCACTTACTAGTTCATTTATCATCTTCAAATCTTACATAACCATAACACCACTTTCAAAATTTTACTCCAATTTAACCTCATACATATTATCTAGCATAATCGTATGGTTTCTTTGCTACTTTTTTTGATGATACCAATTTTTAACAATTTTTTTATAATGATGCCAAAGTTTCCTATTTGTTGTCTATATTGGTGTGTTAACTTTTGTTTAGATGCAAATATCCACACCGTATACTCTTTATTCTCATCATTTAACCTTACACAAAATCGTATCGCGTTTTGCTACTTTTTCAGATTAAGTTTTTTTTTTTTTTTTTTCAAGTATTGGAGATAACGCGAAATCAATCCAGGATTCACTTACTAGTTCATTTATCATCTCCAAATCTTACACAACCATAACACCACTTTCAAAATTTTACTCCAATTTAACCTCATACATATTATTTAGCATAATCGTATGGTTTCTTTGCTACTTTTTTTTGATGATACCAATTTTTAACAATTTTTTTATAATGATGCCAAAGTTTCCTATTTGTTGTCTATATTGGTGTGTTAACTTTTGTTTAGATGCAAATATCCACACCGTGTACTCTTTATTCTCATCATTTAACCTTACACAAAATCGTATCGCGTTTTGCTACTTTTTCATATTAAGTTTTTTTTTTTTTTTTTTTTTTTTTTTTTCAAGTGTTGGAGATAACGCGAAATCAATCCTGGATTCACTTACTAGTTCATTTATCATCTTCAAATCTTACACAACCATAACACCACTTTCAAAATTTTACTCCAATTTAACCTCATACATATTATCTAGCATAATCGTATGGTTTCTTTGCTACTTTTTTTTGATGATACCAATTTTTAACAATTTTTTTATAATGATGCCAAAGTTTCCTATTTGTTGTCTATATTGGTGTGTTAACTTTTGTTTAGATGCAAATATCCACACCGTATACTCTTTATTCTCATCATTTAACCTTACACAAAATCGTATCGCGTTTTGCTACTTTTTCAGATTAAGTTTTTTTTTTTTTTTTTTTCAAGTATTGGAGATAACGCGAAATCAATCCTGGATTCACTTACTAGTTCATTTATCATCTCCAAATCTTACACAATCATAACACCACTTTCAAAATTTTACTCCAATTTAACCTCATACATATTATTTAGCATAATCGTATGGTTTCTTTGCTACTTTTTTTTTTATTAAAACAATTTTTAACAATTTTTTTATAATGATGCCAAAGTTTCTTATTTGTTGTCTATATTGGTGTGTTAACTTTTGTTTAGATGCAAATATCTACACCGTATACTCTTTATTCTAATCATTTAACCTTACACAAAATCGTATCGCGTTTTGCTACTTTTTTCCGATTAAGATTTTTTATTTTTTTATCTTTTTAAGTGTTGGAGATAACGCGAAATCAATCATGGCTTCACTTACTAGTACATTTATCATCTCTAAATGTTTCACAATCATAACACCACTTTCTAAATTTTGCACCTATTTAACATCATACATATTATCAAGCATAATCGTATGGTTTCTTTACTACTTTTTTTTGATGACACCAGTTTTTAACAATTTTTTTTAAAATAATGCCAAAATTTCTTATTTGTTTTTTATATTGGTGTGTTAACTTTTGTTTAGATGCAAATTTCCATACCGTATAGTCTTTTATATCCTCATTTAACTTTACACAAAATCATATCGCATTTTGCTACTTTCTTCCGATTAAGATTTTTTATTTTTTTATTTTTTTAAGTGTTGGAGATAACGCGAAATCAATCATGCATTCACTTACTAGTTCATTATCATCTCCAAATCTTTCACAATCATAACACCACTTTCTAAATTTTGCTTCAATTTAACATCATACATATTATCGAGCATAATCGTATGGTTTCTTTGCTACTTTTTTTTGATGACACCAGTTTTTAACAATTTTTTTAAAGTAATGCAAAAATTTCTTATTTGTTTTCTATATTGGTGTGTTAACTTTTGTTTAGATGTAAATATCCATACCGTATAGTCTTTTATCTCCTCATTTAACTGTACACAAAATCGTATCGCGTTTTGCTACATTTTTCCGATTAAGATATTTTATTTTTATTTTTTTAAGTGTTGGAGATAACGCGAAATCAATCCTGGATTCACTTACTAGTTCATTTATCATCTCCAAATCTTACACAATCATAACACCACTTTCAAAATTTTACTCCAATTTAACCTCATACATATTATTTAGCATAATCGTATGGTTTCTTAGCTACTTTTTTTTTATTAAAACAATTTTTAACAATTTTTTTATAATGATGCCAAAGTTTCCTATTTGTTGTCTATATTGGTGTGTTAACTTTTGTTTAGATGCAAATATCCACATCGTATACTCTTTATTCTCATCATTTAACCTTACACAAAATCGTATCGCGTTTTGCTACTTTTTCAGATAAAGTTTTTTTTTTTTTTTTTTTTTTTTTTTTCAAGTGTTGGAGATAACGCGAAATCAATCCTGGATTCACTTACTAGTTCATTTATCATCTCCAAATCTTACACAATCATAACACCACTTTCAAAATTTTACTCCAATTTAACCTCATATATATTAGTTAGCATAATCGTATGGTTTCTTTGCTACTTTTTTTTTATTAAAACAATTTTTTTATAATGATGCCAAAGTTTCTTATTTGTTTTCTATATTGGTGTGTTAACTTTTGTTTAGACGCAAATATCCACACCGTATACTCTTTTTTCTCATCATTTAACCTTACACAAAATCGTATCGCGTTTTGCTACTTTTTTCCGATTAAGATTTTTTATTTTTTTATTTTTTTAAGTGTTGGAGATAACGCGAAATCAATCATGGATTCACTTACTAGTTCATTTATCATCTCCAAATCTTTCACAATCATAACACCACTTTCTAACTTTTGCACCTATTTAACATCATACATATTATCGAGCATAATCGTATGGTTTCTTTGCTACTTTTTTTTGATGACACCAGTTTTTAACAATTTTTTTAAAGTAATGCAAAAATTTCTTATTTGTTTTCTATATTGGTGTGTTAACTTTTGTTTAGATGTAAATATCCATACCGTATAGTCTTTTATCTCCTCATTTAACTGTACACAAAATCGTATCGCGTTTTGCTACATTTTTCCGATTAAGATATTTTATTTTTATTTTTTTAAGTGTTGGAGATAACGCGAAATCAATCCTGGATTCACTTACTAGTTCATTTATCATCTCCAAATCTTACACAATCATAACACCACTTTCAAAATTTTACTCCAATTTAACCTCATACATATTATTTAGCATAATCGTATGGTTTCTTAGCTACTTTTTTTTTATTAAAACAATTTTTAACAATTTTTTTATAATGATGCCAAAGTTTCTTATTTATTGTCTATATTGGTGTGTTAAATTTTGTTTAGATGCAAATATCCACACTGTATACTCTTTATTCTCATCATTTAACCTTACACAAAATCGTATCGCGTTTTGCTACTTTTTTAGATTAAGTTTCTTTTTTTTTTTTTTTTTTTTTTTCAAGTGTTGGAGATAACGCAAAATCAATCCTGGATTCACTTACTAGTTCATTTATCATCTCCAAATCTTACACAACCATAGCACCACTTTCAAAATTTTACACCAATTTAACCTCATACATATTATCTAGCATAATCGTATGGTTTCTTTGCTACATTTTTTTGATGATACCAATTTTTAACAATTTTTTTATAATGATGCCAAAGTTTCCTATTTGTTGTCTATATTGGTGTGTTAACTTTTGTTTAGATGCAAATATCCACACCGTATACTCTTTATTCTCATCATTTAACCTTACACAAAATCGTATCGCGTTTTGCTACTTTTTCAGATAAAGTTTTTTTTTTTTTTTTTTTTTTTTTCAAGTGTTGGAGATAACGCGAAATCAATCATGGATTCACTTACTAGTTCATTTATCATCTCCAAATCTTACACAATCATAACACCACTTTCAAAATTTTACTCCAATTTAACCTCATACATATTAGTTAGCATAATCGTATGGTTTCTTTGCTACTTTTTTTTTTATTAAAACAATTTTTAACAATTTTTTTATAATGATGCCAAAGTTTCTTATTTGTTGTCTATATTGGTGTGTTAACTTTTGTTTAGATGCAAATATCTACACCGTATACTCTTTATTCTAATCATTTAACCTTACACAAAATCGTATCGCGTTTTGCTACTTTTTTCCGATTAAGATTTTTTATTTTTTTATCTTTTTAAGTGTTGGAGATAACGCGAAATCAATCATGGCTTCACTTACTAGTACATTTATCATCTCTAAATGTTTCACAATCATAACACCACTTTCTAAATTTTGCACCTATTTAACATCATACATATTATCAAGCATAATCGTATGGTTTCTTTACTACTTTTTTTTGATGACACCAGTTTTTAACAATTTTTTTTAAAATAATGCCAAAATTTCTTATTTGTTTTTTATATTGGTGTGTTAACTTTTGTTTAGATGCAAATTTCCATACCGTATAGTCTTTTATATCCTCATTTAACTTTACACAAAATCATATCGCATTTTGCTACTTTCTTCCGATTAAGATTTTTTATTTTTTTATTTTTTTAAGTGTTGGAGATAACGCGAAATCAATCATGCATTCACTTACTAGTTCATTATCATCTCCAAATCTTTCACAATCATAACACCACTTTCTAAATTTTGCTTCAATTTAACATCATACATATTATCGAGCATAATCGTATGGTTTCTTTGCTACTTTTTTTTGATGACACCAGTTTTTAACAATTTTTTTAAAGTAATGCAAAAATTTCTTATTTGTTTTCTATATTGGTGTGTTAACTTTTGTTTAGATGTAAATATCCATACCGTATAGTCTTTTATCTCCTCATTTAACTGTACACAAAATCGTATCGCGTTTTGCTACATTTTTCCGATTAAGATATTTTATTTTTATTTTTTTAAGTGTTGGAGATAACGCGAAATCAATCCTGGATTCACTTACTAGTTCATTTATCATCTCCAAATCTTACACAATCATAACACCACTTTCAAAATTTTACTCCAATTTAACCTCATACATATTATTTAGCATAATCGTATGGTTTCTTAGCTACTTTTTTTTTATTAAAACAATTTTTAACAATTTTTTTATAATGATGCCAAAGTTTCCTATTTGTTGTCTATATTGGTGTGTTAACTTTTGTTTAGATGCAAATATCCACATCGTATACTCTTTATTCTCATCATTTAACCTTACACAAAATCGTATCGCGTTTTGCTACTTTTTCAGATAAAGTTTTTTTTTTTTTTTTTTTTTTTTTTTTTCAAGTGTTGGAGATAACGCGAAATCAATCCTGGATTCACTTACTAGTTCATTTATCATCTCCAAATCTTACACAATCATAACACCACTTTCAAAATTTTACTCCAATTTAACCTCATATATATTAGTTAGCATAATCGTATGGTTTCTTTGCTACTTTTTTTTTATTAAAACAATTTTTTTATAATGATGCCAAAGTTTCTTATTTGTTTTCTATATTGGTGTGTTAACTTTTGTTTAGACGCAAATATCCACACCGTATACTCTTTTTTCTCATCATTTAA
This sequence comes from Helichrysum umbraculigerum, assembly GCA_949592205.1. Classification (NCBI taxonomy): domain Eukaryota; kingdom Viridiplantae; phylum Streptophyta; class Magnoliopsida; order Asterales; family Asteraceae; genus Helichrysum; species Helichrysum umbraculigerum. The sequence goes on along the minus strand of CATIUR010000004.1, from coordinate 141,769,152 downwards.
CCTTACACAAAATCGTATCGCGTTTTGCTACTTTTTTCCGATTAAGATTTTTTATTTTTTTATTTTTTTAAGTGTTGGAGATAACGCGAAATCAATCATGGATTCACTTACTAGTTCATTTATCATCTCCAAATCTTTCACAATCATAACACCACTTTCTAACTTTTGCACCTATTTAACATCATACATATTATCGAGCATAATCGTATGGTTTCTTTGCTACTTTTTTTTGATGACACCAGTTTTTAACAATTTTTTTAAAGTAATGCAAAAATTTCTTATTTGTTTTCTATATTGGTGTGTTAACTTTTGTTTAGATGTAAATATCCATACCGTATAGTCTTTTATCTCCTCATTTAACTGTACACAAAATCGTATCGCGTTTTGCTACATTTTTCCGATTAAGATATTTTATTTTTATTTTTTTAAGTGTTGGAGATAACGCGAAATCAATCCTGGATTCACTTACTAGTTCATTTATCATCTCCAAATCTTACACAATCATAACACCACTTTCAAAATTTTACTCCAATTTAACCTCATACATATTATTTAGCATAATCGTATGGTTTCTTAGCTACTTTTTTTTTATTAAAACAATTTTTAACAATTTTTTTATAATGATGCCAAAGTTTCTTATTTATTGTCTATATTGGTGTGTTAAATTTTGTTTAGATGCAAATATCCACACTGTATACTCTTTATTCTCATCATTTAACCTTACACAAAATCGTATCGCGTTTTGCTACTTTTTTAGATTAAGTTTCTTTTTTTTTTTTTTTTTTTTTTTTCAAGTGTTGGAGATAACGCAAAATCAATCCTGGATTCACTTACTAGTTCATTTATCATCTCCAAATCTTACACAACCATAGCACCACTTTCAAAATTTTACTCCAATTTAACCTCATACATATTATCTAGCATAATCGTATGGTTTCTTTGCTACATTTTTTTGATGATACCAATTTTTAACAATTTTTTTATAATGATGCCAAAGTTTCCTATTTGTTGTCTATATTGGTGTGTTAACTTTTGTTTAGATGCAAATATCCACACCGTATACTCTTTATTCTCATCATTTAACCTTACACAAAATCGTATCGCGTTTTGCTACTTTTTCAGATAAAGTTTTTTTTTTTTTTTTTTTTTTTTCAAGTGTTGGAGATAACGCGAAATCAATCATGGATTCACTTACTAGTTCATTTATCATCTCCAAATCTTACACAATCATAACACCACTTTCAAAATTTTACTCCAATTTAACCTCATACATATTAGTTAGCATAATCGTATGGTTTCTTTGCTACTTTTTTTTTATGATACCAATTTTTTTATAATGATGCCAAAGTTTCTTATTTGTTTTCTATATTGGTGTTTAACTTTTGTTTAGACGCAAATATCCACACCGTATACTCTTTTTTCTCATCATTTAACCTTACACAAAATCGTATCGCGTTTTGCTACTTTTTTCCGATTAAGATTTTTTATTTTTTTATTTTTTTAAGTGTTGGAGATAACGCGAAATCAATCATGGATTCACTTACTAGTTCATTTATCATCTCCAAATCTTTCACAATCATAACACCACTTTCTAACTTTTGCACCTATTTAACATCATACATATTATCGAGCATAATCGTATGGTTTCTTTGCTACTTTTTTTTGATGACACCAGTTTTTAACAATTTTTTTAAAGTAATGCAAAAATTTCTTATTTGTTTTCTATATTGGTGTGTTAACTTTTGTTTAGATGTAAATATCCATACCGTATAGTCTTTTATCTCCTCATTTAACTGTACACAAAATCGTATCGCGTTTTGCTACATTTTTCCGATTAAGATATTTTATTTATATTTTTTTAAGTGTTGGAGATAACGCGAAATTAATCATGGATTCACTTACTAGTTCATTTATCATCTCCAAATCTTTCAAAATCATAAAACCATTTTCTAAATTTTTCTTCAATTTAACCTCATACATATTATCTAGCATAATCGTATGGTTTTTTGCTACTTTTTTTTTATGATAACATATTTTAACAATTTTTTTATAATGATGCCAAAATTTCTTATTTGTTGTCTATATTGGTGTGTTAACTTTTGTTTAGATGTAAATATCCACACCGTATACTCTTTATTCTCATCATTTAACCTTACACAAAATCGTATCGAGTTTTTCTACTTTTTCAGATTAAGTTTTTTTTTTTTTTTTTTTCAAGTGTTGGAGATAACGCAAAATCAATCCTGGATTCACTTACTAGTTCATTTATCATCTCCAAATCTTACACAATCATAACACCACTTTCAAAATTTTACTCCAATTTAACCTCATACATATTATCTAGCATAATCGTATGGTTTCTTTGCTACTTTTTTTTTATGACACCAATTTTTAACAATTTTTTTTTATATTGATGCCAAAGTTTCTTATTTGTTGTCTATATTGGTGTGTTAACTTTTGTTTAGATGCAAATATCCACACCGTATACTCTTTATTCTCTTCATTTAACCTTACACAAAATCGTATCGCGTTTTGCTACTTTTTTTCGATTAAGATTTTTTATTTTTTTTATTTTTTTAAGTGTTGGAGATAACGCGAAATCAATCATGACTTCACTTACTAGTACATTTATCATCTCCAAATCTTTCACAATCATAACACTATTTTCTAAATTTTGCTCCAATTTAACATCATACATAATATCAAGCATAATCGTATAGTTTCTTTGCTACTTTTTTTTATGACACCAGTTTTTAACAATTTTTTAAAAATGATGCAAAAATTTCTTATTTGTTTTTTATATTGGTGTGTTAACTTTTTCTTAGATGCAAATATCCATACCGTATAGTCTTTTATCTCCTCATTTAACTTTACACAAAATCGTATCGCGTTTTGCTACTTTTTCAGATTAAGGTTTTTTTTTTTTTTTTTAAGTGTTGGAGATAACGCGAAATCAATCATGACTTCACTTACTAGTACTTTTATTTGGATGCAAATATCCATACCGTATTGTCTTTTATCTCCTCATTTAACTTTACACAAAATCGTATCGCGTTTTGCTACCTTTTTCAGATTAAGATTTTATATTTTTATTTTTTAAGTGTTGGAGATAACGCGAAATCAATCATGGATTAACTTACTAGTTCATTTATCATCTCCAAATCTTTCACAATCATAACACCACTTTCTAAATTTTGCTTCAATTTAACCTCATACATATTATCTAGGATAATCGTATGGTTTCTTTGCTTCTTTTTTTTATGATAACAATTTTTAACAATTTTTTTATAATGATGCCAAAACTTCTTATTTGATGTCTATATTGGTGTGTTAACTTTTGTTTAGATGCAAATATCCACACCGTATACTCTTTATTCTCATCATTTAACCTTACACAAAATCGTATCGCGTTTTGATACTTTTTCAGATTAATTTTTTTTTTGTTTTTTTTAAGTGTTTGAGATAACGCGAAACCAATCATGGATGCTAGTTCATTTATCATCTCCAAATCTTTCACAATCATAACACCACTTTCTAATATTTGCTCCAATTTAACCTCATACATATTATTTAACATAATCGTATGGTTTCTTTGCTACTTTTTTTTGATGATACCAATTTTTAACAATTATTTATTATTTCCAAATCTTCCACGATAATAACATACTTTCTAAATTTTGATTCAATTTAACCTCATACATATTATCTAGCATAATCTTATGGTTTCTATGCTACTTTTTTTTTTATGATAACAATTTTTAACAATTTTTTTATAATGATGCCCAAATTTTTTATTTGTTTTCCTAATTGGAGTGTTAACTTTTGTTTAGATGCAAATATCCACACCGTATCATCTTTATTCTCATCATTTAACCTTACACAAAATCGTATCGCGTTTTGCTACTTTTTCATATTAAGGTTTTTTTTTTTTTTTTTTTTTTCAAGTGTTGGAGATAACGCGAAATAAATCATGGATTCACTTACTAGTTCATTTATCATCTCCAAATCTTTCACAATCATAACACCAGTTTCTAAATTTTGAACCTATTTAACATCATACATATTATCAAGCATAATCGTATAGTTTTCTTTGCTACTTTTTTTTTATGACACCAGTTTTTAACAATTTTTTAAAAATGATGCAAAAATTTCTTATTTGTTTTTTATATTGGTGTGTTAACTTTTTCTTAGATGCAAATATCCATACCGTATAGTCTTTTATCTCCTCATTTAACTTTACACAAAATTGTATCGCGTTTTGCTACTTTTTCAGATTAAGGTTTTTTTTTTTTTTTTTTTTTTTTTTTTTTTTAAGTGTTGGAGATAACGCGAAATCAATCATGACTTCACTTACTAGTACATTTATCATCTCCAAATGTTTCACAATTATAACGCCATTTTCTAAATTTTGCTCCTATTCAACCTCATACATATTATCTGGCATAATCGTATCGTTTCTTTGCTACTTTTTTTTTATGACACCAGTTTTTAACAATTTTTTTAAAATGACGCCAAAATTTCTTATTTGTTTTCTATATTGGAGTGTTAACTTTTGTTTGGATGCAAATATCCATACCGTATTGTCTTTTATCTCCTCATTTAACTTTACACAAAATCGTATCGCGTTTTCCTACTTTTTTCCGATTAAAATTTTTTATTTTTTTATTTTTTTAAGTGTTGGAGATAACGCGAAATCAATCATGCATTCACTTACTAGTTCATTTATCATCTCCAAATCTTTCACAATCATAACACCACTTTTTAAATTTTGCTCCAATTTAACCTCATACTTATTATCTAGCATAATCGTATGCTTTCTTTGCTACTTTTTTTTGATGATTCCAATTTTTAACAATTTTTTTATAATGATGCCAAAATTTCTTATTTGTTATCTATATTGGTGTGTTAACTTTTGTTTAGATGCAAATATCCACACCGTATACTCTTTTTTCTCATCATTTAACCTTACACAAAATCGTATCGCGTTTTGCTACTTTTTTCCGATTAAGATTTTTTATTTTTTTTTTATTTTTTTAAGTGTTGGAGATAACGCGAAATCAATCATGGATTCACTTACTAGTTCATTTATCATCTCCGAATCTTTCACAATCATTACACCACTTCTAAATTTTGCACCTATTTAACATCATACATATTATCAAGCATAATCTTATGGTTTTTTGCTACTTTTTTTTTATGACACCGGTTTTTTACAATTTTTTTAAAATTATGCAAAAATTTCTTATTTGTTTCTATATTGGTGTGTTAACTTATGTTTAGATACAAATATCCACACCGTATAATCTTTTATCTCCTCATTTAACTTTACACAAAATCGTATCGCGTTTTGCTACTTTTTTCCGATTAAGATTTTTTATTTTTTATTTTTTTAAGTGTTGGAGATAACGCGAAATCAATCATGGATTCACTTACAAGTTCATTTATCATCTCCAAATCTTTCACAATAATAACACCACTTTCTAAATGTTACACCTATTTAACCTCATACATATTATCAAGCATAATCGTATGGTTTCTTTGCTACTTTTTTTTGTTGACACCAGTTTTTAACAATATTTTTAAAATGATGCCAAAATTTCTTATTTGTTTTCTATATTGGTGTGTTAACTTTTGTTTAGATTAAAATATCCATACCGTATAGTCTTTTATATCCTTATTTAACTTTACACAAAATCGTATCGCGTTTTGCTACTTTTTTCCGATTAAGATTTTTTATTTTTTATTTATTTATTTTTTTAAGTGTTGAAGATAACGCGAAATCAATCATGGATTCACTTAATAGTTCATTTATCATCTCCTAATCTTTCACAATCATAACACCACTTTCTAATATTTCCTCCAATTTAACCTCATACATATTATTTAGCATAATCGTATGGTTTCTTTGCTACTTTTTTTTGAAGATACCAATTTTTAACAATTATTTTATAATGATGCCAAAAATTCTTATTTGTTGTCTATATTGGTGTGTTAACTTTTGTTTAGACGCAAATATCCACACCGTATACTCTTTTTCCTCATCTTTTAACCTTACACAAAATCGTATCACGTATTGCTACTTTTTCCGATTAAGATTCTTTTTTTTTTTAAGTGTTAGAGTTAACGCAAAATCAATCATGGATTCACTTACAAGTTCATTTATCATCTCCAAATCTTTCACAATCATAACACCACTTTCTAAATTTTCCACCTATTTAACATCATACATATTATCAAGGATAATCGTATGGTTTTTTTGCTACTTTTTTTTGATGACACCGGTTTTTAAAATTTTTTTTAAAATGATGCAAAATTTTCTTATTTGTTTATATATTGGTGTGTTAACTTATGTTTAGATGCAAATATCCACACCGTATACTCTTTTATCTCCTCATTTAACTTTACACAAAATCGTATCGCGTTTTGCTACTTTTTTCCCATTAAGATTTTTTATTTTTTATTTTTTTATTTTTTTAAGTGTTGGAGATAACGCGAAATCAATCATGGCTTCACTTACTAGTTCATCTATCATCTCCAAATCTTTCACAATCATAACACCACTTTCTAAATTTTACACCTATTTAACCTCATACATATTATCAAGCATAATCGTATGGTTTCTTTGCTACTTTTTTTTTGTTGACACCAGTTTTTAACAATTTTTTTAAAATGATGCCAAAATTTCTTATTTGTTTTCTATATTGGTGTGTTAACTTTTGTTTAGATGAAAATATCCATACCGTATAGTCTTTTATATCCTCATTTAACTTTACACAAAATCGTATCGCGTTTTGCTATTTTTTCTGATTAAGTTTTTTATTATTTTTTTTCAAGTGTTGAAGATAACGCGAAATCAATCATTGTTTCACTTACTAGTTCATTTATCATCTCCAAATCTTTCACAATCATAACACCACTTTCTAATATTTGCTCCAATTTAACCTCATACATATTATTTAACATAATCGTATGGTTTCTTTGCTACTTTTTTTTGATGATACCAATTTTTAACAATTATTTTATAATGATGCCAAAATTTCTTATTTGTTGTCTATATTGGTGTGTTAAATTTTGTTTAGACGCAAATATCCACACCGTATACTCTTTTTCCTCAACTTTTAACCTTACACAAAATCGTATCGCGTATTGCTACTTTTTCCGATTAAGATTCTTTTTTTTTTAAAGTGTTAGAGATAACGCGAAATGAATCATGGATTCACATACTAGTTCATTTATCATCTCCAAATCTTTCACAATCATAACACCACTTTCTAAATTTTGCACCTATTTAACATCATACATATTATCAAGGATAATCGTATGGTTTTTTTGCTACTTTTTTTTGATGACACCGGTTTTTAAATTTTTTTTTTAAATGATGCAAAAATTTCTTATTTGTTTTATATATTGGTGTGTTAAATTATGTTTAGATGCAAATATCCACACCGTATACTTTTTTATCTCCTCATTTAACTTTACACAAAATCGTATCGCGTTTTGCTACTTTTTTCCGATTAAGATTTTTTATTTTTTATTTTTTTATTTTTTTAAGTGTTGGAGATAACGCGAAATCAATCATGGCTTCACTTACTAGTTCATCTATCATCTCCAAATCTTTCACAATCATAACACCACTTTCTAAATTTTACACCTATTTAACCTCATACATATTATCAAGCATAATCGTATTGTTTCTTTGCTACTTTTTTTTTGTTGACACCAGTTTTTAACAATTTTTTTAAAATGATGCCAAAATTTCTTATTTGTTTTCTATATTGGTGTGTTAACTTTTGTTTAGATGAAAATATCCATACCGTATAGTCTTTTATATCCTCATTTAATTTTACACAAAATCGTATCGCGTTTTGCTATTTTTTCTGATTAAGTTTTTTATTATTTTTTTTCAAGTGTTGAAGATAACGCGAAATCGATCATTGTTTCACTTACTAGTTCATTTATCATCTCCAAATCTTTCACAATCATAACACCACTTTCTAATATTTGCTCCAATTTAACCTCATACATATTATTTAACATAATCGTATGGTTTCTTTGCTACTTTTTTTTTGATGATACCAATTTTTAACAATTATTTTATAATGATGCCAAAATTTCTTATTTGTTGTCTATATTGGTGTGTTAAATTTTGTTTAGACGCAAATATCCACACCGTATACTCTTTTTCCTCAACTTTTAACCTTACACAAAATCGTATCGCGTATTGCTACTTTTTCCGATTAAGATTCTTTTTTTTTTAAGTGTTAGAGATAACGCGAAATGAATCATGGATTCACTTACTAGTTCATTTATCATCTCCAAATCTTTCACAATCATAACACCACTTTCTAAATTTTGCACCTATTTAACATCATACATATTATCAAGGATAATCGTATGGTTTTTTTGCTACTTTTTTTTGATGACACCGGTTTTTAAATTTTTTTTTAAAATGATGCAAAAATTTCTTATTTGTTTTATATATTGGTGTGTTAACTTATGTTTAGATGCAAATATCCACACCGTATACTCTTTTATCTCCTCATTTAACTTTACACAAAATCGTATCGCGTTTTGTTCATCTATCATCTCCAAATCTTTCACAATCATAACACCACTTTCTAAATTTTACACCTATTTAACCTCATACATATTATCAAGCATAATCGTATGGTTTCTTTGCTATTTTTTTTTTGTTGACACCAGTTTTTAACAATTTTTTTAAAATGATGCCAAAATTTCTTATTTGTTTTCTATATTGGTGTGTTAACTTTTGTTTAGTTGAAAATATCCATACCGTATAGTCTTTTATATCCCCATTTAACTTTACACAAAATCGTATCGCGTTTTGCTATTTTTTCTGATTAAGTTTTTTATTATTTTTTTTCAAGTGTTGAAGATAACGCGAAATCAATCATTGTTTCACTTACTAGTTCATTTATCATCTCCAAATCTTTCACAATCATAACACCACTTTCTAATATTTGCTCCAATTTAACCTCATACATATTATTTAACATAATCGTATGGTTTCTTTGCTACTTTTTTTTGATGATACCAATTTTTAACAATTATTTTATAATGATGCCAAAATTTCTTATTTGTTTTCTATATTGGTGTGTTAAATTTTGTTTAGACGCAAATATCCACACCGTATACTCTTTTTCCTCATCTTTTAAACTTACACAAAATCGTATCGCGTATTGCTACTTTTTCCGATTAAGATTCTTTTTTTTTTTTAAGTGTTAGAGATAACGCGAAATGAATCATGGATTCACTTAGTAGTTCATTTATCATCTCCAAATCTTTCACAATCATAACACCACTTTCTAAATTTTTCACCTATTTAACTTCATACATATTATCAAGCATAATCGTATGGTTTATTTGCTACTTCTTTTTGATGACACCAGTTTTTAACAATTTTTTTAAAATGATGCCAAAATTTCTTATTTGTTTTCTATATTGGTGTGTTAACTTTTATTTGGATGCAAATATCCATACCGTATAGTCTTTTATCTCCTCATTTAATTTTACACAAAATCGTATCGCGTTTTGCTACCTTTTTCCGATTAAGATTTTTTATTTTTATTTTTTTAAGTGTTGGAGATAAGTCGAAATCAATCATGCATTCACTTACTAGTTCATTTTTCATCTCCAAATCTTTCACAATCATAACACCACTTTCTAAATTTTGCTTCAATTTAACCTCATACATATTATATAGCATAATCGTATGGTTTCTTTGCTACTTTTTTTTTATGATACCAATTTTTAACAATTTTTTTATATTGATGCAAAAATTTCTTATTTGTTGTCTATATTGGTGTGTTAACTTTTGTTTTGATTCAAATATCCACACCGTATACTCTTTTTTCTCATCATTTAACCTTACACAAAATCGTATCGCGTTTTGCTACTTTTTCAGATTAATGTTTTTTGGTTTTTTTTTTTTTTTAAGTGTTGGAGATAACGCGAAATCAATCATGGCTTCACTTACTAGTTCATTTATCATCTCCAAATGTTTCACAATTATAACACCATTTTCTAAATTTTGCTCCTATTCAACCTCATACATATTATGTAGCATAATCGTATGATTTCTTTGCTACTTTTTTTTATGACAACTGTTTTTATCAATTTTTTTAAAACGATGCCAAAATTTATTATTTGTTTTCTATATTGGTGTGTTAACTTTTGTTTGGATGCAAATATCCATACCGTATATTCTTTTATCTCCTCATTTAACTTTACACAAAATCGTATCGCGTTTTGCTATTTTTTTCCGATTAAGATTTTTTATTTTTTTTTTATTTTTTTAAGTGTTGGAGATAACGCGAAATCAATCATGCATTCACTTACTAGTTCATTTATCATCTCCAAATATTTCACAATCATAACACCACTTTCTAAATTTTGCTCCAATTTAACATCATACTTATTATCTAGCATAATCGTATGGTTTTTATGCTACCTTTTTTTTATCATACCAATTTTTAACAATTTTTTTATAATTATGCAAAAATTTCTTATTTGTTGTCTATATTGGTGTGTTAACTTTTGTTTAGATGCAAATATCCACACCGTATACTCTTTTTTCTCATCATTTAACCTTACACAAAATCGTATCGCGTTTTGCTACTTTTTCCGATTAAGGTTTTTTTTTTTTTTTAAGTGTTAGAGATAACGCGAAATCAATCATGGATTCACTTACTAGTTCATTTATCATCTCCAAATCTTTCACAATCATAAAACCACTTTCTAAATTTTGCACCTATTTAACCATATACATATTATCAAGCATAATCGTATGGTTTATTTGCTACTTTTTTTTTATGACACCAATTTTTAACTATTTTTTTAAAATGATGCCAAAATTTCTTATTTGTTTTCTATATTGGTGTGTTAACTTTTATTTGGATGCAAATATCCACACCGTATACTCTTTATTCTCATCATTTAACATTACACAAAATCGTATCGCGTTTTGCTACTTTTTTCCGATTAAGATTTTTTATTTTTTTATTTTTTTAAATGTTAGAGATAACGCGAAATCAATCATGAATTCACGTACTAGTTCATTTATCATCTCCAAATCTTTCACAATCATAACACCACTTTCTAAATTTTGCACCTATTTAACATCATACATATTATCAAGTATAATCGTATAGTTTCTTTGCTACTTTTTTTTGATGACACCAGTTTTTAACAATTTTTTTAAAATGATGCAAAAATTTCTTATTTGTTTTCTATATTGGTGTGTTAACTTTTGTTTGGATTCAAATATCCATACCGTATAGCCTTTTATCTCCTCATTTAACTTTACACAAAATCGTATCGCGTTTTTCTACCTTTTTCTGATTAAGATTTTTTATTTTTATTTTTTTAAGTGTTGGAGATAACGAGAAATCAATCATGGATTTACTTACTAGTTCATTTATCATCTCCAAATCTTTCACAATCATAACACCACTTTCTAAATTTTTCACCTATTTAACATCATACATATTATCAAGCATAATCGTATGGTTTCTTTGCAACTTTTTTTTGATGACACCAGTTTTTAACAATTTTTTTTAAAATGATGCAAAAATTTCTTATTTGTTTTCTATATTGGTGTGTTAACTTATGTTTAGATGCAAATATCCATACCGTATAGTCTTTTATCTCCTCATTTAACTTTACACAAAAACGTATCGCGTTTTGCTACTTTTTTCCGATTAACATTTTTTATTTTTATTTTTTAAGTGTTGGAGATAACGCGAAATCAATCATTGATTTAATTACTAGTTCATTTATCATCTCCAAATCTTTCACAATCATAACACCACTTTCTAAATTTTGCTCCAATTTAACCTTATACATATTATCTAGCATAATCCTATGTTTTATTTGCAACTTTTTTTTGATGATAACAATTTTTAACAATTTTTTTATAATGATGCCAAAATTTCTTATTTGTTGTATATATTGGTGTGTTAACTTTTTTTTTAGATGCAAATATCGCACCGTATACTCTTTTTTCTCATCATTTAACCTTACCCAAAATCGTATCGCGTTTTGCAACTTTTTCCGATTAAGGTTTTTTTTTTTTTTTTTTTTTTTTTTTTTTTTTTTTTAAGTGTTGGAGATAACGCGAAATCAATCATGGCTTCACTTACTAGTTCATTTATCATCTCCAAATGTTTCACAATTATAACACCATTTTCTAAATTTTGCTCATATTTAACCTCATACATATTATCTAGCATAATCGTATGGTTTATTGTCTACTTTTTTTTGATGACAACAGTTTTTAAAATTTTTTTTAAAATGATGCCAAAATTTCTTATTTGTTTTCTATATTGGTATGTTAACTTTTGTTTTGATGCAAATATCCATACCGTATAGTCTTTTATCTCCTCATTTAACTTTACACAAAATCGTATCGCGTTTTGCTACTATTTTCCGATTAAGATTTCTATTTTTTTATTTTTTTAAGTGTCGGAGATAACGCGAAATCAATCATGAATTCACTTACTAGTTCATTTATCATCTCCAAATCTTTCACAAATATAACACCAATTTCTAAATTTTACTCCAATTTAACCTCATAGATATTATCTAGCATAATCGTATGGTTTATTTGCTACTTTTTTTTTTGATGATACCAATTTTTAACAATTTTTTTATAATTATGCCAAAATTTCTTATTTGTTGTCTATATTGGTATGTTAACTTTTGTTTAGATGCAAATATCCACACCGTATACTCTTTTTTCTCATCATTTAACCTTACACAAAATCGTATCGTGTTTTGCTACTTTTTTCCGATTAAGATTTTTTTATTTTTTTTAAGTGTTAGAGATAACGCGAAATCAATCATGGATTCACTTACTAGTTTATTTATCATCTCCAAATCTTTTACAATCGTAACACCACTTTCTAAATTTTTCACTTTTTAACATCATACATATTATCAAGCATAATCGTAAGGTTTCTTTGCTACTTTTTTTTTATGACACCAGTTTTTAACAATTTTTTTAAAATGATGCAAAAATTTCTTATATGTTTTCTATATTGGTGTGTTAAATTATGTTTAGATGCAAATATCCATACCGTATAGTCTTTTATCTCCTTATTTAAATTTATACAAAATCGTATCGCGTTTTGCTACTTTTTTCCGATTAAGATTTTTTATTTTTATTTTTTCAACTGTTGGAGATAACACGAAATCAATCATGGATTCACTTACTAGTTCATTTATTATTTCCAAATCTTTCACAATAATAACCTACTTTCTAAATTTTGATTCAATTTAACCTCATATATATTATCTAGCATAATCGTTTGTTTCTATGCTACTTTTTTTTATGATAACAATTTTTAACAATTTTTTTATAATGATGCCAAAATTTCTTATTTGTTGTCTATATTGGTGTGTTAACTTTTGTTTAGATGCAAATATCCACACCGTATACTCTTTATTCTCATCATTTAACCTTACACAAAATCGTATCGCGTTTTGCTACTTTTTCCAATTAAGGTTTTTTTTTTTAAGTGTTGGAGATAACGCGAAATCAATCATGGCTTTACTTACTAATTCATTTATCATCTCCAAATGTTTCACAATTATAACACCATTTTCTAAATTTTGCTCCTATTTAACCTCATACATATTATCTAGCATAATCGTATGGTTTCTTTGCTACTTTTTTTTAATGACACCAGTTTTTAACAATTTTTATAAAATGATGCTAAAATTTCATATTTGTTTTCTATATTGGTGTGTTAACTTTTGTTTGGATGCAAATATCCATACCGTATAGTCTTTTATCTCATCATTTAACTTTACACAAAATCGTATCGCGTTTTGCTACTTTTTTCCGATTAAGATTTTTTATTTTTTTATTTTTTTAAGTGTTGGAGATAACGCGAAATCAATCATGCATTCACTTACTAGTTCATTTATCATCTCCAAATCTTTCACAATCATAACACAACTTTCTAAATTTTGCTCCAATTTAACCTCATACTTATTATCTAGCATAATCTTATGGTTTCTTTGATACTTTTTTTTTTTTTTATGATACCAATTTTTTACAACTTTTTTATAATGATGCCAAAATTTCTTATTTGTTGTCTATATTGGTGTGTTAACTTTCGTTTAGATGCAAATATCCACACCGTATACTCTTTTTTCTCATCATTTAACCTTACACAAAATCGTATCGCGTTTTGCTACTTTTTCCGATTAAGGTTTTTTTTTTTTAAGTGTTAGAGATAACGCGAAATCAATCATGGATTTACTTACTAGTTCATTTATCATCTCCAAATGTTTCACAATTATAACACCATTTTCTAAATTTTGCTCCTATTTAACCTCATACATATTATCTAGCATAATCGTATGGTTTCTTTGCTACTTTTTTTTGATGACACCAGTTTTTAACAATTTTTATAAAATGATGCTAAAATTTCTTATTTGTTTTCTATATTGGTGTGTTAACTTTTGTTTGGATGCAAATATCCATACCGTATAGTATTTTATCTCATCATTTAACTTTACACAAAATCGTATCGCGTTTTGCTACTTTTTTCCGATTAAGATTTTTTATTTTTTTATTTTTTTAAGTGTTGGAGATAACGCGAAATCAATCATGCATTAACTTACTAGTTCATTTATCATCTCCAAATCTTTCACAATCATAACACAACTTTCTAAATTTTGCTCCAATTTAACCTCATACTTATTATCTAGCATAATCTTATGGTTTCTTTGATACTTTTTTTTTTATGATACCAATTTTTTACAACTTTTTTATAATGATGCCAAAATTTCTTATTTGTTGTCTATATTGGTGTGTTAACTTTCGTTTAGATGCAAATATCCACACCGTATACTCTTTTTTCTCATCATTTAACCTTACACAAAATCGTATCGCGTTTTGCTACTTTTTCCGATTAAGGTTTTTTTTTTTAAGTGTTAGAGATAACGCGAAATCAATCATGGATTCATTTACTAGTTCATTTATCATCTCCAAATCTTTCACAATCATAAAACCACTTTCTAAATTTTGCACCTATTTAACCATATACATATTATCAAGCATAATCGTATGGTTTATTTGCTACTTTTTTTTGATGACGCCAATTTTTAACAATTTTTTTAAAATGATGCCAAAATTTCTTATTTGTTTTCTATATTGGTGTGTTAACTTTTATTTGGATGCAAATATCCACACCGTATACTCTTTATTCTCATCATTTAACATTACACAAAATCGTATCGCGTTTTGCTACTTTTTTCCGATTAAGATTTTTTATTTTTTTATTTTTTTAAATGTTAGAGATAACGCGAAATCAATCATGAATTCACGTACTAGTTCATTTATCATCTCCAAATCTTTCACAATCATAACACCACTTTCTAAATTTTTCACCTATTTAACATCATACATATTATCAAGTATAATCGTATTGTTTCTTTGCTACTTTTTTTTGATGACACCAGTTTTTAACAATTTTTTTAAAATGATGCAAAAATTTCTTATTTGTTTTCTATATTGGTGTGTTAACTTTTGTTTGGATGCAAATATCCATACCGTATAGTCTTTTATCTCATCATTTAACTTTACACAAAATCGTATCGCGTTTTGTTACTTTTTTCCGATTAAGATTTTTTATTTTTTTATTTTTTTAAGTGTTGGAGATAACGCGAAATCAATCATGCATTCACTTACTAGTTCATTTATCATCTCCAAATCTTTCAAAATCATAACACAACTTTCTAAATTTTGCTCCAATTTAACCTCATACTTATTATCTAGCATAATCTTATGGTTTCTTTGATACTTTTTTTTTTTATGATACCAATTTTTTACAACTTTCTTATAATGATGCCAAAATTTCTTATTTGTTGTCTATATTGGTGTGTTAACTTTCGTTTAGATGAAAATATCCACACCGTATACTCTTTTTTCTCATCATTTAACCTTACACAAAATCGTATCGCGTTTTGCTACTTTTTCCGATTAAGGTTTTTTTTTTTTTTAAGTGTTAGAGATAACGCGAAATCAATCATGGATTCACTTACTAGTTCATTTATCATCTCCAAATCTTTCACAATCATAAAACCACTTTCTAAATTTTGCACCTATTTAACCATATACATATTATCAAGCATAATCGTATGGTTTATTTGCTACTTTTTTTTGATGACACCAATTTTTAACAATTTTTTTAAAATGATGCGAAAATTTCTTATTTGTTTTCTATATTGGTGTGTTCACTTTTATTTGGATGCAAATATCCACACCGTATACTCTTTATTCTCATCATTTAACATTACACAAAATCGTATCGCGTTTTGCTACTTTTTTCCGATTAAGATTTTTTATTTTTTTATTTTTTTAAATGTTAGAGATAACGCGAAATCAATCATGAATTCACGTACTAGTTCATTTATCATCTCCAAATCTTTCACAATCATAACACCACTTTCTAAATTTTGCACCTATTTAACATCATACATATTATCAAGTATAATCGTATAGTTTCTTTGCTACTTTTTTTTGATGACACCAGTTTTTAACAATTTTTTTAAAATGATGCAAAAATTTCTTATTTGTTTTCTATATTGGTGTGTTAACTTTTGTTTGGATGCAAATATCCATACCGTATAGTCTTTTATCTCCTCATTTAACTTTACACAAAATCGTATCGCGTTTAGCTACTTTTTTCCGATTAAGATTTTTTATTTTTTTATTTTTTTAAGTGTTGGAGATAACGCGAAATCAATCATGCATTCACTTACTAGTTCATTTATCATCTCCAAATCTTTCAAAATCATAACACAACTTTCTAAATTTTGCTCCAATTTAACCTCATATTTATTATCTAGCATAATCTTATGGTTTCTTTGATACTTTTTTTTTTATGATACCAATTTTTTACAACTTTTTTATAATGATGCCAAAATTTCTTATTTGTTGTCTATATTGGTGTGTTAACTTTCGTTTATCGCGTTTTGCTACTTTTTCCGATTAAGGTTTTTTTTTTTAAAGTGTTAGAGATAACGCGAAATCAATCATGGATTCACTTACTAGTTCATTTATCATCTCCAAATCTTTCACAATCATAAAACCACTTTCTAAATTTTGCACCTATTTAACCATATACATATTATCAAGCATAATCGTATGGTTTATTTGCTACTTTTTTTTGATGACACCAATTTTTAACAATTTTTTTAAAATGATGCCAAAATTTCTTATTTGTTTTCTATATTGGTGTGTTCACTTTTATTTGGATGCAAATATCCACACCGTATACTCTTTATTCTCATCATTTAACATTACAAAAAATCGTATCGCGTTTTGCTACTTTTTTCCGATTAAGATTTTTTATTTTTTTATTTTTTTAAATGTTAGAGATAACGCGAAATCAATCATGAATTCACGTACTAGTTCATTTATCATCTCCAAATCTTTCACAATCATAACACCACTTTCTAAATTTTGCAACTATTTAACATCATACATAATATCAAGTATAATCGTATAGTTTCTTTGCTACTTTTTTTTGATGACACCAGTTTTTAACAATTTTTTTAAAATGATGCAAAAATTTCTTATTTGTTTTCTATATTGGTGTGTTAACTTTTGTTTAGATTCAAATATCCATACCGTATAGCCTTTTATCTCCTCATTTAACTTTACACAAAATCGTATCGCGTTTTTCTACCTTTTTCTGATTAAGATTTTTTATTTTTATTTTTTTAAGTGTTGGAAATAACGAGAAATCAATCATGGATTTACTTACTAGTTCATTTATCATCTCCAAATCTTTCACAATCATAACACCACTTTCTAAATTTTTCACCTATTTAACATCATACATATTATCAAGCATAATCGTATGGTTTCTTTGCAACTTTTTTTTGATGACACCAGTTTTTAAAATTTTTTTTTAAAATGATGCAAAAATTTCTTATTTGTTTTCTATATTGGTGTGTTAACTTATGTTTAGATGCAAATATCAATACCGTATAGTCTTTTATCTCCTCATTTAACTTTACACAAAAACGTATCGCGTTTTGCTACTTTTTTCCGATTAAGATTTTTTATTTTTATTTTTTAAGTGTTGGAGATAACGCGAAATCAATCATTGATTTAATTACTAGTTCATTTAACATCTCCAAATCTTTCACAATCATAACACCACTTTCTAAATTTTGCTCCAATTTAACCTTATACATATTATCTAGCATAATCCTATGTTTTATTTGCAACTTTTTTTTTATGATAACAATTTTTAACAATTTTTTTATAATGATGCCAAAATTTCTTATTTGTTGTATATATTGGTGTGTTAACTTTTTTTTTTTAGATGCAAATATCGCACCGTATACTCTTTTTTCTCATCATTTAACCTTACCCAAAATCGTATCGCGTTTTGCTACTTTTTCCGATTAAGGATTTTTTTTTTTTTTTTTTTTTTTTTTTTAAGTGTTGGAGATAACGCGAAATCAATCATGGCTTCACTTACTAGTTCATTTATCATCTCCAAATGTTTCACAATTATAACACCATTTTCTAAATTTTGCTCCTATTTAACCTCATACATATTATCTAGCATAATCGTATGGTTTATTGTCTACTTTTTTTTGATGACAACAGTTTTTAAATTTTTTTTTAAAATGATGCCAAAATTTCTTATATGTTTTCTATATTGGTATGTTAACTTTTGTTTTGATGCAAATATCCATACCGTATAGTCTTTTATCTCCTTATTTAACTTTACACAAAATCGTATCGCGTTTTGCTACTATTTTCCGATTAAGATTTCTATTTTTTTATTTTTTTAAGTGTCGGAGATAACGCGAAATCAATCATGAATTCACTTACTAGTTCATTTATCATCTCCAAATCTTTCACAAATATAACACCACTTTCTAAATTTTACTCCAATTTAACCTCATAGATATTATCTAGCATAATCGTATGGTTTATTTGCTACTTTTTTTTTTTGATGATACCAATTTTTAACAATTTTTTTATAATTATGCCAAAATTTCTTATTTGTTGTCTATATTGGTATGTTAACTTTTGTTTAGATGCAAATATCCACACCGTATACTCTTTTTTCTCATCATTTAACCTTACACAAAATCGTATCGTGTTTTGCTACTTTTTTTCGATTAAGATTTTTTTATTTTTTTTAAGTGTTAGAGATAACGCGAAATCAATCATGGATTCACTTACTAGTTCATTTATCATCTCCAAATCTTTTACAATCGTAACACCACTTTCTAAAATTTTCACTTATTTAACATCATACATATTATCAAGCATAATCGTAAGGTTTCTTTGCTACTTTTTTTTGATGACACCAGTTTTTAACAATTTTTTTAAAATGATGCAAAAATTTCTTATATGTTTTCTATATTGGTGTGTTAAATTATGTTTAGATGCAAATATCAATACCGTATAGTCTTTTATCTCCTTATTTAAATTTATACAAAATCGTATCGCGTTTTGCTACTTTTTTCCGATTAAGATTTTTTATTTTTATTTTTTCAACTGTTGGAGATAACACGAAATCAATCATGGATTCACTTACTAGTTCATTTATTATTTCCAAATCTTCCACAATAATAACATACTTTCTAAATTTTGATTCAATTTAACCTCATACATATTATCTAGCATAATCGTATGGTTTCTTTGCTACTTTTTTTTATGATAACAATTTTTAACAATTTTTTTATAATGATGCCAAAATTTCTTATTTGTTGTCTATATTGGTGTGTTAACTTTTGTTTAGATGCAAATATCCACACCGTATACTCTTTATTCTCATCATTTAACCTTACACAAAATCGTATCGCGTTTTGCTACTTTTTCCGATTAAGGTTTTTTTTTTTAAGTGTTGGAGATAACGCGAAATCAATCATTGCTTTACTTACTAGTTCATTTATCATCTCCAAATGTTTCACAATTATAACACCATTTTCTAAATTTTGCTCCTATTTAACCTCATACATATTATCAAGCGTAATCGTATGGTTTTTTTGCTACTTTATTTTTATGACACCAGTTTTTAACAATTTTTTTAAAATGATGCAAAAATTTCTTATTGGTTTTCTATATTGGTGTGTTAACTTTTGTTTAGATGCAAATATCCATACCGTATAGTCTTTTATCTCCTCATTTAACTTTACACAAAATCGTATCGCGTTTTGCTACTTTTTTCCGATTAAGATTTTTTATTTTTTTATTTTTTTAAGTGTTGAAGATAACGCGAAATCAATAATGGATTCACTTACTAGTTCATTTATCATCTCCAAATCTTTCACAATCATAACACCCCTTTCTAAATTTTACTCCAATTTAAATACATACATATTATCTAGCATAATCGTATGGTTTCTTTGCTACTTTTTTTTTATGATACCAATTTTTAACAATTTTTTTATAATGATGCCAAAATTTCTTATTTGTTGTCTATATTGGTGTGTTAACTTTTGTTTAGTTGCAAATATCCACGCCTTATACTCTCTTTTCTCATCATTTAACCTTACACAAAATCGTATCGAGTTTTGCTACTTTTTCCGATTAAGATTTTTTTTTTTATGTGTTGGAGATAACGCGAAATCAATCATGGATTCACTTACTTGTTCATTTATCATCTCCAAATCTTTCACAATCATAACACCACTTTCTAAATTTTGCACCTATTTAACCTCATACATATTATCAAGCGTAATCGTATGGTTTCTTTGCTACTTTATTTTTATGACACCAGTTTTTAACAATTTTTTTAAAATGATGCAAAAATTTCTTATTTGTTTTCTATATTGGTGTGTTAACTTTTGTTTAGATGCAAATATCCATACCGTATAGTCTTTTATCTCCTCATTTAACTTTACACAAAATCGTATCGCGTTTTGCTACCTTTTTCCGATTAAGATTTTTATTTTTTATTTTTTTAAGTGTTGGAGAAAACGCGAAATCAATCATGGATTCACTTACTAGTTCATTTATCATCTCCAAATCTTTCACAATCATAACACCACTTTCTAAATTTTACTCCAATTTAACCTCATACATATTATCAAGCATAATCGTAAGGTTTCTTTGCTACTTTTTTTTGATGACACAAGTTTTTAACAATTTTTTTAAAATGATGCAAAAATTTCTTATATGTTTTCTATATTGGTGTGTTAAATTATGTTTAGATGCAAATATCCATACCGTATAGTCTTTTATCTCCTCATTTAACTTTAAACAAAATCGTATCGCGTTTTGCTACTTTTTTCCGATTAAGATTTTTTATTTTTATTTTTTTAAGTGTTGGAGATAATGCGAAATCAATCATGGTTTCACTTACTAGTTCATTTATTATTTCCAAATCTTCCACAATCATAACACCACTTTCTAAATTTTGCTTCATTTTAACCTCATACATATTATCTAGCATAATCGTATGGTTTATTTGCTACTTTTTTTTATGATAACAATTTTTAACAATTTTTTTATAATGATGCCAAAATTTCTTATTTATTGTCTATATTGGTGTGTTAACTTTTGTTTAGATGCAAATATCCACACCGTAAACTCTTTATTCTCATCATTTAACCTTACACAAAATCGTATCGCGTTTTGCTACTTTTTCTGATTAAGGTTTTTTTTTTAAGTGTTGGAGATAACGCGAAATCAATCATGGCTTTACTTACTAGTTCATTTATCATCTCCAAATGTTTCACAATTATAACACCATTTTTTAAATGTTGCTCATATTTAACCTCATACATATTATCTAGCATAATCGTATGATCTCTTTACTACTTTTTTTTATGACACCAGTTTTTAACAATTTTTTTAAAATGATGCCAAAATTTCTTATTTGTTTTCTATATTGGTGTGTTAACTTTTGTTTGGATGCAAATATCCATACCGTATAGTCTTTTATCTCCTCATTTAACTTTACACAAAATCGTATCGCATTTTGCTACTTTTTTCCGATTAAGATTTTTCATTTTTTTATTTTTTTAAGTGTTGGAGATAACGCGAAATCAATCATGCATTCACTTACTAGTTCATTTATCATCTCCAAATCTTTCACAATCATAACACAACTTTCTAAATTTAGCTCCAATTTAACCTAATATACTTATTATCTAGCATAATCTTATTGTTTCTTTGATACTTTTTTTTTTTATGATACCAATTTTTTACAACTTTTTTATAATGATGCCAAAAAATTTTATTTGTTGTCTATATTGGTGTGTTAACTTTTGTTTAGTTGCAAATATCCACACCTTATACTCTTTTTTCTCATCATTTAACCTTACACAAAATCGTATCGAGTTTTGCTACTTTTTCCGATTAAGATTTTTTATTTATTTTTTATTTTTTTAAGTGTTGGAGATAACGCGAAATCAATCATGGATTCACTTACTAGTTCATTTATCATCTCCAAATCTTTCACAATCATAACACCACTTTATAAATTTTGCAGCTATTTTACATCATACATATTATCAAGTATAATCGTATGGTTTCTTTGCTACTTTTTTTTTATGACACCAGTTTTTAACAATTTTTTTAAAATGATACCAAAATTTCTTATTTGTTTTCTATATTGGTGTGTTAACTTTTGTTTGGATGAAAATATCCATACCGTATAGTCTTTTATCTCCACATTTAACTTTACACAAAATCGTATCGCGTTTTGCTACTTTTTTCCGATTAAGATTTTTTATTTTTTTATTTTTTTAAGTGTCGGAGATAACGCGAAATCAATCATGAATTCACTTACTAGTTCATTTATCATTTCCAAATCTTTCACAATCATAACACCACTTTCTAAATTTTGCTCCAATTTAACCTGATACATATTATTTAGCATTATCGTATGGTTTCTTTGCTACTTTTTTTTATGATACCAATTTTTAACAATTTTTTTATAATGATGCCAAAATTTCTTATTTGTTGTCTATATTGGTGTGTTAACTTTTGTTTAGATGCAAATATCCACACCGTATACTCTTTTTTCTCATCTTTTAACCTTACACAAAATCGTATCGCGTTTTGCTACTTTTTCCGATTAAGGTTCTTTTATTTATTTTTTTATTTTTTAAGTGTCGGAGATAACGCGAAATCAATCATGAATTCACTTACTAGTTCATTTATCATCTCCAAAACTTTCACAAATATAACACCACTTTCTAAATTTTACTCCAATTTAACCTCACACATATTATCTAGCCACTAGTACAAAATGTGGCTTTGGTCACACATGCTCGAAATCAGATAGTCACACATTCGAACATTTGTGTGACTATAGGTACGAAAATAAAAAGCACGTAATTATTTAGTCACACACGTTCGAACATTTATGTGGCAAAAGGGATCTGCTATTTTTTTGCTGATTATTTAGTCACATATGAATTTGGAATGCGTGACAAATGAAGAGTAAGTTCGATGAATTAGTCACATTATACAAATTAAACGTGACGAATCTTTGTCACATTCTTGAACAATGTGACCAAATGCCACTATATGGTCACATGAAGCAATTGTTAATGTGACTAAATCATGTAATCGAGTTTGTCACACAAAATTTCAGTGTAACCAAAATCAGGAACATATGGTCACATAACTTTTTATGTTACCATATGTGCAGTGTGTGTTAGAATGTGGAAAAGCTAGTGGTCACACATATGGCTTTACAATAGCCACACCATTTCAATCATGCATTCACTTACTAGTTCATTTAGCATCTCCAAATCTTTCACAATCATAACACAACTTTCTAAATTTTGTTCCAATTTAACCTCATACTTATTATCTAGCATAATCGTATGGTTTCTTTGCTACTTTTTTTTATGATACCAATTTTTAACAACTTTTTTATAATGATGCCAAAATTATTTATTTGTTGTCTATATTGGTGTGTTAACTTTTGTTTAGATGCATATATCCACACCGTATACTCTTTTTTCTCATCATTTAACCTTACACAAAATCGTATCGAGTTTTGCTACTTTTTTTCGATTAAGATTTTTTATTTTTTTATTTTTTTAAGTGTTGGAGATAACGCGAAATCAATCATGGATTCACTTATTAGTTCATTTAACATCTCCAAATCTTTCACAATAATAACACCACTTTATAAATTTTGCACCTATTTAACATCATACATATTATCAAGCATAATCGTAAGGTTTCTTTGCTATTTTTTTTTTATGACGCCAGTTTTTAATAATTTTTTAAAAATGATGCAAAAATTTCTTATATGTTTTCTATATTGGTGTGTTAAATTATGTTTAGATGCAAATATCCATACCGTATAGTCTTTTATCTCCTCATTTAACTTTACACAAAATTGTATCGCGTTTTGCTACCTTTTTCCGATTAAGATTTTTTATTTTTATTTTTTTAAGTGTTAGAGATAATGCGAAATCAATCATGGATTCACTTACTAGTTCATTTATCATCTTCAAATCTTTCACAATCATAACACCACTTTCTAAATTTTGCTTCAATTTAACCTCATACATATTATCTAGCATAATCGTATGGTTTCTTTGCAACTTTTTTTTTTGTATGATAACAATTTTTTTATAATGATGCCAAAATTTCTTATTTGTTGTCTATATTGGTGTGTTAACTTTTGTTTAGATGCAAATATCCACACCGTATACTCTTTATTCTCATCATTTAACCTTACACAAAATCGTATTGCGTTTTGCTACTTTTTCCGATTAAGGTTTTTTTTTTTTTGTAAGTGTTAGAAATAACGTGAAATCAATCATGGCTTTACTTACTAGTTCATTTATCATCTCCAAATGTTTCAGAATTATAACACCATTTTATAAATTTTGCTCCTATTTAACCTCATACATATTATCTAGCATAATCGTATGGTTTATTTGCTACTTTTTTTTATGACACCAGTTTTTAACAATTTTTTTAAAATGATGCCAAAATTTCTTATTTTTTTTCTATATTGGTGTGTTAAATTTTGTTTGGATGAAAATATCAATACCGTATAGTCTTTTATCTCCTCATTTAACTTTACACAAAATCGTATCGCGTTTTGCTACTTTTTTCCGATTAAGATTTTTTATTTTTATTTTTTATTTTTTTAAGTGTTGGCGATAACGCGAAATCAATCATGCATTCACTTACTAGTTCATTTATCATCTCCAAATCTTTCACAATCATAACACAACTTTCTAAATGTTGCTCCAATTTAACCTCATACTTATTATCTAGCATAATCGTATGGTTTCTTGGCTACTTTTTTTTTATGATAACAATTTTTTTATAATGATGCCAAAATTTCTTATTTGTTGTCTACATTGGTGTGTTAACTTTTGTTTAGATGCAAATATCCACACCGTATGCTCTTTTTTCTCATCATTTAACCTTACACAAAATCGTATCGAGTTTTGCTACTTTTTCGGATTAAGATTTTTTATTTTTTTTTATTTTTTTAAGTGTTGGAGATAACGCGAAATCAATCATGGATTCACTTACTAGTTCATTTATCATCTCCAAATCTTTCACAAACATAACTCCACTTTCTAAATTTTGCACATATTTAACATCATACATATTATCAAGCATAATCGTATGGTTTCTTTGCTACTTTTTTTTTATGACACCGGTTTTTAACAATTTTTTTAAAATGATGCAAAAATTTCTTATTTGTTTTCTATATCGGTGTGTTAACTTTTGTTTAGATGCAAATATAATACCGTATAGTCTTTTATCTCCTCATTTAACTTTACACAAAATCGTATCGTGTTTTCCTACCTTTTTCCGATTAAGATTTTTTATTTTTATTTTTTTTAAGTGTTGGAGATAACGCGAAATCAATAATGGATTCACTTACTAGTTCATTTATCATCTCCAAATCTTTCACAATCATAACACCCCTTTCTAAATTTTACTCCAATTTAAATACATACATATTATCTAGCATAATCGTATGGTTTCTTTGCTACTTTTTTTTTATGATACCAATTTTTAACAATTTTTTTATAATGATGCCAAAATTTCTTATTTGTTGTCTATATTGGTGTGTTAACTTTTGTTTAGATGCAAATATCCACACCGTATACTTTTTTTTCTCATTATTTAACCTTACACAAAATCGTATCGCGTTTTGCTACTTTTTTCCGATTAAGATTTTTATTTTTTATTTTTTTAACTGTCGGAGATAACGAGAAATCCATCCTGAATTCACTAACTAGTTCATTTATCATCTCCAAATCTTTCTCAATCATAACACCACTTTCTAAATTTTGCTCCAATTTAACCTCATACATATTATTTAGCATAATCGTATGGTTTCTTTGCTAATTTTTTTTGATGATACCAATTTTTTTATAATGATGCCAAAATTTATTATTTGTTTTCTATATTGGTGTGTTAACTTTTGTTTAGATGCAAATATCCACACCGTATACTCTTTATTCTCATCATTTAACCTTACACAAAATCGTATCGCGTTTTGCTACTTTTCCGATTAAGGTTTTTTTTTTTAATTGTTGGAGATAACGCGAAATCAATAAGGGCTTTACTTACTAGTTCATTTATCATCTCCAAATGTTTCACAATCATAACATCACTTTCTAAATTTTGCTTCTATTTAACCTCATACATATTATCTAGCATAATCGTATGGTTTCTTTGCTACTTTTTTCTTATGACACCAGTTTTTAACAAATTTTTTATAATGATGCCAAAATTTCTTATTTGTTGTCTATATTGGTGTGTTAACTTTTGTTTGGATGCAAATATCCACACCGTATACTCTTTTTTCTCATCATTTAACCTTACACAAAATCGTATCGCGTTTTGCTATTTTTTCCGATTAAGGTTTTTTTTTTTAAGTGTTAGAGATAATGCGAAATCAATCATGGATTCACTTACTAGTTCATTTATCATCTCCAAATTTTACATAATCATAATACCACTTTCTAAATTTTGCACCTATTTAACATTGTACATATTATCAAGCATAATCGTATGGTTTCTTGGCTACTTTTTTTTTATGACACTAGTTTTTAACAATTTTTTTAAAATGATGCAAAAATTTCTTATTTGTTTTCTATATTGGTGTGTTAACTTATGTTTAGATGCAAATATCCATACCGTATAGTCTTTTATCTCCTCATTTAACTTTACACAAAATCGTATCGCGTTTTGCTACTTATTTCCGATTAAGATTTTATTTTATTTTATTTTTTTAAGTGTTGGAAATAACGCGAAATCAATCATGCATTCACTTACTAGTTCATTTATCATCTCCAAATCTTTCACAATCATAACACCAATTTCTAAATTTTGCTCCAATTTAACCTCATACTTATTATCTAACATAATCGTATGGTTTCTTTGCTACTTTTTTTTATGATACCAATTTTTAACAATTTTTTATAATGATGCCAAAATTTCTAATTTGTTGTATATATTGGTGTGTTAACTTTTGTTTATGTTGGGACATAGATTGTGACAACAGATCTAGCTTGAAATAGGACTAGTATAATTATTATTACGTTTGTATATTGGTTTAGATTTGTAAATGAATATTTGTTTTGTTAGTAATATTCGTTAAACATATTATTGTGCTAAGTTAGACGAATGTTAAATACGAAATAAATAAATAGACGTTTGATGCGAGGCGAGTCGAGATCTCAGGTCGCAGCGAGTTGAGCTGTGAGGTGAGATCTGAACTCGCGAGGTATCAGTCTGGCGAGCCGAGCTCCGAGTTGGGCTTGGGCTGCGAGTTGGACCGAACTCGCAGGCCCATGCGAGCCGAGCCAGACAGAACTATTTAAACGATTTTCTTTAGAAAATCGTTAACACTGTTAACACTTTTAACACTTTTAACACTTTTGACACTTTCTGCTTTCTGCGAACTCAGCAAACCAGAGAAAAACATAACCTACGGCTAGGCTTTGACGATTCGTTGTTTAAGGCTAAGCTTTATTAAACGCAATACGAACATATTCGTTGTTAGTAAGATAACACCGTATTGAGGGATTCCGCACCTTAATACTACAGATAACGAAGTTATCGATCCTAAAACTAGGGGACTTACATCTGGTATCAGAGCTTTCGGGCTAGATACGAGTGTGTTCGTGAGTTTTAGTTTATTGCGTTTTTGATTCGGGTCGTTTTTACGTGCATTATTGCAATACTAACGATCAAAATCATTCTCTGGAAGTTTTAGGGTTAGTTTACAGTCGAATTTCTCAGTTTCGTTCGTAAAAATACCTTAAAATTCGTTTTTCGGGTTTAACAGCCGTTTCGCGAGTCGAGATTAGGGTTCCAGCGTCGCCTGCGAACCGAGTTGAACTAGCGAGTCGAACTGAGGCTTGCGAGTCGAACCGAGATCTCTCGCGAATCGACATCACTTGCGAATCGACATCTTTTAGCAATCCGAACTGAGGCTTGCGAATCGACAAATTCTGCGAGTCGAGCTGAGATTGCGAGTTGAGCTGAGTCTTGCGAGTTGAGATTTCTGAATTCGCTGAAACAGTTTAATTTTACGTTTTTAAGATGTCTGACTTAAGTAGAATGATCGAAATGGACCACGAGGTGGGAAAGTCAAACGTTCCACCTAAGTTGTTAAGAATCGAGGATTACTACAATTGGAAGGACAGATTTGAATCTTACTGTAGATTCCATGATCTGTCTATCTGGATGTGTATCAAGAGTGGATACACCCCACCTACTCAAACTGTTCAAAATGCTACTGTAGTTCTTACCTATGCAAACATGAGTGATCAAGAGAAGGAAGCGTACAGAAATGAGAATAAATCACATTCTTGCATAAAGATGTGTCTTCCTAAATCCCTTGCTCATCAACTCAAGTCTTTTCATACTGCTAAAGCGCTCTGGGAAGCTTTAGAGAAAAGAGGTGAGGGAAGTCCACAGGTGAGAGCTGGCAAGAAGAGTCTTCTTAAAAAGCAGTTTACTATGTTTAAAGCTTTAAAAGGAGAAGATCTTGATGCCTATGTTACACGATTCTACCATCTGCTAAGTGAATTAGAATACCATGAAATTTTTGAAGAAGAAGTATCTAAAACCGACAAGTTCCTTGAGGGTTTGCCTTCTAAATGGGAAATGTATGGTGTTATGATTAAGGATAACGAAACTAGGTATTCTACTATGACCTTAGAGCAAGTCATTGACAAGCTGAAAGGTTATGATTTCTCCAAGAAGTCAAGAGATAGTGATTCTGATCAGGTTCAGAACCCTGGGCTGTATCATGGAAAGTCAAGTCTTTCGACTGCGTCATCGAGTTCGACCACTGCACTGTTAGTTGGTGATACTAATGAAAATGGAGAGATGATCACTGAAGATCTGTGCTTTATTTCCTCCTCTGGTGATGAGACAAAGGGAAAGAATTCTGAGAAGTCACCTCAAGAGCATCAGAAGATGCCGATGAGTGTGAAATCTGCTGAACAGCAACTGTCTGTTCTTGCTTCCTTTGTGGCATCATATGAGAACTACATAGAAGGAAAGATCAATGATCCTATTCTATTTGATGAGGATTATGAGCAGATAGATTCTGATTATCTTGAGGAACTGGAACTTCAAGATCAACTAGCGTTGATATCTAGAAAGGTGAAGAATTTCCTCAAGAAAACTGGTAGAAAGGTGTTGGGCAATAGATCAGGGTTTGATAAAACCAAGGTCAGATGCTTTAACTGTCAGGGTATTGGTCATTTTGCTAGAGAATGCCAAAGACCTAAAGTAGAAGCACAAGGAAAACAAGGTTCGGGAAGTACTCTTGCTTCCAAAGCCTTAGTGGTGAAGCAGTTGGATGGCTCGTATGATTGGCAAGCTCATTCTGAAGAAGCTTTGATGGCCGAGATCGAAGAAACAACTGCTGGATCAGTGTCCTACATGCCCACTGACATGGAACAGAGAGTAGAGGTGGCTGAGTCTGAAAAAAAGGCAAGTGATGATGATGTGCTATATATGGATTCAACTCCAGATATGAGTCCTGAAGAATTAGTGGCACGTATGGCTGAATTACAAACTGACAAGAAGAAGGTATGTTTAGATATTCTTAATCTTGCTGATGTTTGTTACTTAGTTACTGATTTACAGTCTCAGAATAGTGTCTTAACTGTGTCAAATAGTAATCTGTCATCACAATTAAATATGGATAAGGAATCTTATAAGACTGTTAGATCTGAACTTGATCAAGCTATTATGGATGTTCGTAGATTAAGTGATGATAAACAGGTCTTAAAAGATAAAATTAAGTCTGATGCGTTGGATAGAACAAAACTTAGAGATACCATAAGTGAAAAATCTGTTGTCATAGATGGTCTCTATATGAATATCAAAGACTTAAATGAGACGATTGCTAGTAAGGATCAGGAAATAGTGAACCTTAACTTAAGGTTAATTGAGCAAAACCGTAAACTTGAGAATTATAGGACATCTCAAATGGATAAAATGTTAGATGCTCAACGTAGTGTAAAGGACAAGACTGGGTTAGGTTACAATGATGTATCCCCGCCTTTTAATGCCAATTACACTCCTATTCCTGAGGACTCTGAGATGACTGAAGTTAATCCTGAGATTTTAGTAGCTGATAAACCTGAACAGTCAGAGGCACAGAAAGATGTTATTAAGAACGTATCATTAGATAATAGCAAGGCTTCTCAGTTCACCAAAATACATTTTGTATCGGGTGGAGTGATTAACGATGCTAAGATTAATGATAAAGTTGATAAGGAACAGCTTAAACCTTTAGTGCCTAAGACTCCGGATGAGAAAGCAAAAGTGAGCAAATCACGCAAGCAGATGTCATGTTTCAAATGTCATCAAAAAGGACACGTGGCTTCGTGTTGTCCTAACAAAAAGCCTGAAGCACCACATAAGCTTGTGATTGAGGAAAAGACACAGACCGACTCTAATATGACTGTAGACGGGTTAGATACCAAACCTAAGTTAGGTAATAAACCTGTGAACATTCTTAAAAGAGATGGTAAGCATAGTGTCTCCCCACCTAAACCTAAACGGTCATATACTCAAAGTGATAATTATGTCCATAAGTCTAGGGATGTGACACCGTCGAGGTTTAGAACTCCAAGTAGAGGCCATAGTCATTATGAAAGTGGCACTACTTCGCGATCACATGAGTTTAATTATAATTATCATAATAGAGCTCATACTTTTGTGCCTAAGAGGTTCTCCTCAAATTCACCTCTTAAGGCTGATCGTCCACAAACTCAAGCTACTTCGAAAGTAACCAAAGCTCCTGATGGGAAGAATGGTTATTTTAAAGAGCTTAAGTTTGTTGATGATAAGGGACAAACCAAGACCGTAATGGCTTGGGTCCCTCTTGATAACTGATCGTGTTTTGTGTTATGTGCAGGAGCATGCTGTGAACAAGGACAGTTGGTGGTATGTAGACAGTGGATGCTCGAGGCACATGACCGGTGAAAGAAGTCTACTGAAGGACTTCAAGGATAGTCTCAAGCAAAAAGTAAATTTTGCAGGAGATAAAGGAGGAGTAATTTCGGGAAAAGGAAAAGTTTCAAATGGAACTTTGACTCTTGAGGATGTGAACTATGTTGAAGAACTTACACACAACCTAGTGAGTGTTTCCCAAGTCTGTGATAAAGGTCATCCAGTTTATTTCAATGAAAAGGAGGCCTTAGTCCTGAAGCCAGGTTTTAAAATTCCTGATGAATGGATATTGATGAGGGCGCCAAGGAAGAAGGACATCTATGCTATCAACATGGGTGTTCCTAACTCTTCAATGGTGTCTACATGTTTATTGTCCAAGGCTTCGGAAACAGATGCTCTGTTATGGCATAGGAGAA
Organism: Helichrysum umbraculigerum; assembly: GCA_949592205.1. Taxonomy (NCBI): domain Eukaryota; kingdom Viridiplantae; phylum Streptophyta; class Magnoliopsida; order Asterales; family Asteraceae; genus Helichrysum; species Helichrysum umbraculigerum. The sequence continues at coordinate 141,737,301 of CATIUR010000004.1, read as the reverse complement.
TGGCACATCTAAACTGGAGAAAGATGAATTATATAACCAAAAATGGTTTGGTTCTAGGTGTACCACAAAAACGTTTCGAGTCTGAGGATAAGTGTGTTCCTTGCATGAAAGGAAAGCAGCACAAGAAACCACACAGACCTAAGACTGAAAACTCTATCTCCTCGCCATTTGAATTGCTACATATGGATCTCTTCGGCCCTATAAGCAAGAGAAGTCTAGGTGGCAAATGGTACTGTTTGGTTGTCACAGATGACTATTCTAGATTCTCATGGGTATTCTTTTTGGGATCAAAGGATGAGACTCCTGGAATTCTAATTGAGTTCTTTGATCTAGTAGAGAATGTCTATAAAAAGAGAGTTAAGCGTATTCGTAGTGACAATGGAACAGAGTTTAAGAATTCAACGTTGAATATCTATTGCTTAAGCAAAGGGATATTACATCAATTCAGTGCACCTTATGAACCTCAACAGAATGGTGTTGCTGAAAGGAAAAATAGAACGTTGATTGAAGCTGCTAGAACAATGCTTGCTGATTCAAAGCTTCCGGTCATCTTTTGGGCAGAAGCAGTGAATACAGCATGTTATGTTCTTAATAGAGTTCTTACGGTTAAGAGACATAACAAGACTTGTTATGAGCTTTTGAACAATAAGAAACCTAACTTAAAAGGGTTTGAACCCTTTGGAGTTTCATGCACCATATTAAAGACTGGACATCAAGCAAAATTTGGTGAGAAGGCTGACGAAGGATTTTTCCTAGGTTATATGCCCAATTCGCCAAATAAGAAAGTCTTTAATAAAGTCACAGGACGTTTGGAGGTAGTTTATAATATTGAGGTTACAAGCTACTCACCTGATGTTCATAAGGGCTTAGATTGGCAATTTGACTATTCTGATCTTTTTGCATCATTTAAAGTTCCTATTAGTGACTATGTCAGTGATTCAGAGATAGCTGAACATTTATTGTTTGAAGATGAGAATATTGGTCCCGCTTCAACATCAAGTGTTAAGCAGTCTGGAATTAAGACTAATGTTGACTCAGATAAAGCTTCCACAAGTGAGTCACAACAACCTTCAGAGGATAAGTCTCAAGAAACAGTAGATCCTGATGAACTCTCTACAAAGTTTGATGAGATACTTACTCCTTTGAAACATTTAAGAATATCTTCAGCACGTACGGAAGATGTACCTGAATTGGAAGAGATTGGTACTAATTTAGAAGATGATATACCGGTTGAACCAGTTACTACAACTAGAACGAGTAAGAATCATCCCGTTGAAAACATCATCGGTGATATTAATACTCCGGTTCAAACCAGGCATCAATCCAGAACTAGTACGTCTGAGAATTCTGAATACCAAAGCTTGTATACTGCAATGAAAGAGACAGGGATTCCTAATCAATGTCTATATTCATGCTTTATCTCACAAGTCGAGCCTAAAAATGTTCAAATGGCTTTAAAAGAAAACTCGTGGGTAGAAGCAATGCAAGAAGAACTATCTCAGTTCTCTAAATTACAAGTATGGGAGTTGGTTGACCTACCAAAGGGAGAATATCCAATTGGAACTAGATGGGTATTTAAGTGTAAGAGAGATGATAAAGGTATCGTTACTCGCAATAAAGCTCGTCTAGTGGTTCAAGGTTTTAATCAACAAGAAGGTATTGATTACAATGAAGTGTTTGCACCAGTTGCTAGGCTAGAAGCAATTAGAGTATTCTTAGCATTCGCATCATATTATGGTATAAAAGTGTATCAGTTGGATGTTAAGAGTGCCTTTTTGTATGGCAAAGTGGAAGAATTGGTGTATGTTTCACAACCGCCAGGGTTTGCTAATCCTGAGTATCCAGATAGAGTATATCGTTTGAATAAGGCTCTATATGGATTACATCAAGCACCTAGGGCATGGTATGGAACACTATCAACGTATCTACTTGAGAATGGATTTACAAGAGGATCAATTGATAGTACACTATTTGTGAAGTGGAAAAAGAAAGACTTTCTTCTTGTACAAGTGTATGTTGATGACATTATCTTTGGATCGTCTGATGAAAAGATGTGTCAAGAATTTGAGAAAGTCATGAGAAAAAGGTTTGAAATGTCTGCAATGGGAGAGTTGAATTTCTTCTTAGGATTACAAGTTGATCAAAAGAAGGATGGATTCTTTATTCATCAATCTAAATATACATATGAGCTATTAGAACGTTTCAAGATGGATGAAAGTAAGGTCTACAATACTCCAATTCCAGTCAATCATGGATTAGGTCCAGATACATCGAGTGATAGCGATGTGGATCCAACTCTTTATAGAGCCATGATCGGATCACTAATGTATCTTACAGCCTCTAGGCCTGACATAATGTTTGCTGTTTGTTTATGCGCAAGATATCAGGCTAATCCGAAAGAGTCACACATGCAAGCTGTTAAACGAATTTTTCGTTACCTCAAAGGGAAACCTAAGCTGGGTCTTTGGTATCCGATTGATGGAGATTTAGATCTCGTAGCTTATACTGATTCGGATTATGGAGGATGCAATCAGAATAGGAAATCTACGACTGGAGGATGTCAATTCTTAGGAGGTAGATTAGTATCCTGGCAGTGCAAGAAGCAAACCTCGGTAGCCATTTCTACATGTGAAGCTGAGTATGTTGCAGCTGGCAGCTGTTGCTCGCAAGTTCTTTGGATTCAACAGCAACTGCGGGATTACGGGTTAAATATAACCAATACTCCTATGATGATTGATAACGAATCTACTATGTCGATCACCAATAATCCAGTAAAGCACAGTAAAACTAAGCATATTGATATTCGACATCATTTTATTAGAGATTGTGCTGAAAAGAAATTGATAAAGTTAGTTAAGGTTCCATCATTGGATAACTTAGCAGACTTATACACAAAGGCGTTCGACAGAGCAAGATTTGAGACGTTGGTTCAACTAAACGGAATGAGAAATCCAGAGTGATTAGTCTTCCAAGGGTATTCTTGTAATAGTTAGTATTTATATGTTTATTATTAAAAAAATATATAAAAAAAAAAAAAAAAAAAAAAAAAAAAAAAAAAAAGGGGCGTATGGCATTCATTTGCTTGTTACCTAAGGGGAATCGCCTTCATTTAAGTTTTTATTTGCAAAAACTACGGGAAATGATAGTACATTAGGAGAATAAGCTTCACAATAATAAAGCTTAAGTCCTAAGTATGATATGGTAGTAGGTTCAAATAAAGTTGCTTTAGAACTACAGCGGTTCTATCAGGTATGTGTTTATATTTATTTGATTATACACCTATATCCACAAGTTATAATTTGTCTATTTTTAAAATTTTAGATGGCTTCATCATATGATGTACTGGTAGGCAAATTATATGAAATTTTCTAAGCTTTAAGAAGTAAATTAACTACTTGTTTATTATTTTGTGTCACTATTCTATGATGTATGACATCAAGTCTTAATTGTTGAATGATGGTATTGCCTTACACTGTTATCATGCATATTAATTTGATTTGACAAATAGTAGCAATATGGGTATTAATTTAATTACTGGTAACTTTGTTGTACTAAGTACAGAACTGAAACCTTTAATTAAACTAATATTCTCAAATATATTTTGAATTATGCTAGAAGGAATCTTCTGTTGTACTACGTACAGACTTAGATAACATAGCATATTCAAAGTATGTTTGGTATTTGTCTAACCTTAAAAATTCAAGTGTATGTTATATGTTTCGAAAAGATACATCATTTAGTAACCGCTACCTTGAAAAATTAATGATGCAGTGTTATGTGTTTTACTTGATTCTTCAGTATATCATAAAATAGGAAGCACTTGATAATGATCATACTAACAATAAAGAGTTTGCTTAGAAAATTGAGTATATTTTGTTTATGTGGATCATAATACCGGTAATCGTCTTGAACTATCTATAATTAAAATATTCACCTTATGTGAGTAATGCATTTATTAATTATGCTATGTGGATAAAGGTACCTAAGATATAGTTTTATAAATATAAATGTATAAATGATAAATTTAGTTGTGATTTTATAGTGATTTATTTGAATTTCATGAGGTATGTATACTACCAATCTGTTTAGACTTTTTAATAAATATTTAATTGCTTATTCTTTCTAATATGATCCCTAAGCAGATAAATTCTTATTCTTTTTGTGTATGTATTTTATTTTGTTTCAAGTGATTAATAAAATGGTACTTGATACCAATGGTTATGTAATTTTGGTTTATTTTTAGTTTATTTTTATTTTATTTTCGTTTTAATTGTGTTTACCCTTTGGAATTAAATCATACTGAATATTTTTGAGTTGAACAAAACGTGACAAATACAAGTGAAAATTAATTATAATTTAGACTTGTAACAATATCGGGTTTTTATTTATACTTAGATTTAAATTCGCGTTTTTAATTGGTTCTGCGAGTTGACATCAACTTGCGAGTCGACTTAAATCTCGCGAATCGGATATGTAGTATAAAGGGGGTCAAACGAGTCAAACCAACCCACCGAGCCCACAACACATTCGCGAGTTCACTAAAGCTTGCGAATCCGTTTTACAGGCGAAACGAGGCGATATTTCGTTTTCGTTTGATTTCGATTTTTAGAATACGGGAACGAGTTTTTCAATCCGTAGATTATATTCAAGACATATTTGCGAACATTTTGAGGTATATATCAACGGATTTCACCGTTTAAATTGCACGAAATCGAAGGTTTTTTAAACTTAGGGTTTCGGTTTGATGTTTAAACGATTTACGTAGATTAAAGGACTATTAGAACACGAATCCTTGTGGTTTATGTTAAAGGGATGTTAATAAACGTAAATCAATCGATAGATCATGTTAAAACTACAGGATTAATCGATTTTGTGAACAAACTCGCGACGGCTGTTCGTCAAACGAGTTGACGAGTTGTTTCAACTCGCAGCGAGTTGACTAGCGAATCCATGAGATTAGCGAGTTCACTTAAGTAACTTTAGCGACTTGATCAATGTGGCGAGTTGATCAATGTGGCGAGTTGATCAATTTAGCGAGTTGATGTGTTTAGCGAGTTCATAAGCAAAACGAGTTGACTTCACCTCGTTAGGCCAGTTTATGCGAGTCCAGTACTTAGAAAAATTTTATTTTTAAAGTAGTGATATAACTGTTAAGACTTTTTAAGTAATAACCGTTATAAAATGGATTTGTATTAATACTTATATGATTATATCGAAAGTCTACTAATTTAAGAAGAACATTAGTGGCGTGTCCTAATTTCACATTAGCGGTATAATTTTTAAACGTTAAAGACTTGAGATTTTTAAAATAACAAGTAACTAACGTGATTTACATATTGGACTTACGACTAGAAAGTTATAAGTTAAATATTTATATACGACTTGAGACTATTATTGTAACAAGTTATATATATAATAATTTCTATTTTAAACTAAGATGTTTGATGAATCTCGATTCATAATACGTAATAGTTTAAATATTCTTAATCGTGCATTAAAGTATATCTGTTGTTTGTGTTTATTTTACAGATATGGCTAGAGCATTTGATAAGGGTCACAACGTTTTGGTTGATCTGAACCTTGAGGCCAAGCGGGCTGACAGGGTTGCTGATATATTACGTTTTCTAGCACGATCAAGGATTAGATATGCCATTACGGCCAATCCTCCTATCTCACAGACTATACTGAACGATTTCTGGACGGATATTGTTTATGACGAATCTGTCAACCCGCCAGAGATTAGAGCTACGGTTGGTGGACAACCTGTTACCTTTTCAGCTGGTAATCTTCGTGAGATTTTGCAGCTTGGTACCGTAGAACAGGAGAACGGGGATACTGAGTTTCCCATGGATTTTATCGAGGGAGCTATAGGTCGTATGGGATATACTGGTGATAGGCGTGGACGTCAGTTTCAGAAGCCTCTGGTCATTGGTCAGTGGAGGTTTCTTTGGCATGTGATGAATATAGTCTTTGCAGCAAAGAAAGGTGGCTTTGATGAGTTGAGCCCTGCGATTCTATCGGCTGCACTGTCACTGGTTTATAATAAACCATACAGTTTTTGTGATTATATTTTTGGTGAGATTGCGAAACAGATATCGGGGTCTGTTAGATCGAGATTTTTGGTTTACCCGCGATTTTGCATGTTGATTATCCGTGCACGTCTACCAGTTTTGGCTATACCCGAACCACATCTAGTGGTTAATACGATTGACCATCGTGGGTATAATGCCATGTTTATGCAGACGATTAGGAAGGATGGAGTGGTGAAACCGGAAATTAGACCACTTTTTGGGTATATTGTCGACCCAAACTACGTTGCACCGCCAAATCATGGGTGGTTAGACGTAGTTCCTGCTGCTGCTGTTGTTCCTGCTGAGGCTGCTGTTGTACCAGAACCTGCAGCTGCGGAAGCTCAACCTGAAGATCCACAAGGGCTCCTTGAGGATGTACTTATTCAGGCTGGTCAGGTTGATCAGCAAGTCAATCCAGACGTTGCTGCACAGGTTGTGCAAGAGGTTTTGGAGCAGAATGATGATGAGACAAATCCTTTGCTTCAAGACATTGAGAGTTACTTGGCACCACCTGAGGTAATCTGTTACTTATGTAATAATATAGATGCTTAGTTGATAGATTGTTTTTATTGATCATAGATGCATAATATTATTATATAATGATTCTGATATTAGATATTTAGTAAATTGGATATTATTTCTGATTTTAAAAATATAAATATCATTATACGAACAGGAAGCTGAAGCTGAGGCTGCACATCCAGAAGTTATATTACTTGAGGATGAGCAGATACAGCTTGATAGATCAGTTGTTGTACCAACTGAGGTATTATATCTGATTAATCTTAAATATATAGAACTTGTATGATAGAGCTTACGCTAATCATAAATGTTTAATATATTTAAAATTTAGGATCCTGTTAAATCATCTAGAGGTCGTGATGGTGAGACGGCTTCAGATGAAGAGTCTGAGAATACACCTTCTCCTCCTCCATCTGCTTCTGAAAAGAAGAGGAAGGGCAAGAGTATTTTGGAGGAAGATATTGAGGAGATTGATGCTCAATTGATGAAGCGTCCGAGAACGCTAACTATTAGAGAAGGTTAGTGTGATACAAAATTAGATAATCTTAATTTGTTGTTTATCAGGATTTAAACTGAGACAGTTAATTCTGTATACAGTTGCTCAAGATACACCGCAGGTCGAGACGGTGATATCGGTAGAGCCTGAACAAATGTCTGTACCTGCTAAGGTATGAGATTATAGTTTAGTACTACAAGTATTACAAAATTAATTAGAGATTGAGACAGAGTAATCTGTAACAATTACTTATTTAATTTTTGTCTAATATTTAAGGAGATTGTTGACTTAGTACGTTCGGAGCCGATTCCGACTACTACAGCAAGCACATTTACAGCTGATCTTCTGAAGACAGCTTTGACTCAGCCACTTCCACCGCGTACTTTTGAGTCGCATGTTGCTTCGCTGACACCACCTGGACCGACGATCATTCCTATCACTCCTATGACTGATGCTGAAAGGATTACATCCTTGGAGTCGAAAGTGAAGGAGTTAGAGAAGGTTGTTGCTAGGGTTCCAGAGTTGGTTGTAAACAATCTTACTCTAGGCCAGCAAGTGCTTGAACAGAGTCAAGCTTATACTACATTGCTGAAGACTCACAATACGTTACTTGATGATTTCAATACCCAGCGACTGAAGCTTGATAACTTAGAACGTTTGGTGTTAAGAGTTAATTCAGGACAGTCTGCTCAGGGGGAGGTATTGGTATATCTGGAGTCGTGCAAGCAGGATGAGCTGAGAAAGAAAAGAGACTCTGACAGAGATGATGATCCCAATGCACCGGGTGGTGAGCAGACCGGTCCTTCAAAGACTGGTGAGCAAGCTACTATTCAGGGGGAGTCTGGTGCTGATGCTAGTGGTACTGAAGCTGGTACAAGTGCTGATAAGACTGCACAGGTTGATACAGAAGCTGGTAAGATAGCTTAGTATTAGCATAGTGTAGTAATTTTTGGTGTTAATTTGTACAGAATAATTGTAACTTAATATTGTGTTAATATATTCGGCTTGAGATTTGTAATTACAAGTTAAATGTATTAGATATTGTTAAGTTATTTGATTTTATAAATGTTAAGATAAAATAGTGATCGAAAGACTTCTGACTTATTGAGTAGTCGAGCGGCGTGTTCCGATTAATTTCGGCGGTCATAATTGGCGTGTTCCGATTAATTTCGGCGGTCATAATTTTATAATAACATATGCATTTTAGATTTGATTATGGACTTAAGACCGTAAGGTATATAAGTAATTAACAAGTTAAAAATGTATTCGTATTAACTAGACAAATGATATATAATTTAAAGGTTAAATTGATAATGAATGAGATCAATTAACACTTGGAAATTATATAAGGTAATTAATAGTAAATTTAAATGTTTGGTGATTATTCACAATGCATTAGAATTTAAAATTAATTAATATTTGTTAAGTAGACTTAAGAGATTTTAGATTGATTCAGGGTAATCAATAAAAGATTTTATAAGTTATATGTTAAATTGCGTTTATATGTTAGGTTAAAATATACAAAAGAATTAATAAAGAAATTCTTAGATTGGTTCAGGGAAATCAATGAAGAATTTGAATTATTAATATATTTGTATTTATGTTTTTCTCTAGGATTGGAGATGCTTGATCTATCTGATTCGGAAGATGATATTTTTGATGAGATAGATGAAGACATTGATTATGATCTTGAGGATGGAGAATTTCAACCACCTACAGATTGGACTGCTGTACCTGAGAATGTGCAAGACATGGGTGTAGATCTAGATGCAAACATTGATGAACACCATGTGAGCCCATCTAGGACAGAAGTTGTTATTGAAAATGAACTAGGTCCAACAATTGTCAATATAGATGAAGATATTGATGATTCAACCTCTGATGAAGAAGAAGAAGTTCTTGTTCAAACCAAGAATCCTGCTGTTGTACTTAGGAAACTTCCAAAGAAGAAGAAGAAGATTGGAATTTCTGAAGTTGATGTTACGAAAAAGCGTGTACCACGTAAAGGGATTATTGGTTGGTACTTTGACTCAGAACTAAAGCTTTTTGCGATCAAAAGGTTTGACGGAGTTCAATATTTTGAAAGAAAGCTTGCAGTTTTTAGTTCTCTACCACGTTATGAAATATGTGATTTGGCTAGATTAGAGATTAACAACCCAAGTCGTGATGATTATGCTGATCGTGTTGAAAGAATCATTAGACATGAGGTTGGTACGAATAAGTTTGTTCAGATTAAGCCAAGAAAGGGAAAGACTGTGAAATTACAAGAGAGAAGTCAAAGAACAGGAAGAAGAAGAAGGAAGAAAGTTTACCCAGCTGTTAGATGCATACAGCAGATTCCACTGAAGACAATGCCACAGGATATTTTGGGAAATATGAAGAGTTGGCACGTGGATTCAGGAACTGGAGAAGCTGTTATGGTTGAAGCTGATGATGAGGTTGAAGGTGGTGAAAGAGAAATCTTTAGAGTTTATGATCATCGACACCTGATGAATATGTCGAGAAAAGATCTGTTAAAGTTGAATGAGAACAGAATTTTGACGACTATTGAATGGGCTGATTTAGCAAGAGATTATCAGTTGATGGTTAAAACTTGTATCAAGATGAAAATTTACGCAGGTAGTAAGATTTACAAATGAAGACCAAAGACAAGCGTGAAGATAAAGACGCTAGAGCTATTGTCAAGGGGGAGTCTGTTGGGACATAGATTGTGACAACAGATCTAGCTTGAAATAGGACTAGTATAATTATTATTACGTTTGTATATTGGTTTAGATTTGTAAATGAATATTTGTTTTGTTAGTAATATTCGTTAAACATATTATTGTGCTAAGTTAGACGAATGTTAAATACGAAATAAATAAATAGACGTTTGATGCGAGGCGAGTCGAGATCTCAGGTCGCAGCGAGTTGAGCTGTGAGGTGAGATCTGAACTCGCGAGGTATCAGTCTGGCGAGCCGAGCTCCGAGTTGGGCTTGGGCTGCGAGTTGGACCGAACTCGCAGGCCCATGCGAGCCGAGCCAGACAGAACTATTTAAACGATTTTCTTTAGAAAATCGTTAACACTGTTAACACTTTTAACACTTTTAACACTTTTGACACTTTCTGCTTTCTGCGAACTCAGCAAACCAGAGAAAAACATAACCTACGGCTAGGCTTTGACGATTCGTTGTTTAAGGCTAAGCTTTATTAAACGCAATACGAACATATTCGTTGTTAGTAAGATAACACCGTATTGAGGGATTCCGCACCTTAATACTACAGATAACGAAGTTATCGATCCTAAAACTAGGGGACTTACAGTTTAGATGCAAATATCCACACCGTATACTCTTTTTTCTCATTATTTAACCTTAAACAAAATCGTATCGCGTTTTGCTACTTTTTTTCGATTAAGATTTTTATTTTTTATTTTTTTAAGTGTCGGAGATAACGAGAAATTAATCCTGAATTCACTAACTAGTTCATTTATCATCTCCAAATCTTTTTCAATCATAACACCACTTTCTAAATTTTGCTCCAATTTAACCTCATACATATTATTTAGCATAATCGTATGGTTTCTTTGCTAATTTTTTTTGATGATACCAATTTTTTTATAATGATGCCAAAATTTATTATTTGTTTTCTATATTGGTGTGTTAACTTTTGTTTAGATGCAAATATCCACACCGTATACTCTTTATTCTCATCATTTAACCTTACACAAAATCGTATCGCGTTTTGCTACTTTTCCGATTAAGGTTTTTTTTTTTAATTGTTGGAGATAACGCGAAATCAATCAGGGCTTTACTTACTAGTTCATTTATCATCTCCAAATGTTTCACAATCATAACACCACTTTCTAAATTTTGCTTCTATTTAACCTCATACATATTATCTAGCATAATCGTATGGTTTCTTTGCTACTTTTTTTTTATGATACCAATTTTTAACAATTTTTTTATAATGATGCCAAAATTTCTTATTTGTTGTCTATATTGGTGTGTTAACTTTTGTTTAGATGCAAATATCCACACCGTATACTCTTTATTCTCATCATTTAACCTTACACAAAATCGTATCGCGTTTTGCTACTTTTCCGATTAAGGTTTTTTTTTTTAATTGTTGGAGATAACGCGAAATCAATCATTGCTTTACTTACTAGTTCATTTATCATCTCCAAATGTTTCACAATCATAACACCACTTTCTAAATTTTGCTTCTATTTAACCTCATACATATTATCTAGCATAATCGTATGGTTTCTTTGCTACTTTTTTCTTATGACACCAGTTTTTAACAAATTTTTTATAATGATGCCAAAATTTCTTATTTGTTGTCTATATTGGTGTGTTAACTTTTGTTTGGATGCAAATATCCACACCGTATACTCTTTTTTCTCATCATTTAACCTTACACAAAATCGTATCGCGTTTTGCCACTTTTTCCGATTAAGGTTTTTTTTTTTAAGTGTTAGAGATAATGCGAAATCAATCATGGATTCACTTACTAGTTCATTTATCATCTCCAAATTTTTCATAATCATAATACCACTTTCTAAATTTTGCACCTATTTAACATCGTTGTTTGTCCCTTACTTTGGATCTAGAACGAACCGAGTCACTCAATCGTTTGCGGAATCAACGATTAAGTTATAACTAAACACACAATCAATCAATACGCAATCAATATCAAACGAACGTAATATTATTGCTTATAGTTGATCAGATTACAGAGAATTTCGACAAATTGCGTTTAGGGTTTCGTCAACCCTAAAACAGAAAACACAAAACGAATTTATACAAAAACTGGCACCTGCGACGTCGCACGCTACGTCGCAGGCCCAAGCCCATGCGACGTACGCTACGTCGCAGGCCCAATACCTGACGTCGCACCTGCGACGTTGTGCGCTACGTCGCAGGAGTCAGGAATTCAACTTCTAATTACAAACTAAGAGCTAGACCAACTGACAGACACTAAACATGTACTAACAAACTCCCCCGTGTCTTCAGCTTGGTCTTCAAAAATCTTCTTTAAACCCAGCCCGCAGGAAACTGGCCGTCGGCATGAATTCCATTAGCTACGCAGACAGTAACAACATTGTAGAACTGCTGTGCTAAACGTTTGTTGAATTCATTCTTCTGACCAACGCGAATTCGATTATCATAGAGTTTTCTTAAATCTTTTTCATGAAAATTAATCAAACTCATCGGATCATACAGTCTAAACGTTGCTTGTTTCAAATTCCATATACCTCCAACTTCTGGCCACGGTTCAGAATCTGGTACGAAAGTAATAACCGCTTCGCCAGTCTGTGGATCAAGTTCCCATTTAACAAGTCTTCTCAGAAAATAATACGGAACTGATTCCAGAGGTATCTCAGTCAAACAGTTAGCAGGCTGATAGTGAACTTTAACCAAAGGCTTCCTGGTGACTGGATCAATCTTCTTTTTCCACGTATACCGAGTTCCCAACGTCGGTTTCAATTTCGAATATGTCTTCGATAACACTTCCCGACGTAAATTTCTCTGAATGAACTCGGCATAATCATTGTCGAATGGATTAATCAACTTAAGCTGAGCTAATCGATTAATCTCTCCTTTCGGCAACGTGCTCAATCTATCAAAGCGCATTCTGAAGTACTGAACTCCATCTTCTCTCTTAATCATAAACAGATTCCTCTGACACTTCCAGCTTTTGATTACTCCGGTATAATTTCGACTAACCCGGTACACTTGACATTTCACTGGAATAGGAACTGGATTTCGTCCCTTAGGCCACCATTTCTTGTTTCTCTCTCTCTTTTCTTCAGCAGTTAACTTCTTTGTTGCTGAGTCCGGTGCATGTGTCTCTGGAGCTGGAGTTGCAGTAGAACTTGATTCTCCATGTTGAGCTTTAGCTGGACTCTCATCTTCACTTGAATCAGATTCTATAATTGGTGCACCATCATAAGCTTCCCCAGATTGTGCAGCATCATAAGTTTCATCTGCATTCAACTGTTCTTCTTCAATTGAGACATCCTCATTCATCTCGAAAACATTCTCTGTTTCTTCCTCAGAGCCAACTCCACTAGCCATTCTTTGAATAAAAGACAAGTCCGCAAATGAATAGTCAACAGCCAGCGGTCTCGGTTGCCCTGGAATATCATCAACACAAAAATAATCCAAACGAGAAATATTTTCATTAACATTTTCAATTACAGGGTTGGGATTTACAGACGCAGGTTCACTTGACTCTAAAGTAGGTATCCCAGACCCAGACTCCCCCGAGGCAAGTAACCTGCCTTCTAAAACATTAACCCTAAGCTTCGTTTCCTCAAGCTCCTTTGATTGGACCTCGATCAACGCAGCTTGTTCAGCAATCTTCTCATCCTGAGCCTCCAGCTTTTGCTTCATCTGCTGCATGTCTTCCATTATCTTTTGCATGAAAGCTGGAGTCGGCTGAATCTCAAAAACATCCTGCTGCTGTGGATTGACTGGAGCTCGTGTCGACGAAGAGCGACGAACACGACGAGTCGGTCGATAAGTCTCATCAGCAGGATCATCACCGTCTCTTGTGCGTTTTCCCGTATCCCTTGGAGGCACATACTATAACACCCCTCATTTTATTAAATAATATTATATTAAAACCACGGAAGCGAAGAGAATTAAAACATATTTAATTACTATGCGTTAGAGCGAAAGTCATAACCCGAACATTAGTTAAGTTCTGACAAGTTAAACATGTTTCCCGAACACATAATACGGGGTATTATATAAAACATAACATTAATTGTTACAAAACATAATCAGAGTAGCAAGCTGTCAAAACCATTCCCAGCTCCTAGGGCATCTACTTTCTGCTACTCACCTATTCAAAATATAATCTGCAGAAAGTAAACACGAGGGATTAGCACAAAGCTAAGTGAGTGAGTTCATAACACAACATCTAACTCAGCATAATCATATAATCGCTACAAACAACCGCAATACAATAATCAACAAAGCAGCAACAACTTAACGAGGATCGGTGGCTCTGGGAATAACCGTAATACCCGGGTGGCTCCCCAAGAACACTTACCCAACCATATCCGTATGGCCATACGGACGAGACCGATAACTAGTGGTAGTTGAACTCAAATACAGAATCGATACACACAACAAATGAAGTACGACTCTGCATAATTTATTCAACCACCGCATAGTCCAACCAACCATTTAACAACTTGTTGACCTCGCTAACAACTGATGCCCGAAGGCCAAACACATTGCACATAGGTTCATAGTCAACAAAGTATATCAACTAAACAACAAAACATGTTCACGTTTATTCGTTGCAATCAAATGATCACAACTAAATTAAATGGTGAGCTCTGAATCCACTCACCGATACCTCCGTCTTCACTAACTCATATTCCAAGAGCTACTTTGTCTTTTGGAGGATCTGAGATTCAGCACCAATAAAAAGTTAGTAATCAAAGTCGTCCAAATATAACTTATAAAAGTTCGACACATTTGGAACTCATTAATATAAACATCAAGATTACTAGCTACTAATCATGTACATTCAATCATAAGGTATCATGTAATCATCAATTAATGGTTTGTATTAAGATTGAAATAAATTTCAAGAACTAAAAATCAAAAGCCCTGGAACAGCTTGAAGCCGTCCGGCTTCCCGGGAAGCCGCCGGCTTCCCGACCCCATCCAGCCCCATTCGTTTACCCGAGCTCGAAAAATGAAGACGTTAGAAGGAAGCCGTCCGGCTTCACCTCAAGCCGTCCGGCTTCTGAGGAAGCCGACCGGCTTCCCTTGGTCTGCAGGTGATGATCAGCTCGATCATTGCACAGCCCAGAATTCCAAATTCACAAACCCCAAACTCGAATCAAACATACAGAATACTTATGTTACTAGCTTCTAACTTACTCAAAACCCATTTCTAATGCTATAACAATATCTATTAACATCAATTACTTTCAAAGAAATAAATCAAATACTCCTCAATTTGCATATGTAATTTTGCAATATATAAACTTACAATATATAGATGAACACGAAGATGATGACGAGGTGATGAGGATGAGGATGCTATAAAGAGATCACACTTCGATTTGATGATTTACTCAAGAATTTAGGTTAAGGTTTTAGGGTTTATTTGAAAGGGAATTGGGTAATAAATTGGTAAAGTAAAATAAAAAGACCGACTCATCCTTTTTAACCCTTTTAACATAGTGGGTAATTATACCCGCTCTAAATCTATTGTCTGGAACTTAATTACTAAATGCAAGAAACTTATTTTATTGTTCCGTCAACTTTAATAAATTAAATCAAACAGCATTTCATTGACCACAATAAGTCCTAAGACCTATTTTACCAAGTTTCACAATAAACACATTTATAACAATTAAATTCTAAAATAATTAAATATTCAATTTAAATAGAAAAATACCAGGCCACTGGAGAGGATGTTACAAATCTCCCCTCCTTAAGGAGATTTCGTCCCCGAAATCTCAACACCATCAAACAATCCAGGATATCTGGACTTCATCGACTCTTCGGACTCCCAAGTCAGGTTAGAACCTAAACTATGTTTCCACTTTACAAGCACCATAGGAATTTGTTTCTTCCTAAGTTTGGTAACCTTCCTATCTAGGATTTCTATCGGTTCTTCAACTAACTTTTGAGTCCTATCAACTTTTAAATCCTTCAAAGGAAGTATTTGTGACTGGTCCTCGATATTACACCTCCTCAAATAACACACATTAAACGTATTATGAATACCCGAAAGCTCAGGAGGAAGATCCAACGTCACTGACTGGTCATTAACCACTTGTCGAATCTTAAATGGACCAATGTATCGAGGTGCCAACTTTCCCCGTTTTCCGAATCGAATTACACCTTTCCATGGGGAAACTTTAAGGTATACTAGCTCACCTTCAGAAAATATAACCGGTCGCCTTTTTGGATCCGCATACTTTTTCTGTCTATCGCGTGCGGCTTTCAACTTTTCGCGTGCAATTGCTACTTTATCCGCGGTCATTTGTACAATGTCGGGTCCAGCAAACTGTTTCTCACCGGCTTCCAACCAACATGTCGGTGTTCTACAACGACGACCATACAACATCTCATACGGAGGCATACCGATACTCGAGTGATACGAATTGTTATAAGCAAATTCGACCAACGGAAGATGTGAATCCCATGAACCTCCATATTCCAACACACACGCACGAAGCATATCCTCTAATGTTTGTATTGTGCGTTCTGATTGACCGTCTGTTTGCGGATGATACGCTGTACTTAGATTTACACGAGTACCCAATTCTTGTTGAAGACTCTGCCAGAAATGAGAAACAAAACGAGAATCTCGGTCTGACACAATTGACACAGGAATACCATGTCTTGATACAATTTCATTGAGATACAACTGGGCGAGCTTAGTCAGAGAGGTAGTCTCACTCGCAGCAAGAAAATGCGCACTTTTTGTCAACCGATCAACAATAACCCAAACCATGTCATTACCTCGAACGGTACGCGGCAGTTTAGTTACAAAATCCATGGTTATATGTTCCCATTTCCACTCGGGAATTTCCAACTGTTTCAGTGATCCGTACGGCTTTTGATGTTCAGCTTTAACTTGCGCGCAGATATGACAACTACCAACAAACCGTGCAATATCAGTTTTCATCGTGGGCCACCAATACAAAGGTTTTAAATCGTTATACATTCGAGTACTACCGGGATGAACAGTTAACTTGGACTTATGAGCTTCATTCAAAATCGTTTCCCGAATTCCACCAAGTAAAGGAATCCACACCCGAGACTTAAAAGTCTTCAATCCTCTAGAATCATTTACTAATTCATCTTTTCTTTTCAACATAATTTCGGACTTTAAGTTATGATCCAACAAGGCTTCTAATTGTACAATTTTGATTCGATCAATCAAGTCAGAGGAAACATTTACCTTCAAATAAAAGATTCGATCAGAAGCACCCTTTCGGCTCAAAGCATCCGCAACCACATTAGCTTTGCCCGGATGATATCTAATTTCACAGTCATAGTCTTTGATTAATTCAAGCCATCGCCTTTGACGCATGTTCAACTCTTTTTGAGAAAACACATATTGCAGACTCTTATGGTCAGTACAAACAACACATCGAGTTCCATACAAATAATGCCTCCAAAGTTTTAAAGCAAAAACAACCGCTGCAAGTTCTAAATCGTGAGTGGGATAGTTCTTTTCATGTGGTTTCAACTGACGAGAAGCATAGGCAATAACTTTATCCCTTTGCATAAGAACACAGCCCAAACCCGAGAAAGAAGCATCACAATAAACAATGAAATCCTCTGAACCCTCAGGTAATGCTAACACCGGTGCCTGACACAACATGTGTCTTAACGTTTGAAATGCATACTCCTGACGATCAGTCCATACAAACTTCTCATCCTTACGGGTTAATTTGGTTAACGGACCGGCAATCTTAGAAAAGTCTTTTATAAACTTTCGGTAATAACCCGCTAATCCAAGGAAGCTCTTTATTTCCGAAGCAGTCTTTGGGGCGTTCCAATTCATCACAGCCTCAACTTTCAATGGATCAACTTTCACACCATCTTTGCAAATTACGTGACCCAAAAACTGAACCTCCCGAATCCAGAATTCGCACTTAGAAAACTTGGCATACAACTGTTCTCGCTTCAACGTATCAAGAACCAATCTTAAATGTAAAGCATGCTCATCTTCAGATTTCGAATACACTAGAATATCGTCAATGAAAACAATAACAAATTTATCCAAGAAAGGCCTACACACCCGGTTCATCAAATCCATAAATACAGCTGGAGCATTCGTCAAACCAAAAGGCATTACCAAGAATTCATAATGACCGTACCTAGTACGAAATGCAGTCTTTGGAATATCCTCCTCCCGAACACGGACCTGATGATAACCCGATCTCAGATCAATTTTAGAATACACTGAAGAACCCTGCAACTGATCAAATAAGTCATCTATTCTAGGAAGTGGGTACTTATTCTTTACCGTTCTCTTATTCAACTCCCTATAATCAATACACATGCGCAAAGACCCATCTTTCTTTTTCACAAATAATACCGGTGCACCCCACGGCGAAGAACTAGGTCTGATAAAGTCCTTATCCAACAGTTCCTGTATCTGATTCATCATTTCACGAATCTCAGAAGGCGCTAACCTATAAGGAGCTTTAGCTACTGGAGACGAACCCGGTACAAGATCAATACGGTACTCAACCTCCCTAACTGGTGGCAACCCCGGTAACTCATCAGGAAATACCTCAGAGTATTCACACACAACCGGTACATCGGAAATAACTTTTTTTTCAAGCTTAGCATCAACTACATAAGCTAAGTAGGACTCGCAACCTTTGGATAATGACTTCCTAGCCTTCATCATAGAAATCAGGGGAATTGACATACCATCCCGTTCTCCTCGAGCCACAACATATGACCCATCGGAGATTGGGATCCTAATCAACTTTTGGTGGCAATCAATGCTAGCCCTATTCTGACTTAACCAATCCATACCAATTATTACATCAAAACTAGGGATTGGCATCAACAAGAATGAAATAGGGAAAGTTTGGTCATCAATCACAATATTAGCTCCAGTCACCGAGGTGGTAACAGGAACTAGTTTACCGCTAACAATTTCTACTTCTATGGGCTTGGTTATCACAGTAGGCACTAATTTCAACTTGTCGCAGAAGCATACAGATATGAATGTACTAGTAGCACCAGAGTTAAATAAAACACGAGCTGGTACAGAGTTTATAAAGAATGTACCAGTTATAACATCTTCTGTATGCACAGCCTCATTGACTGTCATTTGGAAAGCCCGACTGGTGGCTGGTGGAGGATTCTTCCTTTTCTGACCGGAAGATGCCGAACTCCCGACCGAACCAGACCCCGATTTCCCCGCCTCTGGACATTGACCCACTCGATGTCCTTCCTTCTTGCAAGTCCAACACACAAAGTTCGGATAACGACAATTTCTTATCTCATGACCAAGATCACCACATTTCAGACACTTATTCGTTTGCGGAGTACACGGACCCAAGTGTCTAGATTTGCATGTACTACACCAATTTGAACTTCCCGACGAACTACTCCTACTAACATACTTCTTATTCTGACGATTGCCTTGCCAATTTGATTTCCCTTTACTAGATGAATCCGCTCGAGATTTTGAAGAATTATCTCTAGGTCGTGTTTCACGGAACCCTCTAATATCACTATCCACCGATCGAGCAAGATTGAAAGCCTGTGATAAACTAGTGGCTAGTCTCACGGTAGTACGGTAGTTATGGGGTAAAGTATCCACAAATTGCTCTATCTTTGTCTTCTCCTCCGGAACCCATTGTTGAACAAATCGAAGTTTTTCGGTAAATTGTGCTATCAACTCCTCCATGGTCATATTATCCGTTAATTGAAGATTCACAAAATCCCTCCTAATTTGTGCCATATGAAAATCAGAACAATATTGATTTCGCACCACTTGATGAAATTCATTCCATCGAATTGATTCCTTTTGTTGGGGAGTAAAATGCCCAGTAATTGAATCCCACCAAACCATTGCATCATCCGTCATGCATTGCACAGCAAACTTGACCTTTGATTCTTCCTCACAACCAATCACATCAAACTTGCGTTCCATGTCTCTTAACCAATTTAAAGCCACAGTTGGATTAGGACTTCCCTGAAATGTCGGTGGTTTGCAAGACATAAAAGTTTTAAAAGTACACATCTTATTGGTCTGAGAAGGTGGACTAGCACCATAAGCAGAAGACTGTTGTTGTAAAAGTTGCCTAGCTGCAGCTTCCTCAGCTTTCCTTTTAAACTCTCTAAGAAATACCAACTCATCTTCTATCTCATGCAAATACTCATCCCTGTCGGTTTCTTCACCCCCTTGACGAGATGTACCTATCCGAACATTAGTCTCAACTGGAGGAACCACATACCGAGAGGCATTATTGGGGTTGGTGGTCGGTTGTTCGTCATCTGCCATTTCTGAAATCAACACAACACTTGAAACTTGTTAATCGTTAGTACCTATCTACTAACAATTTCACAACCAATGCTAAATCCCATACCCAGGAATGTTTGACATACCACGCTACAGTTTTGGGATTGAACATTTTACAATGCTCAATTACCCCAAAACCATGCTCTGATACCAACTTATAACACCCCTCATTTTATTAAATAATATTATATTAAAACCACGGAATCGAAGAGAATTAAAACATATTTAATTACTATGCGTTAGAGCGAAAGTCATAACCCGAACATTAGTTAAGTTCTGACAAGTTAAACATGTTTCCCGAACACATAATACGGGGTATTATATAAAGCATAACATTAATTGTTACAAAACATAATCAGAGTAGCAAGCTGTCAAAACCATTCCCAGCTCCTAGGGCATCTACTTTCTGCTACTCACCTATTCAAAATATAATCTGCAGAAAGTAAACACGAGGGATTAGCACAAAGCTAAGTGAGTGAGTTCATAACACAACATCTAACTCAGCATAATCATATAATCGCTACAAACAACCGCAATACAATAATCAACAAAGCAGCAACAACTTAACGAGGATCGGTGGCTCTGGGAATAACCGTAATACCCGGGTGGCTCCCCAAGAACACTTACCCAACCATATCCGTATGGCCATACGGACGAGACCGATAACTAGTGGTAGTTGAACTCAAATACAGAATCGATACACACAACAAATGAAGTACGACTCTGCATAATTTATTCAACCACCGCATAGTCCAACCAACCATTTAACAACTTGTTGACCTCGCTAACAACTGATGCCCGAAGGCCAAACACATTGCACATAGGTTCATAGTCAACAAAGTATATCAACTAAACAACAAAACATGTTCACGTTTATTCGTTGCAATCAAATGATCACAACTAAATTAAATGGTGAGCTCTGAATCCACTCACCGATACCTCCGTCTTCACTAACTCAGATTCCAAGAGCTACTTTGTCTTTTGGAGGATCTGAGATTCAGCACCAATAAAAAGTTAGTAATCAAAGTCGTCCAAATATAACTTATAAAAGTTCGACACATTTGGAACTCATTAATATAAACATCAAGATTACTAGCTACTAATCATGTACATTCAATCATAAGGTATCATGTAATCATCAATTAATGGTTTGTATTAAGATTGAAATAAATTTCAAGAACTAAAAATCAAAAGCCCTGGAACAGCTTGAAGCCGTCCGGCTTCCCGGGAAGCCGCCGGCTTCCCGACCCCATCCAGCCCCATTCGTTTACCCGAGCTCGAAAAATGAAGACGTTAGAAGGAAGCCGTCCGGCTTCACCTCAAGCCGTCCGGCTTCTGAGGAAGCCGACCGGCTTCCCTTGGTCTGCAGGTGATGATCAGCTCGATCATTGCACAGCCCAGAATTCCAAATTCACAAACCCCAAACTCGAATCAAACATACAGAATACTTATGTTACTAGCTTCTAACTTACTCAAAACCCATTTCTAATGCTATAACAATATCTATTAACATCAATTACTTTCAAAGAAATAAATCAAATACTCCTCAATTTGCATATGTAATTTTGCAATATATAAACTTACAATATATAGATGAACACGAAGATGATGACGAGGTGATGAGGATGAGGATGCTATAAAGAGATCACACTTCGATTTGATGATTTACTCAAGAATTTAGGTTAAGGTTTTAGGGTTTATTTGAAAGGGAATTGGGTAATAAATTGGTAAAGTAAAATAAAAAGACCGACTCATCCTTTTTAACCCTTTTAACATAGTGGGTAATTATACCCGCTCTAAATCTATTGTCTGGAACTTAATTACTAAATGCAAGAAACTTATTTTATTGTTCCGTCAACTTTAATAAATTAAATCAAACAGCATTTCATTGACCACAATAAGTCCTAAGACCTATTTTACCAAGTTTCACAATAAACACATTTATAACAATTAAATTCTAAAATAATTAAATATTCAATTTAAATAGAAAAATACCAGGCCACTGGAGAGGATGTTACACATACTTGCGTCCTTGTCTGATCCGACGCTGAATACGCAAATATCTGAATGAATCAGAAAGCCTGATACGTTCCATCTCAGAGGGATGCGGAACAGTACCATCAGAATGCTCAGGCGTCGGACCCCCATCCTGAGGTCCTACATTCTCTGCAGCTTCAGAATCAGTACTCTCGACTGTCTCATGAGATGCTTGATTTTCCGAGTCAACATGGCCAAACTGCTCAATATTCTCCAAAATGGCCTCCACATGCTCCCCCGCAGCTTGAATAGGAACATTCACGAGCGGTTGCTGCGGTTGCTGTGGTGCTGGAACATCCATAAATTGAGGTTCCGGTGGCGGTACATAATTCTGGTCCACAATGGCACCAAATAAGGGAACATCCGCTGCTGCCGCAACCCCTTTCTCAAAACTTGCACAAATAGTAAAAATCCGACTCATCATCGGTGAAATCTTCATTAGCTGATCGGGATCACCCTGTGCCTGAAGATCTGGATGATGACGATTGATGTGCAACTGAACAAAACGTGGATATAAAATCCATTTCTGATCCCCGGCATTCGCATTATCAACCATCGCCTTGAAGATAAATCCCGAGAAGTTGAACGGTTTGTTGTATACTAACGCCAACATAGCAGAAGCCAAACTTCGGCTCATCCCATCCGTTCCACCTTTCCTATTCCCCAAACAAACGATAATCACGTGCATCAGATATCTCCAAACACGCGTGAGATTCGCTTTCCTGTACTGATCGGAGGGAATCCCGGGATATCCAATCCGTTGCATAGCTCCGGTAACGAAAATATGATCAAAACTGACAGGCATATCCGGTTGATCATTAAGCTGTAAAAGTTCCCGAATGCTCTGTTCGGTAATAGTGATCTCCGTACCCAGAACAGTAGAGACCAATCGTATAACGTCGTTCTCAGTAACGACAGTTGCGTTCCTCCAGAATGGGTTGATCAGATTTCCAAAAACCACCGTGGTATCGGAAATGGCGTGGATTACCCTAGAACATCTCAAAAATGCAATCATCGGACGATACGGTGCAGCTTTATCAGCAGTGTCAACAAGGTAAGCAGCCGTATTGTGACGAGCCTCAAAAGTCAAAGCCATATCTGCAAAAACAGAAACAGATTGCAACTCGAAAAGGGTTAGCAAAAATTTTACAGTTTTTGATAAAACCTTTTTCAAACTTCTGGAACTAGCGACGTAGCATCGTACGTCGCATAACACAAAGCGACGTAGTACAGAACGTCGCCTAAAATCAAAATAAATTGGAAAGCGACGTAAGGCAGTACGTCGCATAAAAATCGAGCGACATAAAGGGGGACGTCGCATTTTGCAATTTATTGTGAATTTAATCACTTTAATAAAAAAGAGCGACGTAGAGTGCTACGTCGCATCGGACGTCGCAGAAAAAGCGACGTAGGGAAGGGCGACGTAGGAAATAATAATAACTAATTTAAAGCGACGTAGGCGACTACGTCGCATCGTACGTCGCATTGATGAACATTCATCCCCAACCCAGAAACCCTAACCCTCGAATTTAGGGGTTTTCAAAATCAATCACACCACAAGGTGCGGCTAACAATGGTGATCACAAAAATATAATTTATAACCAGTAATTTGCACGATACACCGTCTAATTTATCCCAAAACCGAAACCCTTTTAACCCGTAATACATACATAGCAATTAAACGAAATATACACGGTGAAAAATGGTAAAATCGGTACCTAAGTGTGCGGACGAACGAGTAGATCAAAACTACGTAAGTGAATCGGAATGAAAACGGCTACAAATCACGAAAATTGGTCGAAAATTCCTACGTCGCAAATCGCCTCTGGTACGTCGCAGGCTACGTCGCACGTGAATAGTGAATAGTGTGAAGCGGGACGTCGCGTTCGAGACTATATATAGTCTAACCCTATGTGCGACGTAGGCTGGGACGTCGCAGGCGACGTAGAGCGGTACGTCGCATAAAGCAGTTATGATCCAATTTTGAATTTTCAAACCGTTTACTCGTTATTTTAGCAAATAAAATCCAAATGACTCGTGACTTGGGAAAATAACATAGAATAAAAATAAAGCATAAAAATTAAATAACAAAAAAATAAAAAAATCTTTTTGGTATTTTCTTTAATATTACAAAAAGTAAAAACTTAACAAAATAAAATTACTAACACTCTATTTTTGGTGACGGAGTTGTTTTGTCTGATTAGGGATCATATCGGAATAACATGCAATTATTAGGAATAGTAAGTGTTATTTCGATCATCAGTATATTTGTCCACTTTAAATTTACGTGGCACATTTAAAATACCTTTTATAAAAATTATTTCAAGACGATTATTGGTATTGTTTATCCACCTAAACACGTTACATCCGTGTCTGTGAGTTAACCTTTTATTGTTAGTATGAATATTTCACCGTGGTCCCCACCATAGATATACCCCTATAACTTAGACATGAACATAGTTTCTAAATCTAGAAAGAATATAAGAGAATCAATTTTAAGAATCAAGCCAGCGGTGACAGGTCTGTACTTGCGTACAACAGAGCAACATAACTTGATTCAGGTTTAAGCAAAACCAAACGCAGTCAAACCAAATTTGTGGCGACCTTGTTTAGTACCTTAATTGTAAGACTTTGCAAGTGCATTGACTCACGTTTGCTTAGTTTTGAGAGTAAGCTGAATTGAGACCAGGTCTGCACTTTCGTACAACAGAGGAAACAATCAGCAAACTCCCCCAAAAGATCTCAGATATACGATCCAAAAATAGAAATATGTCAAGCTATGCTAAGGAATTAAGACATAAAGTCGTACATCACAAGGTGTTTACCACAAGATCATAGACATGTATTTAAATTACTTCTTAATATCTCAGAGACCGGTGTGTACCATGCCTACCAATACATCGTATGATGAAGATAATTTAGATAAAAACTATTTTAAGTGTGTCAGATAAACCTACTGACACATCCAAGATAAACCTTAAAATTCCATTTTGTGCATGTCACCCGATGTACTATCATATCCCAAGTTGTTTACAGACACAACTTCAACGTCTATTTTAAAAATGTAGCAACCTTGCATTTTCTTTAATACTAAAGAGTATAAAGAGTGGCTGTTGCGAAGTTTTTTTTTTTTTTTTTTTTTTTTTTTTTTTTAACCTTAAAAATCAAAAATCCAAGTCACAAATCATTTCTTTGACTGAAAGAACCTTAAACCTATCAGATTGACCAGTTCAATAAAACGTGATCGCAAAAAGGCTTTTGTGAAAAGGTCCGCACACTGCTTAAGGGTTTCTATATGTACGACATCTATAAGGTGTTTCTCAAAGCAATCCCGTATGAAGTGGAACCTAAGTTCAATATGTTTGGTCTTAGAGTGCTGTACGGGATTGTGAGTTATAGATATAGCAGCTGTATTATCAATATAAATAGGAGTCATAGAAAGATTGAACCCGTAATCACGCAGCTGATGCTGAATCCAGAGAACCTGAGAACAGCAACTTGCAGCAGCAACATACTCGGCTTCAGCTGTGGAAATAGCAACCGCAGTCTGCTTTTTGCACTGCCAAGAAACTAAGCGCGATCCAAGGAACTGACATCCTCCAGTGGTTGACTTCATATCTATCTTGCAGCCACCAAGATCCGAATCCGAATAGGCAGTTAACTCAAAGTTCTTCTCATTTGAATACCATAGACCCAGAGATGGTCTAAAAGCGAGATATCCAAAAATGCGTTTTACTGCCTTCATATGAGACACCTTCGGATTTGCTTGAAATCGTGAGCAGAGTGAAACATCAAACACTATATCTGGTCTTGAGGCAGTCAGGTACATGAGAGAGCCTATCATTGAGCGATAGTCTTTCTCCTTGCAATCTTCATCGTCCTCATTAGGTCCAAGATTGTGTCTTGCTTCAATTGGAGTGCCGTAGTGTTTACTGTTGAGCAATTCATACCGCTTTAACATGTCTGTGACATACTTTGACTGATGGATATAAATTCCATTGTCAGATTGCTCAACCTGTAGTCCCAGAAAGAACGTGAGTTCCCCCATAGCACTCATTTCAAACTCAGATTTCATCAGTCTTTCAAAATCCTTGCACAACTGATCATTCGTTGATCCGAATATTATGTCGTCCACATAGACTTGCACAAGTAACAAATCCGCTCCTTCCCGTTTGATGAAAAGCGTGCTATCAATCTGTCCTCTATCAAAACCATTCTTCAGCAGGTACTTAGCAAGTCGCTCATACCAAAGTCGAGGAGATTGATGAAGACCATACAAAGCTTTCTTCAACCTACAAACATGATTAGGATGCTTTGGGTCTTCAAAACCAGGAGGCTGACACACATAAATCACTGCGTCAACATCTCCATAAAGAAAAGCACACTTCACGTCAAGTTGATACACGCGGAATCCTTTAAATGAAGCATAGGCTAGAAAAATCCGAATTGATTCCAAACGAGCGACAGGAGCGAAAACTTCATCATAGTCAATACCTTCAAGTTGACTATATCCTTGAACTACCAGACGGGCTTTATTTCTAATAACCGCCCCACGATCATCCATTTTGTTACGAAAAACCCAACGAGTACCCGTCAAGTGAGCACCCTTGGGTAGAGGAACAATTTCCCAAACATTCATCTTGTTTATTTGCTGTAGTTCCTCCTGCATAGCCTCGACCCAAGATGGATCTTTTAAGGCTTGATCAACCTTTTTAGGTTCAATTTGAGACAAATGACATGAATCGATATGTGCAATAAGTCCCAAAAGCTGCTGAGCTGAAGTCTGCTTTGCTTGCTGTCGTGTTTGAACAGATGCATGAGGATCACCAATGATATTATCAATGGGGTGATCCTTATGTATACGAGTTTCTGGTATGGCACCTGGCACAAGATCCACACCCAGATTGTTCAAATCTCCCTCAGTTTCGGGAGTAGCAGCAGACTCAGGAGAGGCTAACTCTTCTTCTTCTCCGTCATCTTCAGGAGAAAATAAATGAGAGTAAGCCATTGTTTCATCCACATCATCTTTTTCTTCAGGTTCCTCTAAAGGAGGCATGTTTGGATCATATGGAAGCTCCTTTGTGAAGTTATAAACTGTTTTAGAAGGAGCCGTCGAAGATGATGGAGTAGGAGATGGTGTAGATGGTGGTGATTTGGTAGTTGTTTGTGGTTGTGTGGGTTTTGGTTGTGATGGTGTAGGTGTAGGTTGTGGAGGTGTAGGTGTAGGTTGTGGAGGTGTAGGTGTAGTCGGTGGAGGTGCGGGTGTTGCATTGGGAGATGGATCGGATGGTTTATTAGTAACCGGTGTATCTTGAGAAAGATCAAGTTCATGAAGTATAGAAACCAAGTCTTCCGTTTCATCCTCTTCCGTAATATTGAAAGAGTTGAAGAGGTTTCCATAGTTGAAAAACCAATCCGGACCCGTTCCTTGAGGAGGTTCCGTATGCCTTAAACATTTCACTTCAAAATGCTCCTCAATCTGATTCGTTGATTTGTTAAAGACTCGTTTGTTCGGAGAGTTGACTGAATATCCAAGAAAAATCCCTTCAACAGCTTTATCACCAAACTTAGAGACCTTATCTTTGGTAATCATAATCAGGCATGGACACCCAAATGGTTCTAGGAACTGCAGATTTGGCTTACGGTTGTTGAAAAGTTCATAACACGTTTTGTTCTTTTTCTTAACCGTGAGCACTCTGTTGAGCACATAACAGGCAGTATTAACTACCTCGGCCCAGAAGATGATTGGTAACTTAGAGTCAGCTAACATCGTCCGAGCTGTCTCGATTATTGTCCTGTTCTTCCTTTCTGCGACTCCATTCTGTTGTGGAGTCCTCGGAGCACTGAATTGATGCTCAATACCTCTTGTAGCACAAAACAATTCGAGAGTTGAGTTCTTGAATTCAGTTCCATTGTCACTTCTTATCCTTTTCACCTTCAAGTTGCACAGATTAGCCAACTTGTCCAACAAATACACCAGAATTTCAGGAGTCTCCCCCTTTGTGGTCAAAAAGTAAACCCACGAAAACCTTGAGTAGTCATCAGTAACTACCAAGCAGTAAGACCGACCACCAATACTTTTCGTAGACACTGGACCGAAAAGATCCATATGCAGCAACTCCAATGGTGCAGAAATGGAATTTACCTGCTTAGACTTATGGGACTTCTTACGTAACTTTCCTTTTTGGCAGGAGATACAGTCATCCTTTAGAGCAAAAGACTGTTTTGGAACTCCTAGCACTAAGTCATTTTTAGTCAAGAAATTCATTTTTCGGAAATGAATGTGTCCCATTCGTCTGTGCCAAAGCAGTGAATCCTTTTCAGAAGCCTTTGACAAGAGACATGTATATTCGTTCGATGTCTCAACAGTTCTCATATTCAGAATGTATGTGTCATCCTTTCTTGGCGCTCTCAGTAACACCCATTCTTCCGGAATGACATACCCAGGCTTCAGTATCACACACTCTGTCTTTGTGAACGCAGTTGTATAATCCTTATCACAGACCTGTGAAACACTTAGCAAGTTGTGCGTAAGCTGTTCCACGTAGTTCACATTTTCGAAGCTAACATTGCCGTTAGTTAGCGTTCCTCTTCCAGAAATAGTTCCCCCAGAATCTCCAGCAAAGGCAACATAACCTCCTGCATGTGGTTTAATATCCACAAGTAAATATACATCGCCTGTCATATGTCGCGAGCAGCCGCTATCCAAATACCATTCGCTATCTTTAACACGTTCTGACTGCTGCAACACACAAACGAAAGGAGATTAGTGAGAAACGGTGACCCAAGCCTTTACAGACTTAGGTCGACCGTGGTCATCAACAATAATCACGTCAGATAGGATTTTATCTTTAAACAAATTAGAATTTTTATCTGATGTGTTATTGTTGACGACTGAAGAGTCAACATCAGACTCTTTACGTTTCCAAACTTTTGAAAATTCGGAATTGTTAATTGAAGTAATGTTGGGCTTTTGAATTGGCAAAGATTTTTGCACAACATTACTTGGTTTCGAAACAGGCTTGGGAGAGTTTGAGTGACGCCTAGGTGGAGATTTTGAAAAAGAATTTCTGTAAACAGATGTCCTAGGCATCTCTCTCCCATATCGCTGATTTGACAGCTTTGGACATTCACGGATTAAATGTCCTTGTTTCTTGCAGTAGAAACAAG
The DNA here is from genome assembly GCA_949592205.1 of Helichrysum umbraculigerum. Taxonomy (NCBI): domain Eukaryota; kingdom Viridiplantae; phylum Streptophyta; class Magnoliopsida; order Asterales; family Asteraceae; genus Helichrysum; species Helichrysum umbraculigerum. The sequence continues at coordinate 141,707,987 of CATIUR010000004.1, read as the reverse complement.
AACGAGTCTCAACAAACGGTTGAGGCTGAGGAATTACCACAGGAGGTGGAGAAACATTTCTAGAACATGAACATTGAGTACACGTCTTAGAAAATGTTTGTTTTGGTTGAGAGGTTGAAGTTGATGGTTTATCATACGAAACAATTTCATTTACTGATTTTCTTTGCAAAATCTTTACAGGTGACTGTAAAGTTTGTTGTTTCGAGTTTAAAACCTTTGCTTTTCCTTTATTTGGTTGAACCTTAATTTCAGGTTCAACCTTTGAAATCACTTTTTCAGGTTTAAATGCAACCTTCTTAACCTCCGGATACTCCTGATCCGTAATGTCCTCAATCTCAACAATCTCCTCAACACTAACAGGAGATTCATTTTTTACCTCAACATTCTCCTTAACACTAACAGGAGATTCACTCTTTAACTCAACATTCTCCTTAACACTAACAGGAGATTCATTCACAGACTTAACAAACGTTGGCAAGGGGTACTCTGACCGTTTAGTTTTCTCCTTTGCCGGTTTGTTATTTTTGGTCTCTTTAGCATCTTTGGCTTTTAAACCATAAAGCTTGGACCAGTCAACTGGAATCTCTTCTAAGCCTTCCTTAACAGGCAGGGGACAGTGAGTAGTAGGAGGAGGGACTGAGTTGTATCCCAACCCCTCATTCTTTTTCCCTTTAGTACCGTGCTTGCTAAGAATTTCATTAAAGACAACTGTTGAGGAATTTGAACCTAAGATTTTACTCTTATAATTCTCATACTCAGCTTTTAAATCTGTAAGTTCTTTATTTAAAAGTTCAATTTCAACAAGATAGCTTTTAATGGCATCTTCTTGACTAAAAACCTTAGATTTATATTTCTGAGTATCTAACCGATGAGCCTCAAGATGTTTTTCATAAAGTTTCTCATTAGCTTTTAAAAAATTATTTGAGTCGGTTAGTTTTTCATTCTTTTTCCTCAATTCAGCGGTCTCTGTCTGATAAGCCTTTAAAGATTCAGTTAACTTAATGCATGAAATACAATTTAACGGTTCATCATGTACCTCATTCACAATGTGAGCCATCAGACACTGTTGGTAATGCTGGGAGACAGACGTCCAATCTTGACTTGTCGGCTCAAAAGCAATCAGTGCATTATCAGCAGGCCCTTTCTTGGTCACTTCCGTTTCTTTGGCCTTTGGAGGAGTAGAAGGTGTTGTGAATCCCGATGCTGGCATTTTGGGTTTCTCGCACTCCCTGGCGAAGTGACCCAAATTTTGACAATTATAACATCGGACCTTACTCTTATCAAATCCAAAGCCAGTCTTTCCATCACCTTCCAAGCTTTTACGCCCAGTCCTCTGCAAAAACTTTTGAATTCTTCTGGTGATCATTGCCACATTCCAAGTTAAATCCATTTGCTCCAGATCGTCTTCATCAAGCTGAGCATAGTCCTCCTTAGTCAACTCCAAAGTCAGATTCGGTTGAGTAACCAAATCCTTGTAAGAGCTTAAGAAAGCTGTGTAGACGGCAGCTTGCTCTTGAATAGCAGGTGAGACTTGAACCTGTTGTTGATTTGAAGAAGGTCCAGTCATAAACACAGAATGAATCCCACCAGAAGAAGAAGAAGAAGTTGATGGAGCATTTGTATTTGTCATGAAGGCAACTCCAGATCCATAAGACTTTCCAGAGTTGATCTGAACACCATAAACACTAGGATTCTGAACAGCAGAACCAGACCTAGTTTCTTTCTTCTTAATCTCCATCGCGTGAGCTTGAAGATCTCCTATCAACGTATCCAAAGACATGTTTCCAAGTTCTTCATTTTCCTTTAAAAATTGAACTTTAACATCCCAAGAACTTGGCAACACATCCAGCAGCTTCTTATTTACTTCAATTGAAGGAAAAGTATAACCCCCTTCAAACAACTCACCAACTAACCGTGAGTACCTTGTAAATAAAGACGTCGTGTCTTCATCAGGAAGGATGTCAAATATGTCGTACTGTTTCTTAATCAGTTCGAGCTTTGCTTCCTTGTACTTGTCATTTCCTCCACACCGAGTTTCAATTGCCTTCCATAAATCAAAGGCTGTTTCATGAGTTCTAAAAAGCCACAGAACATCCTTGGTTAGACACATTTTAATCATTGAGAAAGACTTTCTTTCAGTATCAAAATCTTTCTTCTCTTCGGGAGACATAGCTTTATAGGTCTTAGCGGGACGAATACCACGGTATTCCCCGTCAGCTAAAGGAGCTTCATAACGCTCACGTAATGGTCCCCATAATTCTGGACAATGAAAATCAATATATTGCTCAACTCGGTCTCTCCAGTATAAATAATCCATGTCCGCAGTAAATAGTGGAGGTTTATTACTTGAACCTATGTCATTGCTTTGTTTAATCATCTCCCTAAGTCCTCTAATATCCTCTTTATCAGCTGCCATTATAATTACTTAATCGAAAAATAAAATCAAACTTCTGATCTCAGCGACGTAGGGCAGTACGTCGCACAAAGTTTATGCGACGTCGATAGGTACATCGCAAAAAGCAAGGATTCAATTAAGAATCTGAAATATGCGACGTAGAGAGGTACGTCGCAGATGACGTCGCAGAGGACGTCGCAGTATCACGCTACGTCGCAGCACAGCGTCGCAGAAGACTAATTAAAGTCAAAATAGCGACGTAGAGAGGTACGTCGCAACGGTACGTCGCACGAACTAATTAAAGTTCAAATACACTACGTCGCACGCGACGTCGCAGCTTACGTCGCAGTGGTACGTCGCAAAAACGCAAACAGCTGCGGCCAAAAACCCTAAAAACGAATTTTTAACCCTAAAACCAAAACCACGAATTTCGAACGACTGAAACCTTCAAGAATCCCAATAATACTGATCGAAAACCTGTAAAAACACAAAACAAACGTAATAAACACGAAAAATCACGAATATCACGTTCTTTTAAATCCCAAACTCGATCCGAATCGCCAAAACGAGCACTCACTGCTCTGATACCAGTTGTTTGTCCCTTACTTTGGATCTAGAACGAACCGAGTCACTCAATCGTTTGCGGAATCAACGATTAAGTTATAACTAAACACACAATCAATCAATACGCAATCAATATCAAACGAACGTAATATTATTGCTTATAGTTGATCAGATTACAGAGAATTTCGACAAATTGTGTTTAGGGTTTCGTCAACCCTAAAACAGAAAACACAAAACGAATTTATACAAAAACTGGCACCTGCGACGTCGCACGCTACGTCGCAGGCCCAAGCCCATGCGACGTACGCTACGTCGCAGGCCCAATACCTGACGTCGCACCTGCGACGTTGTGCGCTACGTCGCAGGAGTCAGGAATTCAACTTCTAATTACAAACTAAGAGCTAGACCAACTGACAGACACTAAACATGTACTAACAATCGTACATATTATCAAGCATAATCGTATGGTTTCTTGGCTACTTTTTTTTGATGACACTAGTTTTTAACAATTTTTTTAAAATGATGCAAAAATCTCTTATTATTTTCTATATTGGTTTGTTAACTTATGTTTATATGCAAATATCCATACCGTATAGTCTTTTATCTCCTCATTTAACTTTACACAAAATCGTATCGTGTTTTGCTACTTATTTCCGATTAAGATTTTATTTTTTTTTATTTTTTTAAGTGTTGGAAATAACGCGAAATCAATCATGCATTCACTTACTAGTTCATTTATCATCTCCAAATCTTTCACAATCATAACACCAATTTCTAAATTTTGCTCCAATTTAACCTCATACTTATTATCTAACATAATCGTATGGTTTATTTGCTACTTTTTTTTATGATACCAATTTTTAACAATTTTTTATAATGATGCCAAAATTTCTAATTTGTTGTATATATTGGTGTGTTAACTTTTGTTTAGATGCAAATATCCACACCGTATACTCTTTTTTCTCATCATTTAACCTTACACAAAATCGTATCGCGTTTTGCTACTTTTTCCGATTAAGGTTTTTTTTTTTTTTTTTTTTTTTAAGTGTTAGAGATAATGCGAAATCAATCATGGATTCACTTACTAGTTCATTTATCATATCCAAATTTTTTATAATCATAACACCACTTTCTAAATTTTGCACGTATTTAACATCATACATATTATCAAGCATAATCGTATGGTTTCTTTGCTACTTTTTTTTGATGACACCAGTTTTTAACAATTTTTTTAAAATGATGCAAAAATTTCTTATTTGTTTTCTATATTGGTGTGTTAACTTATGTTTAGATGCAAATATCCATACCGTATAGTCTTTTATCCCCTCATTTAATTTTCCACAAAATCGTATCGCGTTTTGCTACTTTTTTCCGATTGAGATTTTTTATTTTTATTTTTATAAGTGTTGGAGATAACGCGAAATCAATCATGGATTACTTACTAGTTCATTTATCATCTCCAAATCTTTCACAATCATAACACCACTTTCTAAATTTTGCTTCAATTTAACCTCATACTTATTATCTAGCATAATCGTATGGTTTCTTTGCTACTTTTTTTTTATGATAACAATTTTTAACAATTTTTTTTAAAATGATGCCAAAATTTCTTATTTGTTGTCTATATTAGTGTATTTACTTTTGTTTACATGCAAATATCCACACCGTATACTCTATTTTCTCATCATTTAACCTTACACAAAATCGTATCGCGTTTTGCTACTTTTTCCGATTAAGGTTTTTTTTTTTTTTTTTTAAGTGTTGGAGATAACGCGAAATCAATAATGGCTTCACTTACTAGTTCATTAATCATCTCCAAATGTTTCACAATTATAACACCATTTTCTAAATTTTGCTCCTATTTAACCTCGTATATATTATCTACCATAATCGTATGGTTTCTTTGCTACTTTTTTTTAATGACACCAGTTTTTAACAATTTTTTTAAAATGATGCCAAAATTTCTTATTTGTTTTCTATATTGGCGTGTTAACTTTTGTTTGAATGCAAATATCCATACCGTATAGTCTTTTATCTCCTTATTTAACTTTACACAAAATCGTATCTCGTTTTGCTACTTTTTTCCGATTAAGATTTTTTATTTTTTTATTTTTTTAAGTGTTGGAAATAACGCGAAATCAATCATGCATTCACTTACTATTTCATTTATCATCTCCAAATCTTTCACAATCATAACACCAATTTCTAAATTTTGCTCCAATTTAACCTCATACTTATTATCTAGCATAATCGTATGGTTTCTTTGTTACTTTTTTTTATGATACCAATTTTTAACACTTTTTTTATAATGATGCCAAAATTTCTTATTTGTTGTATATATTGGTGTTAACTTTTGTTTAAATGCAAATATCCACACCGTATACTCTTTTTTCTCATCATTTAACCTTACACAAAATCGTATCGCGTTTTGCTACTTTTTCCGATTAAGGTTTTTTTTTTTTTTTTTTTTAAGTGTTAGAGATAATGCGAAATCAATCATGGATTCGCTTAATAGTTCATTTATCATCTCCAAATTTTTCATAATCATAACACCACTTTCTAAATTTTGCACCTATTTAACATCATACATATTATCAAGCATAATCGAATGGTTTCTTTGCTACTTTTTTTTGATGACACCAGTTTTTAACAATTTTTTTAAAATGATGCAAAAATTTCTAATTTGTTTTCTATATTGGTGTGTTAACTTTTGTTTAGATGCAAATATCCTCACCGTATACTCTTTATTCTCATCATTTAACCTTACACAAAATCGTATCGCGTTTTGCTAATTTTTTCAGATTAAGATTTTTTATTTTTTTAAGTGTTGGAGATAACGCGAAATCAATCATGCATTCACTTACTAGTTCATTTATCATCTCCAAATCTTTCACAATCATAACACCACTTTCTAAATTTTACTCAAATTTAACCTCATACATATTATCTAGCATAATCATATGGTTTCTTTGCTACTTTTTTTTTATGATACCAATTTTTAATAATTTTTTTATAATGATGCCTAAATATCTTTTATATGTTGTCTATATTGGTGTGTTAACTTTTGTTTAGATGCAAATATCACACCGTATACTCTTTTTTCTCATCATTTAACCTTACCCAAAATCGTATCGCGTTTTGTTAATTTTTCCGATTAAGGTTTTTTTTTTTTTTTTTTTAAGTGTTGGAGATAACGCGAAATCAATTATGGCTTCACTTACTAGTTCATTTATCATCTCCAAATGTTTCACAATTATAACACCATTTTCTAAATTTTGCTCCTATTTAACCTCATACATATTATCTAGCATAATCGTATGGTTTATTTGCTACTTTTTTTTTATGACACCAGTCGTTAACAATTTTTTTAAAATGATGACAAAATTTCTTATTTGTTTTCTATATTGGTGTGTTAACTTTTGTTTAAATACAAATATCCATACCGTATAGTCTTTTATCTCCTCATTTAACATTACACAAAATCGTATCGCGTTTTGCTACTTTTTTCCGATTAAGATTTTTTATTTTTTTAAGTGTTGGAGATAACACGAAATCAATCATGGATTCACTTACTAGTTCATTTTTCATCTCCAAATCTTTCACAATCATAACACCACTTTCTAAATTTTGCTCCAATTTAACCTCATACATATTATCTAGCATAATCGTATTGTTTCTTTACTACTTTTTTTTAATGATACCAATTTTTAACAATTTTTTAATAATGATGCCAAAATTTCTTATTTGTTATCTATATTGGTGTGTTAACTTTTGTTTAGTTGCAAATATCCACACCGTATACTCTTTTTTCTCATCATTTAACCATACACAAAATCGTATCGCGTTTTGCTAATTTTTCCGATTAATGTTTTTTGTTTTTGTTTTTTTAAGTGTTGGAGATAACGCGAAATCAATCATGGATTCACTTACTAGTTCATTTATCATCTCCAAATCTTTCACAATCATAACACCACTTTCTAAATTTTGCTTCAATTTAACCTCATACATATTATCTAGCATTATCGTATGGTTTCTTTGCTACTTTTTTTTTTATGATAACAATTTTTTTATAATTATGCCAAAATTTCTTATTTGTTATCTATATTGGTGTGTTAACTTTTGTTTAGATGCAAATATCCACACCGTATACTCTTTTTTCTCATCATTTAACCTTACACAAAATCGCATCACGTTTTGCTATTTTTTTTCCGATTAAGGTTTTTTTTTTTTTTTTTTAATGTTGGAGATAACGCGAAATCAATCATGAATTCACTTAATAGTTCATTTGTCATCTCCAAATCTTTCACAATCATAACACCACTTTCTAAATTTTGCTCCAATTTATCCTCATACATATTATTTAGCATAATCGTATGGTTTCTTTGCTACTTTTTTTTGATGATACCAATTTTTAACAATTTTTTTATAATGATGCCAAAATTTATTATTTGTTGTCTATATTGGTGTGATAACTTTTCTTTAGATCCAAATATCCACACCGTATACTCTTTTTTCTCATCATTTAACCTTATACAAAATCGTATCGCGTTTTGCTACTTTTTTCCGATTAAGATTTTTAATTTTTTTATTTTTTTAAGTGTTGGAGATAACGCGAAATCAATCATGCATTCACTTACTAGTTCATTTATCATCTCTAAATCTTTCACAATCATAACACCACTTTCTAAATTTTGCACCTATTTAACATAATACATATTATCAAGCATAATCGTATGGTTTCTTTGCTACTTTTTTTTTATGACACCAGTTTTTAACAATTTTTTTAAAATGATGAAAAAATTTCTTATTTTTTTTCTATATTGGTGTGTTAACTTTTGTTTAGATGCAAATATCCATACCGTATAGTCTTTTATCTACTCATTTAACTTTACACAAAATCATATCGCGTTTTGCTACTTTTTTCCGATTAAGATTTTTTATTTTTTTATTTTTATAAATGTCCGAGATAACGCGAATTCAATCATAAATTCACTTACTAGTTCATTTATCATCTCCAAATCTTTCACAAATATAACACCATTTTCTAAATTTTACTCCAATTTAACCTCACACATATTATCTAGCATAATCGTATGGTTTCTTTGCTACTTTTTTTTATGATACCAATTTTTAACAATTTTTTTATAATGATGCCAAAATTTCTTATTTGTTGTCTATATTGGTGTGTTAACTTTTGTTTAGATGCAAATATCCACACCGTATACTCTTTTTCTCATCATTTAACCTTACACAAAATCGCATCACGTTTTGCTACTTTTTTACGATTAAGGTTTTTTTTTTTTTTTTTTTTTTAAATGTTGGAGATAACGCGAAATCAATCATGAATTCACTTACTAGTTCATTTATCATCTCCAAATCTTTCACAATCATAACACCACTTTCTAAATTTTGCTCCAATTTAACCTCATACATATTATTTAGCATAATCGTGTGGTTTCTTTGCTACTTTTTTTTTGATGATACCAATTTTTAACAATTTTTTTATAATGATGCCAAAATTCTTATTTGTTGTCAATATTGGTGTGTTAAATTTTGTTTAGATGCAAATATCCTCACCGTATACTCTTTTTTCTCATCTTTTAACCTTACACAAAATCGTATCGCGTTTTGCTACTTTTTCCGATTAAGGTTCTTTTTTTATTTTTTATTTTTTAAGTGTCGGAGATAACGCGAAATCAATCATTAATTCACTTACTAGTTCATTTATCATCTCCAAATATTTCACAATCATAACACTACTTTCTAAATTTTGCTCCAATTTAACCTCATACATATTATTTAGCATAATCGTATGGTTTCTTTGCTACTTTTTTTTGATGATACCAATTTTTAACAATTTTTTTATAATGATGCCAAAATTTCTTATTTGTTGTCTATATTGGTGTGTTAACTTTTGTTTAGATGCAAATATCCACACCGTATACTCTTTTTTCTCATCATTTAACCTTACACAAAATCGTATCTCATTTTGCTAATTTTTTTCGATTAAGGTTCTTTTTTTTTTTTAAAGTGTTAGAGATAACGCGAAATCAATCATGGATTCACTTACTTGTTCATTTATCATCTCCAAATCTTTCACAATCATAACACTACTTTCTAAATTTTCCACCTATTTAACCTCATACATATTATCAAGCATAATCGTATTTTTATTTGCTACTTTTTTTTCATGACACCAGTTTTTAACAATTTTTTTAAAATGATGCCAAAATTTCTTATTTGTTTTCTATATTGGTGTGTTAACTTTTGTTTAGATTCAAATATCCATACCGTATAGTCTTTTATCTCCTCATTTAACTTTACACAAAATCGTATCGCGTTTTGCTACTTTTTTCGGATTAAGATTTTTTTTTTTTTTTAAGTGTCGGAGATAACTCGAAATCAATCATGAATTCAATTACTAGTTCATTTATCATCTCCAAATATTTCACAAATATAACACCACTTTCTAAATTTTTCTCCAATTTAACCTCATACATATTATCTAGCATAATCGTATGGTTTCTTTGCTACTTTTTTTTTATGATACCAATTTTTAACAATTTTTTTATAATGATGCCAAAATTTCTTATTTGTTGTCTATATTGATGTGTTAACTTTTGTTTAGATGCAAATATCCACACCGTATACACTTTTTTCTCATCATTTAACCTTACACAAAACCGTATCGCGTTTTGCTACTTTTTTCCGATTAAGATTTTTTATTTTTTATTTTTTTATTTTTTTAAGTGTTAGAGATAACGCGAAATCAATCATGCATTCACTTACTAGTTCATTTATCATCTCTAAATCTTTCACAATCATAACATCACTTTCTAAATTTTGCACCTATTTAACATCATACATATTATCAAGCATAATCGTATGGTTTCTTTGATACTATTTTTTTTTTTTACACCAGTTTTTAACAATTTTTTTAAAATGATGCAAAAATTTCTTATTTGTTTTCTATATCGGTGTGTTAACTTTTGTTTTGATGCAAATATCCATACCGTATAGTCTTTTATCTCCTCATTTAACTTTACACAAAATCGTATCGCGTTTTGCTACTTTTTTCCGATTAAGATTTTTTATTTTTTTATTTTTTTAAATGTCAGAGATAATGCGAAATCAATCATGAATTCACTTACTAGTTCATTTATCATCTCCAAATCTTTCACAAATATAACACCACTTTCTAAATTTTACTCCAATTTAACCTCACACATATTATCTAGCATAATCGTATGGTTTCTTTGCTACTTTTTTTTATGATACCAATTTTTAACAATTTTTTTATAATGATGCCAAAATTTCTTATTTGTTGTCTACATTGGTGTCTTAACTTTTGTTTAGATGCAAATATCCACACCGTATACTCTTTTTTCTCATCATTTAACCTTACACAAAATCGCATCGCGTTTTGCTACTTTTTTCCGATTAAGTTTTAGTTTTTTTTTTAAATGTTGAAGATAACGCGAAATCAATCATGAATTCACTTACTAGTTCATTTATCATCTCCAAATCTTTCACAATCATAACACCACTTTCTAAATTTTGCTCCAATTTAACCTCATACATATTATTTAGCATAATCGTATGGTTTCTTTGCTACTTTTTTTTTATGATACCAATTTTTAACAATTTTTTTATAATGATGCCAAAATTCTTATTTGTTGTCTATATTGGTGTGTTAAATTTTGTTTAGATGCAAATATCCACACCGTATACTCTTTTTTCTTATCTTTTAACCTTACACAAAATCGTATCGCGTTTTGCTACTTTTCCGATTAAGGTTCTTTTTTTTTTTTTTTTTTTTTTTTTTTTTTTAAGTGTCTGAGATAACGCGAAATCAATCATGAATTCACTTACAGTTCATTTATCATCTCCAAATCTTTCACAATCATAACACCACTTTCAAAATTTTGCTCCAATTTAACCTCATACATATTATTTAGCATAATCGTATGGTTTCTTTGCTACTTTTTTTTGATGATACCAATTTGTAACAATTTTTTTATAATGATGCCAAAATTTCTTATATGTTGTCTATATTGGTGTGTTAACTTTTGTTTAGATGCAAATATCCACAACGTATACTCTTTTTTCTCATCTTTTAACCTTACACAAAATCGTATCGTTTTTTCCTACTTTTTCCGATTAAGGTTCTTTTTTTTTTATTTTTTAAGTGTCAGAGATAACGCGAAATCTATCATGAATTCACTTACTAGTTCATTTATCATCTCCAAATCTTTCACAATCATAACAACACTTTCTATATTTTGCTCCAATTTAACCTCATACATATTATTTAGCATAATCATATTGTTTCTTTACTACTTTTTTTTTATGATACCAATTTTTAACAATTTTTTTATAATGATGCCTAAATATCTTTTATATGTTGTCTATATTGGTGTGTTAACTTTTGTTTAGATGCAAATATCACACCGTATACTCTTTTTTCTCATCATTTAACCTTACCCAAAATCGTATCGCGTTTTGTTACTTTTTCCGATTAAGGTTTTTTTTTTTTTTTTTTAAGTGTTGGAGATAACGCGAAATCAATTATGGCTTCACTTACTAGTTCATTTATCATCTCCAAATGTTTCACAATTATAACACCATTTTCTAAATTTTGCTCCTATTTAACCTCATACATATTATCTAGCATAATCGTATGGTTTATTTGCTACTTTTTTTTATGACACCAGTCGTTAACAATTTTTTTAAAATGATGACAAAATTTCTTATTTGTTTTCTATATTGGTGTGTTAACTTTTGTTTAAATACAAATATCCATACCGTATAGTCTTTTATCTCCTCATTTAACATTACACAAAATCGTATCGCGTTTTGCTACTTTTTTCCGATTAAGATTTTTTATTTTTTTAAGTGTTGGAGATAACACGAAATCAATCATGGATTCACTTACTAGTTCATTTTTCATCTCCAAATCTTTCACAATCATAACACCACTTTCTAAATTTTGCTCCAATTTAACCTCATACATATTATCTAGCATAATCGTATTGTTTCTTTACTACTTTTTTTTAATGATACCAGTTTTTAACAATTTTTTAATAATGATGCCAAAATTTCTTATTTGTTATCTATATTGGTGTGTTAACTTTTGTTTAGTTGCAAATATCCACACCGTATACTCTTTTTTCTCATCATTTAACCATACACAAAATCGTATCGCATTTTGCTAGTTTTTTCCGCTTAAGGTTCTTTTTTTTTCTTTTTTTTTTAAGTGTTAGAGATAACACGAAATCAATCATGGATTCACTTACTAGTTCATTTATCATCTCCAAATCTTTCACAATCATAACACCACTTTCAAAATTTTTTCTCCAATTTAACCTCATACATATTATCTAGCATAATCGTATAGTTTCTTAGCTATTTTTTTTTATGATACCAATTTTTAACAATTTTTTTATAATGATGCCAAAATTTCTTATTTGTTGTCTATATTGGTGTGATAACTTTTGTTTAGATCCAAATATCTACACCGTATACTCTTTTTTCTCATCATTTAACTTTATACAAAATCGTATCGCGTTTTGCTACTTTTTTCCGATTAAGATTTTTTATTTTTTATTTTTTTAAGTGTTGGAGATAACGCGAAATCAATCATGCATTCACTTACTAGTTCATTTATCATCTCTAAATCTTTCACAATTATAACACCACTTTCTAAATTTTACACCTATTTAACATAATACATATTATCAAGCATAACACCACTTTTTTATGACACCAGTTTTTAACAATTTTTTTAAAATGATGCAAAAATTTCTTATTTGTTTTTATATTGGTGTGTTAACTTTTGTTTAGATGCAAATATCCATACCGTATAGTCTTTTATCTCCTCATTTAACTTTACACAAAATCGTATCGCGTTTTGCTACCTTTTTCCGATTAAGATTTTTTATTTTTTTAAATGTCGGAGATAACGCGAAATCAATCATAAATTCACTTACTAGTTCATTTATCATCTCCAAATATTTCACAAATACAACACCACTTTCTAAATTTTATTCCAATTTAACCTCACACATATTATCTAGCATAATCGTATGGTTTCTTTGCTACTTTTTTTGATGATACCAATTTTTAACAATTTTTTTATAATGATGCCAAAATTTCTTATTTGTTGTCTATATCGGTGTGTTAACTTTTGTTTAGATGCAAATATCCACACTGTATACTCTTTTTTCTCATCATTTAACCTTACACAAAATCGCATCACGTTTTGCTACTTTTTTCCGATTAAGGGTTTTTTTTTTTTTTTAAATGTTGGAGATAACGCGAAATCAATCATGAATTCACTTACTAGTTCATTTATCGTCTCCAAATCTTTCACAATCATAACACCACTTTCTAAATTTTGCTCCAATTTAACCTCATACATATTATTTAGCATAATCGTTTGGTTTCTTTGCTACTTTTTTTTTATGATACCAAATTTTAACAATTTTTTTATAATGATGCCAAAATTCTTCTTTGTTGTCAATATTGGTGTGTTAAATTTTGTTTAGATGCAAATATCCTCACCGTATACTTTTTTTTCTCATCTTTTAACCTTACACAAAATCGTATCGCGTTTTGCTACTTTTTCCGATTAAGGTTCTTTTATTTTTTTATTTTTTTAAATGTCGGAGATAACGCGAAATCAATCATAAATTCACTTACTAGTTCATTTATCATCTCCAAATCTTTCACAAATATAACACCACTTTCTAAATTTTACTCCAATTTAACCTCACACATATTATCAAACATAATCGTATGGTTTCTTTGCTACTTTTTTTTTATGATACCAATTTTTAACAATTTTTTTATAATGATGCCAAAATTTCTTATTTTTTGTCTATATCGGTGTGTTAACTATTGTTTAGATGTAAATATCCACACCGTCTAGTCTTTTTTCTCATCATTTAACCTTACACAAAATCGCATCACGCTTTGCTACTTTTTTCCGATTAAGGGTTTTTTTTTTTTTTTTAAATGTTGGAGATAAAGCGAAAGCAATCATGAATTCACTTACAAGTTCATTTATCATCTCCAAATATTTCACAATCATAACACCACTTTCTAAATTTTGCTCCAATTTAACCTCATACATATTATTTAGCATAATCGTATGGTTTCTTTGCTACTTTTTTTTTGATGATACCAAATTTTAACAATTTTTTTATAATGATGCCAAAATTCTTCTTTGTTGTCAATATTGGTGTGTTAAATTTTGTTTAGATGCAAACATCCTCACCGTATACTCTTTTTTCTCATCTTTTAACCTTACACAAAATCGTATCGCGTTTTGCTACTTTTTCCGATTAAGGTTCTTTTTTTTATTTTTTATTTTTTAAGTGTCGGAGATAACGCGAAATCAATCATGAATTCACTTACTAGTTCATTTATCATCTCCAAATATTTCACAATCATAACACCACTTTCTAAATTTTGCTCCAATTTAACCTCATACATATTATTTAGCATAATCGTATGGTTTCTTTGCTACTTTTTTTTTGATGATACCAATTTTTAACAATTTTTTTATAATGATGCCAAAATTTCTTATTTGTTGTCTATATTGGTGTGTTAACTTTTGTTTAGATGCAAATATCCACACCGTATACTCTTTTTTCTCATCTTTTAACCATACTCAAAATCGTATCGCGTTTTGCTACTTTTTCTAATTAAGGTTCTTTTTTTTATGTTTTTATTTTTTAAGTGTGTCGGAGATAACGCGAAATCAATCATGCATTCACTTACTAGTTCATTTATCATCTTCAAATCTTTCAAAATCATAACACCACTTTCTAAATTTTGCTCCAATTTAACCTCATACTAATTATCTAGCATAATCGTATGGTTTCTTTGCTCCTTTTTTTTATGATACCAATTTTCAACAATTTTTTATAATGATGTCAAAATTTCTTATTTGTTGACTATATTGGTGTGTTAAATTTTGTTTAGATGCAAATATCCACACTGTATACTCTTTTTTCTCATCATTTAACCTTACACAAAATCGTATCACGTTTTGCTACTATTTCCGATTAAGGGTTGTTTTTTTTTTTTTTAAGTGTTAGAGATAATGCGAAATCAATCATGGATTCACTTACAAGTTCATTTATTATCTCCAAATCTTTCACAATCATAACACTACTTTCTAAATTTTGCACCTATTTAACATCATACATATTATCAAGCATAATCGTAAGGTTTCTTTGCTACTTTTTTTTATGATACCAATTTTTAACACTTTTTTTTAATGATGCCAAAATTTCATATTTGTTGTCTATATTGGAGTTAACTTTTGTTTAGATGCAAATATCCACACCGTATACTCTTTTTTCTCATCATTTAACATTACACAAAATCGTATCGCGTTTTGCTACTTTTTTCGGATTAAGATTTTTATTTTTTTTAAGTGTCGGAGATAACTCGAAATCAATCATGAATTCAATTACTAGTTCATTTATCATCTCCAAATATTTCACAAATTTAACACCATTTTCTAAATTTTACTCCAATTTAACCTCATACATATTATCTAGCATAATCGTATGGTTTCTTTGCTACTTTTTTTTTATGATACCAATTTTTAACAATTTTTTTATAATGATGCCAAAATTTCTTATTTGTTGTCTATATTGGAGTTAACTTTTGTTTAGATGCAAATATCCACACCGTATACTCTTTTTTCTCATCATTTAACCTTACACAAAATCGTATCGCGTTTTGCTAATTTTTCCGATTAATGTTTTTTGTTTTTGTTTTTTTAAGTGTTGGAGATAACGCGAAATCAATCATGGATTCACTTACTAGTTCATTTATCATCTCCAAATATTTCACAATTATAACACCACTTTCTAAATTTTGCTTCAATTTAACCTCATACAAATTATCTAGCATAATCGTATGGTTTCTTTGCTACTTTTTTTTTTATGATAACAATTTTTTTATAATTATGCCAAAATTTCTTATTTGTTGTCTATATTGGTGTGTTAACTTTTGTTTAGATGCAAATATCCACACCGTATACTCTTTTTTCTCATCATTTAACCTTACACAAAATCGCATCACGTTTTGCTATTTTTTTCCGATTAAGGTTTTTTTTTTTTTTTTAATGTTGGAGATAACGCGAAATCAATCATGAATTCACTTAATAGTTCATTTATCATCTCCAAATCTTTCACAATCATAACACCACTTTCTAAATTTTGCTCCAATTTATCCTCATACATATTATTTAGCATAATCGTATGGTTTCTTTGCTACTTTTTTTTGATGATACCAATTTTTAACAATTTTTTTATAATGATGCCAAAATTTATTATTTGTTGTCTATATTGGTGTGATAACTTTTCTTTAGATCCAAATATCCACACCGTATACTCTTTTTTCTCATCATTTAACCTTATACAAAATCGTATCGCGTTTTGCTACTTTTTTCCGATTAAGATTTTTAATTTTTTTTATTTTTTTAAGTGTTGGAGATAACACGAAATCAATCATGCATTCACTTACTAGTTCATTTATCATCTCTAAATCTTTCACAATCATAA
Organism: Helichrysum umbraculigerum; assembly: GCA_949592205.1. Taxonomy (NCBI): domain Eukaryota; kingdom Viridiplantae; phylum Streptophyta; class Magnoliopsida; order Asterales; family Asteraceae; genus Helichrysum; species Helichrysum umbraculigerum. The sequence continues at coordinate 141,691,445 of CATIUR010000004.1, read as the reverse complement.
CACCACTTTCTAAATTTTGCACCTATTTAACATAATACATATTATCAAGCATAATCGTATGGTTTCTTTGCTACTTTTTTTTTATGACACCAGTTTTTAACAATTTTTTTAAAATGATGAAAAAATTTCTTATTTTTTTTCTATATTGGTGTGTTAACTTTTGTTTAGATGCAAATATCCATACCGTATAGTCTTTTATCTACTCATTTAACTTTACACAAAATCATATCGCGTTTTGCTACTTTTTTCCGATTAAGATTTTTTATTTTTTTATTTTTATAAATGTCCGAGATAACGCGAAATCAATCATAAATTCACTTACTAGTTCATTTATCATCTACAAATCTTTCACAAATATAACACCATTTTCTAAATTTTACTCCAATTTAACCTCACACATATTATCTAGCATAATCGTATGGTTTCTTTGCTACTTTTTTTATGATACCAGTTTTTAACAATTTTTTTATAATGATGCCAAAATTTCTTATTTGTTGTCTATATTGGTGTTTTAACTTTTGTTTAGATGCAAATATCCACACCGTATACTCTTTTTTCTCATCATTTAACCTTAGACAAAATCGCATCACGTTTTGCTACTTTTTTCCGATTAAGGTTTTTTTTTTTTTTTTTTTTTTTTTTTTTAAATGTTGGAGATAACGCGAAATCAATCATGAATTCACTTACTAGTTCATTTATCATCTCCAAATCTTTCACAATCATAACGCCACTTTCTAAATTTTGCTCCAATTTAACCTCATACATATTATTTAGCATAATCGTGTGGTTTCTTTGCTACTTTTTTTTGATGATACCAATTTTTAACAATTTTTTTATAATGATGCCAAAATTCTTATTTGTTGTCAATATTGGTGTGTTAAATTTTGTTTAGATGCAAATATCCTCACCGTATACTCTTTTTTCTCATCTTTTAACCTTACACAAAATCGTATCGCGTTTTGCTACTTTTTCCGATTAAGGTTCTTTTTTTTTATTTTTTATTTTTTAAGTGTCGGAGATAAAGCGAAATCAATCATTAATTCACTTACTAGTTCATTTATCATCTCCAAATATTTCACAATCATAACACCATTTTCTAAAGTTTGCTCCAATTTAACCTCATACATATTATTTAGCATAATCGTATGGTTTCTTTGCTACTTTTTTTTGATGATACCAATTTTTAACAATTTTTTTATAATGATGCCAAAATTTCTTATTTGTTGTCTATATTGGTGTGTTAACTTTTGTTTAGATGCAAATATCCACACCGTATACTCTTTTTTCTCATCATTTAACCTTACACAAAATCGTATCGCATTTTGCTACTTTTTTTCGATTAAGGTTCTTTTTTTTTTTTAAAGTGTTAGAGATAACGCGAAATCAATCATGGATTCACTTACTTGTTCATTTATCATCTCCAAATCTTTCACAATCATAACACTACTTTCTAAATTTTCCACCTATTTAACCTCATACATATTATCAAGCATAATCGTATTTTTATTTGCTACTTTTTTTTCATGACACCAGTTTTTAACAATTTTTTTAAAATGATGCCAAAATTTCTTATTTGTTTTCTATATTGGTGTGTTAACTTTTGTTTAGATTCAAATATCCATACCGTATAGTCTTTTATCTCCTCATTTAACTTTACACAAAATCGTATCGCGTTTTGCTACTTTTTTCGGATTAAGATTTTTATTTTTTTTTAAGTTTCGGAGATAACTCGAAATCAATCATGAATTCAATTACTAGTTCATTTATCATCTCCAAATATTTCACATATATAACACCACTTTCTAAATTTTTCTCCAATTTAACCTCATACATATTATCTAGCATAATCGTATGGTTTCTTTGCTACTTTTTTTTTATGATACCAATTTTTAACAATTTTTTTATAATGATGCCAAAATTTCTTATTTGTTGTCTATATTGGTGTGTTAACTTTTGTTTAGATGCAAATATCCACACCGTATACTCTTTTTTCTCATCATTTAACCTTACACAAAACCGTATCGCGTTTTGCTACTTTTTTCTGATTAAGATTTTTTATTTTTTATTTTTTTATTTTTTTAAGTGTTAGAGATAACGCGAAATCAATCATGCATTCACTTACTAGTTCATTTATCATCTCTAAATCTTTCACAATCATAACATCACTTTCTAAATTTTGCACCTATTTAACATCATACATATTATCAAGTATAATCGTATGGTTTTTTTGATACTATTTTTTTTTTTTACACCAGTTTTTAACAATTTTTTTAAAATGATGCAAAAATTTCTTATTTGTTTTCTATATTGGTGTGTTAACTTTTGTTTGGATGCAAATATCCATACCGTATAGTCTTTTATCTCCTCATTTAACTTTACACAAAATCGTATCGCGTTTTGCTACTTTTTTCCGATTAAGATTTTTTATTTTTTTATTTTTTTAAATGTCAGAGATAACGCGAAATCAATCATGAATTCACTTACTAGTTCAATTATCATATCCAAATCTTTCACAAATATAACACCACTTTCTAAATTTTACTCCAATTTAACCTCACACATATTATCTAGCATAATCGTATGGTTTCTTTGCTACTTTTTTTTTATGATACCAATTTTTAACAATTTTTTTATAATGATGCCCAAATTTCTTATTTGTTGTCTACATTGGTGTCTTAACTTTTGTTTAGATGCAAATATCCACACCGTATACTCTTTTTTCTCATCATTTAACCTTACACAAAATCGCATCGCGTTTTGCTACTTTTTTCCGATTAAGTTTTAGTTTTTTTTTTAAATGTTGAAGATAACGCGAAATCAATCATGAATTCACTTACTAGTTCATTTATCATCTCCAAATCTTTCACAATCATAACACCACTTTCTAAATTTTACTCCAATTTAACCTCATACATATTATTTAGCATAATCGTATGGTTTCTTTGCTACTTTTTTTTTATGATACCAATTTTTAACAATTTTTTTATAATGATGCCAAAATTCTTATTTGTTGTCTATATTGGTGTGTTAAATTTTGTTTAGATGCAAATATCCACACCGTATACTCTTTTTTCTTATCTTTTAACCTTACACAAAATCGTATCGCGTTTTGCTACTTTTTCCGATTAAGGTTCTTTTTTTTTTTTTTTTTTTTTTTTAGTGTGTCTGAGATAACGCGAAATCAATCATGAATTCACTTACAGTTCATTTATCATCTCCAAATCTTTCACAATCATAACACCACTTTCAAAATTTTGCTCCAATTTAACCTCATACATATTATTTAGCATAATTGTATGGTTTCTTTGCTACTTTTTTTTGATGATACCAATTTGTAACAATTTTTTTATAATGATGCCAAAATTTCTTATATGTTGTCTATATTGGTGTGTTAACTTTTGTTTAGATGCAAATATCCACAACGTATACTCTTTTTTCTCATCTTTTAACCTTACACAAAATCGTATCGTTTTTTCCTACTTTTTCCGATTAAGGTTCTTTTTTTTTTATTTTTTAAGTGTCAGAGATAACGCGAAATCTATCATGAATTCACTTACTAGTTCATTTATCATCTCCAAATCTTTCACAATCATAACAACACTTTCTATATTTTGCTCCAATTTAACCTCAAACATATTATTTAGCATAATCATATGGTTTCTTTGCTAGTTTTTGTTTATGATACCAATTTTTAATAAATTTTTTATAATGATGCCAAAATTTCTAATTTGTTGTATATATTGGTGTGTTAACTTTTGTTTAGAAGCAAATATCCACACCGTATACTCTTTTTTCCCATCTTTTAACCTTACACAAAATCGTATTGCGTTTTGCTACTTTCTCCGATTAAGGTTTTTTTTTTTTTTTTTTTTTTTTAAGTGTTAGAGATAATGCGAAATCAATCATGGATTCACTTACAAGTTCATTTATCATCTCCAAATCTTTCACAATCATAACATCACTTTCTAAATTTTGCACCTATTTAACCTCATACATATTATCAGGCATAATCGTATGGTTTATTTGCAACAATTTTTTTAAAATAATGCAAAATTTTCTTATTTGTTTTCTATATTGGTGTGTTAACTTTTTTTAGTTGTAAATATCCATAACGTATAGTCTTTTATCTCCTCATTTAACTTTACACAAAATCGTATCGAGTTTTGCTACTTTTTTCCGATTAAGATTTTTTATTTTTTTAAGTGTCGGAGATAACGCGAAATCAATCATGAATTCACTTACTAGTTCATTTATCATCTCCAAATCTTTCACAAATATAACACCACTTTCTAAATTTTACTCCAATTTAACCTCATACATATTATCTAGCATAATAGTATGGTTTCTTTGCTACTTATTTTTGATGATACCAATTTTTAACAATTTTTTAATAATGATGCCAAAATTTCTTATTTGTTGTCTATATTGGTGTGTTAACTTTTGTTTAGATGCAAATATCCACACCGTATACTCTTTTTTTCTCATCATTTAACCTTACACAAAATCGTATTTTGCTACTTTTTTCCGATTAATATTTTTTACTTTTTATTTTTTTAAGTGTTGGAGATAACGCGAAATCAATCTTGTATTCACTTACCAGTTCATTTATCATCTCCAAATCTTTCACAATCATAACACCACTTTCTAAATTTTGCACCTATTTAACATCATACATATTATCAAGCAAAATCGTATGGTTTATTTGCAATTTTTTTTTGATGACACCAGTTTTTAACAATTTTTTTAAAATGATGCAAAAATTTCTTATTTGTTTTCTATATTGGTGTGTTAACTTTTGTTTAGATGCAAATATCCATTCCGTATATGTCGCACCCCGTCTAAAGCGGAAACAACGGGATATAACGACGATAGGATCACAACACATAATTATAAAGAATATATATGAAAATAAAACTCCAATGTGTTATGATACTTGTAACATGAATAGTGGTTCACGCTACGCGTACATATCTACAAGGAAACAAATTAGCAAACAAACATCCCACAATATAAATGTTAAGGCAAAATACGCCTTTCTCAAGCCACCGAAATACTAAAACCAAATGTCATATGTCTTGAAGTAACACTTAATGCAACCTAAACGGTCCACTAAGTTTTCTTGTCCTCAACTTTAGTTCCACTAGTGCTACCTGAAAAGATATGCTCAAAAACGTCAACACACATGTGTTGGTGAGTTTCGTAGGTTTGAAACAAGACACCAGAAAATAAACATTTTGCTGTGATAATGAACTGTGTAGGACAATGCAATAGAAATGTACACAAATGTGAAATAATGCAGCCAATGTAACCTCAATGCACGGTAATCACTCCACAAAGAAGTAAAACTGACTGTAAACAACCGATCCCAATGTACGGCAAATACCCCACAAGGAAGTACAACACGAATGTAAACAACAACCTCAATGTATGGCAAATACTCCACAAGGAAGTACAGCACGAATGTAAACAACAACCTCAATGTACGGCAAATACTCCACAAGGAAGTACAGCACGAATGTAAGCAACAACCAAAAGCACATTAGTCACATAGTGTCACACATTTCAAGCATATGTCCAAAATGAAAATGAATGTAATCACAGCATGAAAACAATTGATAAAACATGTGAGCATACTTTTCCCTCAATTTAAAAATATGTAAATGAAAACGGGGCCACGAAAACTCACCTTAAATAACAAAGCAAGTATCGTCTCAAAATGAATCCACCAAAAAGTACGTCAATCTACAAATAAATTCATATAGATTAATAACCTAGGCAAAACTATACCTAGTTATTATATCCTAGTTGATTGTTTTAATTTACCATACATTTAAACCAACTTCTTCAAGTAAATAATAAAATATGAAACCTTGTTAAATCTTAACTTTAAAACCTTTCTAATGTTATCATATAATTAGAGTATAACACTTATTATATAAGGATATGATAAAAGACGATTGAGACATGACTATTTGTAACAACTAAAACCCCTTTACATAACTCATTCTTTTTAAATTAAATATATAAATTAAATCTTAACATTTTATAAATGTGATTTGTTTACAGAAAAGTATAGCCTTAAACATACTTTACAACTCCCAAAATACTAAAGAACAATTGGATCAAACCGAAATATGTTTAACCAAGTTTTTCTGAAAATTCGTGATACACAAAAACAGTTTACAAAATAATTTCTATAAAATCGTTCGTTGCTTTTTAGAGCCCGAAACCTCGCAATTCCATGTAAAATTTCGAAATCTACAACTTTCGTGTTTTGGCTGAAGCCTGAAAACAAACGGAATTAGGTCAAAACCGCCGTCGATCACAACAGAAAAATTTGGACAGATTTTGCGTTTAACGACACTAGACTTTCGGTTTGCAAACACTTATTTTACCCAACATATTCATATCCCAAACATATAAATCGACCCACATATACATCTATTTCAGAAAATATTAAAACAAAATAAAAAAATACATTGATTAGGGTTTATGATTATACCTACGAAGAACACAAACACGTACACACCAAGCAACTCACGGATTCGATTCTTGATTCTTTCGCCTCTCTTTTTTTTTTCTCTCTTCGTCAACAACAATAAAAACCAGGGACGATTGTTCTCTTTTTTTATCTATTTTATTTACTTAATGGGTTTAAAAGAGTTTAGGGTTATTACTAACAACTTGGTGATCAAGTTTAAATGTGTTTGGGCCGGTCTATTATTTTTGTTTCTTGTATCTCGGCACACACACTGACACACAGATCCACAACAAGATACAATCTTAATAATTGTTATTTTATGACTATTTAATTGATTATAATTAACATTATTATATTAATCTTTTAGTAATATATTAACATTATTATATTACTTGCAATATGAGACAAAACGTTTACCATGATTTTATTTTATATTATTATTATTGTAGTATTATTTTTTTTATATATTATATTCCTAATTATTATTATATTATTTCATTATTATTATCCTAACTTCTAATTTAACCGCGTACAAGTATTGATTCGAGTTTTGAACACTATATGAGAATTAAATTTCTCACATAGTTTGGAATATGAAGTACTTGATTAATTTCCCCAATAATTCCACTCAAGTAAAATAAAATAAGAAATGTTTAATAAAAACGAACCTATGAATAGAGTTTTGGTGACGGATGTCACAGTATCCCCCCGTTTAAGGAATTTCGTCCCGAAATTCAATCGAAATTATTATTGAAAACGTTATTATGTAATGGACATGGTTTTCAAGTTTCTTATGATTCTCTCGTTCCCATGTGATTTCAAATTTTCACCTAACGTTATATCTAATCTTTACCGGTTCTATGACAAAGTATTGTTTTAAACTCCATCTCAACTTTATTCTATTACAATTTACTTTTAAGAGACTCATCACTTATTATGTATTGCGAATTTTGTTTGTTCCATCCGTCCCTTCGATTGATAGGTTATCGAACCTATCTTTCAAACGTATAGTAGGAATTTGTTTAGTCCGTTAAGAAAGTAAACGAAATTGGTGTTTGTAAATCTTGCGTTCTCAACATCAAAAAGGCTCTTTCTTGATTCCAAATACCGTCGTGTGGTTAATTTCTATGGTTTTATACTAGACTTGGATTTCTCGAAGTTTATTTAGGTTGTGTAGCCCTCCATACATGGGGCTTACACATGGAAGGCTTGTAGTTGAACTATAGGCATGGAAGAGTAGACGATTATTAAGGAATGGTCTTGACCCAATGAGTGAAAGATATTGGTTCTTTACACAAGCTTAAGGTGTGTTGATTCTACAGAGTTTGTATGAGGATCTCACATCGAGAATCGTGTTTAACGCGGAACAATCGCCATTAGATTCAACTTAAAGTATTAAAATTTAGACCATGAGTCCAACAATTAAACTTGTATAGTATTTTCAATTTGTCATACGTGTGTTGTATATTAAATTTTAATCTCTTACGGATTTAAGTAAGTTTGTTGATTGTTAAATCTATTGTGTTTTAGATGTTGATTATTTTTTTTTTAATTTTTTTTATTTTTTTACATTCGTAGGTGAGAGTAACAATATTTATGTGCTAGGATTGTGTTGCCAAGAAAAATCAATCCACAATGTCACCAAAGGAAGAAAATTCGTATGCACAAAAGTATTTCTTTGTGAGGTTATAAAAGTTAACTTGTATAAGGGGTGAGTAAGTGTGAACTTAGATTTTATCCTAAAATCTGAGTGGCTTGGATTTTGGCTAATCTCATAGTTATATGTTCTCGCGCATCAAAATTTCATTATTTAAGGACTTGGTAAAATTCCCGTGCTATGCCGCGGTAAATAAGTACGAAGTAAGTAGTTGTGATTGATATTGATAGCTGACCATTCTGTGAATGAAAGAATGAATAATAATAGTTGTTATTGGTGGTCATCACAAATGTTAAATTTATGATATGAAATAGTATATAAAAGATTATCTTAATAAGTGGCGCCTTAGGATTCACAGATTGTTTGAATTAATTATGAGAAATTTCCATATACTACCATAGTGTGGAATATCTATTTGGTTATTTGCTCACATTTCAAAGACAATAGCTTCCAAACTTGTTGAATGAATAATAATATAAGAAAAAAATTTAAATCTTATACTGGTCCAAGCTTCTTTTTTTTTTTTTTTTGAGGAAAGTAAAGTAATAAATTTTGTTTAATATAGTGAAGGTAGTTTGGTCCTTTCACAACTTTGAAACTTATAAGTCTAAAATGAAATGGATAAGTCATTTATATGGAAGTATAGATATAGATGGAAAATAATCTTTGGGGTGGGTGTTGGCAGGTTAGTGCCGTACCACGTGTTTCATCGTGTCCACTGGTTCCTCCATGTCGTTTTGTATTATTTCCAGCAAGTTTTCAACTAAGTTTATCCCCCCGTTTACGCTCGTGCTGTGTTTTTTTTTTTCAAAAATTTTCATAACTATTGGTGAAAGAAATGTGTTGTTTAGCTTAAGCTTTATTGATGTTTAGATGTCGACTATAATCAAAGTTTGATTCCGTTTGAAGGCAGAATTGGTTCTTTAGTTTGGAGTAATCCCCTTTTATGTTTCAATTTGATAACGCTAGTAATATACCCTCACACAATGCGATGGTCAACGAAAGAACATCGATCAGAGATATCATACGTACATATTTAGATTTAAGGCCGATGCCTTATGTGAACTGTTCTATTGATTCCCTACCGATCGATTTTTTTTTATATTATTATTTTTTTTTATATTATTATTTTTTTTTTCGTGGATATCTTGATTTTCACTTTGTAATTATTTTTGATTAGATCTCGAGATCATTTCACTGAACATTTTTTTTTTTTTTTGAGATAATTTTTAAGATCCACAGTCTCATTTCGTATGGATTAATAGGGAACCATTCTCATGTTAGTGCACAATATGGCATAAGATACGTGAATTCATTTCAACGTGTCAACAAACGATTTCCTCATGATTTCCTCTTGTCCATTTCATCGGTGAACTTGTTATACTCGTGGAGATTATGAACGCTCATTGGTTTTGTATTTCCTTTTGACTTAGTGATAACCAAATGTTATTGTTGATTAAGTTCTTAATGTTAGGTGACACAATAAAATAGTTTCATTATTGGAGCTGGGCATTTGTAAATCTCAAATTCAACGTCTATCTCGTTATTTGAATCTCTCTTAGAATAGTTACAACTGAGAATTTCTTCGATTTTATACCAACATTATGAGTGAATTTTCCCCTTGAGAGCTGATGCGATGATGTGTCATGTAGAAATGAAATATATTACAAAGCTTGAAGCACTAAATTTTTAGTTGTAGACATTAAAGGAAATGGAGGTTATTATGTTATATTGTTTGATTTATTTTCAGATATGGGAGGGTAGTAAATCATAATTGTTACATGTTCCAAGACATAGAGGGTTTCAAAATGGTATAATTTATTTTGGGTACCAACGATTTTAGTAGGAGAATCTTAAGCCATCACTTAAATAGATCATCAATGGTTATATATTTTAGTTGAGAGGGCCATTGAATAGGTTGACTTAACCTTCTTTTTCGTTCAAACCCCTTTCATTAAGTAGTATTGATAATAACGGGTTGGTTTGTAACACCCGCATAATTAGGATAATTAATTATGCCTAATTGTTTGTAATTATTTGTAATTAGTATGTAATAGGACTAATTACAGACTCTATTTGTATATATATAAGGTGATTTATATATATGTGCGCATACTTACGCGATTTGGTTAAATCGTACGCAATTTAAATCGAATGTATTTCGATTCTATTTTATATGGACGTTGGTGACAAATTTTATTAAATAACGGTTTATGTCAAAAATATTATTATTATAATATTTCGTAGCGAACAATCAGAAATTTACATAATCTAAAACGTAAAACGCGCAAACCAAATAAAACAAATATTAACTTATAACTCGAATATAAAGTGATTAGCAAAATATTTAAATAAACTGTCGCGTAAATATTTCGTAAAATAAAATGTACCAATTAATATATAAAATAATTATTTAACGTTTAAACGACGGAACAAACGAACACCGCACGGAGAACGGGGACTGGAAAATGGGAGATAACCTCCCATTCTCCCACACTTTTCTTTCATTTCTTTCTTTTTCTCTATCTCTCCTCCATCATTTCTCTCTCTATATTCATCATCACCAACCTCACAAATCCAACAAATACTACCACTAAACGCACTCGGATCTCATCATCTCTTTGGAATAAAAGACTCACCGCGACACGATCTATCACGCTATCTTTTCGGATTTCTCATCCGACGATTTGTAAGTTTCCGACAAATCCCGACATCTCTCGTTTTTGATCATTTTTACTAGTTTATGGTTTTGATAGGCTTAAAATGTTCATATGAGGGTTGGGTAAAAGAATCGGACCAAACGGAAACCCGAAAACACGTTTTTGTCTTGAAATCCGTCGAACAGGTTGAAGTGTCGCAGGAATACCAAAAACAGTGCTAGCGACACTGAGTGTCGCTATGCCTCTCTGACGCCCTTATAGCGTCACTTCTTAAGTGTCGCTATAATCTTGATACCGACACTCCTTAAGTGTCGCCTATTACCTTTTGTGATCTTTACCCGTCACTATGATAGTGACGCCTATACTTATACTTACCGACACTTCCCTAGTGCCGCTAGACCTTATTACCCGACACTTCCGAAGTGTCGCATACTATTTAAAACTTCTACTTATACGGCACTAAACTAGTGCCGCAGTTATCCTAATACCGACACTTCCATAGTGCCGCCATCTTTGTTACCCGACACTATATAACGTCACTATCTAAGTGCCGCCTTACTATTTTACCCGACACTTCTTTAGTGTCGCTATACTACACGTCACTTCTTAAGTGACGCCCGAATGTCCGAAATTATTATATTATACGACACTCCATAAGTGACGCCGTTATGCTGAACCCGTCACTTCTTAAGTGACGCACACTATGATACGCGACACTTCGTCAGTGACGCATGACCTGTCTACCCGACACTTCCCCCGACACTGTCTCAGTGTCGCATGACCAACCTAAGTGACGCTATGAAGTGTCGCATAAAACAGCAGGTTTTCTAACTTAAATTCCACTAAGTGTCGAACGTTTACAACCTCAATTCCTTATACGATACAACTTGTGAAACACTTTGGGACACTTTTATAAGTGCAAAACATCGATAACTTGATAATAATATTTAAAGTTTATTATTTCAAACTCGTCACCAACGGGTCGTACACTTTGATACAAACGAGAACGAACCAACGTTAAACACACGGGTTGTATGAACAACTAGCCTAGATGGTCTTGCGAGACATCTACTTACTTAACATTACTTGTTTAGGCATTTGGAGGTTACGGGTTCGGAGAACTCACTGTTGATATTAATTACTCGTTATTGATATAAGCGAACTTGCAAAGACTCAGGTGAGTCTTACAGCCCCACTTTTACTGTTTTACATACGGGGTGAGATACATTGCTCAACTGCTTTTATTTGAACACAAGTACTAAAACTGCTTACTATACCAAACGGAATTGCATGAGTTATTTACTATTTACAGAAGTCTCTCCATCATATATCGTTAGTTATGGACTTAAGCGCGAACAGTAGTTAATGGATCCATTAGGGAAATGACCCTCCCCACCCGGGGCAGTAGCGCTGCCACGTACCGATTTACACGTATAAACGGGTGACAACTTATTCGTTACTGATGCTTGCTCAGTTACGAGCATGTCACGGGAGCAAACTTATTACTTACGGGTTAAGCTTCGATTATGAGCCTCATGGCAACGGTATAAACCTACTTATTTACATTTGCTGTATTGCAAACACTGATTTTACGATTTCTGGATTGAAATGTTTGATTTTACGCCTACGGGCATTACTAACGAAATCTCGTGTTCAAAGCCGATATTACTTACAAACCTGTGAGATTCACCAACCTTTTGGTTGACACTTTTAGCATGTTTTCTCAGGTACCCGCAGGGAGTAGGATTACTCCAGGATTTTAGCTAGAGTCGCATGATTTCAACACAACTGCATTAACGGAGATTCTTAGCATTATCTTTTGTATATTTTGGTTATGTAATAGAATCTCCCGCTATACGCGTGGACTCTAGGGGAAACTACATTTTTGTATACGAAAACACTAAGTTTTCAAACATTATATCTATGGAATGTAACTAATTTACAAACGTTGCATATAGATGTCGTTGCTATATATCTTGTGCTTTGTATATTGATTAGTAACACCCAAAGTATGCTTCCGCAAATCATTAAATTTGGGGGTGTTACAGATTGGTATCAGAGCCTAAGGTTATAGTGAACTAGGTTGCATTTAGTGGGCCTAGACTATGACCGTTAGGCAGTATTCTCTTATTAGACATGACTAGTTCAGGGATTACAGCATACAACTTTAATTTAACATAGCCTGATCAACTATGTACAATTAAGGAAAGATGATGTAAGATCTGAAATGATTATGTTGAACAGGGATACGTTAGTTGACTCTGACTACGAGAGAACCGGACCATTACTTATTACGTGTTAGACACTCTAGGCTATATTATATTATGTGTGATTAATATGTATATAGGCCTCACTACTACTAACGTTTTGTCTCAGAAATGGCAAACATTCCACCCAATCCATCTCGCTCTCAATCCGGGTTGCAGAACTCTAGGGTAGCTAGGAGGAACTCTAGGTTGCCTCGAGCTGGCCCTTACCCCACTCACTATACCTTGCCGGCCTTAGCCGCTAGGGTGAATCAACACGATCAGCGATTTCGCTCCATGGATGTCGTGTTGCAAGAAATCAACGAAATCTGGCGAATTACATCTCTTGAACGCATCGAACAAATCACCGAGGATCACGAAATCACCGTTAACAATGTAAACATCCTGCTCAACAAAGTGGTAGAGATAGGCGTGGAAACCGCTCTCTTGAAGCACAGACTGGATGAGTGTGAACAACGCTCACGGGAAGCGGAAGAATATAACCGTGGATTGGTACAGCGACTAGCTTTAGCAGAAGATAACGCCCGACAAGCCAGCCGACTCGCAAATACGGTGGATCGTCTCATCGAAATGATGGAGCAAATTAATTTACGTTAAGACTAGTGTAGTCTTTGCCTTAAAATCTATCTTGTAATCTAGTAACTATCTACGCGCTACCTTATAATTCGGTCGGATGTAACAATTCCCGACATCTTTTGTAATACATCCGTAGGATGTAACCTTTGAACTCGTATCATCTATCAAATATCCTTTGCTGTTTCAACTCATATTAATTGCCATGATTCTTCTCATATTGATGTTATGTATTACCTTTATACATGTACATCTGAAATAAATGCAATTTTCTTACAAAATCTCATATATCTTCATTTCTTTTATTGAAGAATCATGCCGCCAAAGTCAAGACCATACACTGATGCCCAGCTCACGTCACTCATTACCCAGGCTGTTACTGAAGCCTTGGCTCGAAACACTCCACCAAACTCTACAAGAAACAGCGATGCCGCTGAAACCTCTGCCCCTAAACCTTGTTCTTACAAGGACTTCCAGAACTGCAAACCCCTAAACTTTGCAGGTACTGAGGGTGCCATCGGTCTAGTACGCTGGATCGAGAAAGTTGAATCTGTATTTCTAATCTGCAACTGTGCGGAGGGAGACAAAGTTAAGTTCTCCGTTAGTACTTTTACTGACACCGCACTCACCTGGTGGAACACTTATGCCCAAACTGTGAGTGTTGCTACTGCTTACCAACTCCCGTGGGAGGAGTTGAAAGAGATGTTGAGGGGCGAGTATTGCCCCAGGGATGAATTGAAAAAGCTAGAGTTGGAATTCTACAACCACAAGATGCAGGGTGATGATATCACCGGATACACCAACCGCTTCCACCAACTGGCACTTCTGTGCCCCACCATGGTCGATCCTGAGTACAAGAGGATCGAGAAATATGTTGATGGACTGCCCGAGAAACTCCAGGATCTGGTGACTTCATCCAAACCAGGTACTATCCAGAACGCCATCCGTATGGCCCATGAACTTACGGCAAACGCTGTCCGCCGTAACACCACCTCATCTCCACCAACAACCAACAAACGAAAGTGGGAAGGAAACCCCAACTCATCCAACCAAATCACCAACCGAAGACCCGAGCCTATTAGAGCTTATTCATCCGGCTCTTCAGAAAAGAAAGGGTACAGTGGAAGTAAACCCTACTGTCCCAAATGCAACCGCCATCATGACGGTTCTTGTCCTTGCTTCAACTGCAAACGGTTCGGGCATTTAGCCAAGGATTGCCAAACCAACACTCCTACCCCCAATACCAATGCACCAAAGGCCTGCTTTGGGTGCGGAAATACAGGGCACTTCAAGAAAGATTGCCCAAAGCTGAAAAACAACAACCCTGCTCGCGGCAGAGCATTCGTTATCAAGGCTGGGGAAGCCAGACAAGACCCGAACGTCGTGACGGGTACGTTCCTTCTCAACGATCTTACTGCTTCTGTATTATTTGATACCGGTGCCGATAGAAGCTTCATTTCTGAGAAATTTAGCCCTTTACTTGATATAACTCCCACTGCCTTAGATGCTAAGTACATTGTTGAATTAGCTAACGGCAAATTGATTGAAACTGATAGCATCATACCCAATTGTACATTTAACCTCATGAACGAAACGTTTTTCATTGATTTAATCCCTGTCGAGATCGGCAGCTTCGATATTATTGTCGGTATGGATTAGTTATCCAAGCACCGGGCTGAAATCATCTGCCATGACAAACTCGTTCGCATACCTCTTGTCTCCGGTGGAACCTTAGTTCTACAAGGGGAGACCGGCAGACGGAATCTGAATATTGTCTCTTGTCTGAAAACCAGAAAATATCTACGAAAAGGGTATCAAGCTATCCTCGCACATGTAACGGAGAAGAAGTCGGAGGAGAAGCGACTTGAGGATGTTCCAATTGTGCGGGATTTCCCGGAAGTCTTTCCTGAAGATTTGCCCGGACTTCCGCCATCTAGACAAATCGAATTTCAAATCGAACTTGTGCCAGGAGCTGCACCCGTGGCACGAGCCCCATACCGTTTAGCACCATCCGAAATGCAGGAGTTGTCTAACCAATTACAGGAACTCCTGGACAGAGGATTCATACGACCAAGTTCCTCGCCTTGGGGAGCTCCGGTCTTATTCGTGAAAAAGAAAGATGGATCTTTCCGCATGTGTATCGATTACCGAGAGCTGAATAAGCTAACCATAAAGAATCGGTATCCGCTTCCTAGAATCGATGACCTATTTGACCAACTCCAAGGATCGAGTGTTTACTCGAAAATTGATCTACGGTCAGGTTATCATCAACTCCGTGTCCGCGACAATGATATTCCAAAGACAGCTTTCCGAACTCGTTATGGGCATTACGAATTCCAAGTGATGCCATTCGGGTTGACCAACGCACCGGCAGTATTCATGGATCTTATGAATCGGGTGTGTAAACCATATCTTGACAAATTCGTCATTGTGTTCATCGATGATATCTTGATTTACTCTCGCAACGAGCAGGAACATGCTCAGCATCTGAAAACCATTCTAGGACTTCTTAAGCACGAAGAGTTATATGCCAAATTCTCTAAGTGTGAGTTCTGGATTCGAACCGTTCAATTCCTCGGGCACGTGATTGATAGCCAAGGAATTCATGTTGATCCCGCCAAGATTGAAGCAATCAAGGGCTGGGAGCCACCGACCACTCCAACCGAAGTGAGACAATTCTTAGGTCTCGCTGGTTATTACCGCCGATTCATCGAAAACTTTTCAAGAATAGCTATTCCTCTAACCACACTGACTCAGAAAGATAAGAAGTTCGATTGGACTGATAAACAAGAGTCAGCTTTTCAGCTATTGAAAGACAAACTTTGCAGTGCACCAATCTTGTCCTTACCCGAGGGCACCGACGATTTCGTAGTTTACTGCGATGCCTCACATCAAGGACTTGGTTGTGTGTTAATGCAACGGGAAAAAGTCATTGCTTATGCCTCACGACAACTGAAAATCCACGAGAAAAACTACACGACCCACGACCTCGAGTTAGGTGCTGTGGTCTTCGCATTGAAAATCTGGAGACATTATCTCTACGGTACGAAAAGCACTATCTTTACCGATCACAAAAGTCTCCAACACATATTCGATCAGAAAGATCTAAACATGAGGCAACGTCGCTGGGTTGAGTTACTTAGTGACTATGACTGCGAAATCAAATACCATCCGGGCAAGGCTAACGTAGTTGCCGATGCCTTAAGCCGTAAAGAACGAGTGAAACCCCTTCGAGTCCGAGCACTTTCCATGACAATTCGTAACGAGCTCCCTGCTCAAATTCTTACCGCTCAACTCGAAGCACTCAGCGATGAAAACTTGAAAAATGAAGCCTTGCGAGGCTTGGATAAACACTTCGAAATCAAACCCGATGGAACTCGATACTTCTCTAACCGGGTGTGGTTACCCAAATTTGGAAACTTGCGAGATTTGGTGATGGCTGAAGCTCACAAGTCTCGATACTCTATACATCCTGGTTCTGACAAGATGTATCACGACGTCAAAGGGTTGTATTGGTGGCCTAACATGAAAGCTGACATTGCTTTGTACGTCAGTAAATGCCTAACCTGTTCCAAAGTCAAGGCCGAACACCAAAGACCCTCGGGGTTGCTCCAACAACCTGAAATTCCTCAATGGAAATGGGAACAGATTACCATGGACTTCATTACCAAACTACCAAAAACTTCGAGTGGTTGCGATACCATTTGGGTGATCGTGGACCGTCTCACGAAATCTGCTCATTTTCTGGCCATCAAGGAAACCGACAAGATGGAGCGTCTGACTCGCATCTACGTCAAAGAAATCATCTCGCGACACGGTGTACCTATCTCGATCATCTCGGATAGGGACAGCCGCTTTACTTCTAACTTTTGGCAATCACTACAGAAATCTCTTGGTACTCGTCTGGACATGAGTACTGCTTATCACCCGCAAACTGATGGCCAAAGCGAGCGAACTATTCAAACACTGGAGGATATGCTACGAGCCTGCGTAGTTGACTTCGGTACTTCTTGGGAAAATCACTTACCGTTGTGTGAGTTCTCGTATAACAACAGTTACCATACCAGCATTAAGGCTGCACCCTTCGAGGCACTCTACGGACGTAAGTGCCGATCACCTATCTGTTGGACTGAGGTGGGAGATTCCCAACTCACGGGTCCAGACATCATTCAAGAAACTACTGAGAAAATCGTTGGTATCCAAAACCGGCTGAAAGCCGCACGTGATCGTCAGAAAAGCTATGCTGACGTGAGACGCAAACACCTCGAGTTCCAAGTAGGGGACAAGGTACTTCTCAAAGTGGCACCGTGGAAAGGTGTCATTCGATTCGGAAAACGAGGCAAACTAAATCCTAGATACATTGGGCCATTCGAAATCCTTGAAAAGATTGGTCCAGTGGCATACCGCCTACAACTTCCTGCTGAGCTTAGCAGCGTTCACAACACATTCCACATTTCTAATCTGAAGAAATGTCTGTCTGATGAGACACTGATCATACCGCTCGACGAAATTCAGATCGATGATAAACTTCATTTTGTCGAGGAACCTATGGAAATCATGGACCGCGAGGTCAAACAATTAAAACAGAGTCGTATTCCCATCGTAAAAGTCAGGTGGAATTCTAGACGTGGTCCTGAATTCACCTGGGAACGGGAAGACCAAATGCGACAGAAATATCCACATCTCTTCCCAGATAACGCACCGTCCGTGCACTCAGGCTAATTTCGGGACGAAATTTCTTTAACAAGGGGAGAATGTAACACCCGCATAATTAGGATAATTAATTATGCCTAATTGTTTGTAATTATTTGTAATTAGTATGTAATAGGACTAATTACAGACTCTATTTGTATATATATAAGGTGATTTATATATATGTGCGCATACTTACGCGATTTGGTTAAATCGTACGCAATTTAAATCGAATGTATTTCGATTCTATTTTATATGGACGTTGGTGACAAATTTTATTAAATAACGGTTTATGTCAAAAATATTATTATTATAATATTTCGTAGCGAACAATCAGAAATTTACATAATCTAAAACGTAAAACGCGCAAACCAAATAAAACAAATATTAACTTATAACTCGAATATAAAGTGATTAGCAAAATATTTAAATAAACTGTCGCGTAAATATTTCGTAAAATAAAATGTACCAATTAATATATAAAATAATTATTTAACGTTTAAACGACGGAACAAACGAACACCGCACGGAGAACGGGGACTGGAAAATGGGAGATAACCTCCCATTCTCCCACACTTTTCTTTCATTTCTTTCTTTTTCTCTATCTCTCCTCCATCATTTCTCTCTCTATATTCATCATCACCAACCTCACAAATCCAACAAATACTACCACTAAACGCACTCGGATCTCATCATCTCTTTGGAATAAAAGACTCACCGCGACACGATCTATCACGCTATCTTTTCGGATTTCTCATCCGACGATTTGTAAGTTTCCGACAAATCCCGACATCTCTCGTTTTTGATCATTTTTACTAGTTTATGGTTTTGATAGGCTTAAAATGTTCATATGAGGGTTGGGTAAAAGAATCGGACCAAACGGAAACCCGAAAACACGTTTTTGTCTTGAAATCCGTCGAACAGGTTGAAGTGTCGCAGGAATACCAAAAACAGTGCTAGCGACACTGAGTGTCGCTATGCCTCTCTGACGCCCTTATAGCGTCACTTCTTAAGTGTCGCTATAATCTTGATACCGACACTCCTTAAGTGTCGCCTATTACCTTTTGTGATCTTTACCCGTCACTATGATAGTGACGCCTATACTTATACTTACCGACACTTCCCTAGTGCCGCTAGACCTTATTACCCGACACTTCCGAAGTGTCGCATACTATTTAAAACTTCTACTTATACGGCACTAAACTAGTGTCGCAGTTATCCTAATACCGACACTTCCATAGTGCCGCCATCTTTGTTACCCGACACTATATAACGTCACTATCTAAGTGCCGCCTTACTATTTTACCCGACACTTCTTTAGTGTCGCTATACTACACGTCACTTCTTAAGTGACGCCCGAATGTCCGAAATTATTATATTATACGACACTCCATAAGTGACGCCGTTATGCTGAACCCGTCACTTCTTAAGTGACGCACACTATGATACGCGACACTTCGTCAGTGACGCATGACCTGTCTACCCGACACTTCCCCCGACACTGTCTCAGTGTCGCATGACCAACCTAAGTGACGCTATGAAGTGTCGCATAAAACAGCAGGTTTTCTAACTTAAATTCCACTAAGTGTCGAACGTTTACAACCTCAATTCCTTATTCGATACAACTTGTGAAACACTTTGGGACACTTTTATAAGTGCAAAACATCGATAACTTGATAATAATATTTAAAGTTTATTATTTCAAACTCGTCACCAACGGGTCGTACACTTTGATACAAACGAGAACGAACCAACGTTAAACACACGGGTTGTATGAACAACTAGCCTAGATGGTCTTGCGAGACATCTACTTACTTAACATTACTTGTTTAGGCATTTGGAGGTTACGGGTTCGGAGAACTCACTGTTGATATTAATTACTCGTTATTGATATAAGCGAACTTGCAAAGACTCAGGTGAGTCTTACAGCCCCACTTTTACTGTTTTACATACGGGGTGAGATACATTGCTCAACTGCTTTTATTTGAACACAAGTACTAAAACTGCTTACTATACCAAACGGAATTGCATGAGTTATTTACTATTTACAGAAGTCTCTCCATCATATATCGTTAGTTATGGACTTAAGCGCGAACAGTAGTTAATGGATCCATTAGGGAAATGACCCTCCCCACCCGGGGCAGTAGCGCTGCCACGTACCGATTTACACGTATAAACGGGTGACAACTTATTCGTTACTGATGCTTGCTCAGTTACGAGCATGTCACGGGAGCAAACTTATTACTTACGGGTTAAGCTTCGATTATGAGCCTCATGGCAACGGTATAAACCTACTTATTTACATTTGCTGTATTGCAAACACTGATTTTACGATTTCTGGATTGAAATGTTTGATTTTACGCCTACGGGCATTACTAACGAAATCTCGTGTTCAAAGCCGATATTACTTACAAACCTGTGAGATTCACCAACCTTTTGGTTGACACTTTTAGCATGTTTTCTCAGGTACCCGCAGGGAGTAGGATTACTCCAGGATTTTAGCTAGAGTCGCATGATTTCAACACAACTGCATTAACGGAGATTCTTAGCATTATCTTTTGTATATTTTGGTTATGTAATAGAATCTCCCGCTATACGCGTGGACTCTAGGGGAAACTACATTTTTGTATACGAAAACACTAAGTTTTCAAACATTATATCTATGGAATGTAACTAATTTACAAACGTTGCATATAGATGTCGTTGCTATATATCTTGTGCTTTGTATATTGATTAGTAACACCCAAAGTATGCTTCCGCAAATCATTAAATTTGGGGGTGTTACATGGTTGAATATGAGAATCATTGCCAATTTTTTGATTACCAACACATCAACAAGTGGTTTTAATAAGGTCCTTAGAAAAAAGTTTGATTCACCCGTGTTGCAGTCGTGATATTGGCAGAGATTATGGTGTAGGTATGTTTTAGATTCACTTTAATTCTCACGGATGTTGTAGTCAAATACTTTAAAAACCGAGAATATAATGCATGTTAAGAATAGCCTTGTTCAGTTACGTCCTATTGTAAAATGTGGCAAGCAATACGGAGAATTCGGATGCATGTCCAAAAGATATCAAAATCTTGGGCAAACTTGCAAAAGAGATTAGAAACTTAGTTGCGCTAATGTGAGAGTGGTCAAGTGATGATTACATCACTGACAAGAAAAGATTATCGTGTGATTCGTGGTTGTAATGTGAAATTTCCCAAGGAAGTTAAAATATAATTACGTCCAAAGAATTTGAGGGATAATGAACCAATTATTTTGATTCTAGTGAGTAATGATTTAATAAAGTTTTCGCACGGTTATTCATTAGTGAGTTATTATCCGCGTCCATTATTCTCACTATACGTTTTCCATGTCTTAGAATGATGTTTACTTAGTACATGATTTACACTTTGATATTTGTCACCCTTCGCTCTCGTTACGTTTTTTTTTTTTGCGCTTCGAGTAGAATGTCTGGGCGGCATATTTGATACGATTTTGAGTACATAGGAGATAAATGGGCAATTTAGATAGTGTATGCACCAAACCAATGACCAAGGATTATGATCTCAAAACCTGTAGAGTCGAGATTTGACGTCGTCACGCGACTTTGAAGGCGACACATTGGACACTAGAATGTGGTCATATAAACACATATATGTCGTGATACTTTTGCAATTACGTCGGCCGCTGTAATTGTTAGGGTATCCTTTCATATATGTACTTATTACCAAATCCTATATCACAATGTTCAACTTCGTTCCTACGGTTTTAATTCTAAATGTGACACGAATTTATATGGAAATGATACTATGATCAACATAGTTTTGCTAGATGACATTAATGATCTCATGCCGTTAAGCCTACATAACCCTCTCGGGTACGCGGGCATGTGCCGAAACCACCAACGGAGCATGTCCTGCTCGAGAATCGGAATGCGAATGGGTACACGTAGTCAATGTAGCAAATAAGTATATATCCTAGTGGATAAGTCTATCTTGAGTGACATGTATGTACACATCGTTTCGAATAAGCACATATAGTTTCATGCACACGTAGTTCCTAATTCATGTTCTATATGCGGGTTCCTTATTTATAGTCTAGGTCAATCCACCTAAATCTCTATAAACAATGGCTCTGATACCAATCTGTCGCACCCCGTCTAAAGCGGAAACAACGGGATATAACGACGATAGGATCACAACACATAATTATAAAGAATCTATATGAAAATAAAACTCCAATGTGTTATGATACTTGTAACATGAATAGTGGTTCACGCTACGCGTACATATAAACAAGGAAACAAATTAGCAAACAAACATCCCACAATATAAATGTTAAGGCAAAATACGCCTTTCTTAAGCCACCGAAATACTAAAACCAAATGTCATATGTCTTGAAGTAACACTTAATGCAACCTAAACGGTCCACTAAGTTTTCTTGTCCTCAGCTTTAGTTCCACTAGTGCTACCTGAAAAGATATGCTCAAAAACGTCAACACACATGTGTTGGTGAGTTTCGTAGGTTTGAAACAAGACACCAGAAAATAAACATTTTGCTGTGATAATGAACTGTGTAGGACAATGCAATAGAAATGTACACAAATGTGAAATAATGCAGCCAATGTAACCTCAATGCACGGTAATCACTCCACAAAGAAGTAAAACTGACTGTAAACAACCGATCCCAATGTACGGCAAATACCCCACAAGGAAGTACAACACGAATGTAAACAACAACCTCAATGTATGGCAAATACTCCACAAGGAAGTACAGCACGAATGTAAACAACAACCTCAATGTACGGCAAATACTCCACAAGGAAGTACAGCACAAATGTAAGCAACAACCAAAAGCACATTAGTCACATAGTGTCACACATTTCAAGCATATGTCCAAAATGAAAATGAATGTAATCACAGCAAGAAAACAATTGATAAAACATGTGAGCATACTTTTCCCCCAATTTAAAAATATGTAAATGAAAACGGGGCCACGAAAACTCACCTTAAATAACAAAGCAAGTATCGTCTCAAAATGAATCCACCAAAAAGTACGTCAATCTACAAAAAAATTCATATAGATTAATAACCTAGGCATAACTATACCTAGTTATTATATCCTAGTTGATTGTTTTAATTTACCATACATTTAAACCATCTTCTTCAAGTAAATAATAAAATATGAAACCTTGTTAAATCTTAACTTTAAAACCTTTCTAATGTTATCATATAATTAGAGTATAACACTTATTATATAAGGATATGATAAAAGACGATTGAGACATGACTATTTGTAACAACTAAAACCCCTTTACATAACTCATTCTTTTTAAATTAAATCTTAACATTTTATAAATGTGATTTGTTTACAGAAAAGTATAGCCTTAAACATACTTTACAACTCCCAAAATACTAAAGAACAATTGGATCAAACCGAAATATGTTTAACCAAGTTTTTCTGAAAATTCGTGATACACAAAAACAGTTTACAAAATAATTTCTATAAAATCGTTCGTTGCTTTTTAGAGGCCGAAACCTCTCAATTATATGTAAAATTTCGAGATCTACAACTTTCGTGTTTTGACTGAAGCCTGAAAACAAACGGAACTAGGTCAAAACCGCCGTCGATCACAACAGAAAAATTTGGACAGATTTTGCGTTTAACGACACTAGACTTTCGGTTTGCAAACACTTATTTTACCCAACATATTCATATCCCAAACATATAAATCGACCCACATATACATCTATTTCAGAAAATATTAAAACAAAATAAAAAAATACATTGATTAGGGTTTATGATTATACCTACGAAGAACACAAACACGTACACACCAAGCAACTCACGGATTCGATTCTTGATTCTTTCGCCTCTCTTTTTTTTTTCTCTCTTCGTCGACAACAATAAAAACCAGGGACGATTGTTCTCTTTTTTTTATCTATTTTATTTACTTAATGGGTTTAAAAGAGTTTAGGGTTATTACTAACAACTTGGTGATCAAGTTTAAATGTGTTTGGGCCGGTCTATTATTTTTGTTTCTTGTATCTCGGCACACACACTGACACACAGATCCACAACAAGATACAATCTTAATAATTGTTATTTTATGACTATTTAATTGATTATAATTAACATTATTATATTAATCTTTTAGTAATATATTAATATTATTATATTACTTGCAATATGAGACAAAAACTTTTCCATGATTTTATTTTATATTATTATTATTGTAGTATTATTTTTTTTATATAATATATTCCTAATTATTATTATATTATTTCATTATTATTATCCTAACTTCTAATTTAACCGCGTGCAAGTATTGATTCGAGTTTTGAACACTATATGAGAATTAAATTTCTCACATAGTTTGGAATATGAAGTACTTGATTAATTTCCCCAATAATTCCACACAAGTAAAATAAAATAAGAAATGTTTAATAAAAACGAACCTATGAATAGAGTTTTGGTGACGGATGTCACAGTATAGTCTTTTATCTCCTCATTTAACTTTACACAAAATCGTATCGCGTTTTGCTACTTTTTTCCGATTAAGATTTTTTATTTTTTTAAATGTCGGAGATAACGCGAAATCAATCATGAATTCACTTACTAGTTCATTTATCATCTCCAAATATTTCACAAATATAACACTACTTTCTAAATTTTACTCCAATTTAACCTCACACATATTATCTAGCATAATTGTATGGTTTCTTTGCTACTTTTTTTTGATGATACCAATTTTTAACAATTTTTTTATAATGATGCCAAAATTTCTTATATGTTGTCTATATTGGTGTGTTAACTTTTGTTTAGATACAAATATCCACACCGTATACTCTTTTTTCTCAACATTTAACCTTACACAAAATCGCATCGCGTTTTGCTACTTTTTTCCGATTAAGGTTTTTTTTTTAATGTTGGAGATAACGCGAAATCAATCATGAATTCACTTACTAGTTCATTTATCATCTCCAAATCTTTCACAATCATAACACCACTTTCTAAATTTTGCTCCAATTTAACCTCATACATATTATTTAGCATAATCGTATGGTTTCTTAGCTACTTTTTTTTTGATGATACCAATTTTTAACATTTTTTTTATAATGATGCCAAAATTCTTATTTGTTGTCTATATTGGTGTGTTAAATTTTGTTTAGATGCAAATATCCACACCGTATACTCTTTTTTCTTATCTTTTAACCTTACACAAAATCGTATTGCGTTTTGCTACTTTTTCCGATTAAGGTTCTTTTTTTTATTTTTTTATTTTTTAAGTGTCGGAGATAACGCGAAATCAATCATGAATTCACTTACTAGTTCATTTATCATCTCCTAATCTTTCACAATCATAACACCACTTTCTAAATTTTGCTCCAATTTAACCTCATACATATTATTTAGCATAATCGTATGGTTTCTTTGCTACTTTTTTTTGATGATACCAATTTTTAACAATTTTTTTATAATGATGCAAAAATTTCTTATTTGTTGTATATATTGGTGTGTTAACTTTTGTTTAGATGCAAATATCCACACCGTATACTCTATTTTCTCATCTTTTAACCTTACACAAAATCGTATCGCGTTTTGCTACTTTTTCCGATAAAGGTTTTTTTTTTTGTTTTTTTATTTTTTAAGTGTCGGAGATAACGCGAAATCAATCATGAATTCACTTACTAGTTCATTTATCATCTCCAAATCTTTCACAATCATAACACCACTTTCTAAATTTTGCTCCAATTTAACCTCATACATATTATTTAACATAATCGTATGGTTTCTTTGCTACTTTTTGTTGATGATACCAATTTTTAACAATATTTTTATAATGATGCCAAAATTCTTATTTGTTGTCTATATTGGTGTGTTAAATTTTGTTTAGATGCAAATATCCACACCGTATACTCTTTTTTGTTATCTTTTAACCTTACACAAAATCGTATCGCGTTTTGCTACTTTTTCCGATTAAGGTTCTTTTTTTATTTTTTTATTTTTTAAGTGTAAGAGATAACGTGAAATCAATCATGAATTCACTTACTAGTTCATTTATCATCTCCAAATCTTTCACAATTATAACACCACTTTCTAAATTTTGCTCCAATTTAACCTCATACATATTATTTAGCATAATCGTACGGTTTCTTTGCTACTTTTTTTTGATGATACCAATTTTTAACAATTTTTTTATAATGATTCCAAAATTTCTTATTTGTTGTCTATATTGGTGTGTTAACTTTTGTTTAGATGCAAATATCCACACCGTATACTCTTTTTTCTCATCTTTTAACCTTACACAAAATCGTATCGCGTTTTGCTACTTTTTCCGATAAAGGTTTTTTTTTTTTGTTTTTTTTTTTTTTAAGTGTCGGAGATAACGCGAAATCAATCATGAATTCACTTACTAGTTCATTTATCATCTCCAAATCTTTCACAATCATAACACCACTTTCTAAATTTTGCTCCAATTTAACCACATACATATTATTTAGCATAATCGTATGGTTTCTTTGCTAGTTTTTTTTTATGATACCAATTTTTAACAATTTCTTTATAATGATCCTAAAATTTCTTATTTGTTATCTATATTGGTGTGTTAACTTTTGTTTAGATGCAAATATCCACACCGTATACTCTTTTTTCTCATCTTTTAACCTTACACAAAATCGTATTGCGTTTTGCTACTTTTTCCGATTAAGGTTTTTTTGTTTTTTTTTTAAGTGTTAGAGATAACGCGAAATAAATCATGGATTCACTTACTGGTTCATTTATCATCTACAAATCTTTCACAATCATAACATCGCTTTCTAAATTTTGCACCTATTTAACCTCATACATATTATCAAGCATAATCGTATGGTTTATTTGCAACTTTTTTTTTATGACACCAGTTTTTAACAATTTTTTTAAAATGATGCCAAAATTTCTTATTTGTTTTCTATATTTGTGTTAACTTTTGTTTAGATGCAAATATCCATACCGTATAGTCTTTTATCTCCTCATTTAACTTTACACAAAATCGTATCGCGTTTTGCTACTTTTTTCCGATTAAGATTTTTTATTTTTTTAAGTGTCGGAGATAACGCGAAATCAATCATGGATTCACTTACTAGTTCATTTATCATATCCAAATCTTTCACAATCATAACATCGCTTTCTAAATTTTGCACCTATTTAACCTCATACATTTTATCAAGCATAATCGTATAGTTTATTTGCAACTTTTTTTTGATGACACAAGTTTTTAACAATTTTTTAAAATGATGCCAAAATTTCTTATTTGTTTTCTATATTAGTGTGTTAACTTTTGTTTAGATGCAAATATCCATACCGTATAGTCTTTTATCTCCTCATTTAACTTTACACAAAATCGTATCGCGTTTTGCTACTTTTTTCCGATTAAGATTTTTTATTTTTTAATTTTTTTAAGTGTCGGAGATAACGCGAAATCAATCATGAATTCACTTACTAGTTCATTTATCATCTCCAAATCTTTCACAAATATAACACCACTTTCTAAATTTTACTCCAATTTAACCTCATACATATTATCTAGCATAATCGTATGGTTTCTTTGCTACTTATTTTTGATGATACCAATTTTTAACAATTTTTTTATAATGATGCCAAAATTTCTTATTTGTTGTCTATATTGGTGTGTTAACTTTTGTTTAGATGCAAATATCCACACCGTATACTCTTTTTTTCTCATCATTTAACCTTACACAAAATCGTATCGCATTTTGCTACTTTTTTCCGATTAAGTTTTTTTATTTTTTATTTTTTTTATTTTTTTAAGTGTTGGAGATAATGCGAAATCAATCATGCATTCACTTACTAGTTCATTTATCATCTCCAAATCTTTCACAATCATAACACCACTTTCTAAATTTTGCACCTATTTAACATCATACATATTATCAAGCATTATCGTATGGTTTATTTGCTACTTTTTTTTATGACACCAGTTTTTAAAAAAAATTTTAAAATGATGCAAAATTTTCTTATTTGTTTTCTATATTGGTGTGTTAACTTTTGTTTAGATGCAAATATCCATACCGTATAGTCTTTTATCTCCTCATTTAACTTTACACAAAATCGTATCGCGTTTTGCTACTTTTTTCCGATTAAGATTTTTTATTTTTTAATTTTTTAAGTGTCGGAGATAACGCGAAATCAATCATGAATTCACTTACTAGTTCATTTATCATCTCCAAATCTTTCACAAATATAACACCACTTTCTAAATTTTACTCCAATTTAACCTCATACATATTATCTAGCATAATCGTATGGTTTCTTTGCTACTTATTTTTGATGATACCAATTTTTAACAATTTTTTTATAATGATGCCAAAATTTCTTATTTGTTGTCTATATTGGTGTGTTAACTTTTGTTTAGATGCAAATATCCACACCGTATACTCTTTTTTTCTCATCATTTAACCTTACACAAAATCGTATCGCATTTTGCTACTTTTTTCCGATTAAGTTTTTTTATTTTTTATTTTTTTTATTTTTTTAAGTGTTGGAGATAATGCGAAATCAATCATGCATTCACTTACTAGTTCATTTATCATCTCCAAATCTTTCACAATCATAACACCACTTTCTAAATTTTGCACCTATTTAACATCATACATATTATCAAGCATAATCGTATGGTTTATTTGCTACTTTTTTTTATGACACCAGTTTTTAACAATTTTTTTAAAATGATGCAAAATTTTCTTATTTGTTTTCTATATTGGTGTGTTAACTTTTGTTTAGATGCAAATATCCATACCGTATAGTCTTTTATCTCCTCATTTAACTTTACACAAAATCGTATCGCGTTTTGCTACTTTTTTCCGATTAAGATTTTTTATTTTTTTATTTTTTTAAATGTCGGAGATAACGCGAAATCAATCATGAATTCACTTACTAGTTCATTTATCATCTCCAAATCATCCACAAATATAACACCACTTTCTAAATTTTACTCCAATTTAACCTCACACATATTATCTTACATAATCGTATGGTTTCTTTGCTAGTTTTTTTTTATGATACCAATTTTTAACAATTTCTTTATAATGATCCTAAAATTTCTTATTTGTTATCTATATTGGTGTGTTAACTTTTGTTTAGATGCAAATATCCACACCGTATACTCTTTTTTCTCATCTTTTAACCTTACACAAAATCGTATTGCGTTTTGCTATTTTTTCCGATTAAGGTTTTTTTGTTTTTTTTTAAGTGTTAGAGATAACGCGAAATAAATCATGGATTCACTTACTAGTTCATTTATCATCTATAAATCTTTCACAATCATAACATCACTTTCTAAATTTTGCACCTATTTAACCTCATACATATTATCAAGCATAATCGTATGGTTTATTTGCAACTTTTTTTTGATGACACCAGTTTTTAACAATTTTTTTAAAATGATGCCAAAATTTCTTATTTGTTTTCTATATTTATGTTAACTTTTGTTTAGATGCAAATATCCATACCGTATGGTCTTTTATCTCCGTTTGTCCCTAACCTTGGATCTATACGAACCGAGTCACTCAATCGTTTGCGGAATCAACGATTAAGTTATAAACTAAACACACGAATAATCAATACGCAATAAATACGAACCAAAACGTTTGTATATTGAATTATAATCGATCAGATTACAGAGATTTTGATAAATGGCGTTTAGGGTTTCGTCCACCCTAAACAGAAAACGAAAATACGTTTTTATACATAATCTGGCACCTGCGACGTCGCACACGACGTCGCAGGCCCAAGCCCATGCGACGTTGACTACGTCGTAGGCCCAATACCTGACGTCGCACCTGCGACGTTACGCGCTACGTCGCAGGAATCAGGAAAACTAATTCTAATTACAAACTACGAGCTAGACCAACTGACAGACACAAACATGTACTAACAAACTCCCCTGTGTCTTCAGCTTGGTCTTCAAAAATCTTCTTTAAACCCAGCCCGCAGGAAATTGACCGTCGGCATGAATTCCATTAGCCACACAAACTGTAACCACATTATAAAACTGTTCGGTTAAACATTTATTGAATTCATTCTTTTCACCGACCCGAATCCGATTGTCGTAGAGTTTTCTCAAATCTTTTTCATGAAGATTAATCAAACTCATCGGATCATATATTCTAAACGTTGCTTGCTTTAAATTCCATATACCTCCAACTTCTAGCCACGGTTCAGAATTTGGAACGAAAGTAATAACCGCTTCACCAGTCTGTGGATCAAGTTCCCATTTAACGAATCTTGGCAGAAAATAATAAGGAACAGGTTCCAGAGGTATCTCAGTCAAACATTTTGCAGGCGGATAATGAACTCTAACGATCGGACGCTTCGTAGCTGGATCAATCTTTTTCTTGAATGTATATTGAGTACCTAACGTCGGTTTCAACTTATTATACTTCTTTGACAAAACCTCTCGACGTAAGTTCCTCTGAATAAACTCAGCATAATCATTCTCGAACGGATTGATCAGATTCAATTGAGCTAAACGATTTATTTCTCCTTTCGACAACGAGCTCAATCTATCAAAACGCATTCTGAAGTACTGAACTCCATCCCTTCTTTTTATCATAAACAAATTTCTCTGACATTTCCAGCTTCTGATAGCTCCAGTGTAATTTCGACTAACTCGATAAACTTGACATTTAACTGGAATAGGTACTGGATTACGTCCCTTAGGCCACCATTGCTTATTTCTTTCTCTCTTTTCTTCAGCAGTTAATTTCTTCTTAGGAATATCAGAAGATTCAGTTTCAGGAACTGCTGAGTCCGGTGCCTGTGTCTCTGAAGCCGGAGTTGCAGCAGAACTTGATTCTCCATGTTGAGCTTTAGCAGGACTCTCATCTTCACTTGAATCAGATTCTATAATCGGTGCACCATCGTAAGTTTCTCCAGATTGTGCATCATCATACGTTTCATCTGAATTCAACTGTTCTTCTTCAATCGAAACATCCTCATTCATTTCAAAAACATTCTCCGTTTCTTCCTCAGAGCCAACTCCACTGGCCATTCTCTGAATAAACGATAAGTCAGCGAATGAATAATCAACAGCCAGCGGTCTCGGTTGCCCTGGAATATCATCAACACAAAAGTAATCCAAACGAGAAATATTTTCATTAACATTTTCAATTACAGGGTTGGGGTTTACAGACGCAGGTTCACTTGACTCTAAATTGGGTACCCCAGACCCAGACTCCCCCGAGGCAAGTAACCTGCCTTCCAAAACATTAACTCTATGCTTCGTTTCCTCAAGCTCCTTAGACTGAACCTCGATCAGTGCAGACTGCTCAGCAATCTTTTCGTCTTGAGCCTCCAGCCTTTGCTTCATCTTCTGCATATCATCCAGCATCTTTTGCATGAATGCTGGAGTCGGTTGAATCTCAAAATCATCTTGCAGCGATGGATTGACTGGAGCTCTTGCTGATGAAGAACGACGAACACGACGACGAGGACGATAAGTTTCATCAGCAGAATCATCGCCATCTCGTGTACGTTTCCCAGTATCCCTTGGAGGTACATACTTGCGTCCTTGTCTGATCCGACGCTTAATCCTCAGATATCTGAAAGAATCGGTAATCCTGATACGTTCCATCTCAGAGGGATGCGGAACAGTACCGTCCGAGTGCTCAGGCGTCGGACCCCCATCCTGAGGACCTACATTTTCTGCAGCTTCATAATCAGAACCCTCAACTGTGTCGTGAGACGCTGAGTTGTCTGAGTCAACATGCCCAAATTGCTCAATGTTCTCTATAAGAGCATCCACATTCTCCCCCGCAGCTTGAACAGGAACGTTCACAAGCGGTTGCTGCGGTTGCTGGGGTGCCGGAATGTCCATATACTGAGGTTCCGGTGGCGGTACATAGTTCTCATCCACAATAGCACCAAATAAGGGAACATCCCTTGGTGCCTCAACCCCTTTCTCATAACCTGCACAAATAGTAAAGATCCGACTCATCATCGGTGAAATCTTTAGTTGCTGATCGATATCACCCTGTGCCTGAAGATCTGGATGATGACGATTGATGTGCAACTGAATAAATCTCGGATATAAGATCCATTTCTGATCCCCGGCATTCGCATTATCAACCATAGCCTTGAAGATAAATCCCGAGAAGTTGAACGGCTTATTGTACACTAACGCTAACATGGCAGAAGCCAGACTTCGGCTCATACCATCCGTTCCACCTTTCCTATTTCCCAAACAAACGATAATCACGTGCATCAAATATCTCCAAACACGTGTGAGATTCGCTTTCCTATACTGATCAGTGGGAATCCCGGGATATCCAATCCTTTGCATAGCTCCCGAAACGAAAATAGGATCAAAACTGACTGGCATATTCGGTTGATCGTTCAGCTGTAAAAGTTCCCGAATACTCTGTTCTGTAATAGTAATTTCCGTACCAAGAACTGTAGAGACCTGTCTTCGAACGTTGTTATCAGTAACAACAATTGCGTTTCTCCAGAAAGGGTTGATCAGATTTCCAAAAACCATAGTGGTGTCGGAAATGGCGTGGAATACCCTTGAACGTCTCAAAAATGCGGTCATCTGACGATACGGTGCAGCTTTATCAGAAGTGTCAGCAATGTAAGCAGCCGTATTATGACGCGCCTCAAAAATCAAAGCCATATCTGCAAAAAAACAGAAACAGATTGCAACTCGAAAAAGGTTAGCCAAAAAAAAGTTACATTTTTGATAAAACCTTTATAAGCATCCTGGAACTAGCGACGTAGCCACTGACGTCGCATTAACACAGAGTGACGTAGAATAGTACGTCGCCAAAAATCAGAATAAATTGAAAAGCGACGTAAGGCTTGACGTCGCAGAAAATTCGAGCGACGTCAAGGGGAACGTCGCATTTTGCAATTTATTGTGAATTTAATCACATTAATAAAAGTAGCGACGTAGTGAGGAACGTCGCGTAGGACGTCGCAGTAAAAGGCGACGTAGGGAAGGGCGACGTAGACAATTGATAATAAATAAGTATAGCGACGTAGGCCACGACGTCGCAGCGTACGTCGCACCGACGAACAATCGTCCCCATCCCAGAAAACCTAACTTTCGAATTTAGGGGTTTTCAAAACAAAACACACCACAAGGTGCGGCTTTAAACGGTGATCACGAAAACATAATTTATACTATGTTTATCACACATTTACACCGGTAATTTGTCCCAAACCCGAAACCCTCCGCAACCGCTATATATATATAACAATTAAACGAAATATACACGGTGAAAAGAGGTAAAAATGGTACCTAAGTGTGCGGAATAACGAGTAGATCAAAACTACGTGAATGGATCGGAATGAAAACGGCTCGAAATCACAAAGATGCACGAAACAACGCTACGTCGCAAATCGCCAGATGGTACGTCGCAGGCTACGTCGCAGGTGAATAGTGTATAGTGTGACATGTTACGTCGCGGTTGAGACTATATATAGTCTAACCCTATGTGCGACGTAGACTGGGACGTCGCAGGCGACGGCGAGTAGGACGTCGCATAGAGCAGTTAGGATGCGATTTGAGTCGATTTTGAATTTTTCAAAAAACCGTTTACTCGTTATTTTAGCAAATAATATCCATTTTCAAAAAAACCGTTTACTCGTTATTTTAGCAAATAATATCCAAATGACTCGTGACTTGGGAAAAATAACTTAGAATAAAAATAAAGCATAAAATGAAATAACTAAACCAAAAAAAATCTTTTTGGTATTTTTCTTTAATATCACAAAAAGTAAAAAATATAACAGAATAAAATTACTAACACTCTATTTTTGGTGACGGAGTTGTTTTGTCTGATTAGGGATCATATCGGAATAACATGCATTTATTAGGAATAGTAAGTGTTATTTCGATCATCAATATATTTGTCCACTTTAAATTTACGTGGCACATTTAAAACACCTTTTATAAAAATTATTTCAAAACGATTATTGGTATTGTTTGTCCACCTAAACACGTTACATCCGTGTCTGTGAGTTAACCTTTTATTGTTAGTATGAATATTTCACCGTGGTCCCCACCATAGATATACCCCAGTAACCCAGACATGAACATAGTTTCTAAATTCAGAAAGAATAAAAGAGAATCAATTTTAAGAATCAAGCCAGCGGTGACAGGTCTGTACTTGCGTACAACAGAGCGACATACACTTGTTTCAGGTTTAAGGAAAACCGATCGCAGTCAAACCAAACTTGTGTTTATTCAATTGGCGACCTTGATCAGTATCTTAGATTTTAAGACTTTGCAAGTACATTGACTCACGTTTGCTTAATTTTGAGAGTAAGCTGAATTGAGACCAGGTCTGCACTTACGTACAACAGAGGAAACAATCAGCATACTCCCCCAAAAGATCTCAGATATACGATCCAAAAATATAAGTATGTCAAGCTACGCTAAGGAATTAAGACTTAGAGTCGTACATCACAAGGTGTTGACCACAGGATCATAAACATGTATGTAAATTACTTCTTAATACCTCAGAGATCGGTGTGTACCATGCCTACCAATATATCGTATGATGAAGATAATTTAGATAAAAACTGTTTTAAGTGTGTCAGATAAACCTACTGACACATCCAAGATAAACCTTAAAATTTCATTTTGTGCATGTCACCCGATGTACTATCATATCCCAAGTTGTTTACAGACACAACTTCAACGTCTATTTTAAAAATGTTGCAACCTTGCGTTTTCTTTAATACTAAAGAGTATAAAGAGTGGCTGTTGCGATTTTTTTTTTTTTTTTTTTTTTTTTTAACTTAAAAATCCAAGTCACAAATCATTTCTTTGACTGAAAGAACCTTAAACCTATCAGATTGACCAGTTCAATAAAACGTGATCGCAAAAAGGCTTTTGTGAAAAGGTCCGCACACTGCTTAAGGGTTTCTATATGTACGACATCTATAAGGTGTTTCTCAAAGCAATCCTGTATGAAGTGGAACCTAAGTTCGATATGTTTGGTCTTAGAGTGTTGTACGGGATTGTGAGTTATAGATATAGCAGCTGTATTATCAATGTAAATAGGAGTCATAGAGAGATTGAACCCGTAATCGCGCAGCTGGTGCTGAATCCAAAGAACCTGAGAACAGCAACTTGCAGCGGCAACATACTCGGCTTCAGCTGTGGAAATAGCAACCGCAGTCTGCTTTTTGCACTGCCAAGAAACTAAGCGCGATCCAAGGAACTGACATCCTCCAGTGGTTGACTTCATATCTACCTTGCAGCCACCAAGATCCGAATCCGAATAGGCAGTTAACTCGAAGTTTTTCTCGTTTGAATACCATAGACCCAGAGATGGCCTAAAAGCGAGATATCCAAAAATGCGTTTTACTGCCTTCATATGAGACACCTTCGGATTTGCTTGAAATCGAGAGCAGAGTGAAACGGCAAACACTATATCTGGTCTTGAGGCAGTCAGATACATGAGAGAGCCTATCATTGAGCGATAGTCTTTCTCCTTGCAATCTTCGTCATCCTCATTAGGTCCAAGATTGTGTTTCACTTCAATTGGAGTGCCGTAGTGTTTACAATCGAGCAATTCATACCGCTTCAACATGTCAGTGACATATTTTGACTGGTGTATATAAATTCCATTGTCAGATTGCTCGACCTGTAGTCCCAGAAAGAACGTGAGTTCCCCCATAGCACTCATTTCAAACTCAGCTTTCATCAATCCTTCAAAATCCTTGCACAACTGATCATTCGTTGATCCGAATATTATGTCGTCCACATAAACCTGCACAAGTAATAAATCCGCTCCTTCTCTTTTGATGAAAAGCGTGCTATCAATCTGTCCTCTATCAAAACCATTCTTCAGCAAGTACTTGGCAAGTCGCTCATACCAAAGTCGAGGAGATTGATGAAGACCATACAAAGCTTTCTTCAGTTTGCAAACATGATTAGGATGCTTTGGATCTTCAAAACCAGGAGGCTGACACACATAAATCACTGCGTCGACATCTCCGTATAGAAAAGCACACTTTACGTCAAGTTGATACACGTGGAATCCTTTAAAAGAAGCATAGGCTAGAAAAATTCTAATAGATTCCAAACGAGCGACAGGTGCGAAAACTTCATCATAGTCAATACCTTCTAGTTGACTATATCCTTGAACTACCAGACGGGCTTTGTTTCGAATAACCGCCCCACGATCATCCATTTTGTTACGGTAAACCCAACGAGTACCCGTCAAGTGAGCACCCTTGGGTAGAGGAACAATTTCCCAAACATTCATCTTGTTTATTTGCTGTAGTTCCTCCTGCATAGCCTCGACCCAAGATGGATCTTTTAAGGCTTGTTCAACCTTTTTAGGTTCGATTTGAGACAAATGACATGAATCGATGTGAGCTATAAGTCCCAAAAGCTGCTGAGCTGAAGTCTGCTTTGCTTGCTGTCGTGTTTGAACAGATGCATGAGGATCACCAATGATATTATCAATGGGGTGATCCTTATGTATACGAGTTTCTGGTATGGCAGTTGGCACAACGTCCACACCCAGATTGTTCAAATCTCCCTCAGTTTCGGGAGTAGCAGCAGACTCAGGAAAGGCTAACTCTTCTTCTTCCCCTTCATGTTCAGAAGTATATAAGCGAGAGTAGGCCATTGTTTCTTCCACTTCATCTTCTTCTTGAGGTTCCTCTAAAGGAGGCATGTTTGGATCATATGGAAGCTCCTTTGTGTAGTTATAAACAGTTTTAGAAGGAGCAGCCGAAGATGGTGGAGTAGGAGATGGTGTAGGTGTAAGTGTAGATGGTGGTGATTTGGTAGTTGTTTGTGGTTGTGTGGGTGTTGTTTGAGATGGTGAAGGTGTTGTTTGTGAAGGTGTAGGATTAGTTGGTGGAGGTGCGGGTGTTGCATTGGGTGATGGGTCGGATGGTTTATTATTAACAGGTGTATCTTGAGTAAGATCAAGTCCATGAAGTATAGAAACCAATTCTTCCGTATCATCCTCTTCCGGAATATTGAAAGAGTTGAAGAGATTTCCATAGTTGAAAAACCAATCCGGACCCGTTCCTTGAGGAGGTTCCGTATACCTTAAACATTTCACCTCAAAATGTTCCTCAATCTGATTCGTTGATTTGTTAAAGACTCTTTTGTTCGGAGAGTTGACTGAATATCCAAGAAAAATCCCTTCAACAGCTTTATCACCAAACTTAGAGACCTTATCTTTTGTAATCATGATCATGCATTGACACCCAAATGGTTCTAGAAACTGCAGATTTGGCTTACGGTTATTGAAAAGTTCATAACACGTTTTGTTCTTTTTCTTAACCGTGAGCACTCTGTTGAGAACATAACAGGCAGTATTAACTGCCTCAGCCCAGAAGATGATTGGTAACTTGGAGTCAGCTAACATAGTCCAAGCTGTCTCGATGATTGTCCTGTTCTTCCTTTCTGCAACTCCATTCTGTTGTGGAGTCCTCGGAGCACTGAATTGATGCACAATTCGAGAGTTGAGTTCTTGAATTCAGTTCCATTGTCACTTCGTATCCTTTTCACCTTCAAGTTGCACAGATTTTCCAACTTGTCCAACAAATACACCAGAATATCAGGAGTCTCCCCCTTTGTGGTCAAAAAGTAAACCCACGAAAACCTTGAGTAGTCATCAGTAACTACCAAGCAGTAAGACCGACCACCAATGCTCTTTGTAGAGACTGGACCGAAAAGATCCATATGCAGTAGTTCCAATGGTGCAGAAATGGAATTCACCTGCTTAGATTTATGGGACTTCTTACGTAGCTTTCCTTTTTGGCAGGAGATATAGTCATCCTTTAGAGCAAATGACTGTTTTGGAACTCCTAGCACTAGGTCATTTTTAGTCAAGAAATTCATTTTTCGGAAATGAATGTGTCCCATTCGTCTGTGCCAAAGCAGTGAATCCTTTTCAGAAGCCTTAGACAAGAGACACGTATACTCGTTCGAGGTCTCAACAGTTCTCATGTTCAGAATGTATGTGTCATTCTTTCTTGGTGCTCTCAGTAACACCCATTCTTCCGGAATGACATACCCAGGCTTCAATATCACGCACTCTGTCTTTGTGAACGCAGTTGTATAATCCTTATCACAGACCTGTGAAACACTTAGCAAGTTGTGCGTAAGCTGTTCCACGTAGTTCACATTTTCAAAGCTAACATTGCCGTTAGTTAGCGTTCCTCTTCCAGAAATGGTTCCTCCAGTATCTCCAGCAAAGGCAACATATCCTCCTGCGTATGGTTTAATATCCACAAGAAGAGATACATCGCCTGTCATATGTCGCGAGCAGCCACTATCCAAATACCATTCACTATCTTTAACGCGTTCTGACTGCTGCAACACACAAACGAAAGGAGATTAGTGAGAAACGGTGACCCAAGCCTTTACAGACTTAGGTCGACCGTGGTCATCAACAATAAGCACGTCAGATGGGATTTTATCTTCAAACAAATTAGAATTTTTATCTGATATGTTACTGTTGACGACTGAAGAGTCAACATCAGACTCTTTTCGTTTCCAAACTTTAGAAGGTTCGGAATTGGTATTAGAAGTAATGTTGGGCTTTTGAATTGGCAAAGGTTTTTGCTCAACATTACTTGGCTTTAAAACAGGCTTGGGAGAGTTTGAGTAACGCCTAGGTGGAGATTTTGAAAAAGAATTTCTATAAATAGATGTCCTAGGCATCTCTCTCTCATAACGCTGATTTGACAGCTTTGGACATTCACGAATTAAATGTCCTTGTTTCTTGCAGTAGAAACAAGAACGAGTCTCAACAAAAGGTTGAGGCTGAGGAATTACCACAGAAGATAGAGAAACATTTCTAGAACATGAACATTGCGTACACGTCTTAGAAAGTGTTTGTTTTGGTTGAGAGGTTGAAGTTGAAGGTTTATCATACGAAACTCTATCATTTACTATTTTGTGTTGCAAAATCTTTACAGGTGACTGTAAAGTTTGTAGTTTCGAATTTAAAACTTTGGCTTTTCCCTTATTTGGTTGAACCTTAATTTCAGGTTCAACCTTTGAAATCACTTTTTCAGGTTTAACTTCAACTTTCTTAACCTCAGGATACTCCTGATCCGTAATGTCCTCAATCTCAACAATCTCCTCAAAACAGATTGGAGATTCATTCTTTAGCTCAACACTCTCCTTAACACTAACAGGAGATTCATTCACAGACTTAACAAACGTTGGCAAGGGGTACTCTGGCCGCTTGGTTTTCTCCTTTGCCGGTTTGTTGTGTTTGGTCTCTTTAGCATCTTTAGCTTTTATACCGTAAAGCTTCGACCAATCAACTGGAATCTCTTCAAAGCCTTCCTTAACAGGCAGGGGACAGTGAGTAGTAGGAGGAGGGACTGAGTGGTATCCCAATCCCTCATTCTTTTTCCCACTAGTACCATGCTTGCTAAGAATTTCATTAAAGACAACCGTTGAGGAATTTGAACCTAAGATTTTACTCTTATAATTCTCATACTCATTTTTTAAATCTGTAAGTTCTTTCTTTAGTAGTTCAATTTCAACAAGATAGCTTTTAATGGCATCTTCTTGACTAAAGACCTTAGATTTATATTTCTGAGTATCTAACCGATGAGCCTCAAGATGTTTTTCATAAAGTTTCTCATTAGCTTTTAAAAAATTATTTGACTCGGTTAGTTTTTCATTCTTTTTCCTCAACTCTGCGGTGTCTGTCTGATATGCCTTTAGAGATTCAGTTAACTTAATGCATGAGATACAATTTAACGGTTCATTAGGTACCTCATTCACAATGTGAGCCATCAAGCACTGTTGGTATTGCTGGGAGATAGCTGTCCAATCCTGACTTGTGGGCTCGATAACAATCAGGGCATTATCAGCAGGCCCTTTCTTGGTAACTTCCATTTCTTTGGTCTTTGGAGGAGTAGAAGGTGTTGTGAATCCCGATGCTGGCATTTTGGGCTTCTCGCATTCCCTGGCGAAGTGACCCAAGTTTTGACAATTGTAACACCGGACCTTACTCTTGTTAAATCCGAAGCCAGTCTTCCCATCACCTTCCAAGCTTTTACGCCCTGTCCTCTGCAAAAACTTTTGAATTCTTCGGGTGATCATTGCCACATTCCAAGTTAGATCCATTTGCTCCAGATCATCTTCATCAAGCTGAGCATAGTCTTCCTTAGTCAACTCAAAAGTTAGATTCGGTTGAGTAACCAAATCCTTGTATGAGCTTAAGAAAGCTGTGTAGATGGCAGCTTGCTCCTGAATAGCAGGTGAGACTTGAACCTGTTGTTGATTTGAAGAAGGACCAGACATGAAAACAGAATGAATCCCATCGTAAGAAGAAGAAGAGGTTGATGAAGCATTGGTATTTGTCACGAAGGCGACTCCAGATCCATAAGTCTTTCCAGAGTTAAGTGAAACACCATACACACTAGGATTCTGAACAGCAGCACCAAACTTTGTTTCTTTCTTTTTAATCTCCATCGCGTGAGCTTGAAGATCCCCTATCAAAGTATCCAAAGACATGTTTGCAAGTTCTTCATTTTCTTTTAAAAATTAAACTTTAACATACCAAGAACTCGGCAACACATCCAGTAGCTTCTTATTGACTTCAATTGGAGGAAAAGTATAACCCCCTTCAAACAACTCACCAACTAACCGTGAGTACCTAGTGAATAAAGAAGTTGTGTCTTCATTAGGAAGAATATCAAAGATATCGTACTGTTTCTTAATTAGTTCGAGCTTGGCTTCCTTATACTTATCATTTCCTCCACAACGAGTTTCAATTGCCTTCCATAAATCAAATGCTGTTTCATGAGTTCTGAAAAGCCATAGAACATCTTTGGTTAAACACATTTTAATCATCGAAAATGACTTTCTTTCAGTATCATAATCTTTCTTCTCCTCGGGAGACATTGCTTTATAAGTCTTAGCAGGACGAATACCACGGTATTCCCCTTCAGCTAATGGAGGTACATAACGCTCACGTAATGGTCCCCACAATTCTGGACAATGAAAATCAATGTATTGTTCAACACGGTCTCTCCAGTATACATAATCCATATCCGCAGTAAATAGTGGAGGTTTATTACTTGAACCTATGTCATTACTTTGTTTAATCATTTCTCTCAGTCCTCTAATATCCTCTTTATCAGCTGCCATTGTAATTACTTAATCGAAAAAACAACCTTCTGATATTAGCGACGTTGATGATAACGTCGCACAAAGATTATGCGACGGCGATAGTGACGTCGCAAAAAGCAAAGGATTCAATTAAGAATCAGAAATATGCGACGTTGAGAGTAACGTCGCACCAATAGTATGCGACGGCGAGAGTGACGTCGCAAAAGGCAAAGGATTCAATTAAGAATCAGAGGTGAGCGACGTTGAGTGCTACGTCGCAGATGACGTCGGAGAGTACGTCACAGAATCACACTACGTCGCAACAAGACGTCGCAACGCAATGTCGCAAGACTAATTAAAGTCAAAATAACGACGTCGCAGGTGACGTCGCAACAGTACGTCGCACAGACTAATTAAAGTCCAAATAGGTAACGTCGCAAGCGACGTCGCAGGTAACGTCGCAAAACGCGCTGAGCAGCGGCCACAAACCCTAAAAAACGAAGATTTTAACCCTAAACGAAATCCGAGAACGAAGATCGACGAAAACCTTCAATATTCCCAGTAATACTGATCGAAAACCTGTAAAAACACAAAACAAACGTGATAAACACGAAAACACACGAATATCACGTCCTTTTAAATCCCAAACTCGATCCGTTAAGCCAAAAACGAGCACTTTCTTCTCTGATACCAGTTGTTTGTCCCTAACCTTGGATCTATACGAACCGAGTCACTCAATCGTTTGCGGAATCAACGATTAAGTTATAAACTAAACACACGAATAATCAATACGCAATAAATACGAACCAAAACGTTTGTATATTGAATTATAATCGATCAGATTACAGAGATTTCGATAAATGGCGTTTAGGGTTTCGTCCACCCTAAACAGAAAACGAAAATACGTTTTTATACATAATCTGGCACCTGCGACGTCGAACACGACGTCGCAGGCCCAAGCCCATGCGACGTTGACTACGTCGCAGGCCCAATACCTGACGTCGCACCTGCGACGTTACGCGCTACGTCGCAGGAATCAGGAAAACTAATTCTAATTACAAACTACGAGCTAGACCAACTGACAGACACAAACATATACTAACAATCTCCTCATTTAACTTTACACAAAATCGTATCGCGTTTTGCTTCTTTTTTTCGATTAAGATTTTTTATTTTTTTATTTTTTTAAGTGTCGGAGATAACGCGAAATCAATCATGGATTCACTTACTAGTTCATTTATCATCTCCAAATATTTCACAATCATAACATCACTTTCTAAATTTTGCACCTATTTAACCTCATACATTTTATCAAGCATAATCGTATAGTTTATTTGCAACTTTTTTTTGATGACACAAGTTTTTAACAATTTTTTAAAATGATGCCAAAATTTCTTATTTGTTTTCTATATTGGTGTGTTAACTTTTGTTTAGATGCAAATATCCATACCGTATAGTCTTTTATCTCCTCATTTAACTTTACACAAAATCGTATCGCGTTTTGCTACTTTTTTCCGATTAAGATTTTTTATTTTTTTATTTTTTTAAGTGTCGGAGATAACGCGAAATCAATCATGAATTCACTTACTAGTTCATTTATCATCTCCAAATCTATCACAAATATAACACCACTTTCTAAATTTTACTCCAATTTAACCTCATACATATTATCTAGCATAATCGTATGGTTTCTTTGCTACTTATTTTTGATGATACCAATTTTTAACAATTTTTTTATAATGATGCCAAAATTTCTTATTTGTTGTCTATATTGGTGTGTTAACTTTTGTTTAGATGCAAATATCCACACCGTATACTCTTTTTTTCTCATCATTTAACCTTACACAAAATCGTATCGCGTTTTGCTACTTTTTTCCGATTAAGTTTTTTTATTTTTTTTATTTTTTTAAGTGTTGGAGATAACGCGAAATCAATCATGCATTCACTTACAAGTTCATTTATCATCTCCAAATCTTTCACAATCATAACATCACTTTCTAAATTTTGCACCTATTTAACCTCATACATATTATCAAGCATAATCGTATGGTTTATTTGCAACTTTTTTTTTATGACACCAGTTTTTAACAATTTTTTTAAAATGATGCCAAAATTTCTTATTTGTTTTCTATATTGGTGTGTTAACTTTTGTTTAGATGCAAATATCCATACCGTATAGTCTTTTATCTCCTCATTTAACTTTACACAAAATCGTATCGCGTTTTGCTACTTATTTCCGATTAAGATTTTTTATTTTTGTAAGTGTCGGAGATAATGCGAAATCAATCATGAATTCACTTACTAGTTCATTTATCATCTCCAAATCTTTCACAAATATAACACCACTTTCTAAATTTTACTCCAATTTAACCTCATACATATTATCTAGCATAATCGTATGGTTTCTTTGCTACTTATTTTTGATGATACCAATTTTTAACAATTTTTTTATAATGATGCCAAAATTTCTTATTTGTTGTCTATATTGGTGTGTTAACTTTTGTTTAGATGCAAATATCCACACCGTATACTCATTTTTCCTCATCATTTAACCATACACAAAATCGTATCGCGTTTTGCTATTTTTTTCCGATTAAGATTTTTTATTTTTTATTTTTTTTATTTTTTTAAGTGTTGGAGATAACGCGAAATCAATCATGCATTCACTTACTAGTTCATTTATCATCTCCAAATCTTTCACAATCATAACACCACTTTCTAAATTTTGCACCTATTTAACATCATACATGTTATCAAGCATAATCGTATGGTTTCTTTGCTTTTTATGACACCAGTTTTTACCAATTTATTTAAAATGATGCAAAAATTTCTTATTTGTTTTCTATATTGGTGTGTTAACTTTTGTTTAGATGCAAATATCCATACCGTATAGTCTTTCATCTCCTCATTTAACTTTACACAAAATCGTATCGCGTTTTGCTACTTTTTTCCGATTAAGATTTTTTATTTTTTTATTTTTTTAAATGTCGGAGATAACGCGAAATCAATTATGAATTCACTTACTAGTTCATTTATCATCT
The DNA here is from genome assembly GCA_949592205.1 of Helichrysum umbraculigerum. Lineage (NCBI taxonomy): Eukaryota > Viridiplantae > Streptophyta > Magnoliopsida > Asterales > Asteraceae > Helichrysum > Helichrysum umbraculigerum. Next base: position 141,646,975 of record CATIUR010000004.1, on the reverse strand, counting down.
CCAAAACTTTCACAAATATAACACCACTTTCTAAATTTTACTCCAATTTAACCTCACACATATTATCTAGCCACTATTACAAAATGAGGCTCTCGTCACACATGCTCGAAATCAGATAGTCACACATTCGAGCATTTGTGTGACTATAGGTACGAAAATAAAAAGCACGTTATTATTTAGTCACACACGTTCGAACATTTATGTGGCGAAAGGGATCTGCTATTTTTTTGCTGATTATTTAGTCACATATGAATTTGTAATGCGTGACAAATGAAGAGTAAGTTCGATGAATTAGTCACATTATACAAATTAAACGTGACGAATCTTTGTCACACTCTTGAACACTGTGACCAAATTCCACTATATGGTCACATGAAGCAATTGTTAACGTGACTAAATCATGTAGTCGAGTTTGTAACACATAATTTCAGTGTAACCAAAATCAGGAACATATGGTCACATAACTTTTTATGTTACCATATGTGCAGTGTGTGTTAGAATGTGGAAAAGCTAGTGGTCACACATATGGCTTTACAATAGCCACACCATTTCACAAATGTGTAACCTAATGATGTTTATGGTCACGTTTAAGTTGATTTTATGTGACGAATATATTCACAACAGTCACTTTGTGAAATATTCATGTGGCTATTTTTTAGAGCCAAAATGGACATCAATTATCATTAAGTTTTATATTGGTCACATACAATGTTATTTTGTGTGTCTAAATCATATGCCACTATATGGTCACTTAAAGTAACTGTTTATGTGACTAAATCATGTAGTCGAGTTTGTCACACATGATTTCAGTGTAGGCAAAACCAGGTACATATGGTCACACATATGGCTTTACAATAGCCACACCATTTCACAAATGTGTAACCAAATGATGTTTATGGTCACGTTTAAGTTGATTTTATGTGACGAATATATTCACAATAGTCACTTTGTGAAATATTAATGTGGCTATTTTTTAGAGCCAAAATGGACATCAATTATCATTAAGTTTTATATTGGTCACATACAATGTTATTTTGTGTGTCTAAATCATATGCCACTATATGGTCACTTGAAGTAACTGTTTATGTGACTAAATCATGTAGTCGAGTTTGTCACACATTATTTCAGTGTAGCCAAAACCAGGTACATATGGTCACATATAAAGCTTTACAATAGCCACACCATTTCACAAATGTGTAACCAAATGATGTTTATGGTCACGTTTAAGCTGATTGTATGTGACGAATATATTCACAACAGTCACTTTGTAAAATATTCATGTGGCTATTTTTTAGAGCCAAAATGGACATCAATTATCATTAAGTTTTATATTGGTCACATACAATGTTATTGTGTGTGTCTAAATCATATGCCACTATATGGTCACTTGAAGTAACTGTTTATGTGACTAAATCATGTAGTCGAGTTTGTCACACATGATTTCAGTGTAGCCAAAACCAGGTTCATATGGTCACACATATGGCTTTACAATAGCCACACCATTTCACAAATGTGTAACCAAATGATGTTTATGGTCACGTTTAAGCTGATTGTATGTGACGAATATATTCACAACAGTCACTTTGTGAAATATTCATGTGGCTATTTTTTAGAGCCAAAATGGACATCAATTATCATAAAGTTTTATATTGGTCACATACAATGTTATTGTGTGTGTCTAAATCATATGCCACAATATGGTCACTTGAAGTAATTGTGTATGTGACTAAATCATGTAGTCGAGTTTGTCACACATGATTTCAGTGTAGCCAAAACCAGGTACATATGGTCACACATATTGCTTTACAATAGCCACACCATTTCACAAATGTGTAACCAAATGATGTTTATGGTCACGTTTATGTCATAGAAATTAAGATACAAACAATCATTGTTTAAGTCATAGAAATTAAGATACAAATAAATATTCCATAAAATAATTAAAAAGTAATTTACAAGGCTAATGTATTACAATTATATAGCTAGTGTTCCGGCATGACATGGTACGGTCACTTGGATTTTATAACAATACCTCCACTGTCGGTTCGATAGTAATCATCTCGTGATTCATTACCCAAGTCACGTGGATCCACCCATGGCAAAATGTTATCATTGTGCGGGTGAATGATGGTACTAAATTCCTCATCGATTTCATCATATGTATCTCTGTAATTCTTGGGAGGTGTGTTCAAGACAATATAATTTCTACTTGCCTTGTCTTTCACATAAAACACTTTTCGTGCTTGTGAGGCTAATATGAACGGATCAACCTTGTGTCCTAAATTATTCAGGTCAACCAATGTATAACCAAGCGTAGTATCGCGTTTGACCGCACCATTCCGATTGTTAACCCAATCACATTTGAAAATAGGGAGTTGCCTGAAACGGTAATCTAGTACCCATATCTCTTGCAAAACCCCATAATACAATTTGCGTCTTATGGTTGCTACTCCTTTGGATATGTGCATATCTTCTGTCACAACACTAACCCCACTATTTTGGTAAACGTTGCCATCACTACATTTAGTACGAAATGTATACCCATTGATGTTGTATGCACTGTATTTCACTATGGTGGCGCGTGGTCCATGTGAAATCCACCTTACGGTTTCTGATACAGTTTCTTTGGAGATAGCTAATTCTCTGGCAACCTGAATATCATTACAAGTATATACAAATGAGCTTCAAATTGAAGGTACAACAAACAAGCAGTTACAAAAAATAATTAATTACCTCTTCGCGTAACCAGGTACCAAAAGATATAATGTGCTCATTCTGCAGCAACGCTTTTCGCATACCTGGGTTTTGTGTTTCTAAAACCTGCTTGTGTCGCCTGAAACAAGATGTCTGGTTATTATGTTTGATGCAACAATTTAAGTAACTAAACAGACATGTGTTAGTAATACTTACTTGATATAGGGTAGAATTTCATCTGTGTTTTGTATTACATACAAATGCGCTTTCTGAAGGAGTTCTGCAGAAACACCACTTGATTTGCCTGCCGACAGTGGCTTTCCGTCCTCATTGTTTTCATCAGTTTCATGTTCATCAAGTGGGATACCGATAGTTTTCATGGATTTTTTATATTCTGCGAAAAACTCTATTGTTTCTTCTGCAATAGTCTCCTCAGCAATGCATCCTTCTGGTTTTTTTCTGTTTCGCACATGTCCTTTAATAACCTTCATACAACGTTCGAAGGGATTACATCCAACGAAAGCATACCGGACCACATAATTTTACCTCCCTGGTTAGGTGCACAGTCAAATGGACCATAATATAAAAAAATGATGGAGGAAAGAACTTTTCGAGCAGGCAGAGTGTGACACAAAGTTCTTCTTGCATCTTATCTAGTTCATCCAATACTATTTCTTTGCTACATATCGATTTAAAAAAAAAAAAGCAAAACCTGATGATAGCATATCGTGTGGGTTGGTCCATGATTGACCGTATTGCAATGGGCAAAAACTCTTGCATTAGCATGTGATAGTCATGTGATTTAAGACCGATGAGCTTCATGTCTTTTAGGCTGACTAAAGATGAGAAATTAGAACAATAGCCTTGAGGTACCCTGATGTTGTATAACGTTTCACAAAAGAGGTCTTTCTCGGCATTCGTTAATGTGTAACCTGCTGGAGGTAGTATTGTTTTGTCTCCTTCTTTCCTAGCAAACAACTCTGGTTTATCTATCCCCAACTCTTTCAGATCCAATCGAGCATTCTCTCCATCTTTCGTCTTTCCTGGAACATTTAGCAAAGCTCCGACTATACTCTCACTAACATTCTTTTCTATATGCATGAAATCAATACAGTGGTTAACTTCATTATGCCTCCAATACTTCAGCTTTCGATACCAAATGTTGAATTTCTTCCAGTACGCATCATGTTGATCATCTATCTGGCTTGAACTACCATCTTGAGCTCCTCTTTTCCTTTTGTGCTTTTGGATCTTCCCACCTATCCCTCTCGCATCTTTCTGGTTTCCTGATGCCTTATTGTTTGGTCGGTTTACCCTTCCCCACTTATTTTCAATATGTTTGACCTCGTTGTATATTTCTTCCCCGGTCATTGGAATTGGAGACGGACGGAATTCTTGTTGTCCATTAAACGCCTTCTTTTGCTTTCTGAACGCGTGGTATATGATAGATATCTTCTATGACCAACATAACTCTGCTTGGATGACGCAGGAAGTCTAACACAATCTGTTTGTTTCCCACATACTACACAACCTTTGTATCCACTAGTTGGGCAGCCACATAAAGTACCGAGTGCAGGGTAATCATTTATTGTCCATAACACAACCGCGCGTAGATTAAAGACTTCTTTTGTGGAAGCATCATATGTGTCAACCCCTTTCTCGAATAAGGTTTGCAGATCATCAACCAACGGTTCCAAAAAAACATCGATATCATTTCCCGGGTATCCGGGTATCAACACAGAAAGCGATATAAACTTTCTTTTCATACACAACCATGGAGGAAGGTTGTAAATGACAGTTAAAATTGGCCACACACTGTGATGCCTATTTCCTCTGTTGACGTCAACCCCATCAGCCGATATTCCTAGCCTTAGATTTCTTGGATCTTTTGCAATTTCGGGGAATTTTGTATCTATGGTATGCCATGCCTGTGAATCTGCGGGGTGACGTAACACACCATCTGTTTCCCGCCTAGTCGCGTGCCATCTTAATTCTTCGGCAATATTTTCTATCCTAAAGAGTCATTTCAATCTTTGTATTATTGGAAAATACCACATTACCTTTGCTGGAATTTTATCTTTCACTTTATTTGTCTTCTGATCCGGCTTCCATCTTGATGTCCCACAAGTTCTACACACAGTCGATCCCTCATTGTCTTTCCAGTAAAGAAGGCAATTGTTTACACATACATCTATCTTTTGGTATCCTGACCCCATTAATTTCAAAAAAAAATTTGCCTGATAAGTTTTTTCCGGCAGTTCATTATCATCAGGTAGCATCTTTTTTAACAATCCTAGTAGTTCGGTAAAGAACTTATCAGAACAACCATACTTACTTTTCAAGTTTAGTAGTTGAACAATTGCTGACAACTTTGTGAACGGACATCCTTTGTAAAGCGGCTTCTCTGCGTCTAAAAGTAGTTCATGAAACTTGACTTGGTCATCCGGATCCTCATCATCAAAATTATCGTTTGCAGCATTTACCATTTCAACTGTTTCTGGGGCATCTGTTGGAATGTCTGAATCAAAATCCGTTTGGGTGTCAACAAAATCTGTTGCACCATTGTGATGTTCCACGGCACTTGATGATGAATCATCCTTTTCTCCATGTTTAGTCTACTTTGTGTAGTTTAGATCAATGCCATTACCGAATAAATGGAAATGCACTTCCTCCACTTTACGCACTACATGGTTTAAACATTTGGTACATGGACATGGGATCTCAACATGTTGTTTATTTACCTGAGGGTCGATGTTAGTCGTCTTCTTCAAGTTGCCTACCGCGTAATCAATAAATGATTTTACTCCATCTATATAATGTGTGTTCATCCTGTTTGTTCCCATCCAAGAATTGTCCATTGGAGGTTTTGAATCTTAGATTAGTTGTGTACGGCGGTATTTTGTAAATAATTAGGGTTTTAATTAAGTAAATTAGGGGAATTATAGAAAACTCAGCTTCATACACTTTAAAATGAATACCTTACATAAATATGAACAAAAAGATTTTGTGCTTGAGTGGTTTCTGTGTGTTGTGTACGGCGGTGTTTTGTAAATAATTAGGGTCTTAATTAAGTAAATTAGGGGAATTATAGAAAACTCACCTTCATACACTTTAAAATGAATACCTTACACAAAAATGAAAAAAAAATATCTTGTGCTTGAGTGGTTTCTGTGTGTTGTGTAAAGGTATATGACGGCTACCATTTAAACCTGTGTTCGAATCTAGGCTGAGGCATGTTTTTTTTCTTTTAGTTTCATTGATTAATACAACTTATCCTAAGTTTCATTCTATCATTTATTGAATAATAACACTTAGGATATAGTTATTTCATCATTTATGGAATAATAATTATATCATAAGTTTTGTACCAAGGTATGTCACACGCGCCACTAACAAACTTAGGATATAATTATTTCATCATTTATGGAATAATAACACTTAGGATATAATTATTTCATCATTTATGAAATAATAATTATATCATAAGTTTTGTACCAAGGTATGTCACACGCGCCACTAACAAACTTAGGATATAATTATTTCATCATTTATTGAATAATAACACTTAGGATATAATTATTTCATCATTTATGGAATAATAATTATATCATAAGTTTTTTACCAAGGTATGTCACAAGCGCCACTAACAAACTAGGGATATAATTATTTCATCATTTATTGAATAATAACACTTAGGATATAATTATTTCATCATTTATGGAATAATAATTATATCATAAGTTTTGTACCAAGGTATTTCACACGCGCCACTAACAAACTTAGGATATAATTATTTCATCATTTATGGAATAATAACACTTAGGATATAATTATTTCATAATTTATGGAATAATAATTATATTATAAGTTTTGTACCAAGATATGTCACACGCGCCACTACCAAACTTAGGATATAATTATTTCATCATTTATGGATTAATAATTATATCATAAGTTTTGTATCAAGGTATGTCACACGCGCCACTAACAAACTTATGATATAATTATTTCATCATTTATTGAATAATAATTATATCATAAGTTTTGTACCAAGGTATGTCACACGCGCCACTAACAAACTTAGGATATAATTATTTCATCATTTATGGAATAATAACACTTAGGATATAATTATTTCATCATTTACGGAATAATAATTATATCGTAAGTTTTGTACCAAGGTATGTCACACGCGCCACTAACAAACTTAGGATATAATTATTTCATCATTTATGGAATAATAATTATATCATAAGTTTTGTACCAAGGTATGTCACACGCGCCACTAACAAACTTAGGATATAATTATTTCATCATTTATTGAATAATAATTATATCATAAGTTTTGTACCAAGGTATGTCACACGCGCCACTAACAAACTTAGGATATAATTATTTCATCATTTATGGAATAATAACACTTAGGATATAATTATTTCATCATTTACGGAATAATAATTATATCATAAGTTTTGTACCAAGGTATGTCACACGCGCCACTAACAAACTTATGATATAATTATTTCATCATTTATGGAATAATAATTATATCATAAGTTTTGTACCAAGGTATGTCACACGCGCCACTAACAAACTTAGGATATAATTATTTCATCATTTATGGAATAATAATTATATCATAAGTTTTGTACCAAGGTATGTCACACGCGCCACTAACAAACTTAGGATATAATAATACTTAGGATATAATTATTTCATCATTTATGGAATAATAATTATATCATAAGTTTTGTACCAAGGTATGTCACACGCGCCACTAACAAACTTAGGATATAATTATTTCATCATTTACGGAATAATAATTATATCATAAGTTTTGTACCAAGGTATGTCACACGCGCCACTAACAAACTTAGGATACAATTATTTCATCATTTATGGAATAATAACACTTAGGATATAATTATTTCATCATTTATGGAATAATAATTATATCATAAGTTTTGTACCAAGGTATGTCACATGCGCCACTAACAAACTTAGGATATAATTATTTCATCATTTATGGAATAATAATTATATCATAAATTTTGTACCAAGGTATGTCACACGCGCCACTAACAAACTTATGATACAATTATTTCATCATTTATGGAATAATAACACTTAGGATATAATTATTTCATCATTTATGGAATAATAATTATATCATAAGTTTTGTACCAAGGTATGTCACACGTGCCACTAACAAACTTAGGATATAATAACACTTAGGATATAATTATTTCATCATTTATGGAATAATAATTATATCATAAGTTTTGTACCAAGGTATGTCACACGCGCCACTAACAAACTTAGGATATAATTATTTCATCATTTATGGAATAATAACACTTAGGATATAATTATTTCATCATTTATGGAATAATAATTATATCATAAGTTTTGTACCAAGGTATGTCACACGCGTCACTAACAAACTTAGGATATAATTATTTCATCATTTATTGAATAATAACACTTATCCTAAGTTATGTATCAAGTATAAAAATAAATTATCTTGTTACCATATATGTGCACGTCTAAATATATACAATAAACGTGTTATTGACATAAATACCCTTACTAATTGAATAAGAAACCTATCATTTTTAAGGGTATTTCTGTAATTGACTATAAGACCAAAATTGGCGGCGTGTGGTGAGTACCCTTCATCACCAGACGTTCCAGTTCCCGGCGTACTGATGTGACCCAAAACGTCATGTTTATAAGTACTTATTTCCGCACTTTTTGGACTATTATTTGGTGAAAACATTTCAAAACAATCATTTATCATTATAAATCACCAAGGTAGTCTAAATACGGGCGTTGCTACAAAAATTAGTAAAAGCATCCATTTTGCACGCAAACCGAGGCAAAAACTATCACTTTAAATATTCCATTCTTGATTATCCTATCAAAGTAGATCTTAATGCATATTTTATGATTCAATAGGAAAATCCAAGATCGGTGGTGAAAGAATCAAGAGAAACGGGTGAAGAACGAAGAAGATGTGCAGTCTAGAAGCCCGCCGATCGTCATCCGGAACACGCAAAAATCAAACACTTCCAAATTTGGCAAACTCAGTATCATTAGAAGCGTAACGGAAAAACGAAGCCAACGGCGCAAGAATCAAGCAAATCGGAGCCCAAACGAATAAGATACGGACGAACCAAGCAACCGAGAAACAAGCGGAGGCCAAACCAAGCACCAACCCCCCCCTTGCCCACCTAGGTACCGTATACGGTACCCTAGGTACCGTATACGGCCCTTGGGGTGCCGTATACGGGGCCTGGTGGCTTGTGAGGTGCCGTTTGCCCCCCTTGGTCCGGTACCCCCCGTATGCGCTTTGGTGCTTGTTCTTCATGCTTTGTGACTTGTACCAAGCTTCATCTCATTCTCCTATAAATACCAAGCCTCCTCATTCATTTCAAACACACACCTTACACCTTTCATTTCACATACTTCTCTTTCTCTCTCTAGAATTCTCTCTCTAGCACTACTCTTAGGAGTTAGAGGAGAATTATTCTTGTAGTTAGTTCTCTCTCTAGTTTCTCTCTCTAGCACTACTCTTAGGAGTTAGAGGAGAACTAGAGAGATATAAGTTAGCAGTTAGAGCTAGAGGAAAGTTGTAATTGGGTAATCAAGCTGTAGCAAGGTTATTCAAGTCAGACTGTTGTAATCCTCAGTATTACTCTTCTAATCCGGTGATATTATCTTACTTTCTTACTGTTATAATGTTTACTTTGCATATTATTTCAGTACGATTTATGATTGTTGCCATGCTGATTAGCTAGATTAATATGTGATTGTTGGAATGTAGATGTTAGGATTAGGGATGATGTTTAATTAATATATCTTATATATGATTGGTAGTTGTTATGCTGCATACATGTTTAGACTTATCCTGGATGTAGACTTGATTAATCACCCTTTCCGGTCTCTCACGTGACTGTTGCCTTAGGATAGGATCTGATCAACCCTAACTACGAATACACAGTTATCTCCTGTTTGTATGAAACTGTGAGATCGCCATAACACCTCAGAATACTTGGTATAGCGTTGGAAATACCGCTGGTAGAGTACAAATACGTGGAAGCCAAGGAAATGCCGGTGGTCTATCTCACCGTGGATTACCTGGAAGCAACCCTTCCAGACACGGGTCTAGGTCTTGTTAAGCCGTGAAAATGCTATAGTACACCGTTAAACTACCTCTGGTTATAAAGATGTGTAAAGATAAAAATAGGTCTTTAAAACACCGTAGATATACCTAGGGTTAGAGTACTGTGGAAAATAAGGTCACTATACACTGTACGCATACCTAGGGATGAACGACCGATGGCAAAGGAGGGTCTAATCCATGACGGAAGTATTAGAACTAAAACAGATAAAACATGAGTTAGGAAATGAAAGCAAGGATGCCGGCTGTGTTCCCAGATGCTTAAAACCCCTATACTCTACTTAACCGATAGTTTAACTTATTCAGCATACAACCAGTATTACTCTGTTAAAATTGGATAGACATAGGTGTTAAGAAAAGTCAGTGTTGTGGACTGTCGCCTTATTCCTTAACCCCATTCAGAGGGTCGCTTGGTCTCCGAAAGAGACGGTGAGGTGGGTCTGAAGACAGTCCCATCTGATCAGAATCAGGATAACCTAGGATTCAGTGACATATGCTTTAGGGTTACACCTAGACGTAGGGTCCTAGTGTTTACACCAACTGTTTAGAAGATTCTTAACCAGAGTAATCACCTATCATCTATATAATATCATCCTGAAACCCTAATCGTCGAAGTTTCAGCAATCACTCTCTACCTGCTGCTTATATTCTCGTTGACTTTTCTGCATTTTAATTTCTGTCTTTAGATTAGATTAGATTAAACCAAAACCCATACCTACCTTGTTTTAAACCCATCCTATTGTCAAGTTATCTTTGGTAGGTTCCAATTCAATTCAATTCGTTCCGATTTTGGACGACACTCGAGTTATACTTGCTGCCTTACCCACAAGGTAGGTAGCTTGCATAGTTTGAGCCCAGCAAATATAAATTTTTAAAACCGTTCGCGTGCCTCGGTAGCCGTCGGTGCAACGACCTGGATTCTAAAACCCGACCGACCGCTGGGACCGCGACACGTACCAACTTCCAAAACACTCTGAAACAGAGCATAACCAAAACTTTAAACAAGATCATAATCATGGAATTCCAACTTGCAAAAAAACGCCGACTGAGTATGGAACACGGGTTGTCGCTATCTGATCTTCCAGAAGGAGTGATCGCAAACATATTAGCGCATTTGGGGGCTTCAAGTGCCATCGACGTTTTCAAGTGCAAGACGCTGTAAGTTTACAAACCCTAGTTAACACTATAGATTCAAGTTAAATAACACTGCGTTTGCCTATTTAAGCGATTTATTAAGTAAAACTTTAAAGAACCGTATCGCATTTATTAGGGCTCAGATTTAAATTGTATCCAAAAATTTAGTGTTTCAGAAATTACCATTTATGAGGGATATATTTTGCTTTCCTGTTTACCTACATTATAGTTGCAAAACCTTCGCACGAGCAGGGGGCTCGGATGAGGTGTATCTGAGGATGGAAGTTGATTCCATCTTTTCACTTAGGTTTATGTTTATTAAATTTGAGCTGCTAGCACTTTTGAGGGAAAAGGGAAACAGAAACATGTTGTTTAGAGATGGAGTGGTACGTCTTATCTTCCAATCGATTTAATTTTTTGATGCATGGTACTCTGTTACATACATATTTATGTTTATTTGGTGTGCTGATCAGATGAAGGTGTTTTATATTGGCGATGAGGCGGCGGGAAAGGAGATGCTGCAGCAGGCAGCGAAGTTGGGACAAAGTGATGCTACCCTTGTCCTTGGTATGTTGCTGATGGCAGAAGGTGGAGAAAGGATAGCAGAAGCAAGGCGTCTCCTGAATGACGAATACACAAAGGCAGCAAGTCATAGGGATGTGGTACAAAGCGTGACCAAGGTTAGTGAACTGCTACAGTGGGATCACGAGCGATTAACCCACAGGGAATTTCCTGTCTGCCTTAGTTGTACACACCACCATGCATCCAGGGATAGATTATTCGATGTGTGGTGGCACCGCCGTGAATGGCTGTTTTGTTGTAACGTTTGTTTGTGGGACGCGTGTTACCTCAGGTTTGCAGCCATTTGGGATTTGAATTATAATTAGGTAGTTAATTGGTACAATTAGTTAATTATGTACATATTTTTTGATGCTAAATATATATATATATATATATATATATATATATATATATATATATATATATATATATATATATATATATATATATATATATATATATATATATATAGTGTATATAAGTTAATTTGAATTCGTGTGTTTGTTGGTACAATTTGTTATTTGTTTTGCTGCTCAATTTAATTATGTGCATTTGATTTCATATATTTTGGGTTTTACTCTTTTGTTGGTTTGAAATCAAAACTGTTAACACACATGGTTAATGGCTAAAACTGATTAATCAATAATGAGGAATCAAAATGCAACTACTAAAACTTGGGTTATTCGAACTCGGGTGGATCAATAAGCTTTCGATTCTGGGTTATTAGTAATAACTTATTACATTGATAAGTGATTGTAAATGTGTTATTAGTAATAACTTATTGCATTGATAAGTGATTTTTTTAATTTGACCAATTAATCATTAAGTATCATTTGAAATATCTTCTTAGTTTCCATATGCATTAAACTAACGATAAGGGTATAATTGACTTTTAGCATCTTTTAAAGGGTAAGTTTGTTAATAAAATGTGGAAACCCTTTATAAGGAAGTAAAGATATTTCACATTAAAATATAACATGATCACTTTACAAAAAAAAAAAAAAAAAGTAACATGCAAGACTTGAACACGCGACCAGCAGACAACATTATCCACCACCTTTACCACTAATCTATATGAAGCGTTTTTGTTATATTTCGTAAAATAAATATAAAACAATTGAACAAGTTTATTGTTTTCCTTTTCTTTTTTTTTTTAGCCAAATTTGTGGCTGAAAATTTTAAATTTAAATTTGGCGAAAATTTTTAAATTAGTCGTGACCACTCTTTTTTCTCCTCATTTAACTTTACACAAAATAGTATCGCGTTTTGCTACTTTTTCCGATTAAGGTTTGTTTTTGTTTTTTTGTTTTTTAAGTGTTGGAGATAACGCGAAATCAATCATGGTTCACTTACTAGTTCATTTATCAACTCCAAATCTTTCACAATTATAACACCACTTTCTAAATTTTGCTCCAATTTAACCTCATACATATTATATAGCATAATCGTATGGTTTATTTGCTACTTTTTTTTTATGACACCAATTTTTAACAATTTTTTTAAAATGATGCCAAAATTTCTTATTTGTTGTCTATATTGGTGTGTTAGCTTTTGTTTAGATGCAAATATCCACACCGTATACTCTTTTTTCTCCTCATTTAACTTTACACAAAATCGTATCGCGTTTTGCTACTTTTTGCCGATTAAGGTTTTTTTTTTTTTTTAAGTGTTGGAGATAACGCGAAATCAATCATGGTTCACTTACTAGTTCATTTATCATCTCTAAATCTATCACAATTATAACATCACTTTCTAAATTTTTCTCCAATTCAACCTCATACATATTATCTATCATAATCGTATGGTTTATTTGCTACTTTTTTTTATAATACCAATTTTTAATAATTTTTTTAAAATGATGCCAAACTTTCTTATTTGTTGTCTATATTGGTGTGTTAACTTTTGTTTAGATGCAAATATCCACACCGTATACTCTTTTTTCTCCTCATTTAACTTTACACAAAATAGTATCGATTTTTTCTACTTTTTCCGATTAAGGTTTTATTTTTTATTTTTTTTAAGTGTTGGAGATAACGCGAAATCAATCATGGTTCACTTACTAGTTCATTTATCATCTCCAAATCTTTCACAATTATAACACCACTTTCTAAATTATGCTCCAATTTAACCTCATACATATTATCTAGCATAATCGTATGGTTTCTTTGCTACTTTTTTTTTATGACACCAATTTTTAACAATTATTTTTAAATTATGAAAAAAAATTCTTATTTGTTGTATATATTGGTGTGTTAACTTTTGTTTAGATGCAAATATCCATACCGTATACTCTTTTTTCTCATCATTTAACCTTACACAAAATTGTATCGCGTTTTGCTACTTTTTTCGATTAAGGTTTTTTTTTTTTTTTAAGTGTTCAAGATAACGCGAAATCAATCATGGCTTCACTTACTAGTTCATTTATCTACTCCAAATCTTTCAAAATTATAACACCACTTTCTAAATTTTTGCTCCAATTTAACCTCATACATATTATCTAGCATAATCGTATGGTTTCTTTGCTACTTTTTTTTTATGACACCAATTTTTTATCAAATTTTTTTAAAATGATGTCAAAATTTCTTATTTGTTGTCTATATTTGTGTGTTAAGTTTTGTATAGATGCAAATATCCACACCGTATACTCTTTTTTCACCTCGTTTAACCTTACACAAAATCGTATCGCGTTTTGCTACTTTTTTAGATTAAGGTTTTTATTTTTTTTAAGTGTTGGAGATAACGTAAAATCAATCATGGCTTCACTTACTAGTTCATTTATCATTCACAAATCTTTCAACAATTATAACACCACTTTCTAAATTTTTGCTCCAATTTAACCTTATACATATTATCTAGCATAATCGTATGGTTTCTTTGCTACTTTTTTTTGATGACACCAGTTTTTAACAATTTTTTGAAAATGATGCCTAAATTTCTTATTTGTTGTCTATATTGGTGTGTTAACTTTTGTTTAGATGCAAATATCCACACCGTATACTATTTTTTCTCTTCATTTAACCTTACACAAAATTGTATCGCGTCTTGCTACTTTTTCTGATAAATGTTTTTTATTTTATTTTTTGAAGTGTTGGAGATAACGCGAAATCAATCATGGCTTCACTTACTAGTTCATTTATCATCTCCAAATCTTTTACAATTATTACACCACTTTCTAAATTTTGCTCCAATTTAACCTCATACATATTATCTAACATAATGGTATGGTTTCTTTGCTACTTTTTTTTTATGACACCAATTTTTAACAATTTTTTTAAAATGATGCAAAAATTTCTTATTTGTTGTCTATATTGGTGTGTTAAGTTTTGTTTAGATGCAAATATCCACACCGTATACTCTTTTTTCTCTTCATTTAACCTTACACAAAATCGTATCCCGTTTTGCTACTTTTTCCGATTAAGGTTTTTTTTTTTTTAAGTATTGGAGATAACGCGAAATTAATCATGGCTTCACTTACTAGTTCATTTATCATCTCCAAAACTTTCACAATTATAACACCACTTTCTAAATTTTGCTCCAATTTAACCTCATACAAATTATCTAGCATAATCGTATAGTTTCTTTGCTACTTTATTTTGATGACACCAGTTTTTAACAATTTTTTTAAAAGGATGCCTAAATTTCTTATTTGTTGTCTATATTGGTGTGTTAACTTTTGTTTAGATGCAAATATGCATACCGTATACTCTTTTTTCTCCTCATTTAACTTTACATAAAATCGTATCGCGTTTTGCTACTTTTTTCCGATTAAGGTTTTTTTTTTTCAAGTGTTGGAGATAACGCAAAATCAATCATGGCTTCACTTACTAGTTAATTTATCATCTCCAAATCTTTCAAAATTATAACACCACTTTCTAAATTTTGCTCCAATTTAACCTCATACATATTATCTAGCATAATCGTATGGTTTCTTTGCTACTTTATTTGTATAACACCAATTTATAACAATTTTTTTAAAATGATGTCAAAATTTCTTATTTGTTGTCTATATTGGTGTTGATAACATCAAATAGTACTATATTTATATACTAATAGTCCCTAGTTTTTGTATACTTTTATTGCAATTACTTGATAAAATATATGTATTTCGTATATATTTACAAAATAGGTATAAATAGAGCTTAAATTAGAAAACGAATAAAAATAAGAGTAAATAAAGTAATTTTTGTATAAAAGTTAGTGATGATCCCAGCTAGAGATCTTAGTATGTATTACTTTGATTGATTATTAATAAGCTTGCGGAATAGTTTATTAATAACTTGAAGAACAAACTTGTATATAACATAATATCTAACCAAAAGCTTCAATATTATTATCAATAATACGAACACACAATTGTGTTAGGGTTTACAACCTTGAAGCTAATAACTAGAATGAATCGTATCTTCTAGGGTTTCATAGGATCTCTATTTATAACATATAGAGTCCTTTACAGAATCAAACATATTAGGAATCCTCATCTACTCCTAATATAACTCTAACCAACTTTATCTAACCAACAGTGGTTATCTATATTACTAACAGGGGTAGTACTCGTATATTACTAACAGAGGTTGAGTACTTGATACAAAATACAAATTACATGTTCAACAGTGGCACTGTTAGACTAAAACTATTTGACAGTGGCAACTACTAACTAGCAGTGGCAACTACTAACAGTGGTAAACTTCTAACAGCGGCAGCATACTTGTACTCTGAGCAGATTCGACAGTGGCTCAGGTCTCAACAATCTCCCCCTAAACTTGATCATTCCCAGCAATGAATCAAGTTTCTTCATCTTTCTTTTCATCTTTCTGAGTTTGATTCTGTTTTCTCCTTTTCTCCTCTTCTCTTCTTCTTTCCAACTCCATTCTTTTATGGAACTGATTGAGCACCATATATAAAGCATTGAATGCTCCTTCTGATATAACTGTAGTTTTAAATTGAGATGCAAGCACATTTCTTAGAGTCTGAGTTCCCAGAACATATCTTCTATCATCAAGCATGTAGATTGACATTCAACTTCTAAATAGAATCATATGAACTCCAGCTCTAACAAAATGTCTCCAAGTATTCACAGCATCAATACAATGTAAAAACAAATTGATGAATGGCTCAGGCTCAAACAGCATACTCAGACATCTTCCCAATTCTCTTTCCATAATCACCAATGAAGCATGTCTATCTCCTTGACTGTTTAGCTCAAACAGATCTAGAATGTCCAATCTATTCACATTCTTAAGCACATCAGTAACAGATGACAAGTAGTGCTTATCCCCATTCTCTCTAACAATCTTGATCTGTTCTTTATCACCATCAGCAACTTTTGATTTAATTCCTTCCCATTCAATTATCCTTGATGATCTATCATGATTGATGTGAATATTTTCTTTATAATCCTTCACTTCTTTGATATATTTCTTCAACTCCTCTGCATCTCTCTCTAAATCAGAAACTACATTATCAGAAGCAAGAACTCCATTCCATCTGCTCTTTATATTTTGATCAGAAAGCCTTTTTAACTCTCTTTCCTTGGCTTCTATCTCCTCTTGCTCTTTCTTTTCAATTCTCTCTTCCTCCTCTCTCCTCACTTGCTCAGCAATCTTCTTTCTATCTTCAGCCAACTTTTTCTTAATAAATTTGTCTTTCTGAATCCTTTTCTCAAAATCTTCCTTTTCCTCATTCTGATATTTTCCATAAGCTCTTTCCAGTTTCTCTACATCCCAACCTTCAAGCACACTTCTTGGTGCATACCTATCACCAAGAATTTTGAGTAAATCCTTTTTCCTCTGAGCTGCAGTTGGAGGTTTGTTCCTTTTCTTTTCAAGCTCAGCTTGTCTTTTCAATCTTGCCTTTTCTTCATTAGCTTGTTTAAGCTTTGCAAACCCTGGATCCAAACCATCTTTATCATCCTTTCTGTTGATCATATCATGAATCTGTTGAGCAGACAAACCTTGACCTCTTGCAGCCATATCATTCAACATCTGTGCAGCTTTTTGTGATAAGGTCACCACACTTGAATCTTCTAGTATAACATCAACATCATGACCTTCCTTTCTTTTAGACTCAACTGCCATTCTTAACATTCTCTCATCATGCTCCTCCTGAGCTCTTCTAGCCTCATCCAAATTAATTGGAGGCTCTACAACCTTCTTAATCTTTTTCTCTTCTTTCAATTTTCCCTTACCTTTGTCCTTTGAATCAATCTTTGGCAAATCAGACTTAGGTTTGGGTGTTTGAGTAGGCTCTCTTATTGTAACAGGCACTTCTAGAGCCCTGGCAGTGGTCATTGCAGTAGCAGTGGTGTACACTGGAGTAACAGTAGGTGTACCAACAGTTGTAGGAATATTTGAAGTACTAACAGAGGTTAATACAACAGTGGTTGAAATTGTAGTAACAGGGGTTGTGATAACAGGGGTAGAAATAGTAGTAGCAGGGGTTGCTGTTGAAGTACCAACAGTGGTAGATACCTCAACAGGGGTAGATACCAAACTACTAGCAGAGGTAGAAACACTACTAGCAGTGGTCAAACGTTGAGTTTCAACAGGGGTTTGTATATTAGCAGAGGTAGACTTTCTCTTTGGAATTGATTTCTTTCTATTATAAATCTTCACTCTTTCTTCCTCTTTAGCTTCAGGTTTTGACTCTATCAACTCCCCCTTACCCTCTACATCATCAGTTTCCATCTTCTCTGTTTCAACAGTTTTATCATCACTCTTTTCTTCATACACCAACCTATCACTAAAACTTACTCTTTTGCACCTATCAAGATTTGCTCCCATAATATCCCAGATATACAGATTAGCCACAGCCTTAAAAGGTAATCCT
Source organism: Helichrysum umbraculigerum (assembly GCA_949592205.1). Taxonomy (NCBI): domain Eukaryota; kingdom Viridiplantae; phylum Streptophyta; class Magnoliopsida; order Asterales; family Asteraceae; genus Helichrysum; species Helichrysum umbraculigerum. The sequence continues at coordinate 141,628,578 of CATIUR010000004.1, read as the reverse complement.
TTGTTCAATGGAAAAACATTTAGAGCTGGACCACTTGGTGTATCATTATCTGCAACATTTTCACCAACATACACCACCATTCTCCTATCATTCTCAGCATCTACCATCTGTTCATCCATGTCTTCATTAACCACATAATCTGAGACATTTAATTCATCTTCAGCAACTCTATCACTCATCTCTACATCAGCAGGTATATCCATGAAACTGAAATCATTTGCACCTCTAGTATCACCATCATTGTTATCATCATGACCATCATCTTTATTCTCCCCCTTGCCTGAAGATTCCCTAGCAGGCAACAAAACTTTATCAACTGCATCTTCAACAATTGACAACCTGGTTTGTAAATCAATTATTTCCTCCCTCTGCTTCTTTATCAACTCACCCTGGGCAGCCAACATAACATGTTGCTCCCTTCTCAAAGCTCTTTCCCTCTCAAACTTAGTCCAAATCAGATTGACATCTTGTACCAAATCAGCAAAAGTCAATTCCTTAGTTTCATTACTAGCCTCATCAACATTGGAGTGTGACCTCCTAGATGAATCATCGACTACATATGCCACTGCAGATGTCCCTCTGTTATTGGTACTGGGACCTACATTTGAATCATCACCCATAGGTTCATCAAATATAGTTGCCTCTGGTTGGGTCTTATTGATGTTACCACTATCCTGCCCTGCCAGTGGGCTAGAAACAGTAGTGGCAGCCCTTCCAGAATGAACATTTTCATCAAGTATGTTCACCTGTAGTGATGGATCAGTTGACTAAGACTGTGGAGAAACAGGAATCTCCATAGCCTGTTTAGCCTTCTTGGATTTCTTGGCTTTACTTTGGGTAGGCTTTTGGTTCCCTTGTTTTCTTTTGGTGCCACCTCCTGATGTGTGTTCAGAACCAACTTGTGTTGTTGGCCTGTCATCATTTGGTCCAAGTGATGTTGGTAATACACCACCAGTGGCAGAAGGAGCAACTGACATTGTAGAAAATAATGCAGTTTCCTTCTTTGAAAAAGCATTTTGATACTGATTCATGGCTTTAATAGTTCTCAAGGATAGAGTAGAACTAACTATTACACTATCCTCTGCTGGCAAATTTGACAATTGAGTATTCAATAAAAGCTGAACAAATCTAGGGTACATGATGAATGTATCACCCTTTACATTCCTAATCATATTATCCAAGATAAACTTAGACATATTAAATTTAATACCCTGTGCCAAGCAGATAATAGGATATGCAATACTAGAACTAAATTCATTAAAACTAGTTCTCTTTTGAGACAAACATACCAGAAAAGTATGAATGTAGAACTTCCATTGAGGACAGAACCATGACTTCAAGAAAGTATATTCAGATCTTGCTTTTCCAGAACCTTCATACCCCATATCCATTATGCCTTTAAACAAATCATCTCTTGATAATTCCAGAATGCCTCCTTCATCATCAAACTGCAGAAGTTCTCTAAGAACAATCTCGGTCACCATTACCTTCTTACCCTTGACAGTGGAATGAATGTGAGTAATTCCATTAACATTCCCTTCCTTTGCATTCTGCCAGAATTCTTGAATATGAGATCGTATCAATCTTGGAGCGACAGTAAGGGCATAAGTAACTGGACAATTACTCAAGAAATCGATAATAGGGTGAAAATACTCATCGGCTAGTTCTTTATTCAAGAAAGCCCTCATGTTGTGTTCATTAACAGGGGCTGCAGCTTTGCCTCTGTTTGGCTTAATTTTCAACATTTGTCCGTTACCACTGTTCCTATTATTTTTAGGATTGTAGTAACAGTCCTGTTGAAGATGATTATACCTACCACAAATATAACATGATTTTCTTTTCACACATTCAAACCCATTACCCAGCCTTTGTGAAACCAATTGGTTCCAATTTCTCTGATTACCCCTGGGAATGGATTTATTTACATTATTTGCAGTATTTAAATCAGACCTGTTTGATTTACATGCACATTTATCACACTCAGATTTATCTTTCGACTTATCCTTTGATTCAGTATTGACTCTTTTGTGCACATAACCTAGACCAGATCTAGATTTATTGGTTTTTCTAACTTGATTTATCTGAGCCTTTGCTTTCTCAACAAACATCTTTTTACCCTCTTCTAGTTTAGTACTATTTAGTTCAGAAACTAGACCAGTAATAGGCTTAACACAATCATCCACAGAATTACCACTAGATGAGCTATCACTATCACTCTCATCTTCCTCAGTCTAATCAGATACATCCACTTTATCAAAATTTACATTATTAGCACAATTAACTACTGGATCTACCTTTTTAACCTCCTCAGACACACCAACCTTAAGTTTTTCTAAGTCAAACTCAAGTTTAGATGGGAAGTAAGTATGATTATAAGGTGGGGGTACAGCATTAAGGTTGTAACCTAATCCAATTTTTAATTTATCATGAATTTGAGACTTGATTAAGTTTTGAACACCTTTTGAAGCATTTTCCAATTCATCTACTTTCAACCTTATTGATTCTTTATCAGAAATTGCCTCAGCCAACTTTGCACTTAGCATATCAACTTTTGTTTGTAAAGCTTTCTTTTCTCAATTCAGATATTTAATATCTAAGTGAAATTGTGATTCATTCTTTTCAAAAGCTTTTATCTGTCGATCTAAGTTTTCAATAGCTAAAGTTGCATGTTGACTCTTTTCCACACTAGCTTTCAATTCATTACACACAACCATATTATGATCCCTATAGAATTTAACCATTTTCTTACATGTAGGAGAACATAATTTAGATTGTACCTCATATGGAATGTCTGAAGGCTCTGGTTCTTCTGTGACAGCCATCAAAGCTTGATTCTTGACTACAAGCTCTTCCTGGTCACTCCAGTCAAATCCTCCCATCCCATCTTGTGCAACCAATGAATCTGAAGTGGTGTTCTGAACAGGTACCAATCTTCTTTGTGGACCAGAATTATTTCTTACAATACCATTAGAAGTGTTCTGAGATCCTCCAACCTGTGTGCTCTTGCATTCTCTAGCAAAGTGTCCCATCTTGTGACAGTTGAAACACTCCACCTTGCTCTTGTCAAATCCAGCTACACCATCTCTCTTGTAAGTAAAGTTTCTGTTCCCTGACCTCTGCATATACCTTTTTGCCCTTATAGTAATCATAGCCATCTGCCATCTCAAATCCATCTCTTCAAGATCCTCTTCATTAACCTGTTCCAAATCCTCTGTTGTTAAGGATGAATCCACATGACTTGCAAAGAAAGCTTCCAAGACATTATCATTAGCACCAGATGTGCTACAACTACCAGATTCACCAACAGACACAAAAGCAGCATTGTTAGAGCTACCATTGGACTGTTTTAGAGCCAACACCTCAGGCTCAAAGTTTCTCAGATCATTGTATAGATCTTCAATCTCCTTTTCTTCAAGATCTGCACTTTGTCTAAGTCCCACAGTGTACATATTCCAATCTGTGCCTAATGATCTAAGAAACTTCCTATTCAAATCATCCTTATCAATCTTAACATTGTGATTTTCAAGATCACCCACAAGTTTTTGAAATCTATCAAAAGTCTGAGTCAAAGTTTCAGACTTTACACCTGCAAAGTTTTCAAATTGTTGTTTGAGAAGAGATCTCTTATTCTTCTTGGTGTTGTCATTACCACCAAATCTCTTAACAATTGCTTCCATGAGAACCTGAGCATCTTCACAGTTCTCAAATTTTCTTTGATACTCATTAGGAATAGACAAAAGTAGAGTACTTAATGCCTTCCACTCTGTTGCTCTTTCTTTCCTCTCTGCATCAGTCTTTGGTGGTGGTCTTTCTTCCTTTTTACCATCTGCATCCTTAGTATAGACTGGTCCATTAGTAACTACCTCCCACATCATATAATCCGTCAGCAACATGTATTGCCTAATCCTAGTCTGCCATAGCTCAAACTCATCAGGTTTGAGCATGGGAATCTTTGTAGCTTGTATACCTTCCATTGTTTCAGTAGACATCTTATTATTTGTTGAAAAAGCTGCAAAATTCAATTACCTTCTTCAAGATCAAAGTAATATCAAGCTCTGATACCACTTGATGATCCCAGCTAGAGATCTTAGTATGTATTACTTTGATTGATTATTAATAAGCTTGCGGAATAGTTTATTAATAACTTGAAGAACAAACTTGTATATAACAGAATATCTAACCAAAAGCTTCAATATTATTATCAATAATACGAACACACAATTGTGTTAGGGTTTACAACCTTGAAGCTAATAACTAGAATGAATCGTATCTTCTAGGGTTTCATAGGATCTCTATTTATAACATATAGAGTCCTTTACAGAATCAAACATATTAGGAATCCTCATCTACTCCTAATATAACTCTAACCAACTTTATCTAACCAACAGTGGTTATCTATATTACTAACAGGGGTAGTACTCGTATATTACTAACAGAGGTTGAGTACTTGATACAAAATACAAATTACATGTTCATCAGTGGCACTGTTAGACTAAAACTATTTGACAGTGGCAACTACTAACTAGCAGTGGCAACTACTAACAGTGGTAAACTTCTAACAGCGGCAGCATACTTGTACTCTGAGCAGATTCGACAGTGGCTCAGGTCTCAACAGTTAGTGTACCTAAATATGATTGGGACAAAGTGGTTAAAAGATTGGAGAAAATAAATAAAGTTTGTAAATATTTGAGTTCGAAAAGTTAAATGGATTGAGCAAAAATAGTTAGATTGTATATTTATTGGAGTTTATGAGTTAGACCAAATTATTAGTTAGGCTAAATATTAGTAGTAAATAATTAAGTTAATAATAATAATAAATACTAATTTAAGTAGTACTAGTACGTTAGTATATAAGTATAATGTATAGTATATAATAATATTAGTCTTAAGTAGTTAGCTATTAACTAATGTTAATAATAGTTAATAATAAATATAATAGTTAAATAATTAATAAAATGATCATAATGTTGATGTGTAGATGACCGCACGTGAAGAAAAGGGCGGTTGGCTCTATGCATTTGTGAGACGTGGATGTACAAGAGTCAAGGAAAAACTCCAAGTCAACAAACATGGAAAGCCGTGTGGAGCATTTAATGCAAAATTCGGTGCAGCTTTAGCAATTCGTGGAGCATACGCCAATATGATCCATACGGCGTATGGATTTATCCATACGGCGTATGGATTGCAGCTCCAGCGACTATATAATGCAGCCTTTGCATACGATTTTTAGGACTTTTTTACCACATTTTAGGTTAGGGTTTTTATATATTTCGTTTAGGGTTAGTAAAATACGAATTTTAGGTTACTTTTGGAGGCACGAAAAGCTACGGTTGAAGCCATTTCACTTTATCTTTTTGTGATTCATTATTCGGTTTGTATCTACTTTTTATTTAATTCAATTGCAATTATGTTTTTGATATTGAATATTTTGTTTTATGCATATTTGAATATGAATTGATATTTAGTATTTGTGTAGTAATGAAACTTGGATAATGATTATTGACCGATTATATTGCAAGTTTATTATATTGTTTGATTGAAGATGATTATATTATCCGTTGATCCTTATTTATTAGTGGTTATTAGTTATTACTTAACGTGGTTGACTATGTCATTGAGATTGAGTTCCCTTGAGATTGTTGATTATTGATGGTTAGAACTTAGGTTTTGATCATTGCTGAATAGATTGAGTTTGACAGGTTAAGAGACTAATAATTAAATAACCTAAGATGAATAAGACTAATAAGTAATTATTAGTAGGTATTGTTGAGTCATACCGCGAGGATCAATTATAATCAATCGTGAATATTTAATGCATGATTTAGGGAAAGGCACACAATTGACTGATCATCTTGTGACATCGGACCGATGTTTCATGTTGGACCCTAGATTGTAGGAATTAGTTGGACCCGAAACGTTGGCTAGTTCACATTCAATTTAATATCATTGAAGAATTTGGCATTAAGTTGATATAAAAGAATCACAATTAAACAATTAACGTGTAATGAATTGGAATATATGAATCTGAGTGGAACTTATTTACACAATTACTTATTCCTTCCTATTGTTATTTATTTATTATTTTAATTTAAAGTCTTTATTTAGTTTTAATTATTATTTACAAATCTTATGTTCGCACGGAACTCAAACGTCCCCCCCTTTGTTTACTGTTTTCTAGGATAATTAGTATTTTCAAATTTTAATTAATAAACCACCATTCATGTGTTCCTAAGATCGACCTGGACTTACCATAGCTATACTATTCCGATCGGATATTCTTGCCTGGTTGTGTGATAGTATTAATAAGGTATTTCTTGATATAAATAATAAAACGAGACGCGCTTTCACACGCATCAAGTTTTTGGCGCCGCTGCCGGTGAACACTTAACCGGTTGGACTTACTAGTTCATTTTCCGATTAAGTTTTTTTTTATGGAGATAACGCGAAATCAATCATGGCTTCACTTACTAGTTCATTTAACATATCCAAATTTTTCACAATTTTAACACCACTTTCTAAATTTTGCTCCAATTTAACCTCATACATATTATCTTGCATAATCGTATGGTTTCTTTGCAACTTTTTTTTTTGATAACACTAGTTTTTAACAATTTTTTTAAAATGATGCCAAAATTTATTATTTGTTGTCTATATTGGTGTGTTAACTTTTGTTTTGATGCAAATATCCACACCGTATACTCTTTTTCTCCTCATTTAACTTTAGACAAAATCGTAGCGCGTTTTGCTACTTTTTCCGATTATGAGTTTTTTTTTTTTTTTTTGTAAGTGTTGGAGATAACGCGAAATCAATCATTTCTTCACTTACTAGTTCATTTATCATCTCCAAATTTTTCACAATTATTACAACACTTTCAGAATTTTGCTCCAATTTAACCTCATACATATTATCTAGCATAATCGTGTAGTTTATTTGCTACTTTTTTTTTATGACACCAATTTTTAACATTTTTTTTAAAATGATGCCAAAATTTCTTATTTGTTGTCTATATTGGTGTGTTAACTTTTTTTTAGATGCAAATATCCACACCGTATACTCTTTTTTCTCCTCATTTAACTTTACACAAAATAGTATCGCGCTTTGCTACTTTTTACGATTAAGGTTTTTTTTTTTTTTTTTTTTTAAGTGTTGGAGATAACGCGAAATCAATCATGGTTCACTTACTAGTTCATTTATCATCTCCAAATCTTTCACAATTATAACACCACTTTCTAAATTATGCTCCAATTTAATCTCATACATATTATCTAACATAATCGTATTGTTTCTTTCCTACTTTTTTTTTATGACACCAATTTTTAAATTTTTTTTCTAAATTATGAAAAAAATTTCTTATTTGTTGTCTATATTGGTGTATTAACTTTTGTTTAGATGCATATATCCACACCATATACTTTTTTTTCTCATCATTTAACCATACACAATTTCGTATCGCGTTTTGCTACTTTTTTCCAATTTAGGTTTTTTTTTATTTAAGTGTTGGAGATAACGCGAAATTAATCATGGCTTCACTTACTAATTCATTTATCATCTTTAAATCTTTCACAATTATAACACCACTTTCTAAATTTTTACTCCAATTTAACCTCATACATATTATCTAGCATAATCGTATGGTTTCTTTGCTACTTTTTTTTTATGACACAAATTTTAAAAAAAAAAAAAAATTTTAATTATGAAAAAAAAATTCTTATTTTTTGTCTATATTGGTGCGTTAACTTTTGTTTAGATGCATATATCCACACCGTATACTCTTTTCTCTCATCATTTAACCTTACACAAAATCGTATCGCATTTTGCTACTTTTTTCCGATTAAGGTTTTTTTTTTTTTTAAGTGTTGGAGATAACGCAAAATCAATCATGGCTTCACTTACTAGTTCATTTATCATCTCCAAATCTTTCACAATTATAACACCACTTTCGAAATTTTTGCTCCAATTTAACCACATACATATTATCTAACATAATCGTATGGTTTCTTTGCTACTTTTTTTTATGACACCAATTTTTATCAAATTTTTTTAAAATGATGTCAAAATTTCTTGTTTTTTGTCTATATTGGTGTGTTAAGTTTTGTTTAGATGCAAATATCCACACCGTATACTCTTTTTTCTCCTCATTTAACCTTACACAAAATCGTATCGCGTTTTGCTACTTTTTCCGATTAAGGTTTTTTTTTTTTTTTTAAGTGTTGAAGATAACGTGAAATCAATCATTGCTTCACTTACTAGTTCATTTATCATCTTCAAATCTTTCACAATTATAACACCACTTTCTAAATTTTTGCTCCAATTTAACCTTATACATATTATCTAGCATAATCGTATGGTTTCATTGCTACTTTTTTTTTATGACACCAGTTTTTAACAATTTTTTTAAAATGATGATATAATTTCTTATTTGTTATCTATATTGGTGTGTTAACTTATGTTTAGATGCAAATATCCACACCGTATACTCTTTTTTCTCCTCATTTAACCTCATACAGATTATCTTGCATAATCGTATGGTTTCTTTTCTACTTTTTTTTTATGACACCTTTTTTTAACATTTTTTTTAAAATGATGCAAAAAAAAATTATTTGTTGTCTATGTTGGTGTGTTTACTTTTGTTTTCATGCAAATATCCACACCGTATACTCTTTTTTCTCCTCTATTAACTTTGAACAAAATCGTATCGCGTTTTGCTACTTTTTTCCGATTAAGGGTTTTTTTTTTTTGTAAGTGTATGAGATAACGCGAAATCAATCATTTCTTCACTTACTAGTTCATTTATCATCTCCAAATCTTTCACAATTATTACAACACTTTCTAAATTTTGCTCCAATTTAACCTCATACATATTATATAGCATAATCGTATGGTTTCTTTGCTACTTTTTTTATGACACCAGTTTTGAACAATTTTTTTAAAATGATACCAAAATTACTTATTTGTTGTCAATATTGGTGTGTTAACTTTTGTTTTGATGCAAATATCCACACCGTATACTCTTTTTTCTCCTAATTTAACTTTAGACAAAATCGTATCGTGTTTTGCTACTTTTTTCCGATTAAGAGTTTTTTTTTTTTTTTTTGTAAGTGTTAGACATAACGCGAAATCAATCATGGCTTCACTTACTAGTTCATTTATCATCTCCAAATATTTCACAATCATAACACCACTTTCTAAATTTTGCTTCATTTTAACCTCATACATATTATATAACATAATCGTATGGTTTATTTGCTACTTTTTTTTTATGACACCAATTTTTAACAATTTTTTAAAAATGATGCCAAAATTTCTTATTTGTTGTCTATATTGGTGTGTTAACTTTTGTTTAGATGCAAATATCCGAACCGTATATTGTTTTTTCTCCTCATTTAACTTTAAATAAAATCGTGTCGCGTTTTGCTACTTTTTTACGATTAAGGGTTTTTTTTTTTTAAGTGTTAGAGATAACGCGAAATCAATCATGGCTTCACTTACTAGTTCATTTATCATCTCCAAATCTTTCACAATTATAACACCGCTTTCTAATTTTTGCTCCAATTTAACCTCATACATATTATCTAGCATAATCGTATAGTTTCTTTGCTACTTTTTTTTTATGACACCAGTTTTTAACCATTTTTTTTTAAAATGATGCAAAAATTTCTTATTTGTTGTCTATATTGATGTGTTAACTTTTGTTTAGATGCAAATATCCACACCGTATACTCTTTTTTCTCCTCATTTAACTTTAAACAAAATCGTATCGCATTTTGCTACTTTTTTCCGATTAAGGTGTTTTTTTTTATATTCTGGAGATAACGCGAAATCAATCATGGCTTCACTTACTAGTTCATTTAACATCTCCAAATCTTTCATAATTATAACACCACTTTCTAAATTTTGCTCCAATTTAACCTCATACATATTATCTAACATAATCGTGTGGTTTCTTTACTACTTTTTTTTTTATGACACTAATTTTTTAACAATTTTTTTAAAATGATGCAAAAATTTCTTATTTGTTGTCTATATTGGTGTGTTAACTTTTGTTTTGCGGCGAATATCCACACCGTATACTCTTTTTTCTCCTCATTTAACTTAAGACAAATTTGTATCGCGTTTTTCTACCTTTTTCCGATTAAGAGTTTTTTTTTTTTTGTTAATGTTGGAGATAACGCGAAATCAATCATTGCTTCACTTACTAGTTCATTTATCATCTCCAAATCATTCACAATTATTACACAAGTTTCTAAATTTTGCTCCAATTTAACCTCAGACATATTATCTAACATAATCTTATGGTTTATTTGCTACTTTTTTTTATGATACCAGTTTTTAACAATTTTTATAAAATGATACCAAAATTTTTGATTTGTTGTCTATATTGGTGTGTTTACTTTTGTTTTGATGCAAATATACACACCGTATACTCTTTTTTCTCCTCTATTAACTTTGGACAAAATCGTATCGCGTTTTGCTACTTTTTCAGATTAAATGTGTGTTTTTTTTTTTTTTTTTTTTTTTTTGTAAGTGTATGAGATAACGCGAAATCAATCATGGCTTCACTTACTAGTTCATTTATAATCTCCAAATCCTCACAATTATTACCCCACTATCTAAATTTTGCTCCAATTTAACCTCATACAAATTATTTAGCATAATCGTATGGTTTCTTTGCTACTTTTTTTTATGACACCAATTTTTAAAAAATGATGGAAAAAAATTTATTTGTTGTCAATATTGGTGTGTTAACTTTTGTTTAGATGCAAATATGCACACAGTATACTCTTTTTTCTCCTTATTTAACCTTACACAAAATCGTATCGCGTTTTGCTACTTATTTTGATTAAGTTTTTTTTTTTTTTAAGTGTTGGAGATAACGCGAAATCAATCATGGCTTCACTTACTAGTTCATTTATCATCTCCAAATCTTTCACAATTATAACACCACATTCTAAATTTTTGCTCCAATTTAACCTCATACAAATTTTCTAGCATAATTGTATGGTTTCTTTGCTACTTTTTTTTTATGACACCAGTTTTTAACAATTTTTTAAAAATGATGCCAAAATTTCTTATTGGTTTTCTATATTGATGTGTTAACTTTTGTTTAGATTCAAATATGCAAACCGTATACTCTTTTTTCTCCTCATTTAATTTTACACAAAATCGTATCGCGTTTTGCTACTTATTCCGATTAAGGTTTTTTTTTTTTTTTAAGTGTTGGAGATAATGCGAAATCAATCATGGCTTGACTTACTAGTTCATTTATTATCTCCAAATCTTTCAAAATTATAACACCACTTTCTAAATTTTGCCCCAATTTAACCTCATACATATTATCTAGCATAATCGTATAGTTTCTTTGTTACTTTATTTTTTATGACACCAGTTTTTAACAATCTTTTTAAAATGATGCCAAAATTTCTTATTTGTTGTCTATATTGATTTGTTAACTTTTGTTTAGATGCAAATATACACACCGTATACTCTTTTTCCTAATCATTTAACCTTAAACAAAATCGTATCGCGATTTGCTACTTTTTCCGATTAAGGTTTTTTTTTTTTTTAATTGCTGGAGATAACGCGAAATCAATCAAGGCTTCACTTACTAGTTCATTTATCATCTCCAAATCTTTCACAATTATAACACCACTTTCTAAATTTTGCTCCAATTTAACCTCATACAAATTATATAGCATAATCGTATTGTTTCTTTGCTACTTTTTTTTTATGAAACCAGTTTTTAACAATTTTTTTTAAATGATGCCAAAATTTCTTATTTGTTGTCTATATTGGTGCGTTAAGTTTTGTTTAGATGCAAATATATACACCGTATACTCTTTTTTCTCCTCATTTAACCTTACACAAAATCGTATCGTGTTTTCTACTTTTTCCGATTAACTTTTTTTTTTAAGTGTTGGAGATAACGTGAAATCAATCATTTCTTCACTTACTAGTTCATTTATCATCTCCAAATCTTTCACAACTATTACACCACTTTCTAAATTTTGCTCCAATTTAACCTCATATATATTATCTAGCATAATCATATGGTTTCTTTGCTACTTTTTTTTTGATGACACCAGTTTTGAACAATTTTTCAAATGATACCAAAATTTCTTATTTGTTGTCTATATTGACGTGTTAACTTATGTTTTGATGCAAATATCCACACCGTATACTCTTTTCTCTCCTCATTTAACTTTAGATAAAATCGTATCGTGTTTTGCTACTTTTTTCCGATTAGGTTTTTTTTTTTTTTGTAAGTGTTTGAGATAACACGAAATCAATCATGGTTCACTTACCAGTTATTTATCATCTCCAAATATTTCACAATTATTACACCACTTTCTTAATTTTACTCCAATTTAACCTCATACATATTATCTAGCATAATCATATGGTTTCTTTGCTATTTTTTTTTATGACACCACTTTTTTACAATTTTTATAAAATGATGCCAAAAATTCTTATTTGTTGTCTATATTGGTGTGTTAACTTATGTTTAGATGCAAAAATCCACACCGTATACTCTTTTTTCTCCTCATTTAACTTTAAACAAAATCGTATCGCGTTTTCCTACTTTTTTCCGATTAAGGTTTTTTTTTTTTATGTGTTGGAGATAACGCGAAATCAATCATGGCTTCTCTTACTAGTTCATTTATCATCTCCAAATCTTTCACAATTATTACACCACTTTCAAAATTTTGATCCAATTTAACCTCAAACTTATTATCTAGCATAATCGTATGGTTTCTTTGCTACTTTTTTTTATGACACCAATTTTTAACAATTTTTTTAAAATGATGCTAAAATTTCTTATTTGTTGTCTATATTGGTGTGTTAACTTTTGTTTAGATTCAAATATCCACACCGTATACTTTTTTCCTCCTCATTTAACCTTACACAAAATCGTATCGCGTTTTGCAACTTTTTCCGATTAAGGTTTTTTTTTTTTTTTAAGTGTTGGAGATAACGCGAAATCAATCATGGCTTCACTTACTAGTTCATTTATCATCTACAAATCTTTCAAAATTATAAGACCACTTTCTAAATTTTGCCCCAATTTAAGCTCGTACATATTATCTATCATAATCGTACAGTTTCTTAGCTACTATTTTTTGATGACACCAGTTTTTAACAATCTTTTAAAAATGATGCCAAAATTTCTTATTTGTTGTCTATATTGATGTGTTAAGTATTGTTTAGATTCAAATATCCACCCCGTATACTCTTTTTCTCCTCATTTAACCTTAAACAAAATCGTATCGCACTTTACTACTTTTTCCGATTAAGTTTTTTTTTTTTAAATTGTTGGAGATCACGCGAAATCTATCATGGCTTCACTTACTAGTTCATTTAACATCTCCAAATCTTTCATAATTATAACACCACTTTCTAAATTTTCCTCCAATTTAACCTCATACATATTATCTAGCATAATCGTATGGTTTCTTTGCAACTTTTTTTTTATGACACCAGTTTATAACAATTTTTTAAAATGATGCCAAAATTTCTTAATTGTTGTCTATATTGGTGTGTTAACTTTTGTTTTGATGAAAATATCCACACTGTATACTCTTTTTTCTCCTCGTTTAACCTTAAACAAAATCGTATCGCGATTTGCTACTTTTTTCGATTACGGTTTTTTTTTTTATGTGTTGGTGATTACACGAAATCAATTATGGCTTCACTTACTAGTTCATTTATCATCTCCAAATCTTTCACAATTATAACACCACTTTCTAAATTTTGCTCCAATTTAACCTCAAACTTATTATTTAGCATAATCGTATCGTTTCTTTGCTACTTTTTTTTATGACACCAATTTTTAACAATTTTTTTAAAATGATGTCAAAATTTCTTATTTGTTTTCCATATTGGTGTGTTAACTTTTGTTTAGATACAAATATCCACACCGTATACCTTTTTTTCTCCTCATTTAACCTTACACAAAATCGTATCGCGTTTTGCTAGCTTTTTCCGATTAAGGTTTTTTTTTTTTTTTGTAAGTGTTGGAAATAACGCGAAATCAATCATGGCTTCACTTACTAGTTCATTTATCATCACAAAATCTTTCACAATTATAACACCACTTTATAAATTTTACTCCAATTTAACCTCATACAAATTATCTAGCATAATCGTATGGTTTCTTTTCTACTTTTTTTTTATGACACCAGTTTTTTACAATTTTTTTTAAATGATGCCAAAATTTCTTGTTTGTTGTCTATATTGGTGTTTTAACTTTTGTTTAGAGGCAAATATCCACACCGTATACTCTTTTTTCTCCTCATTTAACTTTAGACAAAATCGTATCGCGTTTTACTAATTTTTTCCGATTAAGGTTTTTTTTTTTTTTTTATGTGTTGGAGATAACGCGAAATCAATCATTTCTTCACTTACTAGTTCATTTATCATCTCCAAATATTTCACAATTATTACACAACTTTCTAAATTTTGCTCCAATTTAATCTCGTACATATTATCTAGCATAATCGTATAGTTTCTTTGCTACTTTTTTTTATAACACCAGTTTTTAACAATTTTCTTAAAATTATGTTAAAATTTCTTATTTGTTGTCTATATTGGTTGGTTTACTTTTGTTTTGATGCAAATATCCACACCGTATACTCTTTTTTCTCCTCTATTAACTTTGGACAAAATCGTATCGCGTTTGCTACTTTTTTCCGATTAAGGGTTTTTTTTTATAAGTGTATTAGATAATGCGAAATCAATCATGGCTTCACTTACTAGTTCATTTATCATCACAAAATATTTCACAATTATAACACCACTTTATAAATTTTGCTCCAATTTAACTTCATACAAATTATCTAGCATAATCGTATGGTTTCTTTGCTACTTTTTTTTTATGACACCAATTTTTTAACAATTTTTTAAAAATGATGCCAAAATTTCTTATTTGTTGTCTATAATGGTGTGTTAAGTTATGTTTATATGCAAATTTCCACACCGTATACACTTTTTTCTCCTCATTTCACCTTACACAAAATCGTATCGCGTTTTGCTACTTATTCCGATTAAGGTTTTTTTTTTCAAGTGTTGGAGATAACGCGAAATCAATCATTTCTTCACTTACTAGTTCATTTATCATCTCCAAATCTTTCACAAGTATTACAACACTTTCTAAATTTTGCTCCAATTTAACCTCATACATATTATCTAGCATAATCGTATGGTTTCTTTGCTACTTTTTTTATGACACCAGTTTTGAACAATTTTTTTAAAATGATACCAAAATTACTTATTTGTTGTCAATATTAAGGTGTTAACTTTTGTTTTGATGCAAATATCCACACCGTATACTCTTTTTTCTCCTAATTTAACTTTAGACAAAATCGTATCGTGTTTTGCTACTTTTTTCCGATTAAGAGTTTTTTTTTTTTTTTTGTAAGTGTTAGAGATAACGCGAAATCAATCATGGCTTCACTTACTAGTTCATTTATCATCTCCAAATATTTCACAATCATAACACCACTTTCTAAATTTTGCTTCAATTTAACCTCATACATATTATATAGCATAATCGTATGGTTTATTTGCTACTTTTTTTTATGACACCAATTTTTAACAATTTTTTTAAAATGATGCCAAAATTTCTTATTTGTTGTCTATATTGGTGTGTTAGCTTTTGTTTAGATGCAAATATCCACACCGTATACTCTTTTTTCTCCTCATTTAACTTTACACAAAATCGTATCGCGTTTTGATACTTTTTTTCGATTAGGAGTTTTTTTTTTTTTTTTTTTTTTGTAAGTGTTTGAGATAACGCGAAATCAATCTTGTCTTCACTTACTAGTTCATTTATCATCTCCAAATCTTTAACAATTATAACACCACTTTCTAAATTTTGCTCCAATTTAACCTCATACATATTATATAGCATAATCGAATGGTTTCTTTGCTACTTTTTTTTTATGACACCAGTTTTTAACAATTTTTTTAAAATGATGCCAAAATTTCTTATTTGTTGTCTATATTGGTGTGTCAAATTTTGTTTAGATGCAAATATCTACACCGTATACTCTTTTTTCTCCTCATTTAAACTTACACAAAATCGTATCGCGTTTTGCTACTTTTTCCGATTAAGAGTTTTTTTTTTTTTTTTTTTGTAAGTGTTTGAGATAACGCGAAATCAATCATGGATTCACTTACTAGTTCATTTATCATCTCCAAATATTTCACAATTATTACACCATTTTCTAAATTTTGGTCCAATTTAACCTCATACATATTATCTAACATAATCGTATGGTTTCTTTGCCACTTTTTTTTTATGACACCAATTTTTAACAATTTTTTTAAAATGATGCCAAAATTTCTTATTTGCTGTCTATATTGGTGTGTTAAGTTTAGTTTAGATGCAAATATCCACACCGTATACTCTTTTTTCTTCTCATTTAACCTTATAAAAAATCGTATCGCGATTTGCTACTTTTTCCGATTAAGGTTTTTTTTTTTTTTTAATTGTTAGAGATAACGCAAAATCAATTATGGCTCCACTTACTAGTTCGTTTAACATCTCCAAATCTTTCACAATTATAACACCACTTTCTAAATTTTGCTCCAATTTAACCTCATACATATTATCTAGCATAATCGTATGGTTTCTTTGCTACTTTTTTTTTATGACACCAGTTTTTAACAATTTTTTAAAAATGATGCCAAAATTTCTTATTTCTTGTCTATAATGGTGTGTTAACTTTTGTTTTGATGCAAATATCCACACCGTATACTCTTTTTTCTCCTCATAAAACTTTAGACAAAATCGTATCGCGTTTTGCTACTTTTTCCGATTAAGAGTTTTTTTTTTTTTTTTTTTTTTTTTTTTTTTTTGTAAGTGCTGGAGATAACGCGAAATCAATCATGGCTTCACTTACTAGTTCATTTATCATCTCCAAATCTTTCACAATTATTACACCACTTTCTAAATTTTACTCCAATTTAACCTTATACATATTATCTAGCATAATCGTATGGCTTCTTTGCTACTTTTTTTATGACACCAATTATTAACAATTTTTAAAAAATGATGCCAAAATTTCTTATTTGTTGTCTATGTTGGTGTGTTAAGTTTTGTTTAAATGCAAATATTCACACCGTATATTCTTTTTCTTCTTATTTAACCTTACACAAAATCGTATCGCGTTTTGCTACTTTTTCCGATTAAGATTTTTTTTTTTTAAGTGTCGGAGATAACGCGAAATCAATCATGGCTTCACTTATTAGTTCATTTATCTTTTACAAATCTTTCACAATTATAACACCACTTTCTAAATTTTGCTCCAGTTTAACCTCATACAAATTATGTAGCATAATCGAATAGTTTCTTTGCTACTTTTTTTTATGACACCAGTTTTTAACAATTTTTTTAAAATGATGCCAAAATTTCTTATTTGTTGTCTATATTGGTGTGTCAAGTTGTGTTTAGATGCAAATATCTACACCGTATACTCTTTTTTCTCCTCATTTAACTTTACACAAAATCGTATCGCGTTTTCTACTTATTCCGATTAACTTTTTTTTTCTAAGTGTTGGAGATAACGCGAAATCAATCATGGTTCACTTACTAGTTAATTTATCATATCCAAAGCTTTCACAATTATAACACCACTTTCTAAATTTTGCTCCAATTTAACCTCATATATATTATCTAGCATAATCGTATGGTTTCTTTGCTAATTTTTTTGATGACACCAGTTTTGAACAATTTTTTTAAAATGATACCAAAATTTCTTATTTGTTGTCTATATTGACGTGTTAACTTTTGTTTTGATGCAAATATCCACACCGTATACTCTTTTTTCTCCTCATTTAACTTTAGACAAAATCGTATCGCTTTTTGCTACTTTTTTCCGATTAAGAGTTTTTTTTTTTTTTTTTTTGTAAGTGTTTGAGATAACGCGAAATCAATCATGGCTTCACTTACTAGTTCATTTATCATCTCCAAATATTTCACAATTATTACACCACTTTCAAAATTTTGCTCCAATTTAACCTCATACATATTATCTAGCATAATCGTATGGTTTCTTTGCTAGTTTTTTTTTTATGACACCAATTTTTAACAATTTTTTTAAAATGATGCCAAAATTTCTTATTTGTTGTCTATATTGGTGTGTTAAGTTTTGTTTAGATGAAAATATCCACACCGTATACTCTTTTTTCTTCTCATTTAACCTTACAAAAAATCGTATCGCGCTTTGCTACTTTTTCCGATTAAGGTTTTTTTTTTTTAATTGTTAGAGATAACGCGAAATCAATCATGGCTTCACTTACTAGTTCGTTTAACATCTCCAAATCTTTCACAATTATAACACCACTTTTTAAATTTTGCTCCAATTTAACCTCATACATATTATCTAGCATAATCGTATGGTTTTTTTGCTACTTTTTTTTATGACACTAGTTTTTAACAATTTTTATAAAATGATGCCAAAATTTCTTATTTGTTGTTTATATTGGTGTGTTAACTTTTGTTTTGATGCAATTATCCACACCGTATACTCTTTTTTCTCCTCATATAACTTTAGACAAAATCGTATCGCGTTTTGCTACTTTTTCCGATTAAGAGTTTTTTTTTTTTTTTTTTTTTTTTTTTTGTAAGTGCTGGAGATAATGCGATATCAATCATGGCTTCACTTACTAGTTCATTTATCATCTCCAAATCTTTCACAATTATTACACCACTTTCTAAATTTTGCTCCAATTTAACCTCATACATATTATCTAGCATAATCGTATGGTTTCTTTGCTACTTTTTTTATGACACCAATTATTAACAATTTTTTAAAAATGATGCCAAAATTTCTTATTTGTTTTCTATATTGGTGTGTTAAGTTTTGTTTAGATGCAAATATCCACACCGTATATTCTTTTTTCTCCTTATTTAACCTTACACAAAATCGTATCGCGTTTTGCTACTTTTTCCGATTAAGTTTTTTTTTTTTTAAGTGTTGGAAATAACGCGAAATCAAACATGGCTTCACTTACTAGTTCATTTATCTTCTTCAAATCTTTCACAATTATAACATCACTTTCTAAATTTTGCTCCAATTTAACCTCATACAAATTATATAGCATAATCGTATGGTTTCTTTGCTACTTTTTTTTGATGACACCAGTTTTTAACAATTTTTTTAAAATGATGCCAAAATTTCTTATTTGTTGTCTATGTTGGTGTGTTAAGTTTTGTTTAGATGCAAATATCTACACCGTATACTCTTTTTTCTCCTCATTTAACCTTACACAAAATTGTATCGTGTTTTCTACTTTTTCCGATTAACGTTTTTTTTTTTATTATTATTGTTGGAGATAACGCGAAATCAATCATGGCTTCACTTACTAGTTCATTTATCATCTCCGAATTTTTCACAATTATACCACCACTTTCTTAATTTTGCTCCAATTTAACCTCATACATATTTTCTAGCATAATCGTATGGTTTCTTTGCTACTTTTTTTTAAGACACCGATTTTTAACATTTTTTTAAACGTGATGCCAAAATTTATTATTTGTTGTCTATATTGGTGTGTTAACTTTTGTTTAGATACAAATATCCACACCGTATACTATTTTTTCTCCTCATTTAACTTTAGACAAAATCGTATCGCGTTTTGCTACTTTTTTCCGATTAAGAGTTTTTTTTTTTTTTTTTTTTTTGTAAGTGTTGGAGATAACGCGAAGTCAATCATGGCTTCACTTACTAGTTCATTTATCATCTCCAAATCTTTCACATTTATTACACCGCTTTGTAAATTTTGCTCCAATTTAACCTCATACATATTATATAGCATAATCGTATTGTTTCTTTGCTAGTTTTTTTTTATGACACCAATTTTTAACAATATTTTTAAAATGATGCCAAAATTTCTTATTTGTTGTCTATATTGGTGTGTTAAGTTTTGTTTAGATGCAAATATCAACACCATATACTCTTTTTTTCTCCTCATTTAACCTTACACAAAATCGTATCGCGTTTTGCTATTTTTTCCGATTTAGGTTTTTTTTTTTTTTTTTTTTTTTTTTAAGTGTTGGAAATTATTAATCTCTTATTGATCGATTTAAATAAGTTTTGACTAATTGTTAAGAAGTTGCAGAATCACACTTAAAAATATCAAGAAGATTAAGAACACAATGATAACTTGAATAACACGTATTAATCAAAAGCTCCAATCTTATTAATATGAATAAGACGAATACACAGTTTGTATTAGGGTTTACACCTTGAAGCTAATAAAAACGTTAACCTAATCTAGGTTCTAAGGATCTCTATTTATATTGTATAAAGTCCTGTACAATCGCCTATTATTATGGAATACAAATCTATTCCATATACAACTTAAATACGTTTAACCGTCATAAAAACATAAACAGTCATAACCACTGAATAAGACTAACAGTCTTAACTACAAATGACTAGACAGTTATAACTGCTATACAAAAACACTAACAGTTATAATTACATAACCAGTTTTAACCACTTACATA
This sequence comes from Helichrysum umbraculigerum, assembly GCA_949592205.1. Lineage (NCBI taxonomy): Eukaryota > Viridiplantae > Streptophyta > Magnoliopsida > Asterales > Asteraceae > Helichrysum > Helichrysum umbraculigerum. The sequence goes on along the minus strand of CATIUR010000004.1, from coordinate 141,608,065 downwards.
ACTAACAGTTATAATCTCTTGCAGCTTTAACTTCAATTCTTCAAGCAGTCATAATTCCACATGCAGTTATAAATCATTGTACGCACAGTCATAACAATTACTATTAGCAGTCTTAACTAATAACACTCACAGTCATAACTACTTGAACGAATTTCAAACCTTACAGAAATATCGTGAAATCATTATTAGCTTTACTTACTAGTTTATTTATCATCTCTAAATACTTCACAATCATAACACCACTTTCCATATTTCACTCCAATTTAACCTCAGCAGTATCCGAAACATCAACAACAAGATTGAAATCTACACCTCAAGTTTTCTTCTGTTTCTTCGTCTTACCACCCACAGGTCTCTTTCCCCTGCGCTTTTGACCAACTGCTTCATCATTGTCATCCGCCTCTTCAGCTTTAAGATTAGAATTCACAGGGTCAGGGGAGGGCTCCCTGATAAGAATTCCACCTGTCCCAACTCTGAACTTACCTCCAGGCGCCTTGGACGAGCCTCCAGCCATAGAAGATCGAGTCACTCTGGGCACGTAACCATCATTGGCACTAGGCGAACCACCCTTAGAACCATACTGCAACGCCTTCTTGTTTCCATAATTTAGAATGTCGAGCAGCTTCATCTCTGAAAAACGGATAACAAAAAGATATCAACAATTAAAGCAAGCCAAATACATAACCAATAAAACAAATAAAACACTCACCCTCCCCAGAATCCATCACAACAGGGACAGAACTGTCACATGGCCAATTTTTACTCATACCCAGGAGGACAAGAATTTCCTCCTCAAAAGAATCAATAAAGACACAACAGTTAAAGTCAAGGTAGGAGCGAATGGCTTTTTCTTCAGCAGTAAGCTTTGGGGGATCACTAAAGGTCTCGTCATTATTTTTCCAGTCCAAAACCTCTCTATACTCGATAGGAATCAAACTATCATTCAACCAAAGAAAATTCTTTTTCCATTCTTTGAGACCTTCGCGAATACCAAAAAGAATTTTCTGGGCAGAAGGTCTTTTCTCGATGGACGAATACCCACCGTAAGAGCGACCGAGACAGAAATAATGCCTAAACAGGTTGATGGAAGGAACCTTCTCATGGGATTTACAAGCCATCTCAAAACCAGTAATTTTAAGGTCACCCAAAGGAACCATTTGAGAAATATGAACCTCGTAATAACAAAGAACAGCAAGAAAAAAAGTGAGAAAAAGGGAGACGGACATTGGCCACTGAAAAAAGCTTGGTGTATGCACCGAAGTAACCCGGTGGTGGTTTAGAAAAAACATCATCGGATTTAGGGAGAATGGGCAAACCAGAACCTAACCCATATTTCTTCCAAATTTTATTACAATTATTTTGACAAAGCCAACACTTGACTTTGTTAATGGCACCATCATCCGACATCTTTTTAAGTGATAAGGAAAAAGAGATAAAGAGATGCAGATAACTAACCTTGAAAGATAATGATGTTCGTCGGAATTCGGAGAGAGGGAAGTTGAGAGAAAAAATGAAAAGATTGGATTTTTAATTTTGAAAGTGAAAGAAATCAGAGGGGAAAAAATAAAAAACCGTTTTGCAACTTGCTTTCTCTCTCCACTGGACACGTGTCGCGACGGTATGGACGGCAGAAACCGTCATGATGGCAGTTATTAAAGGGAGCCGTAAAACTGTCAAATCAAACAGGGGTGATGTGAGCAACGCAGGAAAAGGTCAGTCAAACTGCCCACCTGGAAGAAATCCATTGTCTGCCTAGAGTCTAGCAAAATCTAGATTACCACTATCTCTTGCTAGATTGAGGGGACTTAATGGTGTAACCACCTTTTCCTCCAGTCAGAGTATGTCTGTGCCCAGAGGTTTCCTATTTTCACACATATTTAGTTTACATCTTTCCTCCGCTGGAGGAAAATAGTCATGAAACTTGTATCGTAAAGCATGTCTTAAGTAGCACCTGTTACCACTTAGGAATTCGCTACCAAATTATGTTATTATTATAACCATTACGATCAAACCCCCGCCCGGAAGTATACACAATATACTTACGGACGCAGAACACTTAGTGTGGGGACCATGCATAAACATGTATGAAGATCTTCTGGACGATCAGGATTGCCCCAAAAGGAATATCACGTGAGTACTAACGTCTGATTGGTGGACCAAAGCTTGAGGACCAAGTTAAGAAAGAGTAAATAAATGGAGACTCATTCTCCATTGGATGGTACGTTCATCTTCTCAAATACAAACCCTAATTCACTTGATATATACATTCCGATCATGAAAGCTTACTCTCACGCCGGAGGTGAATTACGGGGTCCCTCTACGTATTTCGCTTAACTTAGCGTGTTGATTATTTTGTAGGTTTGTCTGACTGGAGGTTTCTCAACTAGAACAATGGAGCCTTAAACTTGTTCGAGCTGATCGTATAAACAATTGGCAAAACCATAAACTTGGTGTTACATAAGTTCATACCATAACAAAAGTACATGAAAATCCACCGGTAAATATTCTTTCCGATTTAGTAGTCTAACCATATGAGCTAAGACATGCCCATTGTGATTCAAACTACCCGTCTCACTCGTAACCATAATAAGCTAGCTTTCCTAACCTGCACGGAATGCACAATCGAACAAGTAGAAAACAAGTGTCAGCTTAAAAAGCTAAGTAAGCATAACGGGTTCATAATAAAACATGTCCAATTAAAACGTTCGTCTAATTCATTCACCATAAATATCATTATCATATATTCATGACATCGTAATCGAGTAAAGACAAAATAGGCAATCGTATAATGAAATTCTAAAGTCGTGCCTATCGTAAAGAAGCATCTGTTATCGTAATCTGCTTACCGTTTATTCGTTATATCATTTTTCGTTATCTTTCCGTTATCCGTTCATCGTAAACCATGTAGGGGTTAGTCCACTAGTCAACCGAAGCACCATGTGGGGCACACGTGCCACGGAAGACCACTTGGGGGAAACCCTACTACCACCGGCTTAGTGAAAAACAAATGAATGCGGTTCATCGTTTGCCGTTTGAGGAAGGCTCCACGTACACGCCAATCCCCGAGCAAGTACACCATGTGTGTGGCGAACCACGTACCGCTCCAACCGTGAGCTACAGAAAAGTTTCTAGAGTAACATGAGCAAGAACCGTAATCATGACCCCTCACGGGAATCACCATGAAACCCCTTCGGGAATCACCAAGATATCTCTAATCGTATTCGTTATGTTCAAGTTTCATTGTTATTATTATTCTTTCGTTTTCATTCCACAAATAGGGCCCCTAATTGTGCCGTGTGACCTAAGTGTCATGTATCATGGTCTAGTGTACTAGCAGCAAGCAAAAAGTACAACAATCATAAGCAATTCATAGCGAGATAAACTACCCATAATCTCGTCCCTCATGCAATAATTCATTCTCCAATCTTACCCGCAAGTCATGAAAATATATAATAAACATGTCTATAACGTAAAACAATTATAATAATACCAAAACAATGTGACTTAAGAAAAGTCTATTATTTTGATTGCGCATCCCGATTTTCATAAACGTTATTTTACCTCAATATCAAGCAAAGCTTTGGATGCCTCATCTAAGAAAAGCCTCCTACAAACATATCAAATTCTACTGAGAATTTTATACATTGACCTTAACACACTCTTATTATATATCCTAATTGATTGGTCGAGTTCTCAAACGTGACATCTGACTATATCGCCTATTTACTTTTTTTTTTAGTTATGAAAGCTGATCAAATATATTAAGTAACTTAAAACCCCATCATCCATGTCAACAAATTGAAAGTGCAATAATAGGTTGATTTATTGCATATAGATCTTTACGTTAAATATTTTTTAAATTGTGTTAGGACCTTGTTAAATCATATTTAATCAAAAACAGTTTATAGTCTGATGAGAAATATTTTATGAGATCATTAACTAGTAACATCGATAATATGAAGAATAGTTTCAACGTAAAAGTATGCATTGAATTTCATACTTACGTTTAAACAAGTACGTTCTTGATTATACGGGTATCATGTGTTCATTCATCATAAAGAATATGTTTTGTAACAAGCTATACTTAATCCGTCCCGTGTAAACACGTTCTTATCACGTAAAAAGTAGTTTCGATATTCATACATATTAGACTTTATGATCGCTAGTTCCAAACATATAAACATTCCTACAAAACTCAACCAATCGACTCTAACGAGTTTCCGATGCCCAAATGAGTAACTAAATTCAAGAAGTTAAACGGGAATTACCTTGAATAATTATGACCGAGTTTGGAAACGTAAATACGTGCTATCGATATTAGATCCCTGTATGCCGCTAAGCCTCACACGATTCTTTGCTTTGAAGTCGGTTTTATGGTTTAAGTTCGTATATCAAAAACAATGAGATCACAATTGATTTTTAATAAAGAGTTTGTTACGGAAATGACCGGAAGGTTATGGGCATTCATGGAAACCAAATCCCATACAAATTGGGAGGAGATATCTACAACAAATAAATTGTTTTATACAACAAAACTGTGCTATGTTATATTTGTACTCTGTGTTGTATCTATTTTTTTGTTGTATCTATCACCTCCCATACAAATTTGTTTACTCGTTTAATTTTTTTCATTTACAGTAACAATCCTTTACTTCCTTAATTTTCATATTACAGTCCCTCAACAAGTTAATTACATTCTTTCTTAACATAAATAACAATCACTATTTGTTTCGTATGATTAATAACTAGACTTTAAACCCGTGTATACACACGGGTCGTTGATTTTTAATATGAAATGTTGTATTTAGTATCTTGTTTCTAATAGTAAAGTGTGTAAGTCAAAATATATATTAAACATTTAGTTGGATTCATGACAATATTAATTGATGTAAATGGATTTATATAAGTGGAGACTAAAAAATTAAAAGTTTTTGAAACCAAGTTAGTGAAAAAAAATTAATTATTATAAGTCGACATTTAACCTTTTCAAGTAATTTTATTCCTACTCGGTGAATTGAAAATAGAAACAATACATGTCGATTTTGGATAATATTTTAATCAATTAATTAAATTTCTTTATATATGTAAATGAGTAGTTGATTAAAAAAAACTTTTTTAATAAGTTGGGCTCTTATTTGAATATTTACTAAAATTAAATGACTTAATTGACACATTAAAACTTAATTAGAATGATAACATCACAAAAGTGTTTTATATATATAATTTACTGGATTTTAAACCCGTGTATACACACGGGTCTTTAAATTTGTATTTGTTTTTTATAAGTATGTATGGTATGTATATGATGTAATTTTCTAAATTTATCTAAGTTGAAAAATATGCAATGACATTTGAAATCAAATTATTTAATGTAACAATTAAATAACCGGATAGCACAAACCAAAGAAACTATCACTTTACATGTTATTTTTCTAATGGACTTTTAAGATTATCGTGCTAATCTTTAGAAGTTAATTTGGGCAAATGTAAGCATGAAATTTTGGTTGTATTTAGTATCTTTTATTATTTATAGTAACATTATACTTTTTATATTTTATATTAAAAAAAATAAAAATCATATTTAGAAAAGTTATGAAGGCAATCCTTAATCATAAAGGAAAAGGGAACCAAAGAGATACATCCAAATACATTTGCGTGAAAACCTCGGTAGTCCATTTTCGAAATCAAATACATTTAAATGTATGGATCAAAAGAATAAGTATTATGATCGTGTATGGATTTTTAAAGGCTATGTCTAATTTAATTAAATAAAATATTCATAATAATCTTCTATGTTTAAATTATTATTATTTAATTATGATATCATAGTTTCCTAAATTTTAGATAATTTAACAAAATTAAACAATTTGATTGGTTATTTAAAATTTTGATGACATCATAGTGTGTTTCCTATATATAATTTAAGATAATAGTTACTCAAATAAGAATATAACAATCATAACTTAAAAACTAGCATTTTACCCGCACCATGCAGCGGTGACAAAAAATTTTGTTCACAGTAGGTTTGTTTAACGACATACCGTACTTGAGTAAGAGTAAAACAATAATACTATACCAATTTGTACATTATTTTATATGCATTATATTTCAGATGAATCTATACGGCTGTGGTAATTCTCGACACAACTTGAAATTTTATACGGAAATGAATGAAGAAGAGTTGTATTCTAAAGTCTCAACCCGCCAACTCGTTTAATTTATCTTATTGGGTTTGGGTTAAAATCCAGGTCAACGGGTTTACCGGCCAACCAACACAATGCAGGTCGTATCCGGGTTGATTACTTTTGACTCGTTAACCCGTTTATCAAATTATTTTTGATTTTAGATTATCAACTTTAAACCCGCAAACGTAACTCGACCCACATCGTAATCACTAATTATAATATGTGAAAGTTAAATAAATTAATATACAAATATCTAATATAGTTATAAAATGCTTTCAGTTATGCATCTAATGCTGTATAAACTAATATAGTAATTTCTGCTTCTTTCAAATCAAATAGTCAAATCGTTTTATATTCACTTTAAATGTTTAAGTGTTGAATAACATATTTAAATGGTATATGAAATAAATTTTATGTATTTCTTTTTTTTTTTAGTTTATGGTGACAGATTATTTATATATTAGTATAAAACATAAACTATATAGAAAATAAAAGTGAGTTATAATTCATAAATAATATATGATTTTTCATTAATACTTATATTAAAACAATCTTAGCATACATTTATATTTCTTAATGTTTATCTAAGTTATGAAAAAGACAAATATTAATGAAGTTACATTTGTAACCAAAATATAATTATGAGATATTAAATTGTAGGGTTAAGTGTTTGTAAATGTATATAACTATGCGTTGACTTCTTTAGTGTGTACATAACTAAATTGACCTCCATTGTATGTACGAAACTATTTATTGTCGTACATTGTATGTATTTTGGTGATGTGTTATCAAATATAAGGTGACAAGTGGCATCTTTACCAGTTGACAAGTCACCAAAATTCATACAATGTACGACAATAAATAGTTTCGTGCATACAATGGAGGTCAATTTAGTTACGTACACACTAAAGAAGTCAACGCGTAGTTACATACATTTATAAATACTTAACCCTAAATTGTATAATAAATTGCATTTATCTAAGTTTTTAAAAGTTGAGTAGAATAATCAAAAGGGTAGAATAGTAATTTACTATTACTTCCTTTAAGACTATGCCTCAAACACATTATAATATAGTATATTCGTTAGTATATATTTGTAGATTTCGGGATGTTACATCTTAACCAAATCGCTCATTTAGTTTCCGATACCTCAGGATTTCAGGGGACTTTGATGATCCAGATGCTAATCAACTATGACCAATTGACCTGAAAAAACTAATGGTGAAATAAATGGGTCATCACTCATCAAGCCTCATTTCAAGCTCAAAGATGGAGCTTATATATTATCATGTGGTATGTCTGTATGTGTTTGGAAAGTTTAAAGATATGAATTGACATAAAAAGTAAAAAGGTATTTATGTAATTTTTCATTTCATAAGATAATTAAGGTGTGTTTGGTAACATAGCTTATTAGAGCTTATGAGAACTTAAACTTATTTTTTTTAGTAAGCTCAATCTAGTAGCATTGCTTGGATGACAAAAAAAATTTTGTTTATGAAGAAGAAAAAAAGCTCTAGGAAAAAAAAGCTAGTTCAAACTAGCTTCTAAAAATTAGCTTCTAACTTATGAAATGATAAATTATTCATCATCTAATATTTTTAATCCTTTTATGTAAATTTACACTATAGGCTTCTAGCTTCAACAACTTTGCCAAATATTTATAACAAATAATAAATTTCACCTTCTAGAAGTTATAGCTTCCAACTCCAGCTACTAACTAGTTTCGCCAAACATACCCTAAATGTAGGTTAGTCCAGGGCTTATTTTTTCAATAAGCTTTTAAATTTTTGTGTATCAAACAATACTATAAGTTTGAGCTTATAGAAAAAATAAACGTAAACTCTAATAAACTTCAACAAGCTAGATTGTCAAACATACCCTTAAAATTATTAATGTTTGCGTAAAGTTGAATCGATCGATTATATACTACTCCCTCCGTCCCAAAATTATTGTCCACCAACAAAAAACACGCAATTTAATACAAGTGGGATCACAACACCTTTCAACCAATCAAATAGAATCTTCACCCACTAAAGTCACTTATTGGTTGAAATGAGAAGTGGCCAATTATTATGGGTTCGTCAAAAAAAAGAAAGAATAGAGTATAATTTTGGGACGGATCTTTGAAGTGATGCAACTTCTTGGAATCATAATAGTACTCAAAAAGGTCCCGGCAAATTCGTTTGGTAGTAGAGAAAACCAACTTTTTATAAACTTGCAATCATTATTTAATTCAATACTAGAGTAGAATAATCATTTTGATTCGGCAATTATAGTTAACAGTACATTAATTTACCTTTTTTAATAACTGTTAAAGATTTGGATAAGAGGAGATGGTGCATTAGAGTGCGTAGTCAATCTTAGCCGTTGAATTTTTTATGTACGGTCTAGATTCACTACATCACAACAACATTGCATCTCGAAGATGTTGTATTATTACGTTGTTTCACTAGCCCTCCTTAAAAAGAATAATTTTCAAAAAGAAGAATTTTGAAAAGAAAAGTAACTTGCATGGCCGGCCATGAAACTGTTTATCTTATACATTTGATAATTTTGTGTTTTCGAGAATGTTTATGCCACCCTTCTGAGGTAAAACACATTCGCAATAATTCAACACTGAACATGCACATAATGTGATGAGTTGCTATTCACAATTAGTGTGAGCCAAATTATTGAACAATGAAGACAGTTCGGTTCTCCATGCGCGTAGTCAAAGAATTAAGCTACGCAACGTATGTTTGAAATTATGTGTTCCGATCCATTTCACATGTCAAAAAACAATATATATGCATGGCTGTGTAGTCATGAAATATTATCACAAAGATAAGGGAGAGTTGATACGTATATTAATCGAGAGGCAATTCTTTTGTGAGGTGAGGAGAGTTAGTTATTGTAAGGATTGAAAAAGAGTGTACGAGAAACTTCGATTTTATTCTAAAATCTAAGGGGCTTGAGTTTTGATATAACTCATAGTGCTTAATTTCATGTACCAAGATCTTTTTCATTATAAGAATAAAAGACACTCTCGGGGTACGTGGATGTACTTGTCGTATCTATTAGTTACTTTATATTGTTTTCTATTATTTCCGCAAGTTAATCTCCAACAAGGGTGTATTAGGCCAGTTTTCATAACAGAAAATTGCCACCATAACTGGCAAGCTGACAGTTTTTTTGCTAGAAAGATAAGCAGTTGTTGCTACAGAACCTGATATATATGGAAACCAAACTGATGAAATAATTCTTTCCGTATCATAAATTAATCAAGAGCAAAAGTTGGTATAGGAAAACAATCAATGGCACAAAAATGGCTTGAATTTAGAAATGACACAGATTGGCAAAAGAGGTGTTCATTCTATACCAAGTTTAATTCTTTGAATTTAGAACAAGTTCTTGCCATATATAGGGTCTCCTGTTAGAAGTAAGGTACATGTATTACCAGGAACTCATGGAATGTCGTTTCAAGTTTGGTAAAATGTCCTCATTGTAGTTTAGTAATAGTAGAGAATACAGTTGCAGTGACCTCATTAGACATGCAACTCGGATTGTGAAAGAATCAGAAAGTGTTGGGATTAAAGAAAAGGCTAAGACATACGGGATTAATAGACTTTTAACAAAATTTGAAGTACAATGGTTTACTACAAAAATCATTTGTGGTGTAACTAATATATCCCTGAACAGAAATTGTTTTAGTAATTTCATGTGATTGAGGGATATGATCAATAGACTTGGAAATGGGTTAAGAGGTACGAAATGTACGCCCATTGAGTCGATAACATTCCTGACCCAAAGCTATTGCGGGACAAGGATAATATGTTGTTAACGGAATATGTTATTATTATTTAGAATTCGTTAATGTTCTTCAGCATAAAGTTATTACTGAAAATGATTGGTAGGCCTAAATTAAGAGGACTAATTTTAGGCCTAAGGATGTGATTGGTGGGTTTGAAAAATTGATTGGATGAGATTAAGAGAGAGAAAAAAAGCAACCAATCAGAAAGTTAGGTCTGTTTTTAGGTCTACGTAAGTAGGCCTATATAGCATTACTCATACTCTTTAGCATACAGTTAGTATTCAGCAGAGAATAGACGGGTCGGGTGACAGTTTTGACCCATTTGGTAGCATTTAATCATTCAGGGTATGGTATAATGCATCAATTGCATGAAAGGGACAATGTATCAAACCAGATGCATGCAAAAGCATGTAAGCCAGTGTAATGGGCAAAAAATTTCGCCTGCAAAGTTACAACTGAATTTTAATACAGCAGTAAAGAATACATACAAAATTTACACGTGGACGTGGTGATGTATCTTGTTTAAATATGCTGATAGAAATGAGAAATCGCCACTTCCTTCTAAACAGTCCCTTTTAAGCCTGAAATTTGGGAAAGCAAACAATAAATCAGAAAATAAGCAGAGGCCATTTGGTAAGAAATTTCAACAAAATAAGTACTGTACTTCTTTGTATCATAACAATTGAATTGATAATTCGATATTGTTCTTTTTTGCAACTTTAACATTTTTTTCTAACTGGTAGCTTGAAAAATAACCAATGACATTGATTATACATCAACTGGTTTACCTTGTTAGCAATGTTGTTAGAAAGCCACTCCAGTCCCTCGAATAGACCTTCCCCAGAGGTGGCAGATGTACCCTGAATATACCTGATACATACCATTTGATACATCATTCATATGGCTATCAGTCTAGGTGCACACATAAGGCAAAGTTTTAGTGTAAAGAGTTACCAGTTTCGCTGTTGGAGAGAATGCAGGTCAAGCTTGTCAGTGATCTCAGCAGTATTCATCACGTTTGGAAGATCTTGCTTGTTGGCAAGAACAAGCAGCACTCCATCTCTTAATTCAGCCTGTAACGCAATCAAATCACATCATATTGCCAGAGAAAGTAAACAAATCCTCACTGCAAATTGATTGACTTAAAAAGTTCAGTGATAACATAGCAAAGACTCAAAATACCTCATTAATCATCCTGTGTAGCGCATCTCTTGCCTCACCCACAATCTTACGATCATTGCTGTCCACCACAAATATAAGACCCTGTGAGTTACGGACGTAGTGCCTCCACAAAGTTTGTCGACGCTGAAAACAACAAAAATCAGCAATGGGGTCCTAGACTCCTATCCACCATCACACAAACTTGAACTAGGTAAAGCTCTCCCTAAAGGAAATTTGGTGTGGCCTCACAATGAACAAACTTTTTCCAATTCTTTGTTGTATAAAAATTTATAAAACACAATCCAAATGTGAATTGGTTACAACATACCGTCTGATAATGACCTATATCCCACACAACGAAATTGATATTCTGGTATTCAACAGTTTCCACATTAAATCCTGCAAAATTTGAGTTCGAGAACATGAATACATAAAAAATAAAACTAACCACTATGAATGCTATGGGGAAAAAAAAAAGCAGCGCATATTTAATTAGTGTTGTTGACAACAACAAAGCGTACCAATAGTAGGCATAGTTGTGACAACTTTCCCCAACTTGAGCTTGTACAGAATTGTTGTTTTACCAGCATTATCAAGTCCAACCATCGCAATACGTATCTCTTTCTTACCAAACACAAGACTGTATAACTTCGTTAACGACAGCCCCATCTTTGTATCTAGCATAAACATGAATCAGATGACCTTAACTTACTTCAGATTAAATAAGTCCGTATCATTACAGCACGAAGTCAACTGACACACCATTTATGGATCATTTATGATAACGAAACGAAATTTATCAACCTGATATATAGTTGCACTCAAGTAAAACAGTTCATAAACAGCTGCTATATTATAAGTATAATATTATATATTATATGCATATATATACATACAGACTTATAGATAAATCGATACAGATACATATACAAATACTTACAAGGTTGCCGGAAAGTTGACCGGGATTATTTAAAATCGGGAGCTGTCGATGACCACCAACGAGCGGTCAAAGCGGACAGGAAAATATTTAAAAAACTGACGTGCAACAAACACTGAATCTTACAGTAGGTGATATTGTGATATTGTGATATTATGAAATAACCCTTGCACGTTTACAAAATGTGATAATGAGTCGTCTACTTTTCTTTTATTACAATAAAGCTCTTTTTTTTTTTTTTTGCTAGCATTTTTTAGCAAATAAATGACTCTGATCCAATTTTCTTAAAAACATCCTAAGTCGACATCGTGAGATTGATTGGTTTAGTTAGTTGCAATATGGTATCCCCCTCAATATAATGAATTTTTATTTGGATATACTTTTTAGAATACTCACCAAACATTGTTTTATTTTTTCTTTTCATCTTTTTTGGTAAGACTTGAACTCGCAATAAAGAACCCATGAATATTAAAGAAGCTAGACAACGCTGATTTATGCTAGAAACACCGTCATCAAGAATATAACTTTTTTGTATGCTTTTTATACATTTGTTTCTGTATAAATGAGCTCCACACGCTTTGTTGTTTAGAACTTAGAAGTACGGTGTGGTTCCCATGAATCTTGTAGACTATAATAACTGTTCACTTTCCGATTTCAAAAGCTGTTGCAGTAACGTAAAACTATGAAATGAAAGAGTTACTTGAGTGTAGAATAAAATGTGTTTGTGTAACATCTCTGTTTACGATAATTCAGCCACATGAAAATTACGATATGAATATTACCTAAATATCTAATATATGTCGACCATGAAAAAAAAAAAAAAAAAAAAAAAAAAAAACACTAACAGGGTCAATGTAGCACCCCGAATTCATACACAAGCATGGAAGTAAAAAAAATATAAGTTATATATCTACATCCAGGAACCAGGTTAACCATGTCTTAATCGACTTGATACAAATATATCTTTCATCTAAACCTATACAAGGTACGGAGTATTAAAGAAATAAGGATGTGCAAATTTTACATGTGATGATGTACACTGTCTGTCTAGGAAAGCTGATGGAAATGGATGCTTACCAACATAGATGAAATATTCACACAGAGTAAAATTTGGTCCCTCGTATAGACCTTCCATAAATAAAATGTTTACATGCCATTTAGTCCCTCGTATAGACCTTCCATAGAGTTTGCACACGTACTCTGAACATAACCGATACATGCCATTTAATCCATCATACCCCCAACATAGATAAAATATTCACACAGTGAGCAAACCAATGAATTGCTAAAAACACTTAGTATTAGATGTATACAGTATATCCCATATCCATCTGAGTCCTTTCAAGCCTTGAATTTGGTCAAAACAAAGAATACTTCAGAAAATGAACCAGAAGTCACTTGCTAATAGACTTGACCAAAATAAGCACTTCTTTGTATAATTAATGAAAACAATTTCCTTGGCGACTTGTTAATCTGAAATTTAATTTGACATCATATATACCAATTTTTATACAGACAAATAATTCTGTGTGTGGAACGCGCTTACTCAGATAATGCTATGACTTCAATTGATCGATCAAATGGTTTCTTTGTTAGTGATGCTGTCAGAAAGCCAATCTAGTCCCTCGTATAAACCTTCCCCAGAGTTCGCACACGTACTCTGAACATACCTGATACATGCCAATTAATCCATCATCATCCATATACATATGTGCACATGTAGAAAGTGTTACTAGAGAGAGTTTATTACCAGTGCTGCAGTTGGAGAGAATGCAGGTCAAGCTTATCAGTGATCTCAGCAGTACTCATAGCGTTTGGAAGATCTTGCTTGTTTGCAAAAACAAGCAACATTGCATCCCTTAATCCATTCTGCAACACAATCAAATTACATCACACTGCCAACAACAATAAACAAGTTCCCCTAGAAAATTTATAGAATAATAGGTTTACAGTAACATAACAGGACCTTGAAATACCTCATTAAACATCCTGTGTAGTTCATCTCTGGCATCAGCCACACGATCACGATCATCGCTGTCCACCACAAAGATAAGACCAGGCCATGTGCGTGTTGGAAGTAGTGCTTCCACATAGGTCGTTGCCTCTGAAAACAACTAAGATCATTTGTTGGATCATACTAGTTGCCACAATATTGGTCCTTTTACTAGTAAAGGGATCAATAATCATAGTACTAATTATTAAGAAATTTACCGTCATATAAGTGCTAACATCCCACACAATGAACCTGATGTTCTTATACTCAAGAGTTTCAACATTGAATCCTGCACAAAATTATAGGTTGGAGAACATGAAAACATAAAAATAGAACGATCAAACTCTTTGCCATGATTAATCACAAAGCAACTTCAATCAGATCCATAAGTTGCCCTAAAAAAATCTAAACCTATGTTGTAATGAGATTTTTAAGGCACTGAAACTTAATCTACAAGATCCATAACCCTTAGTTTAGCTAGTACACTTGCTGAAAAATATATTTTCAGCTAAAAAAAAAAAGTTCTACCGTTTTCTATATCAGTAATTTAAGACGAGCATTCTTTAGCAAACTCATGAGAGACTCATGGAGTCATATTCTTATCTACAAATCTGTATATCATCATTCAAGATGACCACGTAACCACCTAGCATAAAAGTTATGTGCGTAAAATGGAGGGTAAAAGGCAGTACAGATGTAGTTTAGTTGACATGTGACAACAATGCATACCGATAGTAGGGATAGTAGTAACAATATTCCCCAACTTGAGCTTGTACAAAATCGTGGTTTTACCAGCTGCATCGAGACCAACCATCACAATAAGCATCTCCTTTTGACCGAACAAGAGACTGATTAGCTTCGTAAACGACTGCCCCATTATATTTATCTAGCATAAAAATTAACCAGATGAGCTTGACAACCTTTCCATACATATACATGACCCTAATAAAAGACACAAAACGAACGCCTTAACGATAACCTCAAATCATTAGAACAAAAATCAATTTAAATATATAACACAACATAATGTAATCACTTCTCAAATATCTGAAAAGGCATTAAATAGCTTGGTGAAATTTTGAAGAAAACATTTTTTCTTAATTGCAATTAAGTAGAAGTGTTCATTAAAACTGCAACTAATTACATATTATATGCATATATAATATACATACAGATATACGAAAACTTACGATCAGTTGCCGGAAAGTTGACCGAGTGTGTTTGAATTTTGAAATCGGGAGCTGTCGATAACCAGCAGCAGGCGGTCAAAACGGGTAGGAAAATATTTAAAAATCTGACGTGTCGAAGAGTTGAATATTGGAATATGTGGTGTGATGAAATAAACCCTTAAACTTCTGAATAATGTACTGATGACTCCTTAACCTTTATTCTAATACAATCTAACCCTTCTAGTATTTGCTAGCATTTTTAGCAAATATATGATGAGAACCATCCTTAATTAGGCATCGTGACTCGTGAGATTCATTTGGTTTAGTACTTTAGTTAGTTGCAAATAAAATTGAAGATATTTATTTAAATATGTACTTTAAAAAATTAAAATACTCATATTTGTTATTTTTTGTTACTATTATCAACGCTTGATATAACAATAGAAAAGAACCTTGTTGTCAAAAACAACCTTGTCAAATACTCCTTTTTTTGAGAAAAAATAAATGTTTTACGAAACTTTGTTTCTATATAAGTGAATGGGATGGGTTAATCATGTGTGCAACTAGAAACACACATGATGGGTGCTTTTAAGACTTAAAGAATCGATAAATTTACAATTTGTACTCTAGAAGTTTTACACATAGTCATAAAATACAATGCTTTTACTTTTGAAAGCACCTAAGTTATGTGCTACTAGAAGCATACATGTGTTCCTCGTAATATCATGTTCACTTAACTATTTCAAAAGCTGTTACAACTTATTAACAATGAAGCACTTAATAGAGTAAGAAATGTGAACGGATGATATTTTGTTTTTCCCGTGACCGTTTCCAAACCATTTCCTTGGCCAACCACTGAACCGCATAATGTTTAGTTAGTGAGATTCGAACCTGGCCCTCTTGTAAGGTCATCAAGACACCTTACCATAAGCTAGAGGTGGCAAATTTAGACTCGATGGTTATTTATGGGTGAAGTTGGATAATATTTATGAGGTGATGGGTTTCTTGGGTCTTCCAATTTTTTTTAAATGGGTCTCTAATATATTTTTCAATTGTATAACAATTAACCAACGGGTCTAGCGGGTATTTTTTATTTTTTTTTAACACCTCATTTAATTTTTTTCATTTTTCACTCAAGTACAAAAAAAGTTCGGTGGAAACCCGATGGGTCGACCCGACTTGAGACCCATTTGATCCGGACCCGTTTAGACTCATCCTCCAAAATGACACATCTAGACCTGGACCCATTTGAACCCAAACCTATCTAGACCCGTGATCCGACCCGACCCATTCATTTTGCCAGTCATACCACAAGCCCATCTTTGGTGGTGGTTATGAAGTAGTTACTTGAGTCTTAGAATAAAATGTGTTCATGTAGCATCTCCATTGATTGTTTAGCCACATAGAATTTCAATATGAGTATGTAATATAAAATTCTTGTAGCTACCTCCTGCAAGGACTAGGTTAACTAATTCAGTCTAAGTACCTGATAGGGACACGCTAATACACATATACGGAGTATATTCAGGGGCGGAGTTAGGATTTAGAAGTAGGAGGGGCAAAAAAAAATTTTAAATTATTTGTTCATGTTTTAGGAGGGCAAAACTTATGAAATATCGCAAATACCTTTTAAAAAATCTCTTTTTTACATGTTTTGAGAATTCTTGGGGGGCAGCTGGCCCCCATGCCCCCCCTCTAGCTCCGCCCCTGAGTATATTGCATCACCCAAGTGCATACAAAACTATTAAAGGAAATTGTACCACCCCCAATACATCAGTTAATCAAACAATCAACCACCAGCACTTATAGGGACTATGTACAGCCCTGAATTTGTACACAAACTTGTAACGGCAAAAAGAACATATGTTATCTACATGCAAGAACCAAGTTAACCAAGCCTTAAGCGTTAGCAAAGATAGAGCAGAAGCTTTTGCCTAAAAATTTAGAGATATTGTATTAAGGATACAAAGACGTACAAATTTTACATGTGATGATGTACAGTCTAGGAAAGCTGATGAAAATGACTGTTTACCAACTAGATATCACCAGTTCCTTCGGCATAGGTAAAATATATACACAGGGAACAACCAATGAAATGTTAACAGACTTAACATTATATGTATAAGTATAACCCCATAAGGCCATACTCGTAATCCCATATGCGTCCCACTCGGGCCTGAAATTTGGTCAAAGCAAACAATACTTCAGAAAATGCATAAAAACATATATAAAAATAAAGTGTTTCCTAGGAAACCTGTTAATCTGAAATTTAATTTAACAATATACCGATTTCATAGACAATTAATTTTTGGGTTTTGATAACGGAAGCCCTAGGGGCTTTCGTTAAGAGTAATTTAACGTCATAAATACACTTAAAGTTTCTATTAATATAATTAAATCTCATTTAACGCATGTGTTGTAAAAGGAAAGTTTGAGTGTATTAAATACAAAGTTTAATTTTATAAGATGTAATTGTGGATAAAAATGAATGTTTAACTTTATTTAATGCATTTATTAAATTTAAACGAAAGCCCTTAAGGCTTCCGTTAGCAAAACCCTTAATTTTTTGTTTTGAACAGGCTTACTAAAATAATGCTATGACTTCCAAAATTTATCGATGAAATGGTTTACCTTGTTAGCAATGCTATTGGAAAGCCAATCGAGTCCCTCGTATAGACCTTCCCCAGAAGTCGCACACGTTCTCTGGATATACCTGATACATACCATTACCCATTCATTCATCATCATACATATGTTAGTATGAACATACGCACTGTTAGTAGAGAGAGTTACCAGTGCTGCTGTTGGAAAGAATGCAGGCCAAGCTTTTCGATGATCTCAGCAACACTCATAGCGTTTGGAAGATCTTGCTTGTTGGCAAGAACAAGCAGCATTGCATCTCTAAATACTTCCTGTAACACACACATAATACATCACACTGCCAAAAACAACTTTCCATTAAAAATTGCTAGATCGAAATACCTCATTAAATATCATGTGTAGATCATCTCTGGCATAAGCGGTAAGCCACACGGTCATGATCATTGCTGTCAACCACAAACCTTGTGTGTTTTGAAAGTAGTGCCTCCACAGAGGTTGTTGCCTCCAAAAAAAACTAAGATTCTGTTGGATCATTCTTGCTGAAGACTTGCCACAATATTGGTACTATTATGCAAGTAAAGGGACCAATATTCAGTTAGTAGTACTAATTAGTGACAAACTTACCGTCATGAGGACCAACATCCCACACAACGAAACTGATATTTTTGTATTCAACAGTTTCAACATTATATCCTGCAAATTTATAAGTTCAAAAACATGAAAACAAAAAGGCAGAAATCCAGATCCACGCATATCAGTTTGAAGGATATTTTGAACACCCCCTGTGAATCAGTATAGCACGAGCAACGCCCAACAAATAGCTATTCTTTCTTGCATTTTAGTAACGAAATGTAAACTCACATGATGGTTCTTGTTAACACCACGCCTAGATAAGAGATTTGAAGCATCTGAAGAGACAAAATCTTGCATTCTCAGAACAAAGTGTTTTAGAAGATACAGTATACTCAGTTTGAACTCTGAACATAAGAATAGAAGTCATAAGAAAATGGAAATCTCATTATGATTTTTTAGCAGAACATTCTGCCTTTTCTTAATTGGTAACATAAGACTGGCACTCTTTAGCAAATTCGTGGGAGACTCATGCAGTCATGTTCTTATCTACAAATTTGAATATCATTATCCGACACCATGGACTAAACCACCTAGCATATAAGTTATGCACGAAAACGGGAGGGAATAAAAGGCAGTACAAATGTGATTTTATTAACAACGAAGCATACCGATAGTAGGGATAGTGGTGACAGCTTTCCCCAACTTGAGCTTGTACAAAATTGTGGTTTTACCAGCTGCATCGAGGCCAATCATCACTACACGCATCTCTTTCTTAGTGAATAAGAGACTGAATAGCTTTGTAAACGACAGCCCCCTTTTTTTTTTAACTAGCATATTAATTAATCAGATGAGCTTGACAAGTTGACCTTTCCAGTTTCCATAAGTACATGACCTTAATAAAAACCCAAACGGGCCCCTCAATGATAATAACAAAATTAACATATAAAAAATGTAGATAACGGTTCCTTACTTAAAATTAAATTGGTAGATATCATTACAGCATCTAGTCAACCGAAAGTTTTGGAACTTTTATGAGTACGAAAAGTAATTTTACATAGGTATTGGTTCATGTACGCAAAGTTGGTTTTGGACGGAAGTGAATGCAGGCGGAAGGAATGACTAGGGTGATGCCACGTATCCCTTTTCATTTCCCCCTTTCATGTTTTCATTTCTTTAATCTTATCGTTTTTCCTTTATTTTTTTACTTAAATTTTTTTTGGTGTTTTATTTTTTTACATTAATTTTGTTTCTTCTTGTTATTTTTTTTTTTAAATTACATTTTTTGAAGTGCTTGTTAGTTATTATCAGTTTTTTTAATATTTTTCATTTAACCTTTTTCACAGCTTATTTATCATTTTTTTTTCACGTTTTCAACCTTTTTATGTTGTTGTTTTAACTCACGTTGTTATATTTAAATACAATTTTATATATAGTATTATAAAAAAAAAAATATGTGATGCACCATATTCATACCTTGAATAAAATAAATTTTGATATAATAAAGTTATAACTTCAATGCATTGTAAAATTAAAATTATGATCCACCATATTTTTAACTATGATGCACCAAAATTTATACACTAATGATGTTCATCATATATATAAAAGTCGGAGCGTCATATTTATAACTATGATGCACCATATTTTATAACTATAATGCATCATATTTTATAACTATGATGCACCATATATTATAACTATGATGCACCACCTTTTAATTCAATAACGATATTTTATAGTATATTTTGAAAGTCGATACATGCTATTAAAACACTCGATGCACCATGTTTTATAATTATGATGAAGCATATTTTTATAACTATGATGCACCACATTTTAGTTCAATAACGATGTTTTATAGTATATTTTAAAATTCAATGCATGATATTTTAAACACTCGATGCACCATATTTTATAACTATGATGAACTATATTTTATAACTATGATAAACCATGTTTTATAACTATGATGCACCATTTTTAATTTTATAACGATGTTTTATAGTATTTTTGAAAGTCGATGCATCATATTCAGCGAAAATCAGTGCATCATAGTTATAATGTTGATGAACACAATAATAATTTAGTTTTATTGCATCTTGTTTTTAATATTAATGTGCATCATTATATTTAATATATGGTGCATCACATATTTTAAAATGATATAAAAAAAGTAAAACTAAGTAGGAAAAAGGTTAAAAACTAATTTTTTAGATTTTTAAAGTGATATTTTTTCAAAAAAAAAAAAAAAGATAAAACAATTTTTATTTAATTATTTATTAATTTTTTTACCAAAGTGTTATAGAAGATTTTACATGTTTAAAAATTTAATTTTTTAATTTTAAATTTTATTTAATAATAAAAAAATTTAACAAAAAGTAAATTAAAAAAATGAAATAGAAAAAAATTGAAGAAATAAAGAAAGGGGGAGAATTGGATAAAAAAAGGTGGAGAAATGAATAAAAAGGTGGAGAAATGAGGAGACACTTGTCACCTCCTCATTGGCTTCTCTCCCTTCCCTCACTTTTACCCCTTCTTCCAGGAACCTCACTCTTTTACATATTTTGAGCTGAAATTTTAACTTGACGATCAATGCAAACAAACGCCTCAACGATTGTAACAAATCATTAATGTGAACTTCTAACGCTAAATTTACACACACAAAATGGCCTAGTGGTAGGATCTTCCCCAGGCTTCCTAGAGGTCAGGGGTTCGATCCTACCCTGGGTAAACATTTAGCATGTTAGGTACCGCCACCGCAAATCCACAGGGCACACCCGGGTTCGAGTCCGATAAAGGACTGCTGGTATAATTTCGTGGGCTAACTGTAGCCAGGTGCTTTGACAGGCAGATGTCTCTTGCGGGTGGGACGCTGCGGATCTCAAAGAGATCAGGGGTCAGGGGTACCCTCCAACTACCCTTAAAATTGTGAATATGCAGACGTATATTATAGTTAAGAAGCAGTACAAAAGCTTATCCAAGTTACTATGAATCAATGAGATGAAATTTAATGAAATGTTTTTTTTTTGAAAAGCAGTTGTGGGATCACTGACGAACCCACTGGGCCCACCCAATCATCTCCACTAACGGTCACTCCCCTATACGAGTAACCGCCCCGGAGTTCGCAGCCAAGGCGACGCACTAAAGTGGTTGCTCTCCCATGTCTTGAATTGGTATAGCGTTGCAGGATTTCCCCTCCCAACGAGGCTCGAACTCATGACCTCCAGGAAGAAACCATATTGTGGAAAACTCCCTGACCACTGGGTCAAGACCCCAATGTGTGACACCCGCCAAATTAAAACTAATGAATAGTACCTAGTCCTCTCTAATACATATAATTAGTTCCTAGATTAGGCTAATTAATGTATCATTATATATATTGTTGAATATATATCTCTATGCGATTTGATTTAAATCGTACACATTTCAAATCGAATGTAATTCGATACAATTAATACGGACGTTGGTGAACAAATTTATTAAATAATATAACGTTATTTAATAACACTATTTTATCATAAATATTATTTTGATAATATTTCGTAATTATTTCGTATCGTATAGGTAACGTTTACACAACAAAAATAAACGAACGCGCAATTAATCGAAACGAACCTAAGTTATATTTTATAACTCAATTTCAAAGTGATACTTCAACAAAATATCGGATAATTATTCGTATTATAAAACACACATTTAAACGTGTGTAATATTAATTAAACGTTTAAACGACCGGGAAAACGAACACCGCACGGAGCGCAAACGCAAGGAGCGAAATTGGGAGACTCCCACCTCAAGTGGGGCCCCCCTAAAACCGGCCCACACCCCCCTACTTTCCCCTCCCTTTTCTCTTTGACCAAACACTTCCACCCCCAAAAAGATCTTCATCCATTTCTCTCTCTACACCTCAAATCTCTCTCTACTTTCCCTCTCTAAAACCCTAATCAAAAACCACAATAACACCATCAAATACTCATCATCATCAAAGGCTCGTTTAGGAGAAAACGATCACCACGATGAGAGCTACACATCCATCTTTTCGGATTCTCCCCGCGTTGATTTGTAAGAATCCCGACAACTTTCGAAATCACTTATTTTTACTTATTTTCATATATTGTTGTTCATCTAGCTCGGTTATGTCCAAATAACAAGTCGAAAACTCGTTTTCTAAACATTTGTCGAAAAGTGCGGTTTTGGTTATTTCATAAAATCGATGTTTCGGGCCAACTAAGAAACGAACCGATAATTTTCGCAAACTTTACAAACTGATCTAAGACTTGTGTAAAAGTTTCGGGTCAAACCGAGGTCGTTTGACCACAGACCCGACACTTGTTGACCTGCACAGCCTGTTATGTCGCAGAAAGGCTGGGCCTTCTGCGACACAAGCCCTTATGTCGCAAATACCTCTCAACGTCGCATATAGCGATGCAAAGCCTTATGTCGCATTCAATTGCGAATATCGCATACTGCGACACAGCACCCTATGTCGCATTAAATTTCGGACGTCGCACATAGCGACACCAAGCCTTATGTCGCATTAAATTGCGGATGTCGCATGATTGCGACCCAAAACCTTATGTCGCAACCTAACCTAGTGTCGCACCCAGTGTCGCACAAGTCAGAAACTTGAAAACACAGATTTATACTAAGTGTCACGACTCGAAATTTTACCAATTAACGACACCTGAATCCAAAATTTTGAGGCGTTTTCACTAAAGCAATGTAATATAAATAAAAATTTTCCAAGCTGACCTGGCAGCTCGACCCCCGCCAGGGGCTCTGCCCCTTGGACCCCGCTACCGGGGGCGCAGCCCCCGGACCCCCGTCATCCAGAGATTTGAAAATACTTTCCACACTAAGTGTTAAACATTTACAACAACCGAACTTTATATAATACTACTTGAACGTACAAACACATATACTTATATAAGTATACAATGAAACGTATAACAATAATACTTTTAAGTTATTATCACAAACCGTCACCAACGGGCCGTACACGTTTTCAAAACTCAAACAAATCAACCAAATCGTAGTCATTTGGACATTCTAGTTGGACGAACAACTACAAAGGTAATCTTTTAAGATACCTACTCACGTTTATAACCATCGCGCGTATTGAACGCCGACAGGTTACAAGTCTTCGGACATCACTGCTTGACTAATCAACTCACGTTTATTTAGATAAACACTCAAGACTCAGGTGAGTCTCATGACCCCTCTTTTACTGTTTTCTCATGGGTGTGATATATTGCTCGATTTATTTACAATTTGAACGCAAGTACGAAACTAAACTGATACTACATGAGTTTTCACAACTAATCATTTTAAAGTCCTCCACAACATAGTTTGGTAATACTGCTGTAGCGTGAATATTAGTGTATGGTACCATATAGGATTGACAATCCTCGTTCGGGTTAGCACGCACTAACTGGGTAAATGGACGCATTAGTATTTGTTCAGGCGAGTATAGATTAGGCACTCGTAGGAGGCGCCTCGATCGGATCCTTAAATGTGGATCTGACAACTCAAGTTAAGTTCAGACTATGTGCTCATGGCTGTATACTCTCTTTTATTTTGCTGTTGCAACTTAAATACAATTTAAATCTTGCGGTTCATACAATATGTTTTGACATACAAACCTGTGAGCTCACCAGCTTTTAGCTGACCATTTTTAGCATGTATCACAGGTACTCAGCAGTAGGTTGGACTGCCCATCAGGATTCATTAGCTCGAGTCAGCATTCAATCAATCAGAGATTTAATTGCATTATTATATTTTGTATAAAGTAATTATGTAATGTAAATCTCTCAATTTAGAAACTGAGCTAATGTAAACTATACTTTTGATGTAACTTTGGTTTAATCAATACAAATGTAAAACGACGCATATAGCGGTCGTTCATTATATCATTGTGCTGTGATTATTGTATTTAGTCGCACCCCGACCCGAACCGCTTCCGCATCATAATTTAGGGGGTGCGACACAATGGCAATTTAATGAAATGTTGATCATGTACCTGATCCGGCTTCAATCTGATATATAATGGCAATTAAGTGTTGGGTTAATAATGGTTTAATCCCTGAACTTTCAATTTGTTTCCGTTTTAACCACTCAACTTTTTTTAAAATGTTTTAACCACTCAACTTATGGTCAATAATGGTTTAATCTCTAAACTTTCAATTTGTTTTTGTTTAAACCATTCAACTTTGTTTTAAACGTTTTAACCACTCAACTTATGAGTTGACCATACTTTAACCACTAAAGTTCATTTGCTCATTTAAAAAAACCCTTTCGTTAACTTATAATGAAAGTTTAGATCGGGATATATAAACTTTAAACTGATTTTTTTATCGACCAAGGTTTTCAAGATGGAGATCTTACCTAGGATCATTTTTGTCTTCACAATATATCGAAATCGTAAGATCAAATCGGGATCGTAAGATCTTACGATTTCAATTATGATCTCATAAATGTGTATTATAATGCATATAAAAGATTAATTGCATGACAAATTAATTAAACTTTTATAGTTTAAACATCATAGCATCAATTCGTACTTATCATAACGACTTAGATTACTATATTTGTAATTAAAGATATAGATTTTCACGTGATAAACTATTGTAGTTTAAAAATTGAATAGTTTTACGTGTAGTAATTAATTAAATAATAAACCTATTAATCTTTTATTGGACAAAATTAACTAATTTATATTTTCTTAACTTATATTCATGTTAAGTAAGATCGGATCGGATCGACATCGTAAGATTCTATGCTCAAATCGAAATCGTAAGATCTTACGATCCCGATTTGATCTTACGATTTCGATCTTGTGAAGACAAAAATGATCGTAGGTAAGATCTCCATCTTGACAACCTTGGTCGATAAAAAATCAGTTTAAAGTTTATATATCCCGATCTAAACTTTCATTATAAGTTAACGAAAAGGTTTTTTTTTTAATGGGCAAATGAACTTTAGTGGTTAGAGTATGGTCAACTCATAAGTTGAGTGGTTAAAACGTTTAAAACAAAGTTGAGTGGTTAAAACGAAAACAAATTGAAAGTTTAGGGATTAAACCATTATTGACCCTAAGTTGAGTGGTTATAACATTTAAAAAAAAAGTTGACCGGTTAAAACGAAAACAAATTGAAAGTTCAGGGATTAAACCATTATTAACCCTTAAGTGTTCATATCAAACGACAATGTATATTATGTAGTATACGCATAGATGTATAGTCATATAGATACAGAAGATATATGAATACTTACGATCGCTCGCTGGAGAGTTGACGAACATCGTTTGAAATCGGAAGCTGCCGATCACCAACAACCGGCGGTCAAATCGGGCAGGAAAATATTTAAAAAGCCGGTGTTTAGTTGAATAACCCTTAACTATTGAATAATGTAGTTCTTAATACTTCGTATTTCTCATCTACAATCACGCCCTTTAATTATATGAACCTTTGACTTATTTTGGGTGGAGAGCTATTAAGGTATCGTGAGATGCATTGGCCTTGGTTATGGTGTGCTGTGGCGCCGATAACTCCACCACACCATGGTGTTCCATGCCCCTACTAATTAATTTAGAAAAATATCAGACTCGACGGCTCGTTTAATTACAGAAAAATATTTCCATTTTTACTTTTTCGGTTTTTTAAAATTTGTCTCTCTCAAAAACTAAAGGAACTTTAGAAAAAACATTCAAATGTAAGGAAGAATTTTTTCATTTTCCAAAATAGAAAATGTAGGATATCATAAATCATAATTTTCCTTTTCTTATAAAAATTCTCTAGAAAACTTCAACTTGAACACGTTTTCTAATATTTCAGTTTTCTTAGAAAATTCCCAAAAAATTTGAAGAGTTTTCTAAAACTAAACACACCATCAACATTTTCTTTATTATGCACATTTTGTATATTCGCAACATTTATTCTCAGCAATAAGGAAGAATAATATAAATAAGAAACCTAAAATGAACAAAATAGTTTTGAACAGTATAGAAAAGAAAACGATATATTAGATATAGAAATTATCCTCTGCCAATACCGAAGAAAGGGGTTAGTGTCTGGGAATGCATCTAACTTGCACCCAATGTCTATTGTGTGTACCCAACTTACGTTTGTTATTTTTAATGTATCAAACTTTCAAAAAACGTGTTTTATTGTATTTTCATGACGTTTTGATGATTTGTCAAACTCTCTAGATGCCACGTGGCACCTTCAACGAGCGACGTCACCAAAATACATTAAAACACCCATTTTGAAAGTTAGATGCATTAAAAATTGCAAACGTAAGTTGGGTACACACAATAGACATCGAGTACAAGTTAAATGCATTTCTAAACACTAATCCCCCGAAGAAAACTATGCAGTGTATACGGACTACACCAACAGATCTTAACCAAATCGCTCATATGGTTTCCGATACCTCAGGAGTTCAGGGGACTTTGATGACCAAGATGCTGTTCAACTATGACCGGTTGACCTGAAAAAACTAATGGTGCAATAAATGGGCCATCACTCATCAAGCCTCATTCCTCTATGGCTCTATGCCTCACTAAGTCAAAACTCTAAACTATTTAAGGTGGTTACTTCCTGAACCTGGCAGGCTACCTACACATCAACTTACCTGATTGGAGAAATATACCACACTGAACGCATACAAAAGCAATCAAGTGCAAGGAAAGAAAATTATAGAACTAAGGTAGTCGGGTTAACTAACTCAGTCACAAGGCAATTATATTGAAATATAGCAAAGTTATAGCCTGAATATTACAAAACACCGTATTACAAACATAAAAGACATACAAATTCTACATGTAACGTATAATGTCTGGAAAATGCTGATGAAAAAGACTGTTTGCCAAGAAGAAATCGCCTATTCCTTCTCAACATGGATAATAAAATACTGACAAAGCAAAACAACCAATGAATAGCTAACAATACTTGTGGTAAGATGTAAACCACATATTCGTGCTCCCTTCTAAGCCTGCAATTTAGTAAAGACAACAAAAGTTCAGAAATGAGCATTTTTTGTGTCATGAAAAATTTATTGTTGCCTTTTGGCAACAATTTAATATAAATACTCCCATGATTAACATTAGTTTGGGTCCATAAGATACCCAACAGAACATCTTCCTACACAACGATTTCTGCTTCTAAAATATAAAATTGTACAGGCAACTTTGTTCATGACTCACCATTCATACGAAAACAAACCACTTATTTAATCAATGTGATGGTAAGTTGATGATCAATTGAACATACTAGTATTTCATAAAAACTATATATACAACACGTATTTTTCTCAACCAGTAGAAAAGAAGTTTAATAACTTTTGTGTAAAACAGCATCGGTGATACAATGTTATGACATTGATTATCCATCAAATGGTTTTACCTTGTTAGCAATGTTGTTGGAAAGCCAATCCAGTCCCTCATATAGACCTTCCCCAGAGGTGGCACATGTGCTCTGGATATACCTGTAACATACCAAAATACATTATCGGTTCATAACACATATCTGGGTGCACATGTGATAAAATGGTGTTCTGAGAGTTACCAGTGTCGTTGTCGGAGAGATTGCAGGCCAAGCTTGTCAGTAATCTCAGCAGCATTCATAGCATTAGGAAGATCTTGCTTGTTGGCAAACACAAGCAACACTGCATCTCTTAACTCATCCTATAACACAATATCACATTAATAAAAATATTAAACAAACTCCCACTGCAAATTTAATGACTAAAATAGTTCAGAGCCTCAAAATAACCTCATTGAGCATCCTGTGTAGCTCATCTCTGGCTTCAACTGCACGATCGCGATCATTGCTGTCAACCACAAAGATAAGACCTTGGGTGTTCTGGAAGTAATGCCTCCACAATGGTCGGATCTGGAAGGAACCAAAATCAGCATTTTATTTCATATATCCTAAAGTAAGGTAAATGCATACTTTCACTAATTTATCGGACCCAACAGGACCACAATAAGACATGTTCACAAATTTCGGGGTGTAAAAAAAATTAAACAATGCATATCTTCACTAATTTATCCACCCATCAGGACCACATTCAAGCACATTCAAAGTTAAAAAAATTTTAGCTTTAGCAAGTGTAGGGTATTCGTGGATTGGCTCAGAGATCCAATCCAGCCCTCATCCCTCATTTGAATTTAAAAAGTATGTGGGGAAAATGCAAGAGATTACAAGCGTGTATGTTGAAATTGAATATATTTTGGTCACTTTTGCCGTCAATAAAGATACTTGTGTTCATTTGATCTGACAATAATAGCCGTATAAAAGAACCTTGTTCCAATAATGTTCCAACACACATCACAAAAGTAGCTTACATCTATCAGTCTTTCTATATTCGGTTAATGCAAGTCATGAGATCAATATCCACACACTAATGGTGACAACATTACCTTGTCTTGACCCCCAACATCCCACACAGTGAAGCTGATGTTCTTGTATTCAACAGTTTCAACATTAAATCCTGCATAAAATACGAGATTAACAACATTAATTACTTAGAAACAGCAGATCTGCAAGTTTTTTTAAGAAAAACACAAGATGATCAACTAACCACCTATCATAAACATTACAAATGTACACGGAATCAAATCAACACGGTACAGATTTAGTTTCAACGACAATGCGACATACCAATAGTAGGGATAGTGGTAACAATTTCTCCCAACTTGAGCTTGTACAAAATCGTGGTTTTACCAGCTGCATCGAGACCAACCATCAGAATACGCATCTCCTGCTTGGCGAACAAGCGACTGAATAGCTTCGTAAATGAGAGCCCCATCTTTGTATCTATCATTGAAAATAAACTTAGCAACCTCTTCATAAAAAACACGAACTTTGATGTAGCTCCACATATAATACAAATGATAATAACAAATCGAATGTATAAACAAAATGAGCATAATCAGATCAACACGATAACAATCATTATAATGCAAATGAAACGAATCGTATGGTCAATAAACAGTACAAACCCTAACAAGCTAACAATTAATCAATGAAATAAAACATTAACGATGTGTATACTGTAGATCACGTAATAGATCCGGATCCGGATCCGGATCTGATATATAATGAAGATCTAAATTAAGTATATTTATATCAAACGGAGATGTATATATATTATAAAAAATACAGAAATATAGATACAGGAGACTTACGATCGTCGGCGACCGGAACGGTGATTTGGAAGATTGTTTGAAATCAGGTGCCGTCGATCGCAACCACGAAAATGTGAAGGCGATGAAAGCGGACTGGGTATTATTTAAAGGGCTGATATTTTATGAAAACCCATGTCCAATCTAAACTCTTTTTTATTTAATTGGCAGAATAAAATTGGTGGTTTATTTAGGCATGTCACATCTGTTCAATTTATTTAGAGGTGTCAAAATGAATAGGTCAGGTCGGGTCATGGGTCTAGATGGGTTTGGGTCTAAATGGATCCGGGTCTAGATGGGTCATTTAGAAGGATGGGTCTAAACGGGTCCGGGTCAAATGGGTCTTGGGTCGGGTCATCGGGTTCACCAAACTTTTTTTTTTATTTGAGTGAAAATTGAAAAAAATGAAATGAGGTGGAAAAAAAAATATATACCCGCTAGACCCATCTAAACCCGTTGGTTAATTGTTACACAAT
The DNA here is from genome assembly GCA_949592205.1 of Helichrysum umbraculigerum. Taxonomy (NCBI): domain Eukaryota; kingdom Viridiplantae; phylum Streptophyta; class Magnoliopsida; order Asterales; family Asteraceae; genus Helichrysum; species Helichrysum umbraculigerum. The sequence continues at coordinate 141,577,995 of CATIUR010000004.1, read as the reverse complement.
TAGAGATTATATTGAAAAACCCATTTAGACCCATCCAAAAAATGAGGAGGAGACCCAACAAACTCATCCCCTCCTAAAAATTAACCAAATTGACCCATAATTAACCAATGGGTCTAAATTTGCCACCTCTAAATTTATTGAGTCTATGCTTAGGTTATTTGTGTAACACCCACTTTAGGAGCCTAGTGGTAACTGGATAATTTCCTGACTTTAAATTTATTATTTAATGTGTTAGAAAATTAATTTATTTATTTTATTATGTTTATCGTGAATGATTAGTTAAAAAATCAAATAACTTATTGTGACTAGTAAATTAGTGATTGTTTTAACTTTATACAGTTGAAGGTAAAATAAAATTTTTGGGATTGCAAATGATTTTTAGGTTCCAGACAATGGGTTTAGAATGGGATAAATTGTACATGAATATAAGGTCGGTTATTGTGAGAACCGACTTACTATTTTCTTTGTTTATAACCTCAGTAATATAAACTCACAAATAATTCAAACCAGAAATTGAAACAAATTTAAGGCTGTGGATTTTGATTCAATTTCAACATTATCATCATCATCTCTATTTCATCTTAATCAAGCTGTAAGTTTGATTCATTGATTGATATTTTGGAATTTTGATTATTGATTGAAATTATATTGATTATGGATTAGTTGTGAAATCGAAACTTGAAAAGTTGATATGTGTTGATACTTGATGCTATTAGATGATAATTTATGTAGTAGATTGATTAGAAACCTGATATTGGTAGTTTGGTTATGATTTTCGAGTTTCTGGATTTTGATCAGATTTGCAGGTTGCTGGACTAATGGTGTACCCGGCGGGTACAACCATTACCCGGCGGGTAGTGGGTTTTAGTTATTACCCGGCTGGTAACATCATATCTGGCGGGTAAACGGGTTTTGTGGGTTACCCGGCGGGTACTAGGCAAAATTTTGTTTTGCAGATTTCAAAAGTGCACAAGTGTTTAGGTGTACTTTTAGCGACACTTGGATTTGACAAATTTTTATTATACACGGATTGGGCTAAAATTCGCATGGTTACTCGAAAACGGCCCAATGATCAAAGTTCTTTAAATTGAGCCTGGGCGGTTTTAGGCCTTCCGGGGTTGTTTAGGGGCCGAAAATGGCATTTTTCAATTTTTGAACCTTGTTTCGGGACTTTCTGATTACATTTCGGATTGGACTTTTGTTTTCTTAGACCTCAGGGATTACCTGCTTGGGTAAATATGTTATGATGATGATTTGGAACTAGATAATTGAGTAAATGATTATATAAGTTGACTTGTTATAACTTGGTTAAAACCATTAGTTATAAAGTAATACGATTTTATTTACAGTATGGTTTTGATTTGTATTTTGATACTATGTATTGAGATATGTTATGTGATTATAAAATGAGTTATATGTTATGGGACGAATTACTAACTCATTATTTAATTGTATTATCAGATACGGAGAAGGCTCAGTAATATTAGAATTCTGAGCTTGCGGCTGAGGTAACGGTGAGTGGATCTATAATCCTCAGTGTGATTTAGTTGTAACAATTTTGGTTACAATGGGTAAATGTATTGTTATCATTTATAGACTATTTAGTCTGCCATGATATTATTGTTGTTGATAGACTGTTTAGTCTGACATAATTCCATAACGATTATGGATTATGTGATTATGTGATACATGGCCTTTAGGCATATGTGGGTTATTCAAAGGTCAACACTGATTGGGCTTTATTGTTATTGTTTGGCACGGTAGGGGTTCCTTATACACATAGTTAATAGGAACATGTGCCGTGTGAAGATAACAACAAGCTATCGGTTAATTATTGTATTGGCCTGCAGTTGATTTTAAGTGTTCTTTGGAGGATACCTCGAGAACCACCGATCCTCTTTGACGCTATGTGTTTACGATGCTTTTGCTGTAAACGAGGTTGTTGATTGTTTACGATGTTTTTGCTGTAAACAGGGTTGTTATGTGTTTACTATGCTTTGCTGTAAACAGATTTGTTATGCTAAGTCGGGCTGTTGGTTATTTATTCACTCACTTATCTTTATGCTAATCTCACCACCCTACTTCTTGCAGGTTATGATTTTGATATATTGAGATGGCAAGAAGCTTGATTTGGGACGGGATGTTTGACCAAGCTTTACTCTGATATTTGTTTTGGAAATAAGTCCAAGTTATGTTTTGAATTATATAACACCCGAATTGATTTGCTATGATTTGAAATAGATTAACTTTTATGTATAATGTCTAGTGTAAATTATTAATGTATGTTTGGACTTACGCTTCCGAGATATAAAAAAAATGGTTCTGAAATATGGGGTGTTATAATTTGGTTCGGGTTATTTGATATTTTATCAAAATTCTGATCCGCCTCATGCCTCATAAGTCATACCCAATCTGAAGTAAGGTCGCACAATCCAAATTCCAAACCATTTGAATTAGTATGTAACTCACGCAAAGTAATCGTTTACTATTTCGTACATTTTTGCGTTATGTAAGAGGAACAAATTATATATCTACTTAGTAGGTTTACATGTTTCACGGATTTTTTGGTACTTGTTGTGTCATTTTTTAAATACTTAAAGATTATAAAAAGTAGTGCAAATATATTGTTTAATATACTTTGTGTAGATAATATATATATATATTGAACTTGAAATATTGAAAGTCGGATCGATAAATAATTGTCCTAAGAAAAACTTCATATTTTATATTGAAGTGTGTATAAGTAGGGTTTTTTTTTCATTTATAACTATAAGTGGTTCAGATGAAACGTAAAAATGGTTCGTAAATAGTACAAATAAAAAGGATTCAAATTTAGTTTAGTTTTTTGAGATAATTGAATTAACATATATTGTTATATCATACTCTCCATTAGTTATTCATTTTGATATATTTGAATATAAGTGAATTTGTATTCGCGCTATTCACATGGGGTTATATGAATAATCAGACTTGTATATGGGTAACTTCGCCTAGATCATCGATCATAATTTTTAACAAATGGATGCTTAGTCAAACCCTATTGAAAACATGCTACACCAAAGCTAAATCATTTAACGGATTCCCTAATCCATTTCATCAGTACAATCAAATCAAAATCGAATAAGATCCGTATCTAAATACTTATAGTAATTGAATAATAATTGAATCGATCTACTTGTTTTTTTAGTTATCCAAACAAAACTGGATACTACAACCTTTCATTTTCAAGACCGTAATTAATTCAAACTCCCAATATCTAATTAGTGATGGTCAAAATCACATAATTGGATATCTGACTATACAATTTATACTGTAACCTTTTGGGTTATAACACAAAAATGTAACATTTTTTGATATCTGAGTGTGACGTTGTTTTGACTATTATCATTCATATGGTCTATGTCAAACATTACATCAATATATAATACAGTATAATTTTATATTCATCATAACTTGTGCCAAATATAAAATCGTTTGAAAATTAATAATTGTCATGTTATAGTTAAATCTTCTTAAAAACGTGTATCATAGTTAACTGAGTGTTAATTCTCTTTAAGTATTTGAGGTTGTTGATCAAGAAGAGTAGTAAATCAAAATACAATGCAAGTTTGATAATCTCTTGTTAACATCAATGTGAATGTATTTTGATAGTTGATGTGCAAAACTATTTTTTATCACCAATGTTTGTAAAATGACCGCATCCCTTTCGAACATATTTTTACCTTTCAAAGTAACAACTATACGTATGACGATAAAGAAATGTAGGTAAAATATTATATTCATTAAATATTTAGATAATTATAAATACTAGTGGGACGTATCTAGGACCGGCCTTAGCCATGAATAGGATGAGCGACGGTCTAGGGCAGCAAGCTATGAGGGGAACTAGTTTTCTATGGTTCCAAATTTTAAAACTGATGAAAGTCAATTGAGTTTTGGATGATTATATGCAATTAAATGACAAGTAAAGTAAAATATGAATAATATATAACTAATATTTGAAGGTATGTATAAGAAAAAAGAGGACCATAATTTGATACTCCCTAGTTTAAAGCAGTATGTTGTTGCCAGGGGTTCAAATGGGGAAGACGCCTAATTTTGTGTTATTTGAACATGTATTTCAATTCAATAATATCCTTACACACAATATAAAAGTGTAGTCTAAGCCTATATTTTGGTGTCATATTAAGCCTATATTTTGGTGTCATATTTTTGCCCTAGTTTTAAAAAAAACCTAATTGAAAAGGCTAACATTTACGAGGGTGGCTTAGCTCAGTGGTATCATTACCCCAGTACAAACATTATTGTGAATCGTGAAATGGAGGGCTTTTGAGAAACAGGTAAGGGGTTCAATCTCCACTCCCAGCGACTTTACTAAAAATAGCTGAACATTACTTAAGATAAAAGTTGTCCATCAAAACAACCTTTTAAGAAAAAACCAAAATTTACCCATACCTTTAACATTTATCATCAATATGCTTTAGAAAAAAATAGTTCATAACCCTTTGGTATAATATACATATTTGTCTAACAATTCATATGATGATAAATATTATTTTACAATATCATGAAATTTTTTTGATAAAATTGCATGACTCCTATTTTTTTTTCTTTCACAAAAAACCAATATTTTAGAAGTTCATTTTTTTTTTTTTTTGTAAGTTATATACTTCTAGGAGATTTATTCTCACTATAAGAAATTTTTTTATTTTATTGTATATGATAATATGATAATTCATAGTCTATTTACTTGTCATACTTTATTTATTCAACTAGAAATTGTCATAAGAATAAACCACCTAATTTAGATGGAATTCAAATCATTATAAATCGCGTGTTGTTTGCTTAAGAAAATAAATAGGGGCATTTTTCGATCGTTTCGCCTATGGCACCAAAAGGTTGAGGATCAATTATGAACGTATTGACTATTGAGTAACGTTATCTAAAATTCTACGCATTTTGTTAGAATTTAAAGCCTTTTACAAATGTAGTGTAACAACGGTGATGATGATGGCTGCAATCATGATGAGGCAATCATGATGGTGGTTAAGTAAGAGACGAAAATAGATGGCGAAAGTTTTCATTCATATTTGAAATATATGAAAACATACGTTGTGATTTGTTTTGGGGATTGTTATCAATTTTTTTTATCTTAAGTTATATATTAGGAAAACCATATTAATACTCCATTTGACATATCATCACCTATTTTTTATTTTTCTATTTCAAATTTTTTATCAAACTTATTTGAACATATAATAACAAATAATAAATAACAATAATAGTAGTAATAATAATAATAATAATAATAATAATAATAATAATAATAATAATAATAATAATGAATATAATAATAATAATAATATTAATAATAATAATAAAAAATAATCTACCTATTGAAAATTTATCAACTTCATGTTTACACATTTGATACATCTACATATTTGCAATTTTTTATCAATTTTTTTTTGTTTTCTTAATATATTTTTGCTATCATTAAAAACATTGTACAATTCTCGTAGAAAGTTTCTTAATATAACAAGTATTTGAAAGGCTTTTTCTATTGGATATAATGACTTTTTTGATAATTTTGAGGAAATTAAGTCTTTACATAAAGACTTTTATTGTAACGTGTTCTTAACTTTTAAAGGAAAACAAATCTTAAAGTGCATAACTCTTTTTATGAATAAAAGTTGTTTTTAAAAAAGAAATCATAATTCCCCTTATTAAAAATAAGTTAAACAAAATTTTGTATTCCATTTTCATACTACTTATTAACTTTTGTAGAGTTTTTTCTTCATAAATTTATTTTTCTATATTAAATGCTCAAAATTTTATACATATACGTCCGGTTACTTAGGTCAACTTAAAGAATTAACGAAGATGGAGATGAACAACCAAAAACTATTACTGAGATGTACCTAATAGCTAAATTGGTCATCTGAAATGATAAAATATTGATAACATGAGAATTCATTGTTATCATTTGATTTATATACTTTCTAAGTTTTTTACTTAATCTTATAAATAATTTTCTCTCCCCGTAATTTAAGAGTACTCAAGGTCTATCAAATGCGGATTTGAAATTGTTGACGTTTTTGTTGTTATGTGTTAGGCAATAGTAGATATAGACGTCTTTTTCTGTTTCGATTAAGCATCAATCTTGAAGACAATATTCATTCATATTAAATTGTAAAAGAAGAGTTAATATTAACATCTTTTAGTATGGGCAGTGCATCCACACGGCCTTTGAGATTACTAGTATATATACCCAAAAAATATAATAGAAAGTAATAATTTTAAATCCATTCATTTATAATTTATTTAACATTTGTATATAAGAGTGTGAATTTCTTAAAAGTCGATTTAATTTTATTAAAGCTAACATTTTTTATTTACTAAAATAAGTACATCTAAGAGTTCTTAACCTAAATAACATAATGACTTGGTATATTTTTTAAACCCAACTCCTAACCTATTTTTTCCAAGACCCAAACACCCCTCCAACCCTAACCCGTACAAATTGTAATTGATCACAGACTCAACTCAACCGCCCACAAAAGCAAAATATCGGAGGGTTACCAGCTCGCCCTCCCCAACCCTAAAAACGTCATACAAATTCATATACCCTTCTTTAGATTGTTCCGTATATCTATATCTATATCTGTATCTATCAGCATCATCATATCATACACATATATCTCCAGTCCTGGAGATATTTGTAGATCGATTCAAACAACGGTATGACCTAATTTACACAACCAATGCTTTTAATTTTGGCACACATAAGCTCGATTACGAGTTGTTTTGTTATTATGTTTTTATCGCTTTCAGTTTTCTATCTAGATTTATACCCTAAAAAAAGTGTGTTATATTTTTGGATGGATTTATAACCTAATTTTATTTAGGAATTGTAAATATTGAATCCGATTAGCGTGCTTAGAATAACAACGGAGCTACTAGAAGATTGTATAATAGTTAAGGATTGATGTTTATATTTTATGTACATATATTATATAATACTTAGTTATATATACATGGACATAACATCTAATTCGTACATTAAGTTTATTTTAGTATTTGGTATGTGGAGTTGATGGAATTATTGAGCTGAAATTGGAATTTTGCATGCATATTTTGGAATTGCGCTTTCGATAGTTTCGTATCCTACAGTCTAGTAGATTTACATGCCAAATACAGTGGCTCGATGATATGACTAGTCATCTAAAAGTTTATACCTGCAGCTGTTGGGATATCTGCTTCTTTAAGACTACTTAAAATTTAAGTGCATTGTTTGTTGTATAATCTGAACTAATATTTATTCAGGTTTCAAAGTTGAGGTTTATAGCTCCTATCAATCATGGCTGCTGAAGGAGCTGCTGATGCTATGGGTCCTCGTTATGCTCCACCTGATCCAACATTGCCTGAACCCTGGAAGGGTTTAATTGATGGGAGCACGGGTGTGATGTACTATTGGAATCCTGAAACTAACGTTACTCAGTATGAGAAACCTACTGCTGTGGCTCCTCCAATGCCATCAGGCCCACCTCCTGTGCCTTCTGTACCTAAACCTGCATCGGTATCGAGTGCAAGGATAGAACAGCCGAATGGTATTCCCGGACAACAAACACATCAAATATATACGACTCTAGAACAACAAAGGCCACATCAGCAAGGAAATAACATGCCTCAGTCATACCAGGGTGTTAATATGGAACAATCACAGGGCTACCAGTATAACCATCAACCCATGCACTACATGGGTTATCAACCAAACATGTCTCAACAGAGACCACCGTCAGATGTTAATCCCAGTCAAGGACCTTCGCCTATTGGCGGTCCACCTGGTCAGGCTACACAATACGGTGGCCCTCAGTTCAGTATGCAACAACCTTCGCCTTATGGTCAACTGCAGCAGAGTGGTGTTGACTATCAGCAACATGGACCAAAGTTCCAAAATCAAATGGGTCAAGTACATGGTCAGCAGCCAAATGCTCCACCAGTAGGATCTAACATGGGGTTTGAAGATAATCTACCTGGAAGAGGCGGGAATGATCCTTATTATAATGCTAAAAATGGTGGGACAGGACCTGCTATGGTTCCTCATCAACCTAAGCTTGCAGCTATCCCAATGGCAAGAACTCAGCTGGTAAAGTATTGTACATTAATATCGGAGCTTCATGTCCTATAATCATTTTTCCATAACCTAATGTCATTTGTGTTATTTCAGGAGATGAAATCTGGTGGTCCTTTACCTCAAAATGTTTCACCGAATCTCCATGGTGGACCCACCTCACATAACATGTATGGACAAGCTACTGGTGGCCCACCATACATGAATAATCCCATGATGAGGGCAAATCCAGCAGTTATGGCCTCTCCAGATGCAATGAATCTGTCAACTGTTGACATTTATCGTCAGAAACATGACGTAACAGCATCGGTTTGTTTACTGACTCTTAAGATATGGACGATAATGTTTCATATTACTATTTATTGTAATTTTAGAACCATGATAGAAGTTAATATCTTATATGGGCGTCTAGTTTATATTGAAATTGGGTTTGAAATAAGAAAGCCTAAATAAAATGAGTCTTTTTCGGTAACGAGATTAAGGGACGATTCGAATAACACTGGTAAGTCTTGCACAGCCTGTAGCTTACTAAGAATGAATATTTGGACACTATGGCGAAAGAATGATGCTATTATTTAAAATATTTTATATTATTAGTTTATTACTTCTTCTATCTTTGAAAGTGTGATTATACATACCGTATAAGTGGTATCTTATCTTCCAAATGATAGGTCATTACTCAGCTTATTTTTACAATCAGCACACATTTTACTAAAGGTTCACAACACCCCTAGCTTGTGTGTGAAAGTCGAAAGGATATTAATATGTGGAGATTTTGAGATATGCATTTATTGCTAAAGTAAGAGAATTAGACAAGACACTTTAGTTTACTAATGGGTTAATGGTTGATCGTTATGTTATTATTACTTTTACTTTAAGAGTGTGTTAGGCTGTTCTTCTGATTTTTTTTGTTTTCATACGTGCAACTTATATAGCATATTACTGATCCTTAGTTTGATTCCATAGGGTGATAATGTTCCAGCTCCATTCATGTCATTTGAGTCCACTGGATTTCCCCCAGAATTACTGAGAGAGGTAAGTCGTTCTTCCAGGCTAGTAGAAGTTGTTTGATGTTATTTAATTATGTACTGTAACTTATATCCAATATGTTTGGGTTTTTTATATATATATTACTTTAGGATTAACAATTGTGACTTGACGCAGGTGCGATATTTGTTCCAGAAACGGAGCACATGTCGTACGCTGCCCTGCTATTCACACACTTATGGAACATTTATTCTGAGTTAGGCTGCAAATTCTGACGTTGGCTCCGCCTCTTTTGTCTTAATTGCCCCCTTTTCTTGCCTCGAGTTGCTTCAGTAAGCAACTCTATCTGTAGGCCTTCATATAGCAAATAATTTTTTTCCACTTCAGACATTCTTAAATTATAGGGCTTCCTTTTTAACTTTTCACCAGAATGCTTTCAGTCTATCCAGACATCTCTGTTAATCTAGATGGTTTACAAATTCGGTTCTGTTTCAGATATACGCTGCTGGTTTTGCTTCTCCAACACCTATTCAGGCACAAACCTGGCCTATTGCTCTGCAGAACAGAGACATAGTGGCAATTGCAAAGACAGGGTCTGGCAAAACATTAGGCTATCTGATTCCTGCTTTCATGCTGCTCAGACGTTGTCACAACAATCCTCAAAATGGACCTACAGTTGTTGTTCTAGCTCCCACGAGAGAACTTGCTACTCAAATACAAGATGAGGCTGTCAAGTTTGGCCGATCAATTAGAATCTCCTGCACTGTGAGTCTTTAAATATTACTTATTATTATTGTTACATGTTCACCTATAGATCAGCTGACATGTGTGAAATTTTGTTCAGTGTTTGTATGGTGGTGCTTCTAAGGGAGCGCAGTTGAAGGAGTTGGAACGAGGAGCAGATATTGTTGTAGCTACTCCTGGTCGTCTTAATGATATTCTTGAAATGAGGAGGGTTGACTTCCGCCAGGTGTCTCTTCTTGTGCTTGACGAGGCTGATAGGATGCTTGACATGGGATTTGAACCTCAGATAAGGAAGATTGTCAACGAAATACCCCCTCGCAGGCAGACACTTATGTATACAGCCACCTGGCCAAAAGAAGTTAGGAAAATAGCTGGTGATCTTCTTGTCAACCCTGTTCAGGTCAACATTGGCAATGCAGATGAGCTTGCTGCAAACAAGTCTATTACACAGGTAGACATTACAGCATATGGCTCTTTCCAGAGGAATGTTTATTTTTAACTAGTGTCCTTAGTTTTACCACATGTTAAGCAGAACGGAATACAACAAAAGTGGACCTTTAGTAATGTATAAGGTTTCATCATGCGCTTGAATACTAGGAGGTAGGTTGAATCAGAGGTGTCACTTTCGTCCCACTGGCCAATGAATATCACAAAATGTTTTCCAAGTCATTTCAATTGAGATGATGAATTTTTGTTGAAATAATATAGTGTTTGTACTCATTTCTGACACATAAATTGTTTATAAACGTTTAGAATTCTTGAACAGAAACTGTGTCTGATCAACCCAACACTAACCCTATTTTACCCAATTAAACAACCCACCTGAACACTTCGTTTTGCCATCTCTAGGTTGAATGCATGGAACCTAAATAATAGAAACTTTGTCCTTTGTATATAAATATTTTGCCTTATTCCGAATTGAACATGATGGGGATTGGGACTTGGAGGTGAATTTTATGTGAAGTTGTATTTTAGCAAATCTTTAGCTAGAGTCTTTGAATAATAAAGAATTGGATTTTTAGTGTAAATCCGTGATAATTAGATGGCACTTAGGCACTAATCTTTCGTTATAGTGAACAGCGTGGCTCTCTGTGAATAGGTTCTTTGGTATAGTCACAATTGATCATATTACTTCCCGTCATATTTAGTTGTGCAAACCTATGTGAGTTGCATTGTAAGGGAACACTTGAAGATAAGATGCCAGTTTAGTTTAATATGTGCAAGTTCTTTGTAGATAGTTCACCAAATCTTCTATATTTGTACTTCCACAAATAAGTGAATCTGATGCATAGTTATACACTTAGCATACAGCTGGACGCTATCAATCTTTGATAGTACTTGTGAACTGTCATAATAGGAAGTCTGTTGCCATTTTTTCAGTATGTTGAAGTGGTTCCTCACATGGAGAAGCAGAGGCGTGTGGAGCAGATTCTAAGATCTGAAGAACGGGGTTCCAAAATCATTATTTTCTGTTCAACAAAAAAATTATGTGACCAGCTTACACGCAGTATTGGTCGTAATTTTGGGGCTGCAGCTATTCATGGAGACAAATCTCAGGGTGAGAGAGACTTTGTTCTGAATCAATTCCGCTCTGGAATGTCTCCAATATTAGTTGCTACAGATGTTGCTGCACGAGGCCTTGACATCAAGGACGTAAGGTAAAAACAGAATGTAATGAATTTGGCTGTTTGGGTAAAAAGAAAAAAAGATAAATGAACTCCCTTTTAGTTAAATCTTAACTTTTGTTGTTAACATTATATCATGGTAATTGCAGGGTGGTGATAAATTATGACTTTCCGAATGGCGTGGAGGACTATGTTCATAGAATTGGGCGAACTGGGAGGGCAGGGGCCAAAGGGGTGGCCTACACTTTCTTCTCTGAACAGGACTGGAAACATGCACCCGATCTCATTAAAGTTCTTGAGGGAGCTAATCAGATTGTACCCAATGAGGTGCGGGAGATTGCCAGTCGCGGTGGGCCTGGTTTTGGAAAGGATAGGGGTGGAATGAGTCGTTTTGACTCCGGAGGCGGTGGTGGCCGTTGGGATTCTGGTGGTGGCCGTGGTGGCATGAGAGACGGTGGTTTTAGGGGCCGTGGTTTTGATGCAAGGGATGGTGGCTTTGGTGGGCGTGGTAGTGCTGGTCCTGGTGGAGGTGACATGAGGGATGGCAGATTTGGTGGCCGTGGTGATATGAGAGATAGTGGATTTGGCGGTCGCGGTGGTGGCTTTGGAGGCAGAGGTGGTCAGAGGGATGATGGTTTTGGAGGTCGTGGTGGCCCGAGGGATGGTTTTGGTGGTCGTGGTGGAATGAGGGACGGTGGTGGCTTTGGTGGTCGTGGTGGAGGGAGGGATGGCAACTTTGGTGGCCGTGGTGGTCCTAGAGGAGTTGGACTTGGTGGTCCAGATGGTGGTTGGGATCGGAATGATAGATTCATGGATTCCCGTGGTGGAGGTCGTGGACGTGGCGGAGGCCGATTTGATAACAGAAGGGATGGTGAGCGTAGCAGGGGAAGAAGTTATAGTCGCAGTCGGAGCCGAAGCCGGAGCTGGAGCCGCAGCCGAAGCAGGAGCCGGAGCTGGTCACGCAGCCGTAGCCCCAGGCGGAGCCGAAGTCGTAGCCGGAGCCGGAGCAGGAGCCGCACCCCTGTAAGGCGTGTGAGACGTCGTGAGTCTAAATTTGATCAGAAAGAAGCAGACATGCCTGCAGTTGGTGTTCCTTCTCAAACTTCCGAACCCGGGATGTCTCTTATGTCTCCAGGCATGCAACAAGATGCTGCCTTTTCAGGGCCCGCGAGTAATTCCGATCCTTCTTTGCTTCCGGAAGCTGTCAATCAAGTTGCCGAACCCTAAACAGTACAGGGTACGTTTATTTATTTCTGTTATGCTTGAAGATTAAACAGCATTCATTAGAGGTATGGCTAAGAAAGTTTTCGTTTCTTTGGATGTCTTTGATGCATCCTAGTATGTTAGTGGTGTCATTTTTGGTCCTTGATGCTGATCATTAACTGACTGGTTTTCAATGTACTTTTGATGTTATGGAGTCGTCTTTGTCATTTACGTTTACAGTTGTAGTGACCCTCATACGTTATTTTAGCTATATATATTCTTGTCGTCTGGTTATGCAATGAAACGATGCACATCTTGAATTTCGAGGTCCTTTGATATCGCATAAAAATTATGTTTTCTACATGATCATAAAGTTCTTTCCAAAATCTCTTCAAATTGCCACTTCAGTCTTCACAAAAGGGTATATTACTATGTAGGTTTTCTTAGCTGCACGGTTGTATATTAATTGAAAGTCTCATTTAAAATGTTTTAATATATGGGACTTGTGAGAATTCTGGTTTTTGTAGCATCACATATAAAGAAAAACCCTTAATATTATATCATTTTTCTTCTATGTTTGGCACTAAATTTAATGGGAAGTCATGAGGTGTGTAGCTTTGTGAAGAAGCAAGTAATATTCAGGTACTTGGGTGCAATTTCTGAGAAATGGGTAATTTTCTTAGACGCGTTATGCATCGAAATTATCATTAAATCAAGAAGTACAAAGTAAAAGAAAGAGTGAAATGTCATTATCATTCTATCCGTTTAGGGAAAGGCATTTTTTCAACAGGAAGTCATTGCATGACTTTTGCAATGGGATACAACAAAACAATCATTGATGACGAAATATTTGATTTCAATCATAACTTAACGAGTAAATTACTAAAATCATCCGTTGTTTTTCATTTTGTTCCATCGTCCTTGTTTTTTTAAAAATGTTTAAATAGTCTATTTTAGGAAAACTTTAATCCACCGGTAATTCAAAATAAACTATTAAAATAATTTAATTTGTGAAACTTTTGTTCGCATATACTCCGTAATTATTAACCAAAAGTTGGTGATCATATACGCTGACATATATTGCATTTGCTAATATCCCATCGATAATAGGTGATGTAAGATGTGCATGTGTGGTTAAAACAATAGTCCGTAAAAAAATTACGTTAAAATGTGTACATGTTGTCAACAATTTCCAAACCCCGTATAAAATAATTAATTCTTATTTAATTTTACTCATATAAATTCGACAAACAATTTTATAATCTCTATCTTATAACCAAACACATGTTTTCATCACTTAAAATTTAATATTAACTGTCACCTTTTAATTTGGTTCTTCGACTTCTTGTTTGTTTTATTTTTCTGTACAATAAACAGAAAAAAAAAAAACAAAAAAAAAAACGCTATCCGTATATTTATTATATATTTTAAGTTTTGTATTTTGGAGTGGATATAAGGTCAAATAATGGAATTAATATGTATAAACAACTAGGTTGTTCTAGAAGACAAATTTTTTAAAAGAAAAAAAATAGCCAGCTTTGTTGTTGTTTGACAACATTGTATACTTTGATCCTTTGATTTTAATAAATTTTCATTTTTTTATTTTCTTAACTCATATGATCATTGCATATTGGATATATCTTTTTCTTAAGCACCAAGGTTTAACGGTGTCGCAAGTCACACTAGGGGTGACCAATATTTGGTTGTAAACCGTTTAATCCGAAAGCCGAACCGAACCGTAAACTGTTTAAAACCGAACTGATTTTTAAAACGGTCTTCGGTTCGGGTTTTAACCGAAACTGAATATGATAATTGGTCTTCGGTTCGGTGATTGGTTTGATCATTGTTTATTCGGTTAAACCGAAAAAACCGATTATAATATACTAATATATATTTTTATATTATTTTATTTAGAGATAATAATAATAATCTCTTACAAGTAAACAAACTTGATCTACATTTTCTCCTACTATCTAAACAAACAACCGGAGGCAGCCATTTACTCTTTTATTTTGTTTAATTAATGTGATGAAATTGTGACAAGGTATAATTTATCAATATTTTATCTTATATTGCAATTTGGTTTTTTTGGTTTAAACCGAAAACCGAACCGAATTGGAAAATGGTCTTCGGTTTGGTTATTTCACATTTTTAAATGGTTCGGTTCGGTCTTTGGTTAGCGTCTTAAAATTTTTTAAACCGAAAACACCGAACCGATTAAACCAATGAAACCGAAAACCGAACCGATGAACACCCCTAAGTCACACATGGTAAAAGCTTTGGCCTTCATCACTAAATAATGATAGATCAAGTTTGAATCTCGTCATGTGCAAACATTCTGAAGTGGTCACACAAACCTTCTGAAAAGATAGAGCGTTAGCTCTATGTGCGGTTAGCTTAATTCCCATGAATTAGTCTGACAAAGGTCGTAACAATGATGTTTAATATATATATATATATATATATATATATATATTTTGCAAGAAAACCAACAATGGATATAAAATACAAGGAAAAAAAATTGTAAAAATAATTTAGGAAGGCATAACGACGTCGTAAAAGGGGATACTTTGATTGGATTTGTAATACTCCCTACCACAAATAAGTAAAGGCCTCCGTTCCAGCGAATCAATCCCTTTATCATATTTTCGTTTTAATTTTCTCTTCTTCCCACCCTTTTCTTTCTCTCTCTATAAAAATTCCCATCTTTCTCTCTCTCTTAGGGTTAGGGTTTTCTCATAATTTTTATTTTCTTTTTTCACAATTTTCTTCTTCTTCGTCTTCAACTCTATGTACAATCTTTACAATTTTGCCCTAATTCAACTATCTTCTTCTTCCTCTTCCGTGGCTTAATTTTGATTCGTTTGTTTTTTTCTTTCTTCTCCAGGTATATATAATCATTCCCTTTGTATATATCTTTGTATATCTCTATATGTATGTATATATATATCTATATATTAATTGATTTTTATTTATTTTATTACGAACACGAACGCACGCTCACGAACTGTGATTCTAATTAATTAATTAATTGACTTCTGTTTGCTTGCCTATCATGTTTTATTGATGTCAATCGTTGAATTGCTAAATAATTGGTTACACATATGTGACTTGTGTGTACTTCAAATTTTTTTAGGGTTTGTGATATGATTTTTTTGGTTATATACTTTCTGATAATTTATAGTGTGTTTTCTAGGGTTTATATGATTCACGTTTACAGGGGTATTTATTTGAGTCGTACTATATATATGATTCTAGTGTCTCAAAACTTGGTAATGCAGATGCTTACGTGTTATTAGAAAAGATTGAAAACATGATATAATAAATAAACGAAATTTAATATTAATGCATTTGTAGTTACAATTTTGTGTTGATCTTAATGTTATTCTTGATCCAGGTTCAAGGCACTACTGACTCAAATTCACAAATACTTATTTCTAACCAATTGAAGCGATGTATAACGAAGGTGCCCCCGAATTTGTTGTTGACCAGGGCATGTATTATCCTTCTGCTACCAATTACGGCTATATTTGTACAGGTAAATGTCAATTCTGGGTTGTTGGTTAATATTGACTTGCTGCGCAAGTTAGTGTGTTGCTTGCTTTGATAACTTATATCATATTGTTTTTTTAATAAATATTGAACAGGATTGGAATCGCCTGGTGATTGGGATGACCACCATAGAGTTTTTGGTGTGGATGGTCAAAATATTCAGTACATAGTAAGTATATACAAAACTATAAAACTTTCTTTTTTTTTTTCTTTTTTTTGGTAGATTTTTCACTTTAGACACATGTTTTTGATGTATTATTACTCATAATGTCTAATTGATATTCCAGGGCACACAAACAGAAAGTATGCCATATGTGTATTATACACCTACCTATGCATATGCACAGTCTCCATATAACCCATACAATCCTTACATTCCCGGTGCTATGATAGGAGCTGATGGCTCTTATGTCGGGGCACAACAGTACTATGTATCGTATGATAATGGCGCATCTTCACCAGCTTATTATCCCATGGTTGTCCAACCTGGTCAAGAGACTTACACAAGTGGTACAATGGACCACTATATGGATATGGCAGCGTCAACTGCTAATCGTGTTGATTCATCAGGGGTCAATGGTAATTTATCATCAGCAGGTGGAACATATACCTTGAATACAGGAAGGGGTGCTTCAAATCACACAAATGCCTATGGAAAAGGTTTAGATGGCTTTAAAAGTAACGGTGGATCAAATAAGTTAACTTCGGCTAATGGCGGTGTCACTTCCAACAATATATCTGGTCCAGCGTCATCACAAATACTGCAGGTATGACCTTTCTTTGTTACATATTTCAACAATCGTCATCAAGTGTAAGGTGGTTCTGTTATGTTGTAATTCTTGTTAATATGCTTCTTTATCATTATCTTGGTTGTCCATTCTGATCTTCGACTCTTAACAGGGTCGAGGCACTCCCGCTGTTGATAATCTTTCAAATGGGAAAACTGCATCTAATCATAACCAGATAAAAGTTACTCTTCCTTCTGGTAATGGGTTGTCTAATTTTGGTTCAAGTGGTAATGTGCGGATGTTAGTTGATAAGGCTCGTCCGAAATTAGCGTTTGGTAAAACTACAAATGATCTGAATGGAAATCCCAATACTTTGGGTGAACAGAATCGTGGTCCTAGAACATCTACATCAAATTCTCGGTTGACTGTTAAAGCTTACTCAATGAGGGCTGGCAATAGTGATGCACAAGGAAATATTGTAATTTCCATGGACCAGTATAACAAGGAGGATTTTCCTGTTGAGTATGTCAATGCAAAGTTTTATGTTATAAAATCATACAGCGAAGATGATGTTCATAAGAGTATCAAATATAATGTGTGGTCATCTACACCTAATGGAAACAAGAAGCTAAATAGTGCCTACGAAGAAGCCCAGAAAATATCAGTTGGGGACTCTACAGGATGCCCTATCTTTCTCTTTTTCTCTGTAAGTTGTAATATCAGATGTCATTGTGTAATTGTTTACATCTTTATTTTTCATTGAAGTATGCTGACAGGTTCACCTTGTTATCTGTTATCCAATAGGTTAATGCAAGTGGACAGTTTTGTGGCGTTGCTGAGATGACTGGCCATGTAGAGTTTCACAAAGATATGGATTTCTGGCAGCAGGACAAATGGAGTGGAAGTTTCCCGGTGAAGTGGCATATAATAAAAGATGTGCCAAATCCGCACTTCCGTCACATCATATTAGAAAACAACGAGCATAAACCAGTTACAAATAGCCGTGATACACAAGAGGTTAGTTATTTTGTTATATAGTCTAGTTATTTGTATGGTTCCAACTTTTAGTTTGGTATATCTAATACAACTTTGGTTATTTGCAGATTAAATATAAAAAAGGCATAGAAATGTTGAAAGTATTCAAAAATTATGTATCAAAGACGTCAATACTTGATGATTTTATGTATTACGAGAACCGACAAAAAATATTACAAGAAGAGAAAGCTAGATTACTAATCAAAAGCTATGTCACCCCAGTATATACGCCTACTCTACATCCTCCTCGTAAGCTTACTGGTTTCTTCGGTTTGGCTTCAAGTGGAGATGAAAAATCTGTCCAGAACAACAATATAGATTCTTCACGCAGGGTTGCTCCAAGTGTTGCTGGTAATGATCATAGACAAGTGGTTGATGGAAAACCAACAGAAGATGATGCTTTACGTTTCCGTTTGCTTGCTATAACCTCACCAGAACGGACAGAAACCAAGGCTGTGGAAAATACCGTTGTTGGCAGTGGTACTTCTGCTTCTGCCGTATCTACCGAATCTAGCAATGTTTTGACTGTGGGGTCAATGCCAGTTAAAGTCAATGGGTATGGTGAATCGTCTGGTTTTCTAACTGTGGGGACGATCCCACTTGATCCTAAAGCTCTCAGGGTAAAGGTTGCTGGTGCTTCTACAGATTCTACAAAGGCCACAGCTAAGAAAGGTTAAAAAGTAGTAGAAATTGTGGGGATGCTTATACATGGGTTTGTGATTATATTTTGAACCATCTTTCAAGTGGCGTTGTACAATCTTCAGTTGAGGGGGAATGATGGTAGGTAATAGGCAAAGCTGTTGATTTTTATTTTGGGGTTAAATTGTGTTTTGGGGGTGATACTAATCTGAAAATACAGCGTGTAAACCTTTTTGCCTTTTCCGTTGCATTGTCATCAGATCAAAAGATATACAGACTTTTTTCTTTCTTTTTTTTCCATCTTCTGACTAGTCTTGCAACATGTTTTGGTGGTGGTTAGATTTGGTCTGAACTTTTGTTTAGTATAGTGGTCCTCGGATTAGTGTGGTTAATCGGTCCCATTGACTAATGCTATGTGGTTGAATGTTGAGTGCCATGCTATCTTACCTTACTGTGTTTAGACTACATGGGTTTCTTATGTCTTTTGTTGCTAAATTTATTCATGTTTTTTTACCTACAAAAAACAGTCGGGAACACTAATGTACCGACTTTAATTTTGTCATTTCGCCTTCAATAAGGTGATTTCTGTCGATGTAATACAGTTCACGTTTGTTCAAGCATGACCGTTTCATATAAGAGACCGTTTTAAAGAAAATGCAGACTTTGATCTTGTACAGCACCAATTTCATTGTTGTCCTGCTAATTTATGCATTCCATATTAGTAAACTGTAAACGTGTATGGAGGGCTGGATGTAGAGTGGGAGCTGCTCCCAATAATGAAATTTAATTTTTTACGCGAATTTATGATATTTTAAAGGTTTTTAAGATGCTATCATGAACAAACACGAGCATCAACCATCAAGCAACAAGATGCCTGGTCAATTAATTGGAAGGAACAATCCAAGGGTATTTTCATGTCTCCAAGCTTATATTGAAATGGTCATTGACACCTTTGATTCCAATGGAGGTTTTTGGGTCTGAAAAAACTTGTTCCTTTTTTTTTTATTTTTTTTATTTTAAGAATTACATCTACATCCTTACAAACTTTCGAAATCACATACATATCCTTACAAAATTTAAAATTACATCAATATCCTTTAAAAACATGAAAATTCTCACATGTATCCAAATAACCAACTAAATCATTATATCATTATATAATAATTATAAAATTTGTAAATACTGAATCCCAAATTAAAATGACATTTAGCCTTCTTTAAAGACACCGTTTAATCGTTGTTAACCGATGAATACCCAATTACGTATTACGGAGTATTATATCATATGAATCAAGTTAGTGATGCTTTGCAGAAAGATCATACGAGAACCGAGAACCAGCACGACACCTATTAGGATCGGGACTATTCCATGAACCTTCCAATTTTATTATTTAAAGGACAAATAAGTATTCAGATTTGAAATTCAGTAAAGATTTATTGCAAAGGTAAGATCGAATATATTAAATAAGCAAAATAAAATAGGAAAATGGCCACACTCATGTGTCCGTCCAAGGAAGAGATGCGCATTAAATGCTCGAACCCAAAGAAAATGTTTGAGAAGAAAAGTGATTGAGGGAGAAGAAGGGTATATAATTCAATCAACAATTATTTATATTTAAACAAGATGTGTAAATATCATATTTATTATTTGGATATATATGAGCATTTATAAAGTTTGAAAGGATATAGATATAATTAAAAATTTGGTAAGGATGTATATGTAATTTGAAGGATTTGCAAGGATATAAATGTAATAGTAGTCGTAAGAAAGAATTTCGGTGACAACTAGCCATTTGTGTAATTTCACGTAAAACATGCCCTTCACTTGACTACTGTCGCACCCCCAAATTTAATGTTTAGCGGAAGCAAGTATCGGACGAGACTAATCAAGTAATCAAGCACATAAGGATACAGTGAACGACTCTATATGAGACGTTCGAAAAGTAGTACATTACATTAGTATTTCAAAAGTATACATCAGCTCGGAGTTCGAGTAAAATCCTAGAGATTCTAATACATAACAGTTAATACAAAAGTAATGTATAAAAATCTCCAAGCGTGTAAATGCATGCGACTCGAACTAGTAAGCAATTCCTGCTGGGCA
The DNA here is from genome assembly GCA_949592205.1 of Helichrysum umbraculigerum. NCBI lineage: Eukaryota > Viridiplantae > Streptophyta > Magnoliopsida > Asterales > Asteraceae > Helichrysum > Helichrysum umbraculigerum. Next base: position 141,557,245 of record CATIUR010000004.1, on the reverse strand, counting down.
ATCCTACTGTTGTTGTGTACCTGAGAATGCATCACTAAAAGCGTCAACCAAAAGGTTGGTGAATCTCACAGTTTTGTAGTAAATAGTAGTTGGAACACAATATCCAGTAGTAAGTAATGATTGCACATGTGCAATAAAGTAATAAGAGTGATTGCACGAATGCAATAGGGTATATATACATTGCCATGAGCATCATAGTCCAAGCTTAACAAGTTTGTAAGGTACAATCAAGTACCAGGTAATTTGCCCCCGTGAGTGCTAATCCAAAAACACTCATGTGTAACGAGTAAGAAACGCCCGTTTATACGAGTACGGTTCGTGATAGTGCGTGCTACCCCGGGCGGGGATTGTCAGTCCCATATGGATCCATATACTAAAACTCGCGCTTATCCTATAATTAACAATTATGATTCAGAGGACTTCATTGGATTAAAACGTAACCCATGCAATCAGTATATCAGTAAGTCTGTAAGTCGGTAAAACAGTACATGTGTTCAAGTAAAAACAAGTAATGTATCTCACCCCTGAGTAAAAACAGTAAAAATATGGGCCGTGAGACTCACCTGAGTAAGGCAGAAGTCTAGCAATAAGGTTCTCCGAACCTGCAACCTTTAGCGTCCTAAACGCACAAGGTTTGTATATAAGTAAGTATATGGATATCTTGAAAGAATATCCATGCTAGTTGTCCACTCAACTAGTTAATGTCCATTAGTCTGTTTGTGTGTTTGTAGTTATTTATGTATGTAGTCTGTAATTGTGTACGGACCGTTGGTGACAGTGTGTAATAATAATTCAATTATTATTATTAAGTATTTCGTTGTGTCGTATACTTGTAAAGTATATTTGTAAGTCTGTTATTTGTATTGCGACGTGAAAGTGTTATTCGAGTGTGAGCTCGTAGTAGTTTGAGTGCAAGCTCGTATAAGTGTGAGAGTAATCTCATAAGTTTGTAGTGAGTGTAATCTCATATTAGCATGCGTATCAAATCATTCGTATTCAAATAGTAGGGTATTCTTATAAAGTATATGTGTTCGTACATTCCAGTATTATTGTATAAAGTTTGGTTGATGTAATTATTCGATACTTAGTTGTAGAAGTATTTTTAAGCTTCTCGTGATTGTATTTGAATGTTCGTATATTTATTTATATTCGAAAGTAGTATATATATCTATAGGTCCGATAGTTAGTGAGTCCGAAAGTGTGGTATCCAAAGTTTAGTTAGTCCGAAATTAAACCTTTGATCACAAATCTAATTTTATGGGAAAATCGGTGTATTTTTGGAACTAGCCAAAGAAGAACTTTTTGTAGTAGACATCTATACGAAGATTTCGGTATAAATTTCATGCATTTATTTGGTCTAGAACTCAAGCTATGGCTCCGAGAAGGAGCTGAAACTTGCTGTCTCCAGAGGACAGAAAGTATATGTCGCCGGAGAAAATTATTCTCGGGTACTAAACGGAGTCAAAATGCTACGAAATAAATCTTGTTAGAAAGATTCTTCTTGTACTACATTTTAGGCTCAAGAAAACGCATCATTTCATGGAGAAATGATTTTTAAATAATTCGTTGAAGTGGAGCATTTTTCTGGACAGAAAACATAGTTACATGTTTTAGTGTTTTAATCGCGTTTTGGTTAATTATTTGGACATATAATGGTTGAGTGGCCACTAAAACATGATTATAAGTGTGTTATAAGTAAAATTAACAAAAGGAAAGAAGTCCTTACAATAATATAGATGAAAAGAAGAAGAAAAGTCGTTGTGAGCTCGATTCCTCGCGTTTTCTTAAAAATCTCGATGGTTGCTCTTGGTGGTGGTATGGTGGACTTATGGTGGTGATATGCTGGTGTCTTGGGGCTGTGGTGGTGGTGTTCCAACCGTTTTTAGAGAGAGGGAAGAAGGGAGAGAGAGTTTTTGATGGTTGAGTGTGAAGTAAGTGAATGAAATGAGGAATGATGGGATGTATATGATGTAAGGGATATGGGAGCCCATTCTTATGCAGATTTTATGCAGATTATGGGTGGGTCCCACCCCATGTGGGTGTTTAAATTTGTTCCCAAACTTACGTAGCGCGGTGCTCGTTTACCCGTTCGTTTCGTCGTTCGTTTAAACGTTAAACGTTTAATATCATACGTTTCGGTAACGTTTTAACACACGATATTTTTAACACAAGTTTTTCACAATATATTTCATTTTAAGTTACCAAAATATATTTCGGTTTTCGTTTGGTCGTCGGTTGCGAATCGAGTGTTTATCCGAATTGTGTAACGTTTTTAAACGTTATAATTGTTTACGTGAAATCGTAATACTTTTACTCGAAGTATTTTATCAAAATACTTAGTTTTAAGTTATAAAATTATAACTTTAATTTATTTCATCTGTCGGGCGCGTTTCGCGCATTTTCGTCGCGTTCGGTTACGTTTTAAGCAAAACGTACGTGTTTTGTTATATTATAAACATAATATAAAGTAATTATCAATGTTATTAAATAATTTTATATTATTTAATAATTGTTTCACCAACGTCCGTATTTGTGTTGTCAGATATTTATCTGACGCGAATGTACGATTTACACGAATCGTATAAGTGTATATGTATATATATATATAAGTAGTTACTATACTTAGTCCTATTTCATACTAAATACATGTAATAAGTACACAATTAGACACAGTAATGACGTCCTAATTTAACGGGTGTCACAACTACAAATTGAAAATTTGAAGTTGTGTACATTATATTAAAATAGGAAATATATGGTATCTTTTAGTGTATTTTTCCCTCCCTAATTTTTTTATCAATAAAGGTTGAATCCGGATAATTTTATCATATCATATCACTCCTCACAAGTAGTAATTTGTACCGGAAAATTTACATCCAAAAAGAAAGAAACACGAGAATCGAAAGTAATTTTTGCAACTGTATGAGCTGCAAGGTTACAACTACAATTATGTCACACCCCGCCAAACGCTAATCACGATCAATACTAATTAAACATGCAGAAGCTTAGATATCGTGACGGGGCGTGAGCAGTGAAATCAACCAAACAATACATACATACTCAGAGCATATGGCTATTGCGCAACATAATAGATAAGGATGCCAGTTTTAAGTAGTTGTTACAAAAGTAGTACGACCATGTAAGTCGTACAATAGTAATAGAGTTTTAAAACATTAAGTATTACAATACATATGTTTATAATAAGATTTCATAAGTATAACTGCAATGTCTGCAGTAATACAGAGGAAATCCTCAAAAGCTGTCCCAAAATATGTGGCATCCTAAGTAGTCCAGGGTTGTCCATCCTGAATGCATGCGTTGCTTACTTACATAGCTAATTTCCTGTAAAACATAGAAAGAAAGTCGTCAACAAATATGTTGAGTGAATTCACAGGTTTTGTATAAATGTAAGGTATGTTAAACCATCTATGTTTGTGTTATTGAAATGTCATTCAATAAATAAATGTTGCAGGTTTTCCAAAATACAAGATTGTAGGGTTGTTACCCTAAAATACAGATTTATGTGGGTTGTCACCCAAAAATATAAGTCTGGTTGTTTACCAGTATTTGAAGGTAACCAGAATGTTTTTCTGGTCTAAAATAGTTGTAGGATATGTTTATCCTATACAGTATGTGGGAAATTCTTAGACTATAATCCCCTGAAAGGTGAGCTAAACCTCGCAGGTTAAAGTAACGCGACTTAACCCTATAACCAAACCACGACCAATCAGTATGTTGTTTGCCTACAGGACATGTAAGTATACGCTCCAATCCGGTAGGAGGGTCGTCACGACAATAGTACTATTCGTATACTCAGTGGCTAGAGTCACCTAGCTAATGGTTATAGTCTGCATGACATAAGGACTTTTCATGCATACATTGTGAGTCTGGGTCCGTAGTAGGATTCGTTGTCTAATTCCCAAAGCAGTTGTGAAAATGTTAATTCATATCAAACAGTTGTATAAAGCAATAAAGCATTTATATAATTTGCTGCATGTGTTCGCATGCAGTTTCTATGTTTACACCCCTATGTTTAAAAGCATAAAACATTTACAAAGTAGGGGTTGTGAACTCACGGTGATTTGCTCGGTAAGGAAAGCTAGCAGTCGACAGGTAATAGCCCAATGTGTGTTAACCTATATACAATAAATGTATTAACGTAAGTACGTTTGATTTGTTTAATCAACTTATGTTATCAGTTTGTTTGTTTTGATGAATTTGTTGAGTTCTTATGTTATACAAATAATTGTTGACTTTATGTAGAAATATTGTTATTATTTCTTATGGCGTATTTCTCATTAAAATGTCCACGTTCATGTTCTAGTTGTATTAGTATATATCAGTGACATTAGGTTTTCATTGTACATATATACATTTGTTATATATATATATATATATATGTATGTATAATTATATATATATACTTGTTGTATATTAAACTTGGTACGTTTGTTGAACGTGTAATTCATTTGTATATATTTGCAAATGCATAACTATAAATGTCATATGTATGTGTATAATATATATATATATATATATATATATATATATATATATATATATATATATATATATATATCTATCTTTATATATATAAGTTTCGAGTACGTTGTTTTCATATGAAAATATGTGAGTTTTCATTTGTTAAGAAAACGTCTAAGTACGAATATAATTCCAAGTGTCGGTTTGTGTATATATATAAACATATGTTCTTATATATACATATATATGTTGAAATACGTTGTTTAAGTATATAAAATAACATAAGTTTTATTTGTAATAAAACTCGTTATCGTATTCATTTCCGTTTATAAAATAAATATATGTTGTTGTTTCGAAGATTATCGTTTGTCGGGATATGTATATCAAAGTTTATAAATTTTATTTACGTTGTATCATTATAAAATTTATCGTTCGTTTTTATAAATACTCGTTCCGTTAAATGAATCGGGTCACGTTTTATGTTTGGAATGTTTTGGAAGTTTATTGGGCTCGGCCCAAATTGTCGGCCTAATTATATAAGTTTTGATCCAATGGCCCGTATAGGTATAACCCGGCCCAATTAATTAAACATGCGACCCATTACATACCCGGCCCAGCTTGTGACCCGAACCAGCTCAGTCTACAGCCCGAAGCCCAGCAGAACAGCCCAGCCCAACCGTTCGGCTTAGGCTAGCCGTTCGGCTTGGGCTTCTACCGTACGGCTGAGGCTTCAGGCCCAGTCCAGCCCATTCGGTCCAGCCCACTTAATCAGTCCTTTATTCAGTTCGGCCAATATACGCAGCCCATTAAGTAAATAACTCGGCCCAGACTGCTTAGCCCAGCCCACAGCCGTTCGGCTTGGGTCCAGCCGTTCGGCTTGGGTGCCCAGCCGATCGGCTCGGGCTTCCTGAGCTGCGGCTTTGTTTCGTTTTTGCAGTTTTAATCTCGAGTTCGAAGTGTTTTTATACCGTAGTTCAAGTGGTAAACGTTTATACATGTCATATATCATCATTATATCACATTATATTACATTATAACAAGTTTTTACATAAAGATTCATGATTTTAAGTTTATGGTTTTATAAAGAGAAAATTGCCCGAATCATCATTGTGTTTGTCTAAAAAATCACAATCCGTCCCTTATTTTATGAAATGTCACCAGGCATCCTTACATTTTCTACTTTCGCTCACTGATAGTCCTCTTCGTTAGATCAGTTAAAATTTTCTATTAAATCATACTAAAATGACTAAAATACCCCCATCTTCTTCCTTTGAAAGCCTTTCATTTTAGTAGGCTCCTTTTCCATTTTTTCTAACCCATTGTAATTACACGAAATAAATAAATAAATATAAAGAAATAAAAAATCATTTCCGTATGAAAAGAAAAATAAGTTAAATAACTCCATTTCCTTTTAAACAACTTGTACTATGAGCCTATTTACTTGGACTTCACTAACTAAAAGTCTAAAACTCATCGGAGTTTCCTCCTATTGATTCATCACAATCAAAAATTTATTACCGTAACATACACATCTAAAATCTTTGAACTTTCTGTATCTATACACACACAATCTTACGCACTTGCTAAAATTATGCAGCGAGCAACAATCACGTCGTGGGAGTTTTGCATATGGAGCTCTATTTCAATCGCTACTATTTGAAGTTGTTGGTCGGACGGTGAATCTGGTAAAAGATGTCGTCGGACTGTTACCGACATAGAACTGGCACGTATGTAAGGCATCGGTGGAAACGGTACTCCGAGGTAAAATGTTGCGGCTGATTACCAAGCTAATCGAAGGTTTTCCGATGACGCCAAAGCTCGGTGATTCGTTAGATTCGGTAACACATACGCAATCGAAGGTTCAGAAGCGCCCACGACCATCGCCAGATCTCGATGTGAATCATGGTTTTCCAGCGAGTACAGGCTTCCCAGAGACACGACGGCTCGACCGTCCGCCGATTGTGTAACATCCTCTCTTCTGGTCCGGTAATTTCTAATTTTTAAATTGATGTATTTAATTGTATTAGAAATTATTTGATAAATTATGTTTAATTTCGAAACTTAGTTAAATAAGCCTTAGGACTTATTGTGCTTAGTAAATTATTGTTTGTTTTAATTTACTATAATTGACGGTGCAATAAAATAAGTTTATCGCAAATGGTTTTTAGGTTCCAGGCAATAGATTTAAAGGGGACTAGTTTTAAGTGGATACGGGTCGGTGGGAAAAGTGAGCCGACTTATAACCTTTCTATTTTAGGAAAGTTCTTTACTTTCCTTATTTGGTAACCTAAATCTAAAACCTCAAAAACCTTTTAAACCACTTGCAAAACAAGATTTAAACTAAGGGAATTAGCTGCTGTGATCTAGTGATAGTATAAATATCATCATCATCACTTGTAAACCTCTAATTGGTAAGTTGTTTTGATGTTAATTCCATGCTTAAATTCATGATAGTGATTAATTGAAGTTTTGGTGTTAAATTGAGGTTTTAAACATGTTATAGTAACTATATGTGATGTTATATGAGTAGTAATTAGATGCTGGAACTGTATCTGTGATTATTTGATTTGGTTTTTGGTTGCTGAGTTTATGCCATGGCTGGTCTGGGTTTCACCTGCACGACGCCTGAAGCCGGCGGCTTCCTTTGAAGCCGGCGGCTTCCCATTGAAGCCGGACGGCTTCACCCAAACGGCTTGTATTTCTGACCTCGGGTACAAGATGGGGTTGTTCAGGGTGGCTGGAAGCCGGCGGCTTGGGGTGTGTTCCAGCAAATGTTTTGTTTAAGTTTCAAGACTCGTTTTAACTTGCTAGTTGCTATGTAATATATACTTATTGAATGTAATTACATGATAATTGATATGTGATGAATACTAATACATAATTAGGAACTTGTAATTGTAATGTGAATTGTGTTAAGTTCCTAATGATTTAAATTGAAGTAATTCAAGTGTTTACGATCTTGATTACTAATTTCTACATGATTGTTGATTCTCAGATAATCAAAGAGCTCAGCGAGATAAGACAGCTGAGTAAGTGGAACGAGATAATCAGGTGAGTGGATTTGAAACTCACAGTTTGATTTGGTTGTGTCAGTTTGATTTCAATCAGTAATTATAGGATTACTATTGATAGTATGTTAACCTTGAAATGATATGCCATTTGATTGGTTGTTTGATGAACATTGAATTGAAATGTATAATCCAGAGGTCAACTAGATTGTTGGTTGGACTTGATTGCTAATGTTGGTCAACACAGGGTTGCGTACATGTGTTGATGGAGATTAGCATTTAGTTAGCGGTTAATCACTGTTTTGGCCTACAGTTGATGTAAGTGTTCTGATGGGGCCACCCGGAACAGGGTCCTTTGGAACCATCGTTCCTCTTGACGATATTTGTTACATTATTGGTTGTGAACAAATTGCTAGCTAAATTGAAATGTAGTTGATTATTCATTCACTTAGCTTCGTGCTAATCCCTCAATTTACTTCCTGCAGGTTATGTATATTATGTGGGTAGTCAGGAAGGATGTTTTGATGCTGGGAATGTTTGAAACTTGCAACTCTGATCCAGTCTGTTATAAATAATGTTTTATAGTATATAATGCCCCGGTTTGTAAACAAGTTAATTATGTTTGTTTAGTAGTTAAACATGTTGTATAAAGGTTTGCGAAAATTTCTAGCAGAATTCTAATAGAATATGTATTTCAAGTATTCGCTTCCGTCAAACTTAATATTATATTGTTGTATTAAATGAGGGGTGTTATAGATTGATTCCGATGATTCATCAATTACTACGGTGTGTTATTTAGACAGTGAATTTGGAGAGCATGATTACATTCACAAAGGAAAAGAAGTGCGAATTTGTTTATCTTATGATGCAGGTATTATTTAATTGTTCGTAATTTGAGGTCATGTATTACAGGAAAAAGAAGGAAGTTGGTAATTTGAGGTCATGTATTACAGGAAGAAGAAGGAGGTTGGTAAAATTAGAGTTTGGTTACGGAAAGAAGGTTGGTAAAATTGGATTTGAGCAGGTAGTTTATTAAAGGATGAAGAAGGATAATTTAGTCATTTTACACGACTTAACGAAGAAAACTAACGGAATTCGTTAGGTGGGACGATTGATGAGCGAAAATAGCAAATACAAGGATGCTCGGTGACATTTCTTAAAATAAGGGACGGATTGTGATTTTTTGGACAAACACATGGATGAATTGAGCAATTTTCTCTTTTATAAAACCATTTTCAAGAACATTAACTAAATCATCCAATTATCATGTTATGTTCATAGATTACGTTGTTATAACACTTTATAAACGAAATTTAAGTAAAGAAATTAAAGATAGATAGTTTTCTTACAATGAGAAAGTGATGAAGATGGTGATGCCGAGAGATGACGATGATGATGATTATTGTTTAGTTCTTAGGTTTATGTTACTTCCCCTTCTACTTGTCTGCTGCTGCTGTTGTTTCCAAATGAAGAAGAAAAAGAAGAAAATAGATAATGGAAAAGATGAGAATGATTGAAAGAGTGTAACAAAGGGAGTATATACAATTTTGGTTCCAGAGGAAAATTTCAAACGGGTATGGTGGTATGCAGTGCCTTGCCTCTCAATTATTGAGTTTGGTGAGTCATTTTGGGTACATAAATTTCGAGTACGGGTATAATTTGTGCAATATAAAATATAAAATATAACATTTTATATTTTTATTTTGTAGATGTTCTCCCGGTTCGTTATTTAAATTCAGAATAATGAGATTATCATTATTTTTGATAGTTGTACAATTTTGTATATTTTACTGCGCGCAGTTAATTGGGCGCCAAATTTTAGTTAAATTATGATTTCATATTTTGAGGTAATGTTCTAGATACTTTCAAACGACTGGTAAAAATAGAATTTTTATGATTTGCGATCTCTGGATATGTTTTATAATTGTTTCTGTTCGTTACATATTACGTTTTATGTTAAACGTATATTTAAATCATTCTATCTATATGTTATAGATATATTAATACTCGTAATTAATAATTGAATTATTAATTATTTTTGTGTCACAAACTTTTGTCATCTATTTTTGTCGGGTTCGTTCCGATACGTTTGTACGCGATTATAATTAATCACATAATTTGTAATACTTTTTGTTTAAAAGTATTTGGGCTTGCTAGACTTACATCACATCAAAAAGTTTTGTTAAAACTTAACCAGGAAATTAGTGTAAGAATGCACATGCTTAACGTTTAATTAATACCTAAATTGGAGAGTTGTCACAAATTACGAATGACACATAGAAACGAGAGATCTAGTTGGGATTTCCAAGCTCTGATATCAAACACAATAACACCTAGACACAATAACACCTATATTCCATGAAGGAACGTTATCAAGTGAAATTGCTAGCTTAATGAATTCACTGATTTATCAACTACCAAAGTTCGACAACATCTATTCGCTACGAACGTTCTATAATATATCACAACCTTCTTTTTTTCCTCTTAAAGTATATAATTAATTAGTTGTCATATGTATACAAAAGTATTATTATACCAATAACTAGTAGTGTAAACGAGACAACACTACTCAGAGAACTACTCGGTATCAACTCGAGAAATATTTGAGAGCGGATCGGTACAAATCGAGTCGAGTAGAGCCTCGAGTCAAGCTTAAGTATATATTAGAAAACTCAGCTCGAGAGACTCGCGAGTCTAATCGAGCTTGCATTATATTACATTTTTACCCTTCATCTATACGTATAAGTGTATGACAGAATATCTACCGTATTTTTTAATAAACTTCGAATCTAGTCGAGCATGAAAGTATTGAGTCGAGTTGAGTTAAGCTTGAAAGTATCGAGTCGATTAATATAAATTTGAAATTAATTAATTAATATTAATATTTTAGTATTAATAATTGAGTCGAGTCGAGCCGAGCTAAAAAATATCGGTTACTTAGTTGAGTCGAGCTCGAACTTCAAAATAAAAGCTCGAGTCGAGTTTCGAGCTTAACAGTGTATCGACTCGACTCGATTCGGTTACACCCCTACCGATAACTTCTTCCGACCGTCACAAGTCACGACGCATCGCCAACTTCGTAACCTCATTTCACAATACGAGTTTCTAATTTCTAAACTTATAGAATATAGTTGAACTTTAGATTTTCATACATAAAGCCAAACATTGATTTCACACATGCCTTTTCGTTTGGAAGATTTATTTAAATTGGTCGGCTTAAAAAAATTATTCATTTTTTTATTAATAAGGGCATTAATGTAAAATTCACGTTACATGAGTTTCTACGTCGTGGTAGGGTTGGTTGGTAAGGGAAGGGTAATCTAATCGGAATATCTAATCTAAAAACAAATTCATGTTCTCACGTGCCCAATTAATGGTCTTGATCCGTACACGTGTAGCATATCCACCCGTTGGAATAATCGAACGTTAAAGTTAACGTGGCCCTGACCCTTTTATTATTATCCGTTTCAAAATATCTCCCACTCGTTTTGTTCTTCGGTTACATGGAGTATTTTACTTTATTTAATTAAAAATTAATATTTTATCAAGTAAACAATTATTTTGTTTTATATGATTTAGATCCAGGTTATTTCCTTACCCTTTCCTCCATGACTTTTAAATATGTTATGTTATTAATTAATTAATTATTATTCTCTTTACTATGTTATATATTTTAATTTTAATAAGCTAAAATAAAAAAGAAAGAATGCCTCAATAATATACTATGTTTTCATTGACTTACCTCTGTGTAATTTATTTTGTTATATCAAACAATGAATTGAGTTTAAATAGATAACTAAAAAGATAAATGTTAGGTACATAATTCACAATCCTAACAAAGTTTAAGAGCTTAAGCACTCATTTAATTTATTTTATGTTTGGTTCAAAATAAACTTCAAATACTTGACAAAAAAAAAAAAAATCAATTAAAATGATAATAAATAAGATTTGCGCCTTCTTTGAGACATCAGAATTTTCGTTAAAACACACTTCATTATTCATCAATCAAAAAAATTATCTAATAACCAGGTAACATTAGTGCATATCACAATTAATGATCATGTCGAATTTAAAATGATTATTAAGACTTGGAGCATTTGGGAAAGTTAAAAAGCAAGTAATATATGGTGCCTGTTACTTTCAAAATACAAGTTTAAAAATAAGTCAATAGATAAACAGATGAAGTCCTTTTGTTTAGGTTATTAAGAACAGGGGCGAAGCCATGTAGAAGGTAGAAATATCAGTTGCTACGGGTCCTTTCACTGTACGCAGTGTAAATTTCATATATAAATTGCATTTTTGTTGCATTTTTCTTCTTTGTGCTACGGGTAAACAAAAATTAAGATATCCCTGCTACCGGTCACTCCAAATCCTGAATCCGCCACTGATTAAGAAACGACGAGTCATATATAAAACCTAAATGTATGCAACCTAAATGAGAAATATCCCCGTAACTATTTCCAACACATTCTTCGGCCACCTCAAAATAATTCAAAACCTACGATTTAACTCTGTTTCTTCACATATAATTCAAAACCTATGTCATTCTCATTTTTTATATTTCAAACATAGAGTTCATTTGAATTATTAAAAGGTCAACCACGAAAAGATGTAAAGAAAATAACAAATTAATTTAAACAAAATTTAAGTGGAATTTCATGTGAATTTTACGACGACTTCACATGAGTCACATGACCATGTCATATATGACATGTGTGGCATGGCATCTCTATATAAACCGTAATCCCTCTTCCCACCCTTCTTGCCATTTTTCATTCCTCTTTATAATTAGGTCAAAATCACTTTATCGCCTTTTTCTGCATATTAGGTCAGTTTTTCCCCAATTTCTTCGCAATTTAATAGCTTCATTACATTATTAGGCTCTAGTTCTATGATTAGTTGATCCAATTCGTTGGAATTAGCTTGTGGTTGTTGAGTAATTTTGGATTATGTAGGTCCTACTTTTCTAGGGTTTACTAATTTTGCGTATCGATTTCACACATTTAGATCGTCAATTACACCTGCGCGTGTCTTTGATTATTTAGAATCTGTTATTTGTTTTAGATGTTGATAGATATTTATGTGCTGTATATGCGTTTTTGGATCATAGGTAATAATTGTGTTGATTTTTATAGGTAGATTTAAGAATATACTGTCATTAGTAGGATATGGTTTTTGATATGTGGAGTAATTAGGGGAGTATAAACTTGAGGAGTTTGTTTAGGATATATAATTGCACACATATGCACACGAAATCGGATCTGATCTTAATGATCCGAATCTGCGGTGCGATATGTGTTTATGTACGATCTATTAACTCCTCTATTTTAACATGATATAGCTAGATTAAGGTACTTTTAGTGCACAGATTTTGAATATTGAAGCAAAAACTTCACGAGTTTGACGATTTTCCTGTTGTATTGGGCTCTGCAGAAACTGATTAGGAGTGTGGAGGAGCCCATAACACAGCTTACAATTTGGAAAATGGACTCAATGGAGGTATTTGGAAAATCTGTGGTAGCTGTGCCTACAAATGTTATTTATCTGTCAAGTATACTAGGCCAAGATGGCCCAAATTCAAATTCTGTTCACAAGTGCGATTGGAAATGTGAAAACGAGCATGTGTGTGGGAACATGTTTCGCTGCAAACTAACTGGGCTCACACACATCTGTGACAAAAACTGTAACCAGAGAATTCTTTATGATAACCATAACTCCCTTTGCAGAGTGAGCCGTCAACTTTTTCCGCTAACCGAAACTGAAGTACAGGCTGTGAAAGGCGTTCGAAGGAAGCTTGAAGAGGAGAGTTGCTCTTCTTCCCCTCAGGAGAGCTGTGCTTTTAAGCGCAGAAGGAGTGGACAATTCCACCCCTCTCCTTTTGAGAGATCGTTCTCTGCAGTTGCTCCCATTTGCAGTCAAGTTGGAGATGGCATGGATATTAATTAACTAGGCTCAATAACTTCTGTTGTTCTAAATTTCCGTTTAAGTCGAACAACTCTAAATTCTCGAACTTTATGCAAGTACCTAAATGGCCGACTTTGATGTTGTGCCTTAATTGTAGGAACAAGTTATGTTTGGATCTTATGTATTTAGTGCTTTATAACTCGGCTTTAAGCATGGAGTTGACATTATTATCTAGTCTTAACTCTTAAGTGAGAATTACATACGCTTCTGACTTTAATAGGCTCATCATTCTTTTCCATTTGTGTTTTATTTCTAGTTACGCTCTTGTGATCTGGGATCACTTGCTAATTGATATCCCCTTACAGATTTGGCCTAATTTTTGTGATATTGTACTCCAACTGCGTTTTTAACATGATTGCATCTGTCTCCTTTTTTGGTAGTTTCTAATGCACAGGAATAGACCACTTCAGAACAGGAGAAATTCTTTGTCACTTAGTTGCTTCCTTTACATCTAACATTTGTTTTTTGTTGTTGTTGCAGAAATCGGCTATTTTCATGTTACAGTTTTATTTTGTATGTCTTACTTATCTAAATTATGAGTATCTTAAGATGTTATTTTGCAGGATCCGAGGTTTTATCGTTGAGGAGAGCTGTTTATAGTTCTTGACAATAATGACTTGTTATTTATTGTGATACTAATTAAATAACTACTCGATTGGTTACTGATACCGCTTGTCTTTTTATCCATTGCAGAAGCTTTATTCTTCTTACCTGCTCTCTGCGCAATGGGGCAGCTTCTTGTGATGTCAATGGAGCTACGGTATGGAGATGTTTGAACTCTTTTGAAAATTATCAGACACATGACTACATGAGTTGCAGACCGGAGTTAAAATGCAGCCTGTTTGACCGGACTACATGCACCGAGCATCCATGGACTACATACTCGTGGTAAGAGCGGTTTCGAACTTCTAAATGCACTTACTCGATGTACCAAGGGTAGAAGATGCCCGCCATCTGCCATCAGAATCCACTAACATAGCACACCTTAAAGGTGGAAGTATCCAAAAGGTTCAGAAATGAGCTGTTTCCATATGCTTCAAGAACTCTTGCTTTGCTACAATCTACAAGTACGCATCATGACATATTTCTTAATTTCCTCCCAAAATTCAATCCGCTTATGTATCGTCACTGTAACATCTTCCAGTTTTGTGGTTCATAAGAAACTAGGATGTGATTATAGTTTACATTTTGTATGTTTTTATAGTTATACGACATATACTTTGTTTCAGATTAGCAAACCTTTGTAGCCTTACTATTCTTGTACTCGGTTTGCAGCAACTGATTATATTCCGTTCTAGTTATGCAAAAGGTTTTGCCTTTGTAATGCCCTTGTTCCTTTTAGTAAAAACCTGGTCTCTCGATGTAGCTACGTCCAATATTTTCCAGGCAGATCATGAAGTAGTAGATGTTATGCGAGTCTTACCTGCAAACGTGTTGATGGATTTGGGCAGATTGAATGGTTGATTTTTGGCCATATCTTATTGATGGTATCATCATCAAGTTGACTAGTTAAATAATAGGATGAAAAGTGTCATAATTACTCAACTACTAACTAGCAAGAATGATGTAAGATGTAGCAAGTGGAGTAGATGATACCCAACTACCCTCGTTTAACCCTCGTTGCTTTCATCATAAGCCTGCTAATAAAATGGATTTTACACATTTGATCTATTAGAATTCAACAGGGTTATTTACCTAACGTTATGATAAATTAAAAGAAGTCTATGGATCACAATTGACATGATCTATTTGGTTGAAAATTTATTTTTAATTAATATATATATATATATATATATATATATATACTTTGTGATAATAGGCTAATAGCCCATTAGGGTTATGTTGTTGATAATAATAATAATTATTAATAGCCTAACATAATGGAATCCCACGACGTGTTGGATATTTAATAGATACGAGTAGATGGAATAAATAAATGATCCAATATATACCTTACTTGAGTTATTTAATCACAACAGAATTTGTGGTTGCGTTACTCTGCAGTCAACTTGATTGCCTTTTCAAGTGGACATAGTCTGATCACTAATTATCTTTATTAATGATTAATGATAATTAATTAAAAAAGAAGGTTAGAAAGAAAGAAAATATTAAAGATTAAGGAAGAAAGTTTTCTAATTTGGTCTTTGGGTCTATGAAATTGTGGGCTTGTATTACTATTGCAACCGGGCTTTTATTGAAGAATAAAATTGGGCTTTTGTGGCTTTGCATAATTGCATCTAAAGTACAACGGGCTTTATATGAGTTGCTCGTTTGGCCTTTTTATATGTTTTAGATGCAAATTACACATTATTCTTAAATCTTTACCAAATTGTTTCCATCGTTTCTTCTTTATAAAAAGTCCTACAAACTGCATGGACTAACTAGATGCAAATGAATGATAGTTGTGTTGTAGCTTTGTTCAATAAAATGTGATGGTCAATACTAAACGCGAGATTCAATCTTTCATTGCGTGTCAAAAATCTTTCTTCCTCTTTTACGATGTAATGAAAAGAAATATTTTCCATGCTAACAATAAAAATTTTCATTCCGTTGGGACATAACAAACTCTATACATGTTTTTTCTATTAACATTTTGTTATAGTACAATAATTATTTATACATCTCCGAACACATTAATGTCGTTAACAACAAAATAATTATTTATTACTCGTAATTAAATATACACATTTTCAGTCAATGAATTTTGAAATAAGTTTATGAGATAAGGAGAAGTACGTACATGGAAGTATAACTACTTATACGGAGTATATAAGATACCAATCAAAGAGCATGTGTTTCATGCAGGATTCGGAGTTGGGTGCACATGGTCCATCACTTGTTCTTTACTCTTGTTTTTATTCACGTGCCATACAAAATTATATCCACTCAAAGTTCAAACCATCTATGTTTGTTCATGTTCATACCTATCATCACCTCAAGGGTTAGGGCCGGCAAGGGAAGGTATGGATGCAACCAGAATTATACAAGGGTTAAGGGAATGTAGGAACGCAGCTAGAATATTATATATGAGGGGGTAAAGTTCATTGTATAACTTTAGATTTTTTGAGGGAACAATTGTCCTCGGCTCCTTTTGAGATCCTCCTGACCTAGCGAGTTAAGCGAGTTCCTTTTTTATTTTTTCAAAGGCAGTCCTTTTCTTTCCCCGGACCGATGACTCACTTGTTCAGTAATGCTAACCAATCTTTTTGTTGGAAGACGGTAGTAATGACTTATAACCTTGTAAGCTCCAATCCAGTAGTAGTAATTTCAACTATGAAGATCTTGACCCAACAATCTCCCTCTAAACTTAATTTTTCACCCGCAGCACTAAGTTTCTTCATGTTTATCATTCTGCACAGAGAGATCTTTCCTCTTGGCCAATTCTCTCTTGTGAATTTGATTCATGATCTTGTACAACAAATCCCTTGCATTATCAGTGTTCACAGCAGCAACAGACATCTTTAAATGCACCATTTGTCTCAAGAAGATATGTGAATATATTTTTTTTTAAATCAATCAATTGATCAATTGAGTAGTATTAAAAAGAATACTAATTTGAATTTGAAGCTGGGATACTGATGAAAACCTGAAGCTGCCACAAAAACATCTTCTTCTTCCGATAGCACAAGAAGAAACCAAAAGAATGAAATCAACACCCTTTTTTTCAGATCTAACCGAGGACCAACTGTACGTGCATGACTTTACTTTCCCAAACACCATTGTTATTTATATTTCACTTGTGCCTTAGCTTAATTATAGTTGCTGGCTCTGTTTTCAGATCTTCATCTTCTTCTTTTGTTTATTAGTATAAGTATATAATATATAATAATAATAATCGAGTAGTATCAAAAATAAATACTCCTACTAATTTGGATTACTGTATTTTGGTTACTGTATTTTGGTTACTTGCTTAATTAAACATATGAAATCGAAGAAAGCAACACACCAACACTGTATTTTTCAGATCTAACCGAGGACCAACTGTACGTGCATGCATGACTTTACTTTCCCAAACGTACACCATCTATATACTTATATTTCACTTGTGCCTTTGCTTAATTATAGTTGCTGCCTCTGTTTTTGTTCACCACAGGACGCACATTTTCGGTGAAGGTCTTTGGCTTCAGTTGTGTCGACTTCATATTGTGATTGACGATGACGGTGACAGTTGTGTTTGGCGCGACCTTAACCTCTTTGGGACTCTTCAGGTAGCACCTGATTTCTCACCAGATCCGCTGTTACAGAATGCTGTTTTTGATGTATTCAACCGTGAATTCAATCATCCCACACGCGCCGCCAGCTCCTTCGGTCACGGTGAACTACACGAACTCATACATACTTCGTTTCCAGTCTCCTCTACCTCCGTCGTTCAGATCGCTGCCAAACTCTATGTTACCACTGACCTGCTCGATGACGTGGAGGAATATATTTTGATGATCATGATCGCAGACCTACAGTAGTCAAAGCCGTTTTCAGTATACCTCGACCTCAACTATCGGATGAAGAAAAACGAAAAAGACGAGAAAAGTTGGAACGAGATTATGGTCCTTCTAGTTCTAGACCTGAATATAAGTTACGTCGTCCTACTTTACAACCTCGTACGCCCCGGCCTGAACCTAAACCTGAACCCGACAATGAAGCGTTCCACGTTTGTGATGACCATACATTCATAAACATCTCAGACATGCCCAGACGCCGTGGTAAGGTTAGATTTAGGGGTAAACACGGCTATTTAGACCTGTCTTATGGTGTATTTAAGTATGCCGTAGACACACATCTGGAATTAGAATTTGTGCCCACTTCTACGCTAAAGAATGTTATTGGAACGGTATTTGTTTATTATCCTGCTTATCATAGATACATAACGCTCTTTGAAGACATATCTTCTACTACCTTTATTACGCCTGGCAAAATGAACCTGATACGAAATGTGTTGGCTGTACCAGCCAACTCCTCCTCCATAATTAAGGCACACCTTTCAGAATATGTGGGTGCTGACATTTTAATTTGAGAAAATATCTGTGGTGGTCAGTCAACGCTTCCGTTTTCACGTCATGGTCCGTGTCAGAGTTATTTTCATTGACAGTGGACACAATTGTTGCTGGAATTTGCCAGCGGCCCGCGATATATTAAATGGCCAATAAAACGACGCCACGTGTATCCTAAATCACGCAGTCAACCCAATATGTCGCGGTCAATGAAATATGTAGCAGGTTTTATTTTTCAATTAGATATGTTGCCGTATTTTCATATATGTCGCCGTTTTCTAACGAAATCACGCAGGAGTTTTCAACTTTGAAATTGTAGCTGTATATCATCGAAATCATGCCGTATTTCATCAATATGTCGCCGGAGTCTTCAAACCCGAAATTGTAGCCGTATTTCAACTTAAAGTATTATATTTATTGTTATTCGAAATAAATTAATTATTCATAATAAGTAACTGAGTGCTTAAGTTTACAATATGCAGTTACGTAGATGTGTTTTTGAAAATCCCATATTACACTCCAAGGGTCTTAGAAAAAAAATTTATAAATCCCATATTACAGTTACGTTGAAATACGTTGAAAAAAATTTATTTCGAATAACAAATACAAATATAATACTTTAAGTTGAAATACGGCTACAATTTCGGGTTTGAAGACTCCAGCGACATATTGATGAAATACGGCGTGATTTCGATGATATACAGCTACAATTTCAAAGTTGGAAACTCCTGCGTGATTTCGTTAGAAAACGGCGACATATATGAAAAATACGGCGACATATCTAATTGAAAAATAAAATCTGCGACATATTTCATTGACCGCGACATATTGGGTTGACTGCGTGATTTAGGATACACGTGGCGTCGTTTTATTGGCCACTTAATATATCGCGGGCCGCTGGCAAATTCCAGCGACAATTGTGTCCACTGTCAATGAAAATAACTCTGACACGGACCATGACGTGAAAACGGAAGCGTTGACTGACCACCACATATATTTTCTCTTTTAATTTTATCGGGAACTCATGAATTCCATGTGCCCCGTGATCGTCCCAGCTCCGATGCAACTATTGTGGGTGAGAAATGCAAGCTAAAACTGAAAGTGAACTGGAAGCTGCCATCTGAAGAACGAAAAATCCCTTCCTCCTCAAACCCATCCGTCAGTCGTCTGGTAATTAATTATAAACTCCATTCCTCCATATTGTCTTTATGTTTAAATTGCTATTTAAACATCACTTTGTTACCTCAAACCGTTTCGTATAGGCTCCATATATGCTCTATTCTGCAGTCGAATTAGAAACTTTGAATTATGTATGTTTATCATCTTATTCATGTAAAGGTAATAAGTCACAGGAGGAATATGTAATAACATTTATAAAAATAAGAAACGCAATTGATTTGTGTACGTGTCATAATCTGGTAAAATTAGCCCAAAACATGCTGGACTAGTAATATTTATTTTGTGATGAAATATCATATATTTTGAAAAATATACAGCCTAGTTTTTCTTCTACTCTTCATATTATTATTGTTATTACTTTATAGGCCGTCAAGGATGATATCATGGGTTCTGACTATAAGGACGTGATGGAAAGATGCGTCGTATGTGATCCTGGTTTTGTAAAGATTAAGTTATGCAGGAAATGGATAGCCAAGGTATTTTATTTTCCAACTGTTTTAAAACACACATTACAATTCTGATTTTAATTTTTGTCTACTTAAATATCGTCACATTTATTTTTTCTTCTTTCAGAGTGTTCATACGATGCTAACGGTTGGTATAGAGACATGGGCACCAAAACTTTCAGTGAGAAAAGTAATTATATACTTTGTGTCAAAAAAGATGGCTGAGGTAGTGGATATGGGCCATTTACGATCCACTTTTATTATAGAAACATTAGCTCGTATGCTTGAGTATTCTGGAGTTGTTGTGCTCCGAAAAATAATCCTTGATACTGTTGCTGGGGTGAGCACATTTACTTAGTTAACATCACATGTGGTATTGTTATTGTTACTAAGTGGTATTGTTATTGTTACTAAATGTGTATCTTCTTGGTCACATAGTATATGCAACAATAGTTTTTTTCGTGGGACGTTATATATTTAATTAAAACAATTCTTTTTGGTAAAATTTGAAAACGCTAGTAATTGTAACTTTCTTGAAACAGAGGAAGTAATTCTTCGTCAGCTATAAGCTATGCCAAACTCTTATGATTGACGATTTTGTTTTGGTCCCAAAGATATCCTCGCTATTGTTAAGTATCCGATTAGAAGTCAGACACTAAGTCAGACACTGTTAGTAATTGTAACTTTCTTGAAACAGAGTAAGTAATGCATATATTCTTGCTAAAAAGTTAATATTGCAAGTGTGTTCAGAGAATTGTTTTGTTTTCCTTTTAGTTGGCTGTTGATAATTTGATTTACGTCAACATCTAACTTTCTTTCCGATTTGAAGTCTATTCTTTTTCTGAGTTACTTGGTCTTTTCAAGGTTTCTTGGATGTTTTAAATAATGAACTTCTACATAGGGCCCTCTATACCGAAGACTATATCAGCTTTTGGGGATCGATGTGAAAGAAGAGGTGCATGTCTTTCCCCATTGTGATGATATAAAATAGAATGTATTTCTTATTTTTGCAGTTTATGAGTTTAATTCCATTTATTTTCAGGATAAAAGCTTTTATGAATCCTACACTAGAGAAATTATAGATTTATTTAGGGAAAAGGGTTTGCCTTTAGGAAGTGAAGAAGATGAGTTACCGCTTGTGGATCGCACATTTTGGTGGTTAGTTTACTTGTTATAAATGCTTATTTTGTCAAAACATATTTCAATTTGCCTATGTACTGTTTGTGTATGTAGGCATGCATTGATAGAGGAAAAGGCAGACTGGATAGTGGATGTGGCTGATGTAAGGGAGCGAGTCCATATTGGAAGGTGCCTCTGTGTAAGGAACTTATATACACCATAACTGATAACATCTTTAAAAAAAGAAGAAGAAGAAAACGAATTGAATACTTATTGAGTTCAACATTTTTTTCCCCAGGCTGCTAAACGTGCAGGGTTGATTGCAAATGATCATTCTAAATTCCCTATAAGTCATGTAGGATTTGGTCTTGTTCAAGGTGATGATGTTGAGAGATTCAGAACTTTTGATAATAAGGTGGTTAACTTGCTTAATTTGCTTGGCGAAGCTAAAAGTCGCTGTAAAGCGCTCCTTGCGAGACAAGGTATACCAAATGTATTCATTCTGGCTTTCAACCTGTTTCGATTATAGTTAAATATCTTCGTATCCCAAATCAATTCATAATAAATAGGTTAATGGGTCGATTTAAGATGACTACATATGCATTCTTTTTAGCTGGCATGGCTGATGAGTGGACTGCTAATGAGCTTGAGCATGCTGCTGAAGCACTTGGATATGGTGCTGTTAAGTAAGATTCTCATGCTGTATCATATATATACATATATATATATATATAGGATTAGGATCAATGATATCGCGTAAAAAGTCACGTTTTTACTGCCGATATCTCTCTCATTCTGGAACGATTCTTGGCATTATAACTCAATTATAGCACAAATCATTGATATTATGCCAAGATGATTGGAACAAGGTTGCACGAGAAAAATCAAGCAAAACGGATGTAAAATGAAGATTCCACACACGTTTGAAGATTCAAGGCACAAAATCAAGATTTCAAGACCAAAATGCCCTCCACCAATATCCATTATTTTCAAGATGTTCGTTTTCAAAATACGAATCTAACAGAAGAAGAATCAACCAAAACGGGCAAAGAATGAAGATTTCGCGCCCGCCGGAAGATCCAAATGATCCGTACGCAATATCTGGAGCTATGGACCTCATTTTCAGGCATATCCTATGTCCAAATCTTCGTTTTTGAATTACGAATCCAACAAAAAAAGAATCAACTCAAACGGACGTATAACGAAGAAAACACGCACGAATCAAGAAACGAGGCAACAAACCGCGCAACGGGGCGGGGTGGGGCCCACCGCCGCCGGCCACCAGCCAGCCGCCGCCGGCCACCTGGCTGGCGCCGCCGGCCACCCTTCCCCCGTCCCGGTTTCCGTTTTTGGCAAGTTTTGGTACCTGGTGCGGTCACTTTTCGCGTTGTACAGTACCCGGTGCGGTCACTTTTCGCGTTGTACGATCCACTTTTAGCTAGTCTTTCTAACATACACCTCAAGGCTTCATGATGCTAAAATGAGCCAAGACTCACCTATAAATAGGTTGTTTGAGTTCATTTGAAAGGGACCAACATCTACACACAAAATATGCATACATTCTAGCATATTTCACTCTTTCTTTCTCACTAGATAATCTTTCGTAGTCTTTTAGTCTTTCTCATTCTAGGAATATTGTAATTAGTCCACGGACTAACATAGAAGCTAGGGCGAACGCTAGAGATTCGGAGATCAATCTTTGTACGTGTGAAAGAGTTTGTCAATTATAATAATACGCTGCTACGCATTTAATTCCGGGTGATTTCTAAACCATTATTATACTTGTCTTATTTCATATTTGAATATGTATTATTGCCTGGTATGTGATTTATTTATTGCCATGAATTGCGAGTAGTTTATTATTGTGATTGTTGATGATGTAGATAATTATAAGTAAGGATGTCATTACATAATTAATGCATGATAATCGTAAAATAATATGACGGCCCCTATTCGACTGTTTATTCGGTATAGTGCTGGAAATGCGTTATGCAAAGTACAAACGTACGGAAGCCGGTAAACGACCGAAGGTAGTTATATCATTGGAATCAGCTCTGGTTTAACAGTTGGAATTCCGTAAGGATAATACAACTTCACAACTAACTGGTGTATCCTACGAGAATCAATGCAGTACAAAATAATGTTCGTTAAATACGTTCAGATAAAATAGGAGATAATAACCCTTGCACAATTTAGACTTTATGAATTTTAAGTCTAGTTTATGGAGTACCCTTTCCAGTTATCCACGTGACTATAACCTAGTAATTAGGACCTGATCAACCTTAATTATGGTAAGTAGTTATCTGTGCCCATGACATGCAATAAGTAAGACACAGTGAAATCATTCGTTGTATATATTAGGTTTACTTTCCTGCACTGCTTTACATTTAATTAGTTAGAGTGTCACTTTCACCGTCAATTACTCTTGACCGCGTGTTGGATATAAGAAGCAGTGGAAATCTCATGCAAAGTACACTGTCTATTATTGAAAGGCATGGTTCTCGTATGAAACATGTTTTAACAAACTGCGAATAACCTGGGGATGTATAACTGTTTGAAAAGGAGAACTTGAATCATAAGTCGAAGTAATTAAAGCTTAATTGAACGAAAACAAGACTTAGGAATAGGAGTAAAACCCTGGTGACCTATAAACCTTAAAACCCTAAGTCTTACATAATCGACGGTCTAAACATGCAAAGTTATTATTCTTCGTGCTAATAATGCAGTAAACTACCTTAGGGGTTAAGAACGGTCGGACCTATGAGACGATACGCTACTGATTCATGCACCTCGGTTTAAACCAAGATGGGTTGTTCATCTTTCAACTAGATGAGTATTGGAAGTTTGCGTATTGCTCCGACCAGAATCACGATAACCTAGTTCCATGTGACACGCCAATGGGAAACTGAGTTGGTAGGGTTCTAGAGTTTACACCTAGTAGTTTATTGACCACATTAGTATCAACCCTATTCGTTCTGTCATCCTGAAATATTAATTATCGAAATCTCAGCAATCACATCTTTATCTTTATCTGTTTTCCTGCATTTTAATTTCCTGCAATTTACTTTTCTGCATTTTAATTATCTGTCTTTAAAATCATAAAACCTACCTACTTTGTGCCATCCTAGATACTCCCCTACTGAAAGTGTTAACTTTAATCGCCCACACGTTTGGATTCATAGAACGATCTTAGGTCATACTTACCGCTTATTAACAAGAGTAGGTAGTACGTATAATTTAAGCCCCGCAAAATATAAATTTAAAACCCCTGCTGCGCTCGCATCATCATTTGAAAAACAACGACACGGTGCGTGCACAACAAGTTTTTGGCGCCGCTGCCGGGGAATCTCAAACGTAGATTTAAAAGCCACCTTAAGTAGTTGTATTTAGGAGATCCTTCCGATTGAAATCTTCTTAGAAATCCTTCGAAAGTTAATTTGCGTAATTTTAGTTTTAGTTCACAATTAATTTAATACTGGTCAACTAGGATAATATTAGTTTAAATATGGCGTCTCGAAAACCCACTTCTAGTCGTACTTCAAGGGATGAATTGTATGCTTCCCTAGAAGAGTTTAGGATCCCACATTCCATTCCAAATCATTTCCTGGATTTTGATGTCACGGATCGACTACCTGACTTGGCATCATCTCCAGAAGATCACTCTCCAACTTTGCACATGCCTGAATTGTCGAATTCTTTCCACTTCGATTATCTTCCCGAAGAAGATTATGAAGTAAAACCTCCGAAAACGTGTGACCTGATTACCCTCATTCCTGAGACATCAGTATATTCCCAAACCACATCTGATTCTCACAATGATGGTATCTTTCCAATTCTTTCATACGAACGTAAGTACACCATTTACCGAGTGGTGGACAAAGTTCCATCAGCTGAACCAGAAAACCCTTGTTTTGAAGAACGCACCCTAGGCGCATCTTCCAATCCTTCCCGTAGAGCGGACGTCTATAAAGCATTCGTCAAGCAATTGACCTATGCCGAACTCCCATTTTCTTTCGACCAACGAGAAACGATTACTGGATTAGAAAACCAAGTGGACCTTCTTCTTCACCTGTCAAATCAAGAATGCGAAAATCCCTCCACGAGTTTCAGAGATCAAGAACTAAAGTTTGTAGCAGATTTAGATCTACTCATCCAATCATTTGCCGACATGGATTACCTCCCAGCATCTATGAAATTAATCAATCGCAATGTCGCTGCAATGATCAACAAACTTGAGTTTTGGACAGAACAAAACCCGATGATTCCTATTAAAATCCCATTCTTTGTTGACCCCGCTTCTTACATAATCTCTAAATTGCGAGAAGTTTTTCCCGATTCCAAAAAGGAAAGAATCGACACAAGCTTCTTTAAGAAAAGAAAAGATCTTCACGTCAAGCTTGTTCAAATCTTCACCTTTACCAAATACCCCTTCACTTCTACTCAAAAAGCCAGAATTAGTGAACTCTGTAAGCTAGTTGAACTTGTAACCGGAGAACCTGATTCACCAGAAGAGAATGCGTTTATGGAAGCTATGAATAAACTCACTCACAATTTGAACTACAAAAACAAAGGAGAACGCGACGGTCTGTCAAACCCCAAGAAGATAAGAAAGGCGTACAATAAGTTGATTAACGATCTTGTCAATTTAGGGTATGAGGAACGAAAAATCCTAACGGGTCTAGAGGATCGTCATTTTCTGGTTTACAATGTCATCTGGGAGCTATCAAAGTGTTTTGTACCGAAAAATGTTCAATTAAGGGAGAAAATCTCGACCCTTTCCCTTTTGAGGGATCGGAACGGATCATAAAACAATTCTTTCTGAAAAGGGCAAGGCTCGCAACCTTAAGTGAGCCAGTTTTAAGTATAAATATATAATATAATAAATTTTTGAAAGTTTCCCTTAAAAGAAAAAACGTTTTTAAAATGTTTGCCTGGAAACACGTGCTTGACTAAAAGAATGTGAAAACGCTTGGGTTTTTACTTAAACGGATGCATTCAACAAGCCCACGTCAGACAAAGATTTTTAAACACCAAAAATAGTGTAAGTTTAATGTTTAAAAGTGATTTTAATTGTTCCGCAAAAATTTGCACGTTTCTTAAATAATTTACAACGTAACAAGAAACTAACAAGTAACTAGTTACAAGTAATACATTTAAGATTCACCAACATTATTAGTAGGACATTAGAAATTAACTTAGGACATAAATGCTTACCAATTAAATTGCATTTGGGACCATAAGCAAGGACCATGGTACTTAGGATAAGTACATGTACCATAGAGGACCACAAAACCTTCCTTAACTCCCCATAATTCAAAAACAAGAAGCAAACTTCATCTTCCTCCTTCTCCCTCTCTAAAAACCGGCCACCATGAACCCACCATGAATCCATCATCAAAACTCTATCAAATTACATAATCTCTTGTCCTTTTGAGCTCCTGGTTGCATGTACTTCGCAATTGTACTTTCGTTTTTGCATTTCATTCTCTAAAAAAGCAAGGTATGATCACAAAACCCACTTTAAACGTGAAAGAACTTGTTTCTTGAAGATAACTTGGTTATTAACTAGGAAACATAGTTTTTCTTGATCCAATGCTTAGTTACTACATGTTTCCACCACTTAGCCACATGTTTGACTCTCTCAATAGGAATGACTTTGACTAATTGATTTAGTTTAAGAACTTTGCTTAAGTGAGTGTTAGTATGCTAAGTATCTTGGTAATTATGGTGTTTTGCATAATCCCTCTGTTAGTTGCTCTATGTGTACAAGTTAGGTTTAGCAATTTTGGCTTTTGAAAATCAACAAAAAGTTGACTAGCTTGCATGAAAAATATGATAAGTTGAAAATTGCATGACCATGTTGTACTTGTTTTGACTAGTCAAATTAGGCAATAACTAGAGAATCATCACTCTTGAATAAAAAATCTTGGACCACACCAAATACATGGGCATGATAACTTCTTTTATGCATAACTTAGTTTGCTTATCAAATAGGAAATGTTTAAAAAGACCTAGAATATGCATGCATGAATAGGTTAAAATTATGGCATGCGGACATTTGAAAATGTCATTTGAAGAAAGCTTTGACCAAAAAAAAAAAAGTCAACTTGAAGTATTTAATTTATTTTAAGGCAAAATATTTTATTCAAGAACCTTACTTCAACTTGTACTTCCAAAGTCAAACCTTACCAATAATGATGTTATCATTATTCATGAGTTTTCGTCATTTCAAACTTGGTTTGCACCAAACTTTGTAAGTGACAAATAGTTCACAATAACACGACTGCCATTCCATGACTGCATTTCTATGAGTGATGATATTACCTTGGCAATTAACTGTCTGTTGCATGGGAGCATTATATGTTCAATGAAGTCTTTAGATTGCCTAGAAATTAAAGCCCTCACTTCGAAATTCTTCGGAACGTGCTTTGAATTTCTCTTTCTTAAAGAATCCATTACTTTAAATGTTCTCAGGTACAATGACACGCAAGAAGAAATTAAATCCAGCACGACCCCTTGCAGGAACTTTAGCATATATGAGTGCCACGCCAGCGTATGACAAAATGGCCCGTATATGGAGGGATAAAAAGTTCGGGCGTCTCAGGCACATTGATTGGGATGTTATGCAAGCTTTAGGACTCAAGCAGCGACTCGAAGACCTGCTTAGCTACACAGTGAATGGGCAGCAGTTCGAGCCCTTGAAGAGATTATTTAGCATTGATGAGCCCGTATATGTGGAAATGGTTACGGAATTTATGACCACCTTCAGTTTTCAGGAAAGGGGGAGGATTGAAGATTGCTCAGTATCATTTCAGTATTTGGGCAACCCACACACTCTGTCACTCGCACAGTTCTCACTCCACATAGGCCTGTACACACCGGAGGAGATACAGTCACCTTTATTTACCACGGGAGATACCTCTGTTTCTATCACCACAAGTTGCGTTGAAATATGGAGCCAATGGTCCCCCACACAGTATTTTTCAGGAATCAAGGCAACCCGACTCAAGGACCCAGTCCTCCAGATTCTTCACAAGCTCATAGCTTGTTCCCTTGACGGAAAACACACCACCAGCGGACGAGTCTCCGGATTCAATGTCGCTCTCATGGCAAACATTCTCGAGAAGAGAAACATACAAGTTGCCTATTTAGTCGCTCAGAGGCTTCTGCAGGAAAAGGATTTTGGCAAGAGAAGATCATATCTAGGACCATTAATTACTCGCCTGATCCGAAATATGAGATTGCTTCGAACAGCGGATGTTGAAAGATTCAAGGCAGGATGGAGCTCCAAGCCACTTGACTACCAATTTCTTAGGAGTATGGGTATACTCCGGATCACAGCAGATGGTACAATCTACATCAAAGCACGGGCAGCAGATCCTGACAGCGTGGACATTTTAATACCAGATTTGGTCCTACCAAGAGAGACAAAGAAAAGGAAACGACATCAAGGGCCCAGTGAGTCAGATACCGATGAGGATGACAGTGATGACAAGAATGACGATGAAGATGATGACATACCACCACCACCACGAGTAGAACCACCACGTACTAGGGCAGGACCTCCTACTCCTGCCCCAAGACCGAAAGGGCCTTCATTCATCTATCACTACGGGGCGCCTACAGGTCCCGACTACTGGTACTGGAATATGCAGATGCAGACTAGGATCTATACAGCATTGCAACAGCAGGCAGCTGGTATACCCATGACCCCACTGCCACACTTACCATGTGGAATGGGTCGAGCACCACCACACCTGTATCCACCTGTAGTTCCTACTCCAGCACCTCGACCACCACCAGGCCGTAGGCATGTTATGCCACCACGGGTTGTCATTCCTAGACCTCAGCCACCCCCAGTGCAGATCCCAGTCACCGGACAAACCATTCCGTCAGTTGTTGGTTCATTCAGAGTCCACACATCAAGAGGAAGTAGGACATCCAGAGTATCGGCACGGGCTGTCACAATTCAGAGCCCCAGAACTGGCAGACAGACCATCCCCTCAGCTACTGTACCTATTCCAGTCTCCTCTCACAGGCAAACAGATCTATTCCAGGACAACACACACCAAGGGTCAGCCATGTTCCCGTTCGGTAGTTTCGAGATACCATCCGGACCACTTATAGATCAGCTAGTAGACCAAGGAGCTTTTACCATTGGCATGCAAGACGAAGGAACTAATCATGATGCGTCAAACGAAGGCACCAATGATCAGTATGATGACTCCTCATCAGATGAGACCTCTCCTGGACCCACCACGTCTACAGCAGCAGTATGACCATGAGCAGAGCAATGGATTGCCCCTCTTTCTGACCTCTTTCTACTTTCTACCAAAACTCTTTACTATTATTGTCTACATTTATGTACGATTGATGCTTCGACATCACACTTATCTATTCACTATTTTATTATGCTTTCACTTTACTTTTTCTTATTAGCAGCTATTATTTAAATGATTGAGTGGATTGTTTGTTGAACCGAAACGACTATTTATCGGAGACCAAATCAAAGGAAGCAACGGACACAACGATGGAGAACACGGAAAAACATAAGCTACAAGTCACGGACCGGCAAACTTCTAAACAACGCGGACAGCAATAGCGGTACACCGTTCCAATAACCCTTATCCGTTAAAGCTTTGATTATCTCGCCCAATATTTCAACACTAAGTGTGGGATACTTCATACCACATACCACTTATGAAACAATCCAAAGATAAGTAGAATCTCTAAGTGTGGGATATTTCGTCAAGAGGTGCTCAGCACATAGATTCGAACATTAGGGACAATGTTCCTCTAAGTGTGGGATATTCGGTCTACAACCGCAAGTTTCACCTCTAGTCCGTAAGCCAGACAAGATTTTCATTAAGAGGCTAAAACTGGGAAAATTTTCAAATTTTTCGGATTCAAAAACATCTCTTTAGAAAACCTATCTTTCAAAACTATGAATTACGGCGAGAAACGAGTTTTAACAAAGAAACAAAATTGTTTTTAGAATAAGATACGGACGAGAAAGGCAACACATGGCTAGGTACATACTGACCAAAACATTCGATTCGTGAGGATTGAGCCCATAATTAGCATTCATCTTTAATGCTTCACTTTTCGTTTCATGTGTGTGCCGATGTATGCATTTGAATTAGAACTTGCTCTTGTAATGCATTTCGAGATCACATCAATGAGTGCCACACATGGCATAGATACAACCTATCTTGATATCTTCCAAGGAATCAAAAACACCTTTCCACCACCAAACATCCAACCACTCAACACCCACTCTTCACACCTAATTAAGATCTCCTGTCATTTATCCCGAACCTACAAAAGTCTCATCAACCCGAAAACCTTCCAAAGACACTCCTTAGTCCCTAAGACCTTTGCAAAGAAAAGCCAACATAACCCAATCCTTCCAGGCCATGAAGAACATCATTAAATTCGGCAGAGTAAAAGAAAAGAAAATGAAAGAATCACGCCGATACAATCATGAAAAGGGCCAAGAAAAAGGAAGAATCCAGAAA
This sequence comes from Helichrysum umbraculigerum, assembly GCA_949592205.1. Taxonomy (NCBI): domain Eukaryota; kingdom Viridiplantae; phylum Streptophyta; class Magnoliopsida; order Asterales; family Asteraceae; genus Helichrysum; species Helichrysum umbraculigerum. The sequence goes on along the minus strand of CATIUR010000004.1, from coordinate 141,526,541 downwards.
AGAAAGGCTATGTAGTCCTTTCGAAAACTTAAGGAATTTCAAGAAAAAGCTTCAAGATAATACAAGGAAAACCATCACACCCTTCACCACCTACCTATTTCAACCCGATTCCTTCAAAGATGTCTCGATAGAATAGTATCGTCCTCGTCAAAAGTGATGGAGAATTGATTCTTGATCAAGCCTATGACGAAAATGCTGCATGACTGGCTATCCGAGTGATTGACACTAGTGAGTAGGAAACCCTAAACACTTTGAGTGATTTGAGCGACCCACTTGTAAGGATTGCCTAGTCATGGTCATCGTATAAGTTGCCCGAAGAAGGTATCAAATTCTATAAACCTTTAGTTTCCAGTAAAAACTCTTTCTTAGGCCATAATTTATATTTTCTGAAAGTAGTATTTTCTAACAATCGATGCAATCAGAATCCTTCCAGAAATTTTTATGAATGAGTTTGCTTGAGGACAAGCAAAGTTCTAAGTGTGGGATACTTGATATCGCGTAAAAAGTCACGTTTTTACTGCCGATATCTCTCTCATTCTGGAACGATTCTTGGCATTATAACTCAATTATAGCACAAATCATTGATATTATGCCAAGATGATTGGAACAAGGTTGCACGAGAAAAATCAAGCAAAACGGATGTAAAATGAAGATTCCACACACGTTTGAAGATTCAAGGCACAAAATCAAGATTTCAAGACCAAAATGCCCTCCACCAATATCCATTATTTTCAAGATGTTCGTTTTCAAAATACGAATCTAACAGAAGAAGAATCAACCAAAACGGGCAAAGAATGAAGATTTCGCGCCCGCCGGAAGATCCAAATGATCCGTACGCAATATCTGGAGCTATGGACCTCATTTTCAGGCATATCCTATGTCCAAATCTTCGTTTTTGAATTACGAATCCAACAAAAAAAGAATCAACTCAAACGGACGTATAACGAAGAAAACACGCACGAATCAAGAAACGAGGCAACAAACCGCGCAACGGGGCGGGGTGGGGCCCACCGCCGCCGGCCACCAGCCAGCCGCCGCCGGCCACCTGGCTGGCGCCGCCGGCCACCCTTCCCCCGTCCCGGTTTCCGTTTTTGGCAAGTTTTGGTACCTGGTGCGGTCACTTTTCGCGTTGTACAGTACCCGGTGCGGTCACTTTTCGCGTTGTACGATCCACTTTTAGCTAGTCTTTCTAACATACACCTCAAGGCTTCATGATGCTAAAATGAGCCAAGACTCACCTATAAATAGGTTGTTTGAGTTCATTTGAAAGGGACCAACATCTACACACAAAATATGCATACATTCTAGCATATTTCACTCTTTCTTTCTCACTAGATAATCTTTCGTAGTCTTTTAGTCTTTCTCATTCTAGGAATATTGTAATTAGTCCACGGACTAACATAGAAGCTAGGGCGAACGCTAGAGATTCGGAGATCAATCTTTGTACGTGTGAAAGAGTTTGTCAATTATAATAATACGCTGCTACGCATTTAATTCCGGGTGATTTCTAAACCATTATTATACTTGTCTTATTTCATATTTGAATATGTATTATTGCCTGGTATGTGATTTATTTATTGCCATGAATTGCGAGTAGTTTATTATTGTGATTGTTGATGATGTAGATAATTATAAGTAAGGATGTCATTACATAATTAATGCATGATAATCGTAAAATAATATGACGGCCCCTATTCGACTGTTTATTCGGTATAGTGCTGGAAATGCGTTATGCAAAGTACAAACGTACGGAAGCCGGTAAACGACCGAAGGTAGTTATATCATTGGAATCAGCTCTGGTTTAACAGTTGGAATTCCGTAAGGATAATACAACTTCACAACTAACTGGTGTATCCTACGAGAATCAATGCAGTACAAAATAATGTTCGTTAAATACGTTCAGATAAAATAGGAGATAATAACCCTTGCACAATTTAGACTTTATGAATTTTAAGTCTAGTTTATGGAGTACCCTTTCCAGTTATCCACGTGACTATAACCTAGTAATTAGGACCTGATCAACCTTAATTATGGTAAGTAGTTATCTGTGCCCATGACATGCAATAAGTAAGACACAGTGAAATCATTCGTTGTATATATTAGGTTTACTTTCCTGCACTGCTTTACATTTAATTAGTTAGAGTGTCACTTTCACCGTCAATTACTCTTGACCGCGTGTTGGATATAAGAAGCAGTGGAAATCTCATGCAAAGTACACTGTCTATTATTGAAAGGCATGGTTCTCGTATGAAACATGTTTTAACAAACTGCGAATAACCTGGGGATGTATAACTGTTTGAAAAGGAGAACTTGAATCATAAGTCGAAGTAATTAAAGCTTAATTGAACGAAAACAAGACTTAGGAATAGGAGTAAAACCCTGGTGACCTATAAACCTTAAAACCCTAAGTCTTACATAATCGACGGTCTAAACATGCAAAGTTATTATTCTTCGTGCTAATAATGCAGTAAACTACCTTAGGGGTTAAGAACGGTCGGACCTATGAGACGATACGCTACTGATTCATGCACCTCGGTTTAAACCAAGATGGGTTGTTCATCTTTCAACTAGATGAGTATTGGAAGTTTGCGTATTGCTCCGACCAGAATCACGATAACCTAGTTCCATGTGACACGCCAATGGGAAACTGAGTTGGTAGGGTTCTAGAGTTTACACCTAGTAGTTTATTGACCACATTAGTATCAACCCTATTCGTTCTGTCATCCTGAAATATTAATTATCGAAATCTCAGCAATCACATCTTTATCTTTATCTGTTTTCCTGCATTTTAATTTCCTGCAATTTACTTTTCTGCATTTTAATTATCTGTCTTTAAAATCATAAAACCTACCTACTTTGTGCCATCCTAGATACTCCCCTACTGAAAGTGTTAACTTTAATCGCCCACACGTTTGGATTCATAGAACGATCTTAGGTCATACTTACCGCTTATTAACCAGAGTAGGTAGTACGTATAATTTAAGCCCCGCAAAATATAAATTTAAAACCCCTGCTGCGCTCGCATCATCATTTGAAAAACAACGACACGGTGCGTGCACAACAATCAATGGAGAAAGATTTTATAGGGGAGAAAGGGGAGAAACATTTCTGGCCATCTGATCTATGATTTAATGGATGAGATTATTTAGGAGAAAAAATTAATAATTAACAACTAATTGTAATATTTCAGGGGTAAAAATGACCATTTGCTTCACTCAAAAAAGGAAACAATTGACTTTATGCTTAATTTTTCTTAACCGTCCCACAAAATAGGGATGCAATTTGCTTTTAAAATTTTTTTAATTTAACAAAAATGATTTTTTCCCCCTTATAATTATGCATTCAGAAAGTTACGAATCAAGATTGTTGTGAACTTTAATGAATTTTTTAATTAGTGTTTCAAGAATCTAGATCACTTTTATTTTATTTTTATATTATTTTTTCGCATAATTCAATCCGATGAACTATTTTCGAAAAGTGTTTGACATGTTGAAAACACACAAGTAATTGCATGAATTTTGATGGGAAGTTTCAAATGATTCGATACCCATTTACTTTTTACTATTATAATGTTATAGACTCGCTGAACCACTTTAATAAACTTTATGAATCAGTTCTACATATTTTGTCGAATCAATATTATATACTTCCGAATCAAAATTTATAAATTTGTGAATTAGTGTTATAAAATATGCTACTATGATAATTTATGAATCGGTGAATCGTTGTTGTGACAACGTTGCATAATCAACTGAATCATCGTTGCATGATTAACTGAATCATCATGTGAACAACTAAAAAATATACTATTACACACAACTGAATCATAGTTATAATATCTTGAATCAACGGCGTTATCAGAATATCTTATCGTTTTCGCAAAACATGCGCTATGAATAGAGTATCTTTATGTTTAAAAAGAACAATACAAAATGTTATTAACTAAAATATGATATGAATCGTTAGTTTAATGTATAATATAATGATCGATGATCGACTTCGAATAAGCCAAAAGAAAACGTAGCAATGATCTGAATGAATTCTCTAACTAAAACCAATAACAAATTGGTGAAAGATATGAGGTATTTCGAGATTTGATTTGATTATATTACGTAAGACCATTCAAGAAACCCACTTGATGATTATAAAGGAATCAAATTAGAATATCAATAAAATAAATTAGAAAAACTTCCTTACAAGATGTTGATTATGAAGAAAAAGTAGCAGGTGAGTTTTTTAATGTGTAAATCTAAATTGGAGAGACAATTAATGATTGAGAAACATAATCAATATATATATAAGCTTTTCCTCATCTGACGTGAAACTTCCATTCAAATTTAATTAGCCTAATTAATAAAAAAATAGAAAATGTCAATCCTACCCTTTATATGGTTAATAAAATTAATGGCTCAGATCATTTCTCTCATTTCTCCACCAAATTTTTCTTCTTTTTAGATCCCCCAACTATATATATATATATATATATATATATATACACATATATATATAACCCTATATATAGAGGGAGGAATATTACTACCATTGTACTTATGTTATCAGTACCAATAATCTGAGTAGAGTAGTAAATTTTAAAATTTCCGAAGAACTTGCTATAATCAAATTTATATTTCCAAAAATAGGTGTAGACAAACAAATGTTATTTTTTTATCTATATTGAATTAAAGAATGTTTACGGGCTATTTCCTTTGTTTTATAATACAAGATATCTTACTTTTTGGTCAAGTTATGTGGGTCTTAATATTATGTGCTTGTGTTCTTTACAAGGTATGCAGACTTGAAGAACAACAGATTGACTAATTATACCTTCAGTTTGATCAGATGCTTAATGAAGAGGTATTTTCATGATGTTTATTCATTACTAGTGATGTTATGCAATTGTTTATTGTATTTTCTCATTGATTTGGAATCTTCTCATCGATCTTGTTTCTCATATGCTCACATTCATCGATAAATAGGGAAATACTGTTGTATATCTACAGTTTACACATGCTCGAATTTGTTCAATTATCACGAGTTCTCTAGTGATGAAACACCCCGAAATTTTAGAGTCGTTTTTTTTTTTTTTTTATATCTTCCATTCCTAATACTGATGCAATTAATCGTATTACAACCACGATAAATCTCAAAATTTAACAACTACAAAACATTTCCTGGATTTGGGAAGTACCCGCCGGGTACCACCTTTACCCGCCGGGTAAACAGGTTGACCCGCCGGGTGACTCTTTGAGAACGCCGGGTGAATTAACCATTTCGACAACAGAGATTTTCTTCCGTTTAAAGGTTTTATCAGCCGCCGGGTCAGGGTTTAACCCGCCGGTTTGTTCTTGATTTCCGGTTTACCCGCCGGGTACAGGACTTACCCGCCGGGTAGTCCTGTATTCCAGCAGACCCTGGGTTCTTTTCTTACAAACCAATTCACCAACTTCAAACAATCATAACTCGAAAACGACAATTCGTTAGAACATGAAAATTTGCAGACACTTATAAAATGACATTCCAAACACTTCCTAATTTTCACTTTTCAAAATTTCACACTTGTACGAGATTTGGACTTATGACACAAAAACGACCATTTTAACCAATTTTCTTGACACACCAAGTTGCAAACCATTGCAAACCAGCTCCTCAAACTTTGACACATATTTTGACTATATAAATGAAACTTAAAACAATGACTACCATTTATATACTTGCATCATGACTCATTTTAACTCTTTAACTCAATTAGTGCCCACTTAGACACTTTCTTGACCCGTTTAACTCTTCACCCATATAACCACTTATCTAACATTTAAACTTCATTACATTGACTATTCTAAGTCAAACCAAAGTGCTATTATCACAAAACTTCAACTTTCAATATTTACATACTTAACTATACTTGATATAAACTAGTTTTAAGTGACAAAACATTATTTTACAACAAAAGGGGTGACTTGTATCACGAGCATGATATTAAGAGATAGCTTGTTACCGACTAGATCACAAGCTTCACCATTAACCTTTAAGCCGGTCCCTTGCCCAAACCTTCACGCTTACCACTTGATTCACCTAAAAATGATAAACTTAAAACAATAAGCACAACGCTTAGTAAGTAAGGGATACTTCAATAATAACTTAAACGCTTAAACAATTAAGGATCCTTAACCACTTCCACAAAGTTAATCACAAGGATTAACTACTTCCACAAGTGACCCTAATGTCATTCTTTGATTAACATCAAACAATAACATAGAAATCACTACTTCAACAAAATCCCAATACTTACCTTGCTTTTGAATTAAAGAACTACTTGAACCCACTTGTACACCTTGATCACCTAATCACATAAACAAGTAATACACATAAATCACTTAAACACATAACTTCATTCTTAACTTTCATTACTTCAACATCATAAGTGATTACATATCACTAACTTCATCATTCTCACATTAATTCTCTTTATAGTTCACTAATTAACCATACCTATGATCATATTTTTAATTAAATATAAACTTTTAACAATACAACTTCAATAATCACTTTAACATCACATGTCTACCATTACTTTACTCAATTCATCATTAATTTAGAACTTCTCCAAAAACCCATAACTAGGGTTTATGATAAATACTTTAAACTATGAAATTAAACAAAGAATTAGATAGATTATACCTTAATAAGGATCAATTAGCTAGTAAGAACCTTAAACACATAAACCCTAGCTTCAATTTGATACTTTCTTCTTCTTCCTTCTTAAAATCACCACACACACACACTGTATACGTATGTTTTATTTTTCTGCAGTTAGAAGAAGATAGAAGCTGCAGGAGATCTTATCTCATGCTAAATTTTACAATTTAAACCCTTCCACTTACAGCACTTAACAAGTTTAGTCCCTCCATCCTTTTATTCTTTATATCACAAGTCCTATTCCCATAAATAACTTGACATATTTAATCCTTTTCAACTAGCTTTTAACTTATAACAAAAACTTAAACACATAACACATTTAATATACATATTTTATAACTTAAACAAATAAACACATATTATAGCATTTAAAACTTACAAATTTAGGGGCGTTACAACTCTCCCCCACTTATTTAGGATTGTGTCCTCACAATCCATTCTTGAAGTAGAGCCGGATAGTACTTAATTAATTCCTCCTCCGACTCCCAAGTAAACTCGGATCCTTTTCTATGCTTCCATTGCACCTTGAACAATTTAATTTCTTTGTTTCTTAACTTTTTAATCTTTTCGTCAAGGATGGCAATCGGTTGTTCTATATAGTTCAGTTGGTCATTGACTTCAATCTCTTCTAAAGGCACATATGCCGCTTCATCAACTAAACACTTTCTGAGATAGGACACGTGGAAAGTATCATGTATTCCCGCCAATTCATTTGGCAATTCTAGACGATATGCCAACTTTCCAACTCTTGCAACGATTTTGAATGGACCAATAAATCTAGGACTTAACTTTCCACGTTTCCTGAAACGGATGATACCTTTCCAAGGAGATACCTTCAACATGACCAAATCTCCTTCTTGAAACTCTATCAAACGCCTTCTTTTGTCAGCATAAGATTTCTGTCTATCTTGTGCCGCCTTCAATCGTTCTCTAATCTGATTTATCTTTTCTGTAGTCCTTTGAACAATGTCAGTGCTTCCCAACTCCCTTTGCCCGATCTCGCCCCAACATAACGGAGTTCTACACTTTCTGCCATACAACATTTCATAAGGTGCCATCTTAATACTCGAGTGGTAACTGTTATTATAAGAAAATTCAGCAAGAGGCAAATGAGTATCCCAGCTACCACCAAAGTCAATAGCACATGCTCTTAGCATATCTTCTAAAGTTTGAATAGTTCTTTCACTTTGACCATCTGTTTGTGGATGATAAGCTGTACTTAGGTTAACACGTGTACCTATATCTTCTTGGAATTTGTTCCAAAAACGAGAAGTGAATCTACTATCTCTGTCTGAGACAATAGATAATGGCATACCATGTCGAGCAACAACCTCTTTTACATACAAATCAGCAAGAGCTTCTGTAGACATAGTTTCTTTGATTGGTAGAAATAGAGCACTCTTTGTCAGCCGATCTACTATTACCCAAATTGCATCATATTGGCGCTGAGTTTTAGGCAATTTAGTAATAAGATCCATTGTAATATGTTCCCACTTCCAAACAGGTATATCTAACGGCTGCATTTTGCCATATGGCTTTTGATGTTCGGCCTTAACCTGTAAACAGGTTAAACATTGTTCTACATACTTAACAACTTCACGCTTCATACCTGGCCACCAGTAGTCAGATTTCAAATCATGGTACATTTTGGTTGCACCAGGATGGATTGAATATCGAGATTTATGAGCTTCATCAAGTATTAACCTTTTCAGCTCAGGAGAGTTTGGAATCCAGATTCTTCCATATCGAGTCTTAATTCCTCGGGAATCTTCAACAAAATCATTGACTTGACCTTTTATACGTTCTGCTCTAATGTCATTTTCTTGCCAAGCTTTCATTTGAGCTTCCTTAATTTGATCCAATAAATTTGGAAGAATAGTAATTCGAAGGGATTTGACAACTAGAGAATGATGCATAGCTTTCCTGCTCAAGGCGTCAGCTACCACATTAGCTTTTCCAGGATGATATAAAATTTCACAATCATAATCCTTCACCAAATCAAGCCAACGCCTTTGCCTCATATTAAGATCACGTTGGTCGAAGAAATACTTGAGACTCTTATGGTCAGTGTAAATGGTACACTTAACACCATAAAGATAATGCCTCCAAATTTTTAAGGCAAAAACCACCGCTGCTAACTCCAAATCATGAGTGGGATAACCTTTTTCATTTTCCTTTAATTGTCTAGAAGCATAAGAAATCACCTTGCCACGTTGCATCAAGACACAACCTAGACCATTGTGAGAAGCATCACAATACACCACCATATCTTCAGTACCATCTGGAAGCACCAAGACAGGGGCTTGGCTAAGTTGTTGTTTTAGGGTTCGGAAAGCTTGTTCAGCTTGATCATTCCATTCAAATTTTATGTTCTTTCGAGTAAGCTTTGTAAGAGGAGTAGCAATTTTAGAGAAATCTTGGATGAACCGTCGATAATAACCGGCTAATCCTAGAAAACTCCGAACTTCTGTGGGACTTGTTGGAGGTTCCCATTTCAAAACAGCTTCAACTTTAACTGGATCGACTTTAATTCCTTGATTATTAACAACATGCCCTAGAAATTGAACCTCACGAAGCCAGAATTCACATTTTGAGAATTTAGCATAAAGCTTTTCATCTCTCAATGTTTGTAATACTTGCCTCAAATGAACTTCGTGATCACCAACAGACTTAGAGTAAATGAGAATATCATCTATAAACACGATCACGAACTTATCGAGCATAGGGCGACATACTCGATTCATAAGATCCATGAAAGCTGCAGGTGCATTAGTCAGACCAAAAGGCATAACCACGAATTCATAATGGCCATACCTTGTTCTGAAAGCAGTTTTAGAAACATCTTCTTCTCGAACTTTCAATTGATGATATCCAGAACGCAGATCAATTTTAGAAAAGAAACTTGCACCTTGAAGTTGATCAAAGAGATCATCAATTCTAGGCAATGGGTACCTATTCTTGATGGTCACTTTATTTAATTCCCTATAATCAATGCACATCCTCATTGTACCATCTTTCTTCTTAACAAAAAGTACCGGAGCTCCCCATGGTGAACTACTCGGGCGTATAAATCCCTTATCAAGTAATTCCTGCAATTGCTTCATCATTTCTTGCATTTCCGATGGGGCAAGCCTATATGGAGTTTTGGCTATAGGTATAGCTCCAGGCATCAATTCAATACGGAATTCAACTTGTCTATCAGGTGGAACACCCGGTAACTCATCAGGAAATACATCAGGGAATTCTTTAACTACTGAAAGTTCTTCAATCTTAGGAACAGATTTTTGAATATCCACTACATGTGCCAGGAAAGATTGGCAACCATGCAGTAAATATCGTTTAGCACGAGCAAAAGTACAGACAGACAATGGAACTTTTCGCTTTTCCCCATAAATATCAATAACTCCCCCACTTGGCGAAGTGACCCGAATTATTTTCATTTCACACTGGATAAGAGCATTATGTTTGCCTAACCAATCCATGCCTACCACGGCATCAAATTCACCCATTTTCATCGGGATTAGATTTATAAGAAAGATTTCATTATCTATCTCTAATTGACACCCACGATATACATTGGTTACAAAAACAATCCTATCATCGGCAACTTCAACATCTAAGGGAGTATCTAAAGCAGATAAGGGAATTGAAAAATCATAACAAAACTTTTCAGATACGAAGGATCTCGAGGCACCCGAATCGAATAACACGTAAGCAGGTTTTTGATTTATAAGGAAGGTACCTGTCATAACATCCGGGGCCCTCTTAGCTTCTTCAGCAGTAATTTGAAAAGATCGACTTTTAGTCTTAGCAGGTTCTTCAGGCTTTCTTTCAGATTGACGACGAGGTGGAAGGGGAGCAGATTGAGATCTTAAATCAGGGCATTCCGATTTGATGTGGCCCGGTTTATAACAATTATAACATACCCTAATGGGGTTAGGGCAGTCACGAGCTATATGGCCCACTCTCCCACATTAATTACAAGCGTTAGTTCCTACTCGGCATTCACCATAATGTCTTTTGTGACATGTCTTGCACTCAGGAACTTCCTTTCTATCCCCTTTCTTCTCATCTCCCTTAGAACTCTCAGCAGGCCTAGCCTTCTTAGCTGCATACGAAGATTGTTCAGCTTTTCTTTTCGCTACTCGACGACTCCACTCAAGCTCTTGGTACCGAGCTTCATCTATCATTTCTTCAAGAGTGTGACAACGCTTGGGATTAACAAACTGACGGATCTCTGGTTTCAAAATATGATGGAAATGCTCCATGAGTCGTTTAGGATTCTCCATATATTCTGGACAGAAATGAGCTCTGTCTAGAAAAACTCCAACGATTTCATTTATTGATTCAGTGGTTTGCTCCATAGCTATAAACTTGCGACGAATTTCCATCAAATCAGCTTCTTGCGAATAAGCTTGGTGAAACATTTCTTTAAATTCGTTCCAAGTTAAATTTTTAATTGCTTCAGCACCCTTGGTACGACATTGGACTTCCCACCATCCTTTAGCTCGAGCTTTAAGAAGATTAGCTGCGTATCTTACCTGTAATCTATCAGGACATTCGGTAGTAGAGAACGCTCCTTCAACTTCAGAAACCCATCTTTGTGCCTTAATAGGATCCATGTCCCCATCGTACGAGGGTGGATTACACGCAGAAAAATCCCGATAACTAAACTTCTTCTCTTCTGGAGCTTGTACTACAGGAGGTTCATTACGGGGTACATTCCCAAAGATATTTGCTTCCTCTTCTCGTCTATAGAATTCATCTGTGATAGTTTCTGAAATCCGACTAAGTAATAGAGGTAGTGACGCCTCTTGAGCGTGAGCCACCTCTTGAGAAATCAGGGTTCTTAATTCAGGAAGGGATAACCTAGCTTCATTAGCAGGAGATCTCGGTCTTTCACCTCCACCTCCTACTTCCCTATACTGGGCTCCACCTTGAGGGTTTAGCCCAAGATTTAAGTCAATGTCCCTTTCGTCCATCTTTTACTGAAATAGACACAAAATACTTAATACACATTTAATTCACAATTAATAAACTTATTTAATCTTAACTTATTACCACACATAAACAAACACCACTAAGATTTCATTCTCTCAACATCTCGTGCTTTTCATGACACCGTACCGAGTCATATGATAATTACTGTGTTGGCCAGGCACATTAATTATCACATTATCACATACGTCATCATGGTCCGCACGTGATATCTCAATGCAGAAATATTAGTGCTTCAATCATAAATAAAACAATATCATGCTCAACAATTAACAATGGTTTAAGATCAAGTACCCACTAATGGTGAATACCCGAATCCCTTAAACCGTGCTCTGATACCAACTTGAAACACCCCGAAATTTTAGAGTCGTTTTTTTTTTTTTTTTTTTATATCTTCCATTCCTAATACTAATGCAATTAATCGTATTACAACCACGATAAATCTCAAAATTTAACAACTACAAAACATTTCCTGGATTTGGGAAGTACCCGTCGGGTACCACCTTTACCCGCCGGGTAAACAGGTTGACCCGCCGGGTGACTCTTTGAGAACGCCGGGTGAATTAACCATTTCGACAACAGAGATTTTCTTCCGTTTAAAGGTTTTATCAGCCGCCGGGTCAGGGTTTAACCCGCCGGTTTGTTCTTGATTTCCGGTTTACCCGCCGGGTACAGGACTTACCCGCCGGGTAGTCCTGTATTCCAGCAGACCCTGGGTTCTTTTCTTATAAACCAATTCACCAACTTCAAACAATCATAACTCGAAAACGACAATTCGTTAGAACATGAAAATTTGCAGACACTTATAAAATGACATTCCAAACACTTCCTAATTTTCACTTTTCAAAATTTCACACTTGTACGAGATTTGGACTTATGACACAAAAACGACCATTTTAACCAATTTTCTTGACACACCAAGTTGCAAACCATTGCAAACCAGCTCCTCAAACTTTGACACATATTTTGACTATATAAATGAAACTTAAAACAATGACTACCATTTATATACTTGCATCATGACTCATTTTAACTCTTTAACTCAATTAGTGCCCACTTAGACACTTTCTTGACCCGTTTAACTCTTCACCCATATAACCACTTATCTAACATTTAAACTTCATTACATTGACTATTCTAAGTCAAACCAAAGTGCTATTATCACAAAACTTCAACTTTCAATATTTACATACTTAACTATACTTGATATAAACTAGTTTTAAGTGACAAAACATTATTTTACAACAAAAGGGGTGACTTGTATCACGAGCATGATATTAAGAGATAGCTTGTTACCGACTAGATCACAAGCTTCACCATTAACCTTTAAGCCGGTCCCTTGCCCAAACCTTCACGCTTACCACTTGATTCACCTAAAAATGATAAACTTAAAACAATAAGCACAACGCTTAGTAAGTAAGGGATACTTCAATAATAACTTAAACGCTTAAACAATTAAGGATCCTTAACCACTTCCACAAAGTTAATCACAAGGATTAACTACTTCCACAAGTGACCCTAATGTCATTCTTTGATTAACATCAAACAATAACATAGAAATCACTACTTCAACAAAATCCCAATACTTACCTTGCTTTTGAATTAAAGAACTACTTGAACCCACTTGTACACCTTGATCACCTAATCACATAAACAAGTAATACACATAAATCACTTAAACACATAACTTCATTCTTAACTTTCATTACTTCAACATCATAAGTGATTACATATCACTAACTTCATCATTCTCACATTAATTCTCTTTATAGTTCACTAATTAACCATACCTATGATCATATTTTTAATTAAATATAAACTTTTAACAATACAACTTCAATAATCACTTTAACATCACATGTCTACCATTACTTTACTCAATTCATCATTAATTTAGAACTTCTCCAAAAACCCATAACTAGGGTTTATGATAAATACTTTAAACTATGAAATTAAACAAAGAATTAGATAGATTATACCTTAATAAGGATCAATTAGCTAGTAAGAACCTTAAACACATAAACCCTAGCTTCAATTTGATACTTTCTTCTTCTTCCTTCTTAAAATCACCACACACACACACTGTATACGTATGTTTTATTTTTCTGCAGTTAGAAGAAGATAGAAGCTGCAGGAGATCTTATCTCATGCTAAATTTTACAATTTAAACCCTTCCACTTACAGCACTTAACAAGTTTAGTCCCTCCATCCTTTTATTCTTTATATCACAAGTCCTATTCCCATAAATAACTTGACATATTTAATCCTTTTCAACTAGCTTTTAACTTATAACAAAAACTTAAACACATAATACATTTAATATACATATTTTATAACTTAAACAAATAAACACATATTATAGCATTTAAAACTTAAAAATTTAGGGGCGTTACAAGTGAAGACATCACGGGGTTAACAGTAAGAATTTATTTCTTTTTCAATGTTATTTAATATAATAGACACAAACACAACCAATTTAATTGAAGAAGCAAGTTTGCTAGTATGTCTGTATAAGACGGATGTAGTTGAGCCGTTTTTATATATATTAAGATCTTTTATTTGTTTGCGACAGGTTGAAGTGTTATATTAAGGCACGATGATGAGCGTGAACTGGGATTACATTTAATCCGGTTTACTGAGGTAAGATAATGATTGTTTAAATTTCTTGTACACTTTAACCGTTCAAAAATGAATTGTTAATGCTAGTGAAATCTTTACATTCTAACTCAACAAAGACGTCGGACTGTTTAAATGGTATCATAATGTTAATTAATTGAATATCCAAGTTTGTCAAATCAAGTTTTAAATGACAAAACCTGTTTTTCTGATTATCGCCTTCTTTTCTATTATTTGTTTCATTAATTGGCTCAGGGATTTGTGAATTGTGTGTGAGCTGTTATAGTTCACATGCGATAGTCAATAATACTATTTTATTCTTTTCGGGATTTTATAAAGATAACCAAGACTAAGTTAACATAGGAGTTAGAATAAGTTTTTGGCCACCATTATACGTCGGATTCGGTCATCAACACACTTGTTTCACTTTAACCAAAACAATTATAGTTTGAACCCAAAGGAATTTGATACTTATGTAGTAGAATATCAATATATTGGGTTATGACTCTTTAGCTGTATGCGAAGAAAATACTAAGATAGGGACAAAATGTGAAAAAACGATGAAAATGCAAGAATTAAACCCTTGACTTCCTTGATAATGAGGGTGCTACTCAGCTACAATGTTTGACAGGTTGGGAAAAAAGTTGGTTTAAAAGTAAAATATAGTTGAATATGATTATGTAAATTAAATCATTCCATCAATAATGTAACTTGACATTTTAGGTTCTCCGAGAGGTTTGCACTATTCTTACGCCGCATATCCTGTGTGATTACCTTTATGGTTTATGCAAGAAGTTTAACAGTTTAGACTCTTCCGTGTGGCAGGTATATATTTACTTACATACGCTTTTTCTCATGTAATATTGAATTTAGTCTCGCTTATCTTAAACAAAACTTAATTTTCTAAAAGTGTATTTGATTTATGGAAAGGCAAATCTGATGATTTTTGACAGGATTGAACTTAACTCTGATAGTTTTGGCAGGTTGTTTGGTCTTGTGAGGAGACGAGCAATTATTATTATGTAAGGAAACTGAAGTTGTAATGAGGAAATGCTTTGATCTTTTGGGGATCACTCCTATCTACTGATCGTTAATTATACTTTTCCTTGATTATTGAGTGATCACGACTGGAATCATTGCTCTTTAAATCTGAAAGTGGACTGAAAGCTGCCATTTGTAGCTTAATTATGGCAGCATATTGCCCTTTGTTTTATATTTCTTTTTATGTATTATGATTATGACTATGATGTGTTAATAATGTTGGCTTGCAAGCGTGACCTTCTTGAATGTTTGACCTTCTTGAATGTTTGTTATTACCAGGACGACCATGTTTGGCGAGACATGAATGAATTAACAAGAAATCGGAGAGTAACTCCCTTATTATAACTTGTTTAATGTCATGTTTGCAAGATGTCATCACGTATATAATACTTTATTTTATGAGCCTCTCTTCCCATTCATCGAAGAAACAGGAAAGAGATGGATGCATATAAGAATACGTTAATTTAGAACATTTTACAAGCGATGTTATACCAACTTTATGCCTATATAGTTAACATTTCTTGGAAACAGTTTCTTGAGTTTGTGAGACTATGACCTACCATAAAGTTGTAGGTGGTCATACCATCATTTACAACGTAAGGTGAAGGACGTAGTGTAAACAAAGCTAGAATCAACAAGAACACCACAAACAATAAATGAATACTGCACTCTATTAACCAAACTGGGTATAAAACCCAAAAACAAGACCAAAGTATCCTCACATACAATAAAAACACTCTGTGAATCAAACACCAACAGGTGATGATCACAAACACTCAAAACTAAACGATTGATCAAGATGATCAATGATAAAATGACTAGGGTTTGTATACTGCTCAAGAGAGAAACCAGAACAATGAGACAAAAATAATATGAGTCATATGATACCCGAATACAACAAACCCTAATATAACCTAATATAAAATATTACACTTTTCACCCTTGATCTTTATGTTCCTTTGCAAAAGAGACTTCAAGTCATGTATTTTCAATATAAACCATGCACATTAAAACAATACAAATACAAACACAATATATTTACCAAAATAAGACTTGTCAAAGTATTATCATTTTAATACTCCCCCTCAATCTTATTTTGGAATAAATCTATCATTCCCAATTTTTTACAAAACAAATTATGTTGAGAAGAACTTAACCCTTTTGTAAAAATGTTTGCTGTTTGATCTTGTGAGGCAACCTTAATAGTTTCAACAGTACCTGCAGCAACTTTCTCTCTAATAAAATGTACATCTAATTCAAGATGTTTAGTCCTTTCATGAAAAACTGATTTAGCAGCAAGTTGAATAGCAGACTTATTATCACAATGAATAGGAACAGGTAAAGTAGTCCTTATATTCAAGTCATCAAGAATTTTTAAGATCCACATGATTTCACAAGTAACAACACTTAAAGCTCTATATTCAAATTCTGTAGAAGATCTTGATACTACATTTTGTTTTTTACTTTTCCAAGAAATAAGTGAGTTACCCAAATATACACAATACCCAGTTACAGATCTTTTAGAAGCCATGCATTTAGCTAGGCCTGTAAACGAACCGAACGAACACGAACGGAGTCTGTTCGTGTTCGTTCATTAAGGTTTTGACGAACATACGAACGAACACGAACGGATTTTGTTGTTCATGTTCGTTCATTAAGAAAATTTGTTTGTTCACGAACGTACACGAACAAACACATAATTTAATGCATTTCTTCGTTAATAACTTAAACAAACCTCAACAAACACAAACAAACGTATATATATATATATATATATATATATATATATATATATATATATATATATATATATATATATATATATATATATATATTATAACTCGAAACTTTGTGATACATATTAAACATTACAAAACGATCACAATATGAAGATAAACTCTTTTGCCTGGTCCGATCGTTGGAAAGAGCAGCACATGCATCTGGAACTAGTGGTGGTGTGTTTGGAATGGTGGGAAATGTGAGAGTCAAATATCTGGATGTTCAATATTATTAAATGAAAATATAAAAATATTAATAATATTCTATTTGATATATAGCTTAATCAATATAAGATATACAAATATGTATTAATATAATTAAACTGTTAGTTAATAAACGAACATTTAACCGAACGTTCACGAACTTGTTATCGAACGTTCACGAACATAAATGAACGAACGAGACCTATGTTCATGTTTGTTCGTATAATTAAACGAACGTAAAAATTTGTTCATGTTCGTTCATATAACGAAACGAACGAACATAAACGAACTTCCCGCCGAACGGTTCGCGAATAGTTCGTCGAACGTTCAGTTCGCTTACAGGCCTACATTTAGCCCAATCAGCATCAACAAATGCAGATAAGTTAAGAGAAGAAGATCTGGTTATAGTATAACCTTTTCCAGGTGATAATTTCAAATATCTAAGCACATGAAAAGCAAGTTTCAAATGAGATTCCAAAGGAGCATGCATGTATTGACTAAGGCACTGAACAACATATGATATATCTGGTCTGGTCATAGTCAAATATATGAGCTTTCCAACAAGTTGTTGGTATTTAGTAACATCTATAAGCCTCTTATCTTTCTCAAATTCAGTACAAGCAATTGAGACATTTTGTTCTATTGGAGTAGATAGAGGTTTACTTCCTAGCAATCCAAACTCATGTAACAATTCAAGACAATATTTCCTTTGAGATAAACAAACACCATTTGATGTTTTTAATACCTCTATACCAAGAAATTACTTAAGCTTTCCAAGATCTTTAATTAAAAATTTGGAACTTAGAAAAGTTCTAAACCTTTCTACTTCATGAGTATTATTACCAGTAACAATTATGTCATCCACATATACAAGAACATCAATAAACACATCTTCAGATTGTTTTATGTACAAAGAATAATCATTAAGACTTTGTCTAAAACCATTTTCTTTTAGAACAGCTGTTAATTTTGCATTCCACTGTCTTGGAGCTTGTTTAAGCCCATATAATGACTTAACAAGTTTACAAACTTTATTTTCATTAGAAGAATAGTAACCTTGTGGTAGTGTCATGTAGACATCCTCTACAAGATCACCATATAAGAAAGCATTGTTAACATCTAATTGAAACAAAGGCCAATCATTATTAACAGCTAAAGCAATTAAACATCTAACAGTTACTATTTTCACAACAGGTGAAAAAGTTTCATCATAATCAAAACCTTCTTTTTGACTAAAACCTTTTGCTACTAGTCTTGCCTTATACCTCTCAATCTCACCATTAGATTTATATTTGATCTTATAAATCCATTTACATCCAATTGGCTTTCTTCTAGGAGGAAGATCACAAAGAACCCATGTTTTATTTCTATTAAGAGCTTCCATTTCTAAATTCATAGCCTCTACCCAATGATTATCCTTAGATGCTTCCCAATAGTTAGAGGGTTCAACACTTTTATTAAGACTAGTAACAAAATAGAAATTTTCAGAATCAAGAAGAGAATAATTAATCACTTTTTCTAAACCATACTTAACTTTCCCTTCAATTATAAAATCATCAAATTTTTTAGGAACCACAGATGTTCTATTACTAGTTCTCCTTATTTGACAAGACTCATGAGTTGGTGCAGACTCAGAAACATTATGAGTATCATTTCCCTCATAATTTGATATGTTATGACCATTCAAAGTTGCATGAGGTTCATTTGCTTGAACACTTGAACCACTGTCATCATTATCCAATGTTGCATGAAGTTCATTTGTTGAACCACTGCCATCATTGTTTAATGTTACATGAGGTTCATTTATTTGAGCATTTAAACCACTGCCATCATTTTTATCATTTTTATCTCCCCCTTCATCATTGGGATTTTTAAAATTTTCTTTTGTAAAATCAAAAAAATTCAAATGATTAACATCTAAATCACCAATTTCAGAAACATTTTTATTTTTAAGCTTTAGAGGAAACACAGTTTCATAAAACTTGATATCTCTTGAATAAAAAACATTTTTGTTTTCCAAATTCATCAACTTATAACCCTTCTTAACAGTTGAAAAGCCTATCAAAATACATTTTTCAGCTCTACTTTCAAATTTGTCAGAATTATTTAACACAGTTGAAAAACATAAACATCCAAAAGACCTAATGTGGGAGAGATTAGGTTTAAAACCATACACCAACTCATGTGGAGACTTACCATTTAAAACAGAAGAAGGCAACCTATTAATCAAATAAGTAGCAGTTAGCACACAATCTGTCCACATATTCAAACTAATACCACTTTGAAACATTAAAGATCTAGCAATATTAAGCAAATGTCTATGTTTTCTTTCAGCCACTCCATTTTGCTGTGGAGTATACACACAGGTTGTTTGATGTATAATACCAGAATTTTTACAAAAAAATTCAAAATTAGAATTGACAAACTCTGTCCCATTATCACTTCTAAAGACCTTAATGTTAACATCAAATTGATTGTTAAGTAACTTTGAAAAACTAACAATATTTTCATATGTTTCATGTTTAGACTTTAAAAGATATACCCAAACAGCCCTTGTGTAATCATCCACAATAGTCAAAAAATATTTAAAGCCTTCTATACTTTGAATTTTATAAGGACCCCATACATCAAGATGAATTAGATCACCTAATCTTTTAGTTTTATGATCACTAAGTGGAAAAGGTTCTCTAGTTTGTTTAGCTTTATGACAGACTTCACATGGTGTAACAACAGGTTTATCATTAATTTTCAGATTATCTTTTAAAACATGTAAAACCTGATTTGCAGGATGACCCAATCTACTATGACATAACTGTTTAGACACATAACATGCATAAGAACAATTTAACATATTTATCCTGCCTGAACAAGTACTATTGAACATATACAATCCATCTGATTCATCACCAATCCCCAACACCTTTTTTGAATTCAAATCCTGTATGTAACATTTTTCATCATCAAAACCAACAAACAATTTGCTGTCCCTAGACAATTTATGCACAGACAACATATTCACACAGTACTCAGGAACATACAACACTCCAAATAATCTAATTGAATAATTAATTTGAAAATTACCAATTTTTCTAACTAATGCTTTTGTTCCATTAGGATGACCAACAGTTAATCCTAAATTTGTAACATCCACATCATCAATTAAAAAAGATTCATTACATATCATATGTTGATTTGCTCCTGAGTCAATGATCCATTGTTTATCAAACACTTTAGTTTTTGTTTGACTATTAGAACAAAAATATTTATCAAAATTGAGATTAAAAATCACATTTGAGTTCATAAAATCACCTGCCATATTGGCATTCATACCAGATCCAGATTCTGACTTATCATTTATAAGACTCATCAATTTCATAATCTGCTCACTTGTAAAGGGCATGTTAGAAGCATTTGAAGTACATACATCAGACACAGAATTATTATTATTAGCCACAAACTTAGGTGCATTTTGATTAAATGGTTTCTTTTTATACCCAGGAGGATACCCCACAATCTCATAACACCTATCTACAGTATGACCCAACATACCACTCTGTGTACATTTAAAGTTAGGATTAGGCCCTCTCATTACTCTTCTATTATTATTATTATTATTATTATTATTATTATTATTATTATTATTATTATTATTATTATTATTATTATTATTATTATTATTATTATTATTATTATTAGTTTGAGTAAATGACTTGGCAAGAAAAGCAGTGTTTTGAGGCTTAGTAGTTGAAACTTCATTAGCAGTAATACCCCTATGAGATTCTTCTCTAGAAATCAAAGCAAAAGCTGTTTTGACACTAGGAAGAGGATCTCTAGTAAGAATATTACTTCTAATAGGTTGATAAATATCATCTAGTCCCATTAAAATCTGCATAAGTTTAATCAATTGATTATGTTCCAAAAATTGATTTGAGCCTTTACAAGTACAAGTTGGTAGTTTAATAAGAGCATCATACTGTTTCCAAAGAGAATTTAGTTTGTGATAATATTCAGAAACACTGCTTCCTTTTTGAGTCAAAGAATTTATTTTATGATGTAAATTAAATGTAACAGACCCATCAATTTTATCATAGGTTTCTTTTAATTCTTGCCATACGGTAGCAGCATTATTTGAAAATTTTTGACCTAAATATAACTCATCAGAAATAGCGGTCAATATCCAAGTTAACACCACAGAGTTACATCTGTCCCATTGACCGGATAGAACTTCATTTTTATTTTTAGTAGCAAGAGCAAGAGACATTGCTCTGCTCCATACATTATAATTTTCAGTCCCTTTTAATTTTATAGAAATCAAAGCAGTTCCAGTGGTATCACTAGCATGAAGATAAAGAGGATCACCAAAGTCAAGTTTATTAATCAATGTTACAGATGATGCACCAGCATCATCATCCCCAACCATCTTAGTCAAATTATTACCAATTGTTACAAATCACAGAGTAACAAGAACACACCAAATATAGCAGAAACACAAGACACAGAAATCAAGCACAAATCTCAACTATCAAGTAAATCAGATAACAAACAATTAAGCACGTATGAACAAAAATATGAGATAGAGTCAGAAATTTCTCACAAAGTACTCCAAGCTAGCAATAATAGAAAACCAGAAGAAATCGCAGCGGAAATAGAAGAAACACTTTGGAACAGCCAAGAGTATCACAAACCCTAATTTTGTAAATTAGGATTTTCAGCCACAAATCAACAATCGTTGATAATATCTCAACCAGACGTTGAGAATAAATCAGAACCAGCAACAATTGAACGAGAAAACCAGATCTCCAACAAAAACCCCAAATCGGATGAATCGAGAAAACCCTAGATCGTCAGATCTAAGAAATCGAACCAGAGAATATGTCGATCTAACTATAATCTCTCTGATACCATGTAAACAAAGCTAGAATCAACAAGAACACCACAAACAATAAATGAATACTGCACTCTATTAACCAAACTGGGTATAAAACCCAAAAACAAGACCAAAGTATCCTCACATACAATAAAAACACTCTGTGAATCAAACACCAACAGGTGATGATCACAAACACTCAAAACTAAACGATTGATCAAGATGATCAATGATAAAATGACTAGGGTTTGTATACTGCTCAAGAGAGAAACCAGAACAATGAGACAAAAATAATATGAGTCATATGATACCCGAATACAACAAACCCTAATATAACCTAATATAAAATATTACACTTTTCACCCTTGATCTTTATGTTCCTTTGCAAAAGAGACTTCAAGTCATGTATTTTCAATATAAACCATGCACATTAAAACAATACAAATACAAACACAATATATTTACCAAAATAAGACTTGTCAAAGTATTATCATTTTAATACGAAGCGATGAATGAATCATACATAACACCGATAACAGTTGTAGCTGAAGTCCCCTACAAACATTATACTCTTCCCTCTTTGTTTCTCGAGCAGGTGTTGACCATCAAATCTGTATATTACAACAAAGAAATGAATATAATATGACAATAGTTCTTATAACTTTGTAAACATAATAATTAAGACCATAGAGGCATAGAAGAAAGTAAAAGCAAATGACAATTAGTTTTATTGCGAGTTGCCTCTCCAACCATCAAGTTGTGGGGTTGAGAAAATTTTTTATATGTGAAAATTGTATGAATTCATGGTCGTTTATGACCTTTTCAAAAAGAAGGAAAAATAATTATAGCAAGAAAATATGATATTTAATGAATATTTGACGTTTACAAAGGTTTCGTGCGTGTACGTGCTACAATATTTATGTTAGAGGAAGAAAAAAAAAAAAGACTTTGTTATGAAATGGACCCAAAAACATGTATATCTTAGTGACACATTTGTATTGGTGTTTATATTTTTTTGGATGGACTTAATGACCGTTTTGACAAGATCAAAGCTGATGTACTCCAGCTTCAACCATTCCTTCACAACCGTGGAACAAGCCTATGTCCATGTTTGCAGGGCATACTTATGGCAGACCGTGATATTATTGTAACCAAAGTATGGTTATGGTATGCAAGGGAGGCCAACAGTTACATCAGTCTTCACTTCATACATGAAAAAATAGAAGACCACACACTTTGCTAAATTCGTAATCATAAGGAGTGTGTACACAATGTGGAAACACAAATCACAATGACATGTGTTTCAAAATACACGGATACTCGGATTGTTGGCATGAACTTGGGGGAAAACATGATATTGCATGAGCAACCCTTGTTAATGCTAGAGAAACTAGTGTTGAACCTCAACTATATTTTATTTCTCAGGCAAAGAATGTCAAATGCATCAAGAAAATTACTCTTCATTAAGTGTTGGTGTTGCTAATGCATGTTTCCAAATTGCTGTTTGATTATAAGTAACTGGATTCTAGTGAATAAGAACTCTCTTTTAAATTTTCTAACAAGGCGTCATGATGTCCTTACAAGAGGTCTTAGTTCGAACCTCCCTAGACAAACTTCTCGGGGGTAGGCAAACTCAGACGCTAGTGAAGAGTGCGATTGTTCAAGTTGATACTGCATCGTTTAAGCAATAGTATCTTCAACACTATGGTGTTGATATCGTCCAGAAGAAGAAAGCAGTTGCTTTGGGGGAAAAAGAGGAAGATGTATTTTTTTGTTTAATTTTGTACTTTTTTGCATTTTTAGCTGTGAAAATGTATCTTCTTGTACCATGTGGAATTTCTTTTAGCTCCATTTAATTCTATTTTTTGAGGTGTTTGGAAATTGGATGTGAGATTTATAATAGCTACATTTATATAGAATTTGATTATGCAGCAATGAGCCAATGACTAATGAGATAAACATAAGTGCACATCTGGACACACACAAAGTGTTTAGTTAGTGTTTGTTGGAGGTTCATAGGCGTAAAAAGTAAAATGCTCCAAATGTTTATTGGAAAGTTTAATACTCCCTCCGTCCCAATTTTATTGTCCCCAGACAAAAAACACGCAGTTTAAGAAAAACATCACCATCTCTCTTACTTTTTGGTAAGAAGACAATTTTACCCATTACTTTTTACCTACCTTTTTGTCTTACATATATAAATTAAGGGCATAAATGTACTTTATCTCATTATTCTTTTCTATTTATGGAAGTGGACAATTAAATTGGGACATCCCAAAAAGGAATACTGGACAATAGATACGGGACGGAGGGAGTACTTGTATCCATTATAGAATATAGATGCAAGGTTTTGTGTTATTATGTTCTAGAGGATATCAAAGGGTGTTAATTTTCTCGTTATTGATTCATAAGAAGCTGAAGGTGCCACTGAAGAGACCAAAAAGTGCGACCATGTTGCAAGAAAATTAGAGAAGCGTCAAGAGGAACGCAAACTTGACCAACATGTTGAAGAGCAATTCTATGGTGGGCGTCTTTTAGCAACAATCTCATTACGCCTAGGCCAATGTGGTCGTGCTAACGCACAGGCCAATGCGGTCGTGCTGACGGGTATGCAAATATTTTCCTGTTTGTATATAATGTTAAAAATTCTAAATGGTGCATATGGTTTGAAATATATTTCTGGAAATCAATCTTATGTGGGTTGAATTTTGACAGATATATATTGGAGGGAAAAAGAACTCGAGTTTTACATAAAGAAACTCCAAAAGCAAAAAGGGAAGGCTGCTAGTGCTTAAACTAAACCAGCTTATTTATTTTAATTTATTTTAATTTATTTTAATTATTATTATTTTCTTAGAATGTGAATTCCCATTCTTAACTAAAACGCACGGGACTGTAAGTTTGCTGGGCATTTTGATATTAAGAATTTTTGACCAAATGGATCTTGTAACCTCTATTTATAATTGACCGTTTCCCTTTAAATACTTGTAACCTCTATTTCTAATTGACACCGTTTGTGTTGTATATTTTAGTGCATTGACGTATTAATGGACATGCGGTAGGCGATGCGATGCGCATACAGGGTTAAGATACTAAATACCTCACTGAACTAGAATTGCAGGGATCAAAGGGTCGCGCCCCCTTGTGGGGTCCAGGGGCAAAGCCCATGGCTGCGATCCCGAAAATTGTCTTGATTCAATAAATCTTGAAAAACGGTTTATTGTTTTAACGGTTGAAAAACGTCACTTTTGTTCTAATGTATTTTCTGCATTTTTTTGATCAAACAGAAATAACTCACATATTCAAAGATTTTGTTGCCGAAACTTTGAATAATCTCTAGTCTTATTCCAAAGTAGAGTTCGTAAACTTAAACATCATATAAATAAAAAATGTTGTAAATACTATTGTACTTTAAAATATTAAAGATAAATATATTTATTGATGAAATAGATATGTAACATATATATACGTTTATTGATGAAATAGATATGTAACATATATATACGTTAGTAGTTCTCATTTGAACCTCCAACCACACACACACACACACACACACACACACACACACACATATATATATATATATATATATATATATATATATATATATATATATATATATAGCCAAAAGTTCAAATGAGAACCACAAAAGGTACACAACTGCGAGAACTTTTTAATTATAGGGATTTTCACATGTTTAATGATTCAATCACACGTGAACATTGTTTTAGATTAAGGTTAAAAGAAAAATAACTTGATAAAACCTCAATATAACCTTTAAAATCAGATTTATATTTTTCGTTCACATGTGCACATTTGATTTGTGAACATGTGAACACTTCATATATATTATAATTTAACATGCATTTTTGGGTTTTTAACTTTTGTTTGACAATAATATGAACATTAGATATCGTTTATATGTAACTTTTTGCGTTTAAATGTATAAAAACCATGTAATTTAAAAGTTCTCGCAGTTCTGTACCTTTTTGTGGTTCTCGATTGAACCTAACCCTATATATACATATATATATATATATATATATATATATATATATATATATATATATATATATATATATTGGCATGATCCAGGGGAAGTGCATTTTTGGGGGGAAGGGGGGAAGGGGGGAAGTGTTGATCCAACCAATCATTCCGTCTAATCAAATTAAGGTGCACCATATTATTGTGGTATGCATTTTATGAGAATTTAATGCAATCATGGAAGTACCAATGAGAATATGTCACGTGTACAATGAAAACTCATTTACCCCTAAAACAAATTATCTCACAAATGACAAGTCAAAAAATTATAAGCAACGAGTCAAAAAATTATGAAAATTTGCACCGTAAAATTCAGCGTTTTCTCCTCTTCGATTTAAGATCGATCATGACATATTTTTGACGAGTTTTTTTTCTTCGTTTTTTGGTGGGTATTACAAATTATAAAACACATGTTAACTTTTTGTTATAAATTAGATTTAGAGTTAGGGTTTAGTGTTTATTAGGGTTTAGTAGGGTTTAGGGTTTAGTAGGGTTTAGGATTTAGGGTTTAGTATGGTTTAAGTTTAGGGTATGCTTTAGGTTTTAGGGTTTAATAAAGCGTTTAGGGGTTAGGGGTTATAGTTTAGGGTTTAGTGATGGGGTTTAAGGTTTAGGGCTAATGCTAAACCCTAAAACCCTAAACCCTAAACGCAACACTAAGTTACTAAAATACGTATTAGTATACATAAAACCCACCAAAAAATGAAGAAAAAAATTAGTCGTCGAAAATATGTCATGATGGATCTTAAATCGAAGAGGGGAAATGCTGAATTTAATGGTGTAATTTTCATAAACTTTTGTGAGATAAATTATTTTAGAAATAAATGGATTTTCATAGAGGTGATCACATGGGTGCACCTCCACACCAATTATTATAGCTTTCATGAGATTAATGGTGGTGATAATTACGGTTAGCCAACTCAAACCTTACAAGAATTCTCATTTATCGTACTATAACCCTCTCCATATCCGATAAATCATCCCCAACATGATTTAAAAATTGCAAGGTTCATAACTCCCCATAAATTTCGAATCATTTTACCATCCCTATTTGCAAATAACATACGTTATTATTACTCGGTTATTTTGAATATATACTATTTGCATAGTGTATAAAATCGGGATATCATTTTGTGATTTAGTAATATTATATCTATACATTTGAATTCAAACTTCAACAAGCTTTATCAAACAATTATAAAAATAAGCTTCCTCATTACAACTCCAGTCGTGATCACTCAATAATTAAGGAAAAGTAAAATTAACGATCAATAGATAGCAGTGATTCCCAAAAGATCAAAGCATTTCCTCATTACAACTTCAGTTGCCTTACATAATAATAATTTGCTTGTCTCCTCACAAGACCCAACAACCTGCCAAAACTTTCAGAGTTAAGTTCAATCCTGACAAAAATCATCAGATTTGCCTTTCTATAAATCAAATACAATTTTAGAAAATTAGGTTTGGTTTAAGATAAGAAAGGACTAAATTCAATATTGAACGAGAAAAAGCGTATATGTAAGTAAATATATACCTGCCACACGGAAGAGTCTAAACTGTTAAACTTCTTGCATAAACCATACAGGTAATCACACAGTATATGCGGCGTAAGGATTGTACAAACCTCTCCGAGAACCTAAAATGAAAAGTTACATCATTTTCGAATGGTTAGAGCATACATGAAATTACAACAATCATTATCTTACCTCAGTAAACCGGAGTAAATGTAATCCCAACTCACGCTCATCATCATGCTTCAAAATTAACATTTCAGCCTGTCGCAAACAGATAAAAGATCTTAATATATAAACGCGGCTGATTTACCTCCGTCTTATGCAGACATACTAGATAACTTGCTTCTTCATGAGTGTTTTTCAATTCAATTTTGAATACTTCACACTAAATCTAACTGTGGATTTTCATAAATCGGCTCTATGTTTGTGTCTATTAAATTGAATAACATTGAAACGAAAAGAAGTTCTTACTATCAACCCCTTGATGTCTTTACTAGAACTCTTGATAATTGAACAAATTCGAATATGCGTAAACTGTAGATATACGGCAGTATTTCCCTATTTATCAATGAATGTGAGCATATGAGAAACAAGATCGATGACAAGATTTCAAATTAACGAGAAAATCCAATAAACAATTGCATAATATCACGTAATGGATATACATCATCAGAATACCTCTTCATTAAGCATCTGATTAAAACTGAAGGTATAATTAGTCAATCTATTGTTCTTCAAGTCAGCATACCTTGTAAAGAACACAAGCACGGAATATTAATATGCACGAAACTTGACCAAAAAGTAAGGTATCTAGTGTTATAAAAGGGTTTAGTACATGCAAATGTAACAAACTATGGTCTGACATTCATAGTATGTATCGAACTATCCAAAGTTACATTGTATGTAATGAACTTGTAATTTATTTACATTGTATGTATTTTTGTCATATTAACGGTTCTAATGGACGCCACGTTACAGTGTATAATGTTGACACGTGGAAAAGGTACCAAAAATTACATACATGTACAGAAATTACAAGTTCGTTGCACACAATGGAAGTTTCAATAGTTCGTTACATACTATGAATGTCAGACTATAGTTTGTTACATTTGCGCACACTAAACCCGTTATAAAACAAAGGAAATAGCCGCATGCATTCTTTAATTCATTTTAAATAAAAATGTAACATTTATTTATCTACACCTCCTTTTGGATATAAAAACTTGATTATAGCAAGTTCCTCGGAAATTTTAAAATTTAAAACTCTACTCAGATTATTGGTACGGATAGCATAAGTATAATGGTAGTAACTCCCTTTTACCCAAAAAAAAAAAAAAAACATGAGAATCTTACTTAATAGCGCCATATCCAAGTGCTTCAGCAGCATGCTCAAGCTCATTAGCAGTCCACTCATTAGCCATTCCAGCTAAAAAGAATGCATATGTAGTCATTTTAAATCGACCCATTAACCTATTTATTATGGATTGATTTGGGATACAAAGATATTTATGTATAATCGAAACAGGTCAAACATGTTGAAAGCCAGAATGAATATATTCGGTGTACCTTGTCTCTCTAGGAGTGCTTTACAGAGACTTTTAGCTTCGCCAAGCAAATTAAGCAAGTTAACCACCTTAGTATCAAAAGTTCTGAATCTCTCAATATCATCACCTTGAACAAGACCAAATCCTACATGACTTATAGGGAATTTAGAATGATCATTTGCAATCAACCCTGCACGTATAGCAGCCTGGGGAAAAAAAAGTTGAACTAAATAAGTATTCAATTTGATTTCTTGATCTATTTTTAAGATGTTATCAGTTATGGTGTATTAATGTTACTTACATCGAAGCACCTTTCAATATGGACTCGCTCCCTTACATCAGCCACATCCACTATCCAGTCTGCCTTTTCCTCTTTAAGTGCATGCCTACATATGCAAACAGTATAGAATTTTCGAGCTTTTTCCCAAGAAAAATCTATTACTAGCCAATTGATATATGTTTTGACAAAATTAGCATTTATAACAAGTAAACTAACCACCAAACTGTGAGATCCACAAGCGGTAACTCATCTTCTTCACTTCCTATAGGCAAACCCTTTTCCCTAAATAAATCTATAATTTCTCTAGTGTAGGATTCATAAAAGCTTATATCCTGAAAATAAATGGAATTGAACTCATAAACTGCAAAAATAAGAGCTACAATTTATTTTATATCACAACGGGGAAAGACATGCACATCTTCTTTCACATCGATCCCCAAAAGCCGATATAGTCTTCGGTATAGAGGACCCTATGTAAAAATATATTATTTTAAACATCCAAGAAACCTTTAAAAGACCAAGCAACTCAGAAAAAGAATAAGGACTTCAAATCGGAAAGAAAGTTAGATGTCGATGTAAATCGAAATATCAACAGTCAACTGAAAGGAAAACAAAACAATTCTCTGAACACACTTGCAATATCAACTTTTTAGCAAGTATATATGCATTACTTCCTCTGTTTCAAGAAAGTTACAATTACTCGTCTGACTTCTAATCGGATACTTAACAATAGCGAGGATATCTTTGGGACCAAAACAAAATCGTCAATCATAAGAGTTTGACATAGCTTATAGCTGACGAAGAATAACTTCCTCTGTTTCAAGAAAGTTACTACTACTAGTGTTTTCAAATTTTACCAAAAAGGATTGTTTTAATTAAATATATAACATCCTATGAAAAAAACTATTGTTGCACTTACCATGCGACCAAGAAGATACACATTTAGTAACAATAACAATACCACATGTGATGTTAACTAAAAAGTAAATGTGCTCACCCCAGCAACAGTATCAAGGATTCTTTTTCGCAGCACAACAACTCCGGAATACTCAAGCATACTAGCTAATGTTTCTATAATAAAAGTGGATCGTAAATGGCCCATATCCACATCCTCAGCCATCCTTTTTGACACAAAGTATATAATTACTTTTTTCACAGAAAGTTTTGGTGCCCACGTCTCTATACCAACCGTTAGCATCGTATGAATTCTCTGAAAGGAGAAAAAATAAACGTGACGATAATGAAGTAGAAAAGAATTAAAATCAGAATTGTAATGTGTGTTTTAAAACAGTTAGAAAATAAAATACATTGGCTATCCATTTCCTGCATAACTTAAACTTTACAAAACCAGGACCACATACGACACATCTTTCCATCACGTCCTTATAGTCAGAACCCATGATATCATCCTTGACAGCCTATAAAGAAATAATAATAATAAGATGAAGAGTAGAAAAAAACTAGGCTGTATTTTTTTCAAAATATATGATATTCCGCTAACAAAATAAATATTACCAGTCCAGCATGTTTTGGTCCTTTATAAACACAAGCGTTCTTTATTTCAGGCCATATGTTCATGACACTGGAGCTATTACCAAATAAAAAAATTCTGGCTTAGTACTCCTCATTCAGAAGAAGAAAAAAAAGAATAGATATATACAAAAGAAAGTAACAAGTATAAGAAACAACATATATACCATAGGTAATCGCCACCGTCCTCTCTGGTGCAAGTAGATATACTACAAGGAACAGCTTCTTGGAGTTTAAAAGTACGTTTCAGTGAGGTGTCAAATACCTTTGCAATTTCTTCTTGAAGGCTCCATCTATTACATTCCTGTATTACAATACAAAACTATCTTTTTAGCTATTAAGATATCCTCTAGTTTTTATATATTAAGCATCTGAATCTGAAGTTCATGTTAATAAAACTTACATCAGGATCTGCCATGGTTGGTGTAGAATGGGCTCCAAATTTTCTTCTTTCAGTCTAGTTTTGCAGTAAAAAAATATTATGTACATAGATTAGCATTGAGTAGGGACTAGGGAAGAATTTGGATAGCAAGGACTTGGGCTAATTTTACCAGATTATGACACCTGCGTTTCTTATTTTTATAAATGTTATTACATATTCCTCCTGTGACTTATTACCTTTACATGAATAAGATGATAAACATACATAATTCAAAGTTCCTAATTCGACTGCAGAATAGAGCATATATGGAGCCTATACGAAACTGTTTGAGGTAACAAAGTGATGTTTAAATAGCAATTTAAACATAAAGACAATATGGAGGAATGGAGTTTATAATTAATTACCAGACGACTGACGGATGGGTTTGAGGAGGAAGGGATTTTTCGTTCTTCAGATGGCATCTTCCAGTTCACTTTCAGTTTTAGCTTGCATTTCTCACCCTCAATAGTTGCTTCGGAGCTGGGAAGATCACAGGGCACATGGAATTCACGAGTTCCCGATAAAATTAAAATGTCAGCACCCACACCCACATATTCTGAAAGGCGTGCCTTAATTATGAAGGAGGAGTTGGCTGGTACAGCCAACACAGATCGTATCAGGTTCATTTTGCCAGGCGTAATAAAGGTAGTAGAAGATATGTCTTCAAAGAGCGTTATGTATCTATGATAAGCAGGATAATAAACAAATACCCTTCCAATAACATTCTTTAGCGTAGAAGTGGGCAAAAATTCTAATTCCAGATGTGCGTCTACGGCATACTTAAATACACCATAAGACAGATTTAAATAGCCGTGTTTACCCCTAAATCTAACCTTACCACAGCGTCTGGGCATGTCTGAGATGTTTATGAATGTATGGTCATCACAAACGTGGAACGCTTCATTGTCAGGTTCAGGTTCAGGTTCAGGCCGGGGCCGGGGCCGGGGCGTACTACGAGGTTGTAAAGTAAGACGACGTAAGTTAAGTTTATCTTCAGCACAATCTCGTTCCACCTTTTCTCGTCTTTTTCGTTTTTCTTCATCCGATAGTTGAGGTCGAGGTATACTGAAAATGGCTTCGACTACTGTAGGTCTGCGATCATGATCATCAATATATTCCTCCACGTCATCGAGCAGGTCAGTGGTAACATAGAGTTTGGCAGCGATCTGAACGACGGAGGTAGAGGAGACTGGAAACGAAGTATGTATGAGTTCGCGTAGTTCACCGTGACCGAAGGAGCTGGCGGCCCGTGTGGGATGATTGAATTCACGGTTGAATACATCAAAAACAGCATTCTGTAACAGCGGATCTGGTGAGAAATCAGGTGCTACCTGAAGAGTCCCAAAGAGGTTAAGGTCGCGCCGAACACAACTGTCACCGTCAATCACAATATGAAGTCGACACAACTGAAGCCGAAGACCTTCACCGAAAATGTGCGTCCTGTGGTGAACAAAAACAGAGGCAGCAAGTATAATTAAGCAAAGGCACAAGTGAAATATAAGTATATAGATGGTGTACGTTTGGGAAAGTAAAGTCATGCATGCACGTACAGTTGGTCCTCGGTTAGATCTGAAAAATACAGTGTTGGTGTGTTGCTTTCTTCGATTTCATCCATGTCCCTGCTTGAATGTTTAATTATAAAACCCAAGCAAGTAACCAAAATACAGTAACAGTAGGAGATAAAATCCAAATTAGTAGGAGTATTTATTTTTAATACTGTATATACTAATAAACAAAAGAAGAAGATGAAGATGTGAATAAACAGAGTCTTCGTACCTTTATGATTTGATCGCCGCAGATTATTATTATTTAGAAAAACCCTACTTTATGGGGTAGGGATTTAGGGAGGGGAGCAAATGGCGACCGACTTATAAGGAATTGGGATTTATAAACATTTATGGATTTATAATAAGAAAGTTAAACATTGCCTTCGAATGTTAATGTTTCCGATCTATTCTATTCTATCTTATATACTAGGTTAATAATACCCCGCGACAACGCGGGTGACAAAATTAAAATATTTTTTAGATATTAAGTTAATTTTATATTCTTTAATTAAAGATAACACATGAAAGTGACTATTTAATCTTTTTAAAGACATTAAGTTGAAATTATTTTAGTTAAAGATAAAAATAGGATATTAATTTATGTGTTAAATGTAATGTGTCATAGTTGATAGTTGGTGTAATTGTCAATAAAAGTTAAGAAGGCAATAGTTACTAATGTGAATTTACAGGTAGAAAGACTTAAGAATACATACTTTGGTTTGTCTCGACTCATAGAATCTCCAAAGAAAGTTAACACCTATCATACCACTGTATTGTTATTATCATATTTCATAGCCTTATAAGTTATACATTTTGTCCCATTTTCATTTTGTGAATCGCAATACAATTTTCTCATTACTTGGTATCGAATTATCGTACCCGATACATATTAGTTTGTAGCCATTAACTTGGTCCTGTCACCCTATTATTTGTCTAATGAATTAACGACTAAAAAGTAACAGGAGAAAATGATAGTAATAGAAAAGATGTTTAAAATTTAATTTTGTAAAGTAAACTTAATAAAGCAACCTTAACATGATAAATGGAACTTTTAGTCCAGAATCAACGATTAAAAACTAAACTAAAAACTTAAATTCTACAACGAAGAAAAAGAATTCTTTAACACTGTTCACATTTGCCAAGGAACTAAAAATACACTGGGTTAATAATGGTTTAATACCCAAACTTTCAACCTTTTTTCGTTTTAACACCTCAACTTTTTTTTTAACGTTTTAACACTCCAACTTATAGTTTGACCAAAACTTAATACCCAAACTTTCAAAAAAAATTTCGTTTTAACACCTCAACTTCTTTTTTAACGTTTTAACACTCCAACTTATAGTTTGACCACAATTTTATCCCTTTAGTTTGTTTGTCCGTTTAAAATTACACTGCTGGATTTTTTTTGTTAACTCTTTAGTTTGAAATAATCAAGATTCGATTTGAATACACTAGAAATTCTTCTTATGTGTTGTCTATTTAATATATATTCTATTAATCCTTCAAAGAATACTAAGATTAGCTAACCTCGGGATCTCGAATGTTTAGCTAACCTCGTGATCTCGAATGTTATTATCCTGTTAATTATAGTTTATTATTGTTATAATTCTAACTTATTACCTGGTCAGATTTTAATCAGGGTATTTATAACCGGTAACCTGCTGAATAGGTAATGTTGAAATAATTGACTAGAAATTCCCATTTATCGTTTAATACCCATTTATCATTTTTTAGCAACATACATTCATTATAAATAGCTTTTCATATAACTAGAAATATTATACACGAAAACATTATAAAAATATATCTCTCTATTAAAATAAAACATTATAAAATTAATTGTGATGACAAGTTACAATTAATTTATAAACATTTAAATCATATATATGTACGTATCAAAAAAATCCAGAAGTGTAATTTTAAACGGACAAACAAACTAAAGGGATTAAATTGTGGTCAAACTATAAGTTGGAGTGTTAAAACGTTAAAAAATAAGGTAAGGTGTTAAAACGAAAAAAAATTGAAAGTTTGGGTATTAAGTTTTGGTCAAACTATAAGTTGGAGTGTTAAAACGTTAAAAAAAAAGTTGAAGTGTTAAAACGAAAAAAAGTTGAAAGTTTGAGTATTAAACCATTATTAACCCAAATACACTTATAGCTAATGTTGAGTTTGAGTTGAAATCTTACTACTCAGGACCATGATTGTAACTCTAATTATGAATATATTACTTATACCCAAAGCAAAAGTGTAAAAGGTTGCCGGTCATTAACTATAAAGTATATTCCAAATGGATTAGACAACACCAAGATAAAAGGGGAAAAAAACTATACTTATCGTTTGAGTGACCTTTTGACAACATTCAAGCATGTTTTTTTATTTTTATTTTAGAAATAGGCAATATTTTGTTAGACTCCAACTCAACATATACATAGGTACAACGCACAAGCCACAATATTTCAAAGTCTTGCATTACCCCAATAATATCAAACTTAATACATTACCAGTAGCTATTTACAAAACTAAATACCACTCACATACATCAACATTCACCATATTTATGGATACAAATTGTAACCCGAAAGCTTCATGTACCCATTTGCAACAACTTGAATAACAGACTCATGCCTGAATGCTTCATGCTAATTTGGACACCTCAATTTGCAGCAGCTTGAATCATCTGTTTTTATTATCACCACCTATATTAACACCCCTGATTTCATATAGTTAAAGTATGTCATCAGTCTTCTTATAATTCCATCCAACAAATAAAAATCATGCAAAAACTGTAACAAATATAATAGGAACAATAAATCTATGCTTCTTTAAATTCACTAAATTGTCCAAATAGAACTGTTCATATGCTAAGACCTTTATTCCCGATCTCTTCAACCAACCATATTGCTTTTTGTATAACCCCCTTTGACTTTGGCAACGCCTACATTAGTTAGAGACAAAAAGAGTTTCTCACAATTGAAACACATATGATAGACCACAATTGTCAATCCATTAAATAATAAATTGACCAACTTGAAATTAAAAGGAAAGGCCAAAATGGCGTAATGGACCCAATAAAAACCATAAAGGGTAAAATTGCTCAAACAGCTTAGATGTAGTCCAAATGTAATTTCTAGTCAGATAACCTCATGCGTTGAATTGTATTATCTAATATTCTAGATCAATAATATTTGCAGAACACCAAAATTATAAAATCCAAGTAATAACAGTTCTATAATGTAACAATAAGTTTAAAATACGAAAAGTTAAAACATCATTGGCAAACTATTTAACAAACTTAAACAGAATATATGAGAACATGTAACTTTAACTTGTTTCTTTTTCAAAATATTAATACAAAGCTAACTAACAAACTATAGAGACCGACCTCTCTATCTCAGACTTGCATAAGTTGACGCAATACCACTTACTCAAGCCTTCTATAAAATACTGTTGAGTTAGTTTTGCCTTTTAGATATGTTGATGAATATCTGCTTATAATTGGATCGTTTGGGCAAAAAGCCATAAGCATTACATGCTATTAGCTAAATTTGATTAAGAAAAACCAAAACGGATTTTTAAATTATATCCACTGATTAGCATAAAACTAAACAAACAAAAAACATGGATAAATCCAGAACCATAAAACAATCTAACATAG
Organism: Helichrysum umbraculigerum; assembly: GCA_949592205.1. NCBI lineage: Eukaryota > Viridiplantae > Streptophyta > Magnoliopsida > Asterales > Asteraceae > Helichrysum > Helichrysum umbraculigerum. The sequence goes on along the minus strand of CATIUR010000004.1, from coordinate 141,489,806 downwards.
AACATATCCGGATGGAAGTTGCTATGAGGTATGCATTACCCCTTCGGGTTCATAACACGTTAGGCCCTATTATCTCGTTTCTTTATCAACACGTATGACAACTACCTGCATACCTCCTTACCTCCTCCTCCATTGCAGACACCTATCTTTTTGGCAACAACGTCCATAGCATTAGTTAAAATGTATACTTTATTGGCTAACATCTAGTTCTAAAAGTGAATATTACAACTCAGAAAATGATCATCAATAATTTGATGAGAAAACAAAATATATAAAAGATAGACATTTAACTAACCTCAATTGCATCATCCTTGTCTTTAAAACTTTGATCCTTTTTATGACCAACTTTCCTCAACGTAACCATATGTTTTTAGAGCAAATCATGTAGCAGTCCCATCACAATATACTTAGTTCGAGTGCATGACAAGCCACTCAAATTTTCACTTTGAGCTGTTATCTTTATATCTTCGGTTTCCTCGCATGATTGGCCAAGAGGACTGCCAGTTCCATCAGATCAAATCAGTTTACTCCTCTCAAGTGCTCAACTGTCCAAGTAGGACAGCCGAAATGACTTTGTTACACCTTTATGAAAGTCTCAAAATTGAACCAATGAAAAAAGTTCTTACTATGGACTTCAACTCATCAATCGCATTTATCTTAAAACACCTTCAAATCGACCTTCGAATTCAAAAAAAAAAACCTTTTAAAAACGCGAAGATGAAACAAACACAAAATCAAACTAAAATCTAGATATATATAATCGAAACTGTCAAAACAAAAACATGTGAAATGCCATCATAGCAAGAAACCCCTCATAAGGTGTTTTTTATGTCTGATAGTATGGTAATTTTAGTCGTAAACCTTCAGCGGGTATCCCAGGCAAACTACAACTGCAGCCCCAACATCCTTCTCACCAGCTACCATACAGTTGATTCTACACTGAAATTCAAGAATTCGTTATCCATATTATTAGTTTCTAAATCAATCCATCAAAAATTGCAGCTATTTATATCTACTCATAGATTTATAGAAAACATCACTACATGTTCCTCTAACCATTACCTTAAACCAATGGAGATGCCACCCAAGATCTAGGGAAGTTCATGGCGGCTTAGCATAATATTATTATAGAACAAAAAATGATATTGTTTTGATGAAACATAAAAAGGGAGACATGTCAATTAGTACCTTTAAATATCCAACACCACAAATCTTCAATCTAGGAGCCTGGCTAGCCCTTGCTTAATTTAGTCGTTTATATCTTTTACATAACTATAGATTTTCTAATTTCAAGATTTGAAGTAGGACTTTTGAATTTTGACAATCTTATCTTATTTATGATTAAAAACAAACTGTAAAAAATAAAATCAAATGTAACCATCAACTCCATGAAATAAGATTGATTTAGTAAAGTACATTGATCTATCTATCTCCCACTTATGTCCTCAACTCAACCCAACCCATTTTACCAAACCAGACCAGAATCAAAACCAAAGATAATCATCACCATAAGCAGAACCATCCCCATCATAATTTATGTTGTCCACGATGTCAGACTTACTGTTTGTGTGCAACACTATGCATACTCGAGCTTCATATTGAAGTTGTTTAGGAAAGAAACTTCTAGGAATTATCAGAAAATAAGTTTACATATATCAACTAACTTACAAAAATTGAGAACAAATCTTATAACATTTCATAGATAAAATCATATCTGAAAAATGGAGTCAAATATGATAATAAAAGCAAATAAATTAATTTGTTTTTACTGGTGCATTTCTAGAAAAACTTTACAGAACTACTTGCAAATTCTTGAGGATATCACTTACTGTCATCCATAACTCGTCCTCCATCTGTGCAAGTAATAAGCAATATGAATGGTTTAAACACATGGCTTATGAAAACCATGCCTTAAAAGTACTATCAATTATACTCCTTATTATACATAATATATATATAGTTTTTCCCATCTTTTGGGATTTTCAAACATAATGCGTCGAAAACTTTGTTAGGTGTCCATAGTCCATACATTACAAAATATTGATGAAATTTAGGTCTAAAGCAATTTTTTAGGTGGTATACAGAAAGCATTCGCAACCAATATGTGAACTTTATATTATACATACCTTGAATTGGAGGTAGAGCAGTTCCAAGTGTATAAATAATGTCATACACAGCATAAAAGTATTACACTCTTGTAAGACCACTTGCAGTCGTGCTGCCCCTTTGGGGCATTCTCAGCTCCACATCAGCTCCACATCAGCGTCAACTCCACATCAGCGCTTGCAGTGGTAAACCCAGAACGCCCCGAACGCCCCCTAGGACCCACCAATTTAATACCAAAAAAACGTTTACCTACTAAAATAGTTTTTTTTTTTTATATAAAATGCTAAAAATGAAACAAAAAATAATTTAATATGCGTGGAACCCATCTCAACGCCTTCTCCATTCCCGTGCTTTCATGCAGAATGCCCCCAGAATGCCCCTTGAGAATGCTTCACTGCGCCCGTGCAGGGGCATTCTCAGTGTCCACCTCAGCCCAGCACGCCCCATTGCAAATGGTCTAATAAGATGTTGGAAACTTAGTCCCACTTCCAAAACCTTAACTGTAAGAATTAGAATCTAATTACAAACAAAACCTGAACATAAAACAATCAGCATTTAGCCAATTAACCAAATCAGACCTATAATCACACAATCCAATATCTAATTCCTAGTCCGATCCATTGTTGTAAAAACACCAAATCAAGCATTAAGATTGATGTTATTAATCGACAAATGAATACCTGAGAAGATTAAGAAGATCAGAGAGGCCACCATTGACTATTGAAGACGATCAGAAGTCGGCCGGAGTTTTTTGATGTACGGTTGCAAGTGGCGACGATGGCAAAACCCGAGAAGAGGGGAAAAAAATAATACGGAGTACTCTGTATTCAATTGTTGAACCGTGTATTTTTGGAACAGAGATTATGTGGCCGATTTTTTTTAGATTAATTTATCAAATTAAAAAGTTTATTAAATAATTATTATTGTTAGGGGGTTAAGTGAAAATATGAAAAATTAATCAACATCGTTGGATGAGGATGGAAAAAAGCAATTAAGGGTTGAGATTACCCTATGGTATTTTGGTTTAGATTAAAAGAAAATTCCTAAAAGATTAAATGATCATTAGATGAAGATTAACCCTTAATTAATATAATGACAACATTAATCCTATTTTTATATAAATAAAAGACTAACTTTCCTTCAATATCTACAATATTCACCCTTCAATATTTATAATATAAAATAATCCTTCAAATATTTTACGAAAATTTTAATTTAATAACTACTAGATAAAAGACCCGCGACAACGCGGGCTAACACATTTAATTTTATAAAAATTAATTTTTAAGATAAAAAGTTATTTATTTGTTGTGTTAAATGTATGATACAATGCTTAAATATTTACTCCACGTAAAGCTCGACTAAGACCTCTTGTCACCAATCACTCACACAAAAACCATGTATGTGTTATGAACAAAAGGACTTGTGATAATGACAACATCTATCAAATGGAACTACCTTCTTGATGCACAAAGCAACAAACTTGCTTGAAAATAACAATTAGCCCACTAAGAATTGTCTACTCTTCATGAAATCGACGATCAATAAGTATAGAATATTAAAGAGGTACACAGCTTCATTGATCGACATACAATACCTTACAAATTATTCTCAGAAAAGCAAGCTTGTGTTGATGCACGAAATTATTTCAAACAAACCTGTAGCAGCCATACAAACACCACGTATTGAAAAAAAAATTAAACCATTTTATTACATATTCATACATTTCATCATAAAGTTGGTGTTCATCAAATGAACACAGTCTTTATGAAAAACACTTAAACAAATAACAGTATGAATCATTTGTTGTGTAAGCCTTATACAAACTAAACATATACATTCAATTAGTTAATGCCTTCAAATATAAAATCGATAAACCTAAAGAGGATAAACTTATCATATCTATGACATTTCATCAAACATGTTGTGCGCTTTAAAAAGAACATCAAAATTGCAATACAAAGATGAAGATGCATCATTTGGATAATAAACAGATAACTTTAAAATAAGATATCGGTAATCAGCTTAACAATACGAAAATCAAACTAAAAAAACTCACTAATACCAAGAAGAAGTTTAATGAACATGCATACATAATAATAAAATTAAACCATCTGCAAAAACAAAAAATATTTCAAAGGCAAAAAGAAAAGATAATTGATACTTGAAATAGCATATACCCAATAAAAGTGCGTATATCTAAGTAGTAAATCATCAAAAAAGTAGCAAACCTTTACTTACAAACACGAAGTTGAAGGTAGCACTTGTAGCAAAATAATCTGTTGGATCGGCCCTTAATACATAATAAAATCTTAAATTGAACAAACCCCCATTATCTATAAACAAAAATTAAGAGAGGTATTGACAGAGAATTTACGTCACGAACTCGAAACATTCATTCATGAAAAGTAGGGTTTGAGAGAATTCAGAGAAAACATGTTTGAGCAAATACGAAGATGTCGTGCGTGATTCAAGCTTTTGATATTATCTAATTTTAATAATGATTAAATTAAATATTTATATTATATATATTATATATATTGTTAGCCGGTTACTAGTATTTAATTAATTAACATTTTATGTTTTTGATATTATCTAATCTTATTAATGATTAAATTAAATATTTATTATATATATTATATCATTATTATTATTAGCCGGTTAATTTTATAAATTATTAATAAATTAATAATTAACATTTATTTATTATTATATTATATGAGATTTAGAGGAGGTAAGTGTAACTATCAAGATTAAAATAGGGGTTAAGTGTAACTATTATCAAAATAATTTACACCGTTGGATCGAAAAACCAATTAAGGGTCGGGATTGCCCCAAGCTATTTTGCTTTAAGTATATGTTATAGATTTTATTATTTCTTTCATAATTCAAACTCCTATTTATAATATACACCTTTCAATATTTACTATATAAATCCTCTGTTTTTCCTTCGGTTGTATATAATCTTTCAAATATTTTATAATTTATTATTTCTTCTATAATTCGAACTCTTCCTATAATGTTATTTATTTTATTTTTTCTAAAATACCCAATAAATTATTTTCAATTCCAAAAAATTCATAATTTCATTTCATTGCCCAGTAATTTAAATTAGTATACAACCTACTATTTTGAATTCTTTTATCGATTTCTAATTTACAACTCTTGGATCATGAATGCCAACGGATCATGTTCCGACGGATTTTAGTGTATTTGTACCCATATTATCGCCCTTTTTGATTTCTTTTATCAATTTTTAATTTACATTTTTTGGATTATGGATGCCAACGGGTCGGCAGGTTTTAGTGTATCAGTACACATACCAGTTTAGGATATTCGTACCGCTACCCGGTCCAAAACCCATTGGGTACCTAATTAGTATTACCAATGGTTTTTCATCTTTATTCGTGGGTTTCGGTTATCCTCATGTATGTAACTTTGGCGAAACAAATGAAAAATTAGTTATTGAAAATACGACGCAAATTTGAAACGCGGAAAAAAACAATACCAAATTACAAGATTTGAAGTCTTAAAGCTAACAAATTAAATTTTTAATTAACTTATACAAAGTTTCGGTACAAAATATATAGCATTATTATTAAAGAACAATACGAATACAAAAAAGGAAGTGGTATCATGCACAAAATTATCAATAATTGATTAATCAATTTACTATTTTGCCACTAATTTCTCTATATCTCGATTTACCTTCCTACAATAATTAAACATTCAATCTTCTAAGGTTGTGTTAACGTCATTCGGGTCATTAGAGCCTGCATATGAGAGTTGTTATGTTTTGTCATCTTTTGTCAAAGTTTAAAAGACAAAGTAATGCATTATAGGTTGTTGATTTAAATTACATACTTAGATGAACGAAAACCACTAATGCACTGCAAAGAACGTTATGTTTAAGTACAAAATAGTATTTACCTGCTGAACCGTTAAATTTGCTTATTTGGAAAAACATATTCTTACAATCTTAAATAAGAAATTATTATTAAATATTAATACAAATAACAAAGTGACATCATACACCATATTATCCATATTAATTAATTAATTAATTTGGACTAATCAATCAAAAATCTTTATCATAGTTCAAATTCTTAATACATTTCTCATTTAAAGTTAAACCAATCACCAATGTACTAGACACCAACACCAAAACACTTATTAAATCCGTATCACATCCATATAATTCATATCATAAAGTCAACCCGCAAATTTTGCGGGTCTTAAACTAGTTTACTTTAAAAAAAAGAAAAAGAAAAAAAAAACCAATTCTTTCTTGAACCAGTAACTATACTTGTTCCTCTCATCACCTCTGGCCACTCAACCACGGAGTAACCGTCGCAGCTCCGGCGTAACCTTTGGCCATTGCGTAGTTGTGTCGAAACTTGGCAGACCATTTGTTGAGTCACTGGTCGCTGACCATGATGAAGTCACTGGTCGCTGACCAACTCAACTGTTCACTACTCGATGAAGAAATGGATTGTATCGAAGCTGATGTTGCTGATGATAGGTTTCGCTGATCGTCATTCATTCTGCTTGATACACTGAGGAAGATTTAAAGCTCAACTTGGTGTGTCGCTGATCAACGTCAGCGAGAGCTTTACTTCTTCAAATCAATAAAGGCAAAAGTCACTGCCAGAATAACAGCTAGTCACTGAAGATCTTTAGTTCAAGTCATTCTACAAGAGCATGTTAGCTCGCAGTGAGTGAGGAGGATTACTGCATCTTCAGGGACTATTCAATAAAGCCTCTCAATCATCAAGTACTAAAAGTACTGTACTTATCTATACATCAGCAAGAGTGTTCCAGTTTGAAGTATGTCCGAAAGATTACGTGGCAGCAAGTGATTGGATTTAAGGTAACGAGATATTTGCGGTAACAGAATTGGGACCCGCAGAATGTCGGTTCATCAGAGTTCAAACCAATCAAGCAGCGACACGTGTCCTTCCAAGATCCTATTTTGTAGGCGATATTTTAGGAACTCTTGTAGTATAAATAGTTCAGTGTTTTGTACTGTAAAGGCTAGTCGTTCAATCCGTGTTAATCACTGTACATCAGTGAGTAGTTTGTCTAAGCACGACTTAGCGATTCATCGAGTGAACAGTCAGCGTGTTTGTCCACTGCTGTTCATCTCTATTGTAATAGATTAGCTAAGTGTTTGAATTGGATTAACTTTGGTTAATCCATTCCGCATTCAACACTTGTGAGTTTTATGATCAATACAATTCACCATTTCAGCTACTATTACATTGTTCTTTGATATTGTCATATCTGTTATCTGATATACTCTGTTTCTGTTAAAACGATTAAAAACTTTCAATTAACTTAGTTAAAATCAGAAAAAGTTTTTAAATGTATTCAACCCCCCTTCTACAATTAAACTTTACACTTTGCGATTCCAAATCACTAATCAATAGTGATCACGGGACTCTCAATTGGTATCAGAGCAGAGTTGGTTTAAATTCAATTAACCAAGTCTGCAATGGAATCAGTAAAGTACAGCTGTGTTGACTCTGATTATCAAAAGGGAAATGGTTCTACAACCAAACCTCCGCTTTTGATCCATCAAGGATTGAAACTTGGATGTCCCGAATGATGATGTTTTTAGATCTAATTGATGACCGTCTTTGTAATATAATAACCAATGGTCCCCACATCCCAACCACAATTGTTCCTGCTGTCATGGCTACAGCTACTACTCCTGCTATACCAGAAATGGTTTTGCCTAAAAGAGAGGAACAATGGTCAGATGAGGATAGACGATTGGTTAGATTAGATAAACAAGCTAAAATCTACATAGGCATGGCACTTCCTGATGAAGTGTTCGAATCAATCAGGCTTATTAGAACTGCTAAAGACATGTGGGATACCCTTAGGAATATATATATTGGAACTCCTGATATTATTCGCTGCAGGGAAGTCAATCTCACTCGCCAGTATGAGCTGTTTGCAATGGAACCAAATGAATCTTTGTATTCTACTTACACCAGATACCAGTCGCTGATGAACAAAATGGAGAAGGCTGGTATAGGCAAGGAACAGAGATTTGTTGTTGAAAAGTTTCTTGAGTTGCTGCCAAGAAAAATCTGGGGAACCATTGCAACATGTACCAGACAGAGAAATGATTATTCAATTCTGAATTTAACTCAGGTCTATGGTATTTTGCTCAATTGGGAGCAGTCTGAAAAGCAAGCTGATCAGAGTGAGCATATTCGTGCTACTCTTGGAAGTCAGAAGATATCCAATGCCCTTGTAGCAGAGCTTGATGAAATCGATCAGAGACAGAAGTCAAAGGTGTCTAAGAAAAGTTCAAAGTCACTAATAGCTGAAGAAGAAGGTGGTCAAGATGAAGAACAGTCAGAGTACGAGTATGATGAAGGACTGGAGAAGCTTGAGAAGGATATGGCCATGATGGTTGCTAATTTCAGAAGGAACACCAGATCAAAAAGATTCGCTGGTGCTCCATCATCTGATAAATTTCAGTCCAAAGGTGAATGCTATAAGTGTGGCAAAATTGGTCATTTTGCAGCTGAATGCAGATCAAAGTCAGTAAATCAAGTCCCTGAACCCGTGCCAGACTTCAGAAATGATAAGTACAACAAGTACAAGGTAAAATACAAGAAACTGAAGGCATTGGCTAAATCTGGAAAGAAGAAGAGAAAAGGGTTTGTCGCTGAAGAAAGTTCACTCAGCGAATCTGATTCATCTTCCTCATCCGATGATGAAGAGGCAATGATTTGCTTGGACAAAGATTACTGCTTAATGGCTGATGACACTGAATTCCATGAAGACATCAAGGAAGTAGCTAAGAATTGTTCAGCATCTGGTTGGGATTCTGACAGCATCTACAAAGGTATTCTTAGAGAGACTATCTGGTATTTGGATAGCGGATGTTCCAGGCACATGACAAGATGCAAGTCTTTACTTAGTGACTATCAGGATGAAAGAGGTCCTGATGTAGTTTTTGGTGATAATAAGGTTGGAAAGACCAGAGGGTATGGAGTCCTAACCAATGGTAATGTAATGTTCAAACGAGTAGCATATGTTGAAGGTCTGAAGCACAATTTGTTAAGTATCAGTCAGTCTTGTGATTCCAAGAACAAGGTATTGTTTGATCATGAAGCAGGAGTTGTTTATAACAAGAAGGGAAGTGTTGTACTTGCTGCTAATCGAAAAGGGAATACTTATGTAGTCAATATGGATTCAGCACAGTCAGGAACATGTTTTTACTCCAGAACTGTTTCAGAAGAAAAATGGTTATGGCATAAGCGACTTTCTCATCTGAACTTCAAAGCAATTAACAAACTGAGCAAGAATGGTTTAGTCACTGGACTACCAAAAATGTCTTATGACAAAGACAAGCTTTGTTCAGCATGTGAAAAAGGAAAGCATCACAGCTCGTCCTTCAAAAGTAAGCAGACTTCATCAGTAACAGAATGTTTTTACTTGCTTCATATGGATCTATTCGGGCCAGTTAGTACTCCAAGTCTGGGAGGAAAAAGGTACTGTTTGGTGATAGTCGATGAATACTCCAGATACACTTGGGTATTTTTTCTCAAAGCCAAAAGTGAAGTTGCCAGCGAGATCATATCCTTTGTGAAGAAAATGGAAAATCTGAATGATGTCACTGTAAAACATCTGAGAAGTGACAATGGCACTGAATTTCGAAATATTGACCTGGAAAGTTTTTGTGATTCAAAAGGCATTTCTCAAAAATTTTCAGCACCTAGAACACCCCAACAAAATGGGGTGGAAGAAAGAAGAAATAGAACTTTGATTGAATCTGCCAGGTCAATGCTCATTGATGCTGGTCTTAAGACCTATTTTTGGGCTGAAGCAGTAAATATTGCCTGTTACACTCAAAATAGGTCACTGATTGTTAAAAGACACAGTAAGACATCATATGAGCTTTTAAGGGGGAGAAAACCTTACATAAGTTTTCTCCATGTCTTTGGTAGCACTTGCTATATTTTAAACAAAAGAGATCACTTAGGAAAGTTTGATCCAAAAGCTGATGAAGGAATATTTGTTGGTTACTCAATTATCTCTAGAGCTTTTAGAATTTACAATAAAAGAAGAGAATGTATTGAGGAATCAATGGATGTTACTTTTGATGAATCATATGATGAGTCACTCACTGATCCTAAAGAATATGAAAATCTTGTTTTTAACAAAATGGATGGTGACTTATCAAATGAAATCAAATCAAATGATAAGAAATATAAAAATTTCTCATCAGATTCTGAAGGTGAAGATAATATTCCTAAAATCAATTCCAGTTCTACTTTAGCTAAGAATAACTCAGGAACATCATCTTTACCTACAGATGTCCCATCATCATCAACTCAATGTCCAAATCAAAACTCGCATAACAACAATACTCATGCTATAAATGTTGATTTGCCCTCTGAACCCTCACAAAGTAATCAAGTCACTGCTGAACCTCAGCGAATGACTAAGTGGACAAAACATATTGATAATCAATTGATTATTGGTAATCCACAATCCAGGGTTCAGACAAGATCAGCAACTGCTAACTTTTATTTGTTTGTAAGTTTTGTGTCTCTGATGGAACCAAAGAAGGTTGATGAAGCACTTACTGATCATCACTGGATAGTTGCCATGCAAGAAGAGCTATCTCAGTTTGAAAGAAATAAAGTTTGGAAGCTTGTACCACAACCCGCTGGTAAATCAGTGATTGGAACACGATGGGTGTTCAGAAATAAAATGGATGCTGATGGTGTGGTAACAAGAAACAAGGCTAGACTAGTTGCACAAGGTTACTGTCAGCAAGAAGGCATAGATTATGACGAAACCTTTGCACCAGTAGCTAGGCTTGAAGCAATCAGGCTATTTCTTGCTTATGCAGCTCACAAGAAGTTTAAAGTATATCAAATGGATGTGAAAAGTGCCTTTCTGAATGGCAAGCTGCAGGAAGAAGTGTATGTCAAGCAACCACCTGGATTCATTGATCCAAAACATCCGGGTTATGTTTACAAACTTGATAAAGCTCTGTATGGACTAAAACAAGCTCCCAGAGCGTGGTATGATACTCTCTCTGTCTACCTGATAAAATGTGGCTACGTCAGAGGCAAAATTGACAGCACATTATTCATCAAAAGAGATAAGAGAGATGTCATATTAGTCCAGATCTATGTTGATGATATCATTTTCGGGTCTACTAACTGTGACATGTGCAAGGAATTTTCTGATCTCATGACCAAAAGTTATGAGATGAGCATTGTGACATCCGTCACCAAAAACCACTATTCATAGACTTATTAATTATAAACATTTCCTATTTGTACTCAAGTTTATGAAATTGTGAAGAAATAAATTAAGCATTTCGTATCTTAAACTATGTGAGAAATTTAATTCTCGTATAGTGTTCAAAAACTCGAATCAATGTTCGTACGTTGTTGGATTAAAAGTTAAGATAATATTAATGAAATAATAATAATAATTAATGAGCTGAGCATATTAGAATCGCTGATCAATTTGTTGAAGTCTCTAGTGGTACAAATAATATAATAATAATAAAAAATTAATAATAATAAATATAATCATAATCATAATTTTAATAATTATGAAGATGTGAAATCGGTGGAAAGAAACATACCCTTACTCATATATTTTTATTATTATTATTTAATTGCTTTATAATTGTAGTCTAATTCTTTTACTTATTTACCAAGAAATTATCTACTTATAAATACAATATTGAATGTAAACCCTAAAGCCTTTGATAAAAAAAATACAAGTCGTTCCTGGCCTTTGGGGGCTGCCATCGATCAAGAGAAAAAAGAAAGAAAGAAAGAATCAAGAATCGAGCTCGTTAATTGCTTCCGTGTACGTGTTCGTGTGTATGCGTTTAGGTATAATCATAATCCCTAATATGTATATAGTTTTTCTTTAATACTATTATGAGAATATGAAATAATAATTGATCGATTTATATGTTTGGGGAATGGATATGTTGGATAAAAGTGTTTTGCAAACCGAACGTTATGAAATCGAAATTTTAAAAATCTGTCCAGATTATTCAGTCAGGTTCGACAGCTGTTTTGACCTAGTTGAGTTTGTTTTCAGGCTTCGGCCAAAACACGAAAGTTTTAGATCTCAAAATTTTAGTTAGATTCGCGAGGTTTCGGCCTCTAAAACGCTTTAGATTATTTTATAGAAATTATTTTGTAAACTGCTATTAAGAGTGACGAATTTTCAGAAAAAGTTGAATAAGTTAAATCGGTTTGATCAAATTGTCTCTAGTTATTTTGGGGGTTGTAAAGAATGTTTGAGAATATACTTTTCTGTAAACAAATCACATTTATAAAAGTCTAAGATGTAATTTATATGTATGATTTAACAAGAATGGATTATGTAATGGGTGATAGTTGTTACAAATGGCCATGTCTCAATCGTCTTGTATCATATTTTTAAATAATAAGTGTTATACTTTAATTGTATGATAACATTGAAAAGGTTTAAACGATTAGGATTAATGAAGTGTGTATCTCATTTTCGGTTGATGAAGATGAATTTTGTTATAATAATTATATAAGATATAAGGTATGGTTTGGAAGATGGCGTTGACATGTTATAAAGCTTTTAATAATTATACTATCAAGCTTAATATTTTAATTAAGTTCTTTAAGGTTTAGTCATTAACCAACTTAATGATTTAACATTTAGTTGGTGTCAGTTGTTTCATTGACTTCATACAAAGTGACAAGATCAAACAATTAGGATATAATAACAAGGTATAGTTTTGCCTAGGTTATTAATCTATATGTAATTATTTGTAGATTGACGTACTGTTTGGTGGATTCATTTGGGACGATATTTGCTTTGTTAATCAAGGTGAGTTTTGCGGCCCCATTTTCTTTATTTATTTTCCGTTGGGGGAAAAGAATGCTCAAACTGATTTCGAACTGTTTTCTTATGCTGTGTAAACTACCTGATTTTCTGATTTGGACATTATGATTGAATAAGTGACATGCTGATTGTTGTGGACTGATTGCTGATTGTTTGGATGAGTCTTGTGTCTTAGGGACCATGACAAAACTCCATATTACTTACTTTTCGGATGAGTCTTGTGTCTTTGAGACCATGACAACACTCCATATTTCTTACTAATACGGATATGATTATTGATAGTACTATCGGACGACGGTCCCGCTCTTGTGATAGATACGTTATCCTTGAGTGAATATTATCCAGGAACGGAATGGATTGCTTATGGTGGATGAGTTGGTTACTTTATGTACTTATTTCATATCATATATCCTACTTACTGATTATCACAGCAAACTGTATTTTCTCATGTGTCTTATTAAACCTGCGAAACTCACCAACCATTGTGTTGACATTTTCGAGCATTTCTTTTCAGGGAACGCTAGTGGCATTAAGATCGAGGACAAGAAAACTTAGTGGACCTGTTAGGTTGCATTAAGTATTGCTGCAAGACTTATGATACAATTATTGTTTGTGAAACATTGTTTCTTTGTTGGCGTGAATGCTATGACACGACCCGACATTCGTGTTAATAACATCACAACACATTGGTTTGATTTCATTTAGTAATCTCTTATTATTGATGTGTTGTAATCCTATCATGGTTGCATTCCATTGTTTCCGCTTTAGACGGGGTGTGACAAACATGATGGGTGAATTAACATTTTTCCTTGGTTTGCAAATAAAACAAACAAAAACTGGAATTTTTATAAGTCAAGGAAAATATGTTAAAGATCTGTTAAAGAAATTTGAATTTGCTAATTGCTCAACCCTTGCTACACCCATGTCACCTGCAGTAAAGCTACATGCTGATCCTGATGGTAAATCTGTAAACATTACTGCTTACAGAGGAATGATCGGGTTGCTGCTGTATCTAACTGCTAGTAGACCAGACATTATGTTTGCTACATGTCTCTGTGCTAGGTATCAATCTAATCCAAAGGAATCACATTTGCTCGCTGTCAAAAGGATATTCAGATATCTGAAGGGTACTCCTAATCTTGGTCTCTGGTACCCATCTGGTTCAGATTTCTCCTTGAAAGGATATTCTGATTCTGATCATGCTGGATGCAAACTGGATAGAAAAAGTACATCTGGTAGCTGTCAATTTCTTGGAGAAAAGCTAGTAAGCTGGTCCAGCAAGAAACAAAACTCAGGCTCAACTTCAACTGCTGAAGCTGAATATGTTGCTGCCAGTGCCTGTACTGCTCAAATTCTCTGGATGAGAAATCAGCTCGCTGACTATGGCTTTGACTTCAGTGAGATACCAATCTACTGTGATAGTCAAAGTGCTATAGCCATTGCCAACAATCCAGTAATACACTCAAGGACAAAGCACATTGATGTCCGATATCATTTCATCATGGACCATGTGATGAAAGGTGATATTGAATTGCATTTTATCCCAACTGATTACCAACTCGCTGATTTGTTTACAAAACCTTTAGATGAGAAAAGATTTAATTTTCTTATCAGCGAGCTTGGCATGTTAAACTTAAATGACTAGCTCAGCTATCAAGCTTAGCTAGCTATTTTTAGTTTAAAACAGCTTCATGTGTTTTAATAACTTGAATATCTATTATATCTTCATATGATCTATATTTTATTGTCCTATATATTTTTTTAAGCTGATATAGTTAGTATTCTAAGTTGTAACTAGATCAGTGAAAAATAATATAGTAAAATATTACATAGATCATATCAAACATAATCTATATTCATTTTTTTTTTTAATTTTAATTTTTATTTTTATTTTAATATATATATATATATATATATATATATATATATATATATATATATATATATATATATAATAATAAATAAAAAATTATAATAATTTTTTTTTCAGAGACCTATTCCTTCCTTAGCTGATCTTGTTAGTATTCTAAGCTGTAACTCTTTCAGCGAAAGATAAGTCTCTATAAAATTATTATTTTTAAACAACACTCATACTCAAAGAATAAAAATTATGATTCATATTTGACAGTGATCAAATCTCTCTGACTTAGTTAGTATTCTAAGTTGTGACTAAATCAGTGAGATAACATCTCAGGCAAATTGAAATTATGATTAATATTCTTAAACATGAGTGTTATTTTTTTTATCCAGGAACCCCCTGATTCTTTCATCATTATTTGTGAAGGGATGTGTCACAAAAATTGCACCTCTGACACTTTTTCTTCCTTACGTCACATATACTTTTCCGGCGCACCTCTCAAATCACCATTAATACCACCAAGCTCCACAATCATCACCCCTATCCCATTTAACATCATCAATAATCACCCCTATGCCACCCCTACTTACCACCATCATCAACCACGATGATTCACTTTCCACCACATACTTCTCACATAACTTCATTATAAAACCGACTCTTCACCTCATTTCACAAATCGCCCACTTTCTGATCATTTCTTTATCACTCTGTTATAATTTAAAAAAAAAAAAAAAAGGTTTGTAAGATCACAATCAAGTTTTACTTACATCATTTCTACAAGTTTAAAGCTTTTCAAGCCTACGTAGAAACACAGATCTTGCTAAAACAATTTTCAAAAACAACTCTTTTGAATAAAATATCTTGACGAAAAACAGAGCACTACAAAGTTTTTACCATTTGCTCTCATGTTTTTTTTTGGGAATCTCTGTGTCCCAGCATGTAACTTTTGTACATATGTCTGATTCTGCCCCCCAATCGACCATCTCACTGACAAAACCCACAATGATCAAAACTGGTCAATCACCATCCCAGAATACTTTACCAACCTCTGCAAGAAATCTCAAAAAGAAGACGTCTTCGGACGCCAAGGATGAAACAGGGTCTGAACGTTCAGTCACTGTGGGCATTCTTGCTAAAATCATGCTTTCAAATCACAAACTTTTATCGAGTCAACCCATGAGCCACTCATTATTCTCACAAAAGAATGATGTTTTAAACAAATGGCAAGTGACATAAGTGGGTGTTAACACACTCTTCGCTGGTGTCACATAACTGGCTACAGACCCGAGCTATCTCTCATCTCTCACTGCACCAGCTGTCAATGTTTCTCTCCAGTCACAGGGAGAAATACAAGCTGACCTTTCTGTTTTCAATGATCCATTAGCTCAACCACAAGCTGATGATGATGAGAAAACCAATCACCTATTACACACAGTATTTCATGCTATCATCAAGGGGGAGAAATATTCAAGTGTTAATGATGCTACCAGAGAAATACTAATCTACTTCATGGTATTATCAAGGGGGAGAAAACGTGCAAATGAATGCAAAAACCAATGTTGCTCATGTGCCAAAATGCTAATACTTGGAAATCATATCATCCTTAGCATCGCTGATGCTGACAAAGTAACTGATACTTGGAAATCATATCACAAGATCATGTATTTCCTGTATTTGAGTTACAATTTTCTTGGTGATTTTATTCAATATTTGTGTCACTTCAGCTCAGCAATGAATCTTTCTCTATCCGGATCAGTTACAACTTAAGTATCTGAAGGTTCATTGATTTTCAGTCGGTTAAAGCTTCGTAAAAATCGTCATATTTATCTGATCGCTGAAGATAGTAGGAATCTCTGCTGAAAGTTGTCATGGGAATCTCTGCTATTCATCTAATCGCTGAAGATAGTAGGAATCTCTGCTGAAGATAGTAGATTTAAAGTTTGTGATAGATTAGATATATTGTAACTGAAAAACTATCTGTACTTTATATTTTGCAGTTCAATAATATATGATCCTTTTGAGAAAACCAAAGTGCAAAACTCAGATCATATCAAAAGAATCCAAAAAGAAAAATGAATGGATCAAAGTATAAGTCACTGAATGTTTAAAAAACTTAAACACTGACTATAAACTTTTCTCAGCAACGAGTTTGTCTAGGGAGCTTCAATCACAATCATTTAGGGGGAGATTGTTGAGTCACTGGTCGCTGACCATGATGAAGTCACTGGACGTTGACCAACTCAACTGTTCACTACTCGATGAAGAAATGGATTGTATCGAAGCTGCTGTTGCTGATGATAGGTTTCGCTGATCGTCATTCATTCTGCTTGATATACTGAGGAAGATTTAAAGCTCAACTTGGTGTGTCGCTGATCAACGTCAGCGAGAGCTTTACTTCTTCAAATCAATAAAGGCAAAAGTCACTGCCAGAATAACAGCTAGTCACTGAAGATCTTTAGTTCAAGTCATTCTACAAGAGCATGTTAGCTCGCAGTGAGTGAGGAGGATTACTGCATCTTCAGGGACTATTCAATAAAGCCTCTCAATCATCAAGTACTAAAAGTACTGTACTTATCTATACATCAGCAAGAGTGTTCCAGTTTGAAGTATGTCCGAAAGATTACGTGGTAGCAAGTGATTGGATTTAAGGTAACGAGATATTTGCGGTAACAGAATTGGGACCCGCAGAATGTCGGTTCATCAGAGTTCAAACCAATCAAGCAGCGACACGTGTCCTTCCAAGATCCTATTTTGTAGGCGATATTTTAGAAACTCTTGTAGTATAAATAGTTCAGTGTTTTGTACTGTAAAGGCTAGTCGTTCAATCCGTGTTAATCACTGTACATCAGTGAGTAGTTTGTCTAAGCACGACTTAGCGATTCATCGAGTGAACAGTCAGCGTGTTTGTCCACTGCTGTTCATCTCTATTGTAATAGATTAGCTAAGTGTTTGAATTGGATTAACTTTGGTTAATCCATTCCGCATTCAACACTTGTGAGTTTTATGATCAATACAATTCACCATTTCAGCTACTATTACATTGTTCTTTGATATTGTCATATCTATTATCTGATATACTATGTTTCTGTTAAAACGATTAAAAACTTTCAATTAACTTAGTTAAAATCAGAAAAAGTTTTTAATTGTATTCAACCCCCCCTTCTACAATTAAACTTTACACTTTGCGATTCCAAATCACTAATCAATAGTGATCACGGGACTCTCACCATTGAATCAATCTTGGTAGCCTTATTCATCACCTTTGATTTGTTGTGCTTCATTTTCGTTGAATTAGTCTGAATCTTTGTTGTACTCCGTAATAAAGTTTGAGAATTGGGATCGGAGAACGAGAACAATGATAGGTAGTTTGCATATTTGCAGATATATACAAAACAGAACGTAATACTAGTAATAGATTGTGGGGTAAAGTGCCTGCAAATACATGTAACTATCCGTGGATCTTCATTATGTGCACATAACTAAATTGATCTTCATTGTATGTACGGTACTATTTATTGATCTCCATTGTGTGTATATCTGTGACGTGTTCTCAGTTATACGACGACACTTCACAACTTACAAATATATACACAATGGAGATCAATAAAAGTTTTGTACATACAATGGAGATCAATTTAGTTACGTTCACACAATAAAGATTCATGCTTAGTTATATGCATTTCCAGACAATTAACCTTAGATTGTGACATAAAAAGGGATAAGCGTGGAGTGGTATAGAACCGCTACAGAAGTGTACCAAACTGGTTGGTATGTTTTTTTTTTTTCATCATGTATCGGATACCGTATTAATTGAAGTATTATTAGTATTGATATGGTATAGATACCGATACGGTAAAAAGTGATACTATACCTATTTGAAAGATTGGTTACGTAATAGATTGTGACATAACCGATCTTCCAAACATTTTAATAAAAAGATAATTATTACCATTTTTCTCATTGACATGATAACAAAGATAATATCACGATCTCATTCAAATCTCCGTGTCTATTTTTAGTATTGAACAATCAAATTAGAAAAATCCGAAAAGGAAATATAGACAATAAAATTGAGATGTAAGTAGAATTTGAAAGTGTTAGTATTGAACAAGATATTTATGAAAATCCGAAAAGGAATATAGACAATTACATAAGGATGGAAGCAAAATTTGAAAGTCTTTGACTTTTGGCATCGTGAAATCATGGGTATAGTTCTCATTTACTATATACTAGTTTAAGACTAGTGAAATTCATGAAATCATGCATGAAAAATATTTAAGTACCCGTATAACTATATAATTGGTACTAGTATTATATTTTGAGTTTTATATATTATATATACATAAAATTGTGTATAATAAGATAATGTACATATCAAATGGTGAAACTTATACCATACGCTATTATATTAAGATTTTTATAATTATTACATTTTAAATTTATATGATATGAACCTTGAAATTATTCGTTATTTTAAACGTACCAAAACTTTAAATTAATTAATTAAAAATTGTTAGTAGTAAGATTTCAAATCTCATTTATCAATTGTACAACTTATCAGTACATCGATTATGCCGATTACTTTTATAGGAAACATAGATAATCAAACCTCAACTTAACATGATAAACACATCGTCCAACACATGTTAATATTTACGATTTTAAGGTCATAATAATGTGGTTTTTCCTTTTTATATATATCTGTTTGTTCATTAGTCATATTTTCTACATCTATCTTGAAATTTAATTAAAAAACCTTGCATTAGAGATGACCCTTGGATTAATTAGAAACATGATAATCTCACCATGAAAAATCTTAATGACATCATAAGTCTCTAGGTGTAGATTTTTAATTAAGGAAATGATGATGAATAATTAAGTCTTATTAAAAAGCGTTAGATTAATCTAAATTAATGATTTAATACATAATAATAATAAAAAAATAATCTATCTTCAATCATCAATCTTCATCAGGGCTGGCTCAACAGTATTATGGGTTTAGGCCATCGCATAGGGCCCCCATAAATTTAGGGCCCCATATGTTGGACTTACAAATTTTTTATGATATTTTGAACTTACATATTTATGATATTTTGGGCTTATCAAAATTTTATGATATTTGGAGCTTACCGACTTACCTATTTTAAGGCCCCAAATTTTTATGATATTTTGGGCTAACCAAATTTTATAATATTTTGGGCTTACCAAATTTTTATGACATTTTGGATTACTATATTTTTATAATATTTCGGGCTTACCTATTTTAGGGCCCCAAAATTTTCTAAACTAAAATTTTAGAAAAATTATTTACGGACTAGGTCCCGGATAAAGGTATGTGATTAAATTGATTTTTTATGCTAACGGACTAGGCTCCAAAATTGATCCCGCCGCCTAAGGCCCCCAAAAAGGTTAAGCCGGCCCTGATCTTCATCAATCATCATTCTTCAATCTTATATATATATTAAAAGAAAAATCTTGAAAGAATAAGGATCATTAGATAGAGATCAACAATTAATATCTAACCCTTAATTTATTTAGTGACATCATTAATCCCATTTTTATGTGACTAAAAGACTAATGTACCCTTCTATGTTTACAAATACACCCTTCAATATTTACTACTTAAATCATCTTTCTTTCTTTTAATCGTAGATAAATCTTTAAATATTTTATTATTGTAATAACAAAATAAAAGAGAGAGATGTAATCTTAACAACAATCTGTAAGTGTAAGTGTGCTGATTAAAACTCTTATTTACACCTCGAAAGTCATGTTTCTATTGTCGACATGCCCTAATGGAACACCAAAAAGTGTGAAATTAGTTTTTAGCTTTGGTTCATCTTGATGTAAAGACGTTTTTTGATTATCAAGCACAAGAAGATGTAGAGATTGTCATAATCATCATACATCCTTATAAAGGGTTTACCCATTGTGAATTCCAACATTTAGCAAAAGCTAAATAAATGTTGGAGCAATAGTGTTTTTGATGAATAGTGAACTAAACAATTAAATAAATGTATATGTCTCATATATATAGTACAATTGAAAGGCTTTCATTGAATAATTAATTAGTAAGCTATACATTTGATCTCTTTTCTTTTCTTTTTCTTAAAGCAATAACCATTATAAATATTATTGATTTATACTTTCTTTATAACTATAAATATTAAATATTTTATAAATGGTATATACATGATGACCTTATATAAAAATTCTAACATCCGCTTGATAATTTGTTGTCTTTTAACTAAAAACTTAATTTGAAATAACAAAAAATTATAATGTTCGTAAGTTTTATTTAACACCAGGTGTTTTTTTTATAAGTTAGGGATTTTTGATATCAAGTATGATACACATTATATGATATTATGAATTTTATCACTTTTTTAATATGTCACATGAACATCTTTGTTGTTGTTGTTGTTGCTGCTTGATAATTTGTTGTCTTTTAACTAAAAACTTAATTTGAAATAACAAAAAATTATAATGTTCGTAAGTTTTATTTAACACCAGGTGTTTTTTTATAAGTTAGAGATTTTTGATATCAAGTATGATACACATTATATGATATTATGAATTTTATCACTTTTTTAATATGTCACATGAACATGTTGTTGCTTGATAATTTGTTGTCTTTTAACTAAAAACTTAATTTGAAATAACAAAAAATTATAATGTTCGTAAGTTTTATTTAACACCAGGTGTTTTTTTATAAGTTAGAGATTTTTGATATCAAGTATGATACACATTATATGATATTATGAATTTTATCACTTTTTTAATATGCTGCTGCAGCAGCTGTTGTTGTTGCTACTTTTTATTTATAGTACCAATATAGTGGTTTTATTCTTAACTAGTTTAGAACCCGCAAAATTTGCGGGACTCTTAAATGTTTAACTGTAGTAAGCATGTTTAAAAAATAGTTGTGCACAGTTTAATTGATGTTAAGCGTGAGTAAGGGAAATATGTAACTACACGTATAATATATGGAAGGATTATTATACACAAGACGAGGCATACAAGAATTGATTTGTTCATATAAAACGGAAAGAAATGAACAAATACTGAAAATGCAGAATACGATGCATTACATAACTATTCTCTACGGATTATTACCGATGTGGAACAGACCATAAAAGAAAGCCAACATTTTCACGTAGGAAATCAAGCTTATTAACCATAAATGAAACTATAGTGAAATTATTGTATTCAAGAGGGATTAGTGGAGTGCAATTATCACTTAATGGACTTCTGCTAGGATAGTTGTTAATGAGATGTTTGAACTCCAAATGTGTAGTCCATTTAAGAACTTATTTTTTGTTTAAAACTGTGGGGGAAATAAATCTGACTAAAGGCTACAATTTGTATAGTCTATCTATGTTGTGATTGAGAATTAAAGATGGCCATATGTTGTGGATAGTCTAGGTGAGGACCCGCGACAACGCGGGCTTAAACATTTGATTATGCTAATTGTGCAATTAAAAATTTGAAGTCAAATTTGGAAAAAAAATAATTTTTATCACCCTTGTTATATATAAGACCAGGCTTGAAATATATCATGTAACACATTAGAGTTAGTACAATACATCAAAAGATGCAACTCTTGTTTTTCTTTTTTCATGGAATAGAGTCTACCTTAGTTCACCACTGCCATGAGCCATCTCTTTCTCGGTAGCGACAACCCTTTCAAATAGCTTTTCACTCTTTTACTTGTCAAATGAGCCAAAATGCTTAATTGATTACACCATTTGCAGCATTTGTAATATGTTTCCTGCATGTACATTGGAATCGTAACAATGACTTAGATATAAAGACGTAACCTAAAATTTACAATATTCAAAAAGTTGGCAGATGATAAGCCAATTGATGGATGGAGGTTTAGTAAGTACCTCGTCGGTATGCTTTAATATTCTGAACCATTCTCAGCCCAATTTTATATTCAATCTTTAATTCTTCATAGCTTCCAGCTACATTCTTGTTTACAATGAATCTTCAACAACATCAAATGGGTAACCAATTGTCAGGTTACAGTATAGATTGAAAAATAAACTTTAAAAAGTAGGGAGCAGTGCCAAAGAAGAATGCACTAAAATGAAAGTAGAGCAGCTAACAACAACTCTGGCTACCTCAAGAGTAACTATAGCATTCGTAGTGATTGATAGACAGGGAAACCCATAACGTTGTACTGCATTCACTAATGACAACTGAGCATACAAATTTACAGAATGTTATCAACCTATTTAGTTATTCATCCAGTCGCCCTGAGTTGTTTTAATCTCCAAGGGTTCCACACAAAAAAGCAATATAAAGTGCATGGATCAAATGGGCTAAACAGTTCAAACGGGTTGAATGTAGCCCAAAGTGAATCATTAATGCAGACAACCTCCTAAATTGCTTTATTATTCATATATTTATATGTTACTATTCTAATATTGTTTCATTGATCAAGTTTAATGCGTTTACTAAAAATAAGCATTTCCGAAATCACAAGGCTAACACAGAAACACCTTATACATAATCTTGAATTCAAATATAAAGAGACAACGGGGAAAGGTATTGATATTGGTTCAAGTCACCCTGCCGGACTGTCATTATAGATTAAAATAGCCAGGCATATGCAAATAAAAGCAAAATACAATTTGGAAAACTACAAATGAGCACCATGTCAAATTATTCCAATTACAATAACTATGTAAATCCTAGATTTCACAAAAGAGCAAACGATTTATTTATATATAAAAGTAGTAAATTGCTTTCACAACAACGGATGTCATTATCCATCCTCAATAAAATAATGGTAAGATCAAGATAGATCTGAACACCTATTGTATTGATGGAAGCATTTTATTTTTTTGTTTGATAAACGGGTCTGCTATGATCGATAGCATGTCAAGACTTCCAAATATAGAGCAATCAATTTATCTAGACCAATAGAGGTATAATTTACGAAGCTCTAATTACCTATGGATGCAAAGATAACCAACATTAACGAATTCTTTCATAAAAAGGTCAAATTACCTCTAAATGGAAGAGCTTATGTACGCATCATAAAGAAAGAGTTGCCCTCACAATCTTAACAGCATAGGCAACGATAGTTTGAGATTCATCCTCCTGTCATAACAACAAATAACATAAAACTAAGCTATATCGATAAATACTTTGTATGAGTTAGCATATAAAATACTAATGAATATGCACATATTACATTAATTAATAGAGATCATAAATAATGTTAACATATTATCTCATCTATATCCAATTATACAATAATGAAACATGATTGAAACATTAAGGCATCTACCTTTGATCATCCAACTAAAGAGATTACATACAACATAAAAATCAAAACCCAAGAAGATTGATTTGGTAGAACCCAGTGTTTAAGTGACTGGCCCTCCCATTTGCTGTCAAATAAATAAAATAATATCAGGAAGTCGTACAGGTTTTGAAAAATCCCATTTGCATGTACAACGAAAAAATTGTTCAATAAAATCATAAGAATATAAAGACACGCTATTTAATCTGAATTGAAACGAAGTAAGAATATTGAGAAAAGAAGTGAAAAAATTGACTTCTTGAAAATAAAGCTTTGGACAAAACGTGTAACGATCAACCTAAGCTGACCATTTTGACACCCAAATCATCAGCAACTATATTTTGAATTGACAAGCAAAGATCATCCTTACCTCATCAACACCGGATATCCACAAAGTGAAGACGAAGTGACTTCTTGACGACTGCTCATTCATTTGAGTCTTGCCCACATACCTAAATTAAAAGAAGCCATAACATGTAAGATACCATTGTAACATCTGCATTTTCACATGAAATTTACTATACTTCAATATGCAAATACCTGCTTTGTGCAGCACGATTTAACAAGTATGAAAATTCTTTATCGCTAAGAACATCCACGATAGTCAAATCTGAAACACGTATGTTACCATTTGCATCATGTTTGATTGCATACGGTTGTTTATTACCACTATCCATTGAAGATTTGCTTGATAGATAACAAATCACGTATTGTCTCAGTGTATACTTAAAGCATTAAAACCTACAAGATAAATTGTAGAATAACTGTTCAATAAGAATGGCATGACCTGAAAAATAATAGATTATGAGACATGAGATTCAATTGCAAAACTGCATTTCATACTTCCATCCTTTATCTAAAAGAGTTTGTCAAGCCACAAATATTTGTTCTAACAAACTGTATACACACATGAGTTTTTATTATATTATATGATATAAGAAATTAGGCCAAACTGTATACACTATATACACCCATAGAAGTAACACAAATAGTACCTTAATGCTTAAAATAAGACAGAGTCTGGGTTGCAACTGGTTTCTTGTACTCTGCACGTCAAGGAATGAAAGTTCCAATTAACGACACTAAAGATACCCCAATCATCAGCTTTAGATGTGAGTATGGTAAAAAAAAATAATAATAAAAAAAAAAAAAAAATCTAAACTACATTAAAATAATCTTGAACATGCCATTTGTTATTACCCGACTCTTTAAATAAATTTTCACCAAAATTGCACTACATTATGGGTTCCAGGTCCTCGTAATAAATCTGAGAGTACCCTTTTTTGCGCCAAGGGAGCCACATGGCGATGCTGCAACCGTGAGCCCCAATGCTCTTTAAAAAGAACCCCTGCAAGCAACACAACTATATAATTCAATGTAAGAAAAGGTTCACTAATTTATCTTGCATATAAAGTATAATTAGGAGCAATCATCAGCAGTTTAAGAGGTGTTTTGTGACAACCAGCCCCAATTTAACATGTACAAAACTCATCTCAGCTACCCAAAAACTATTAGCCATTTTCACCTGTTACCCGACCACCAATACTACGAGTTCTCTAGAGGAGAGCAATATATATTATTAACATAGTTAACTGAAAGAGCTTCAAATATGATAGACTTCATATTATATTGCTTACAAATTTATGTACAAAATCTATGGAGTTTGTATCATTTGAAAATAAATAGCGTCAAGTTCTAGATCTATCATAAGTATGGACATGCCACGTAGTTCAACAATGGCAATCAAAACTAATCAAAATTATAAAATAGCGGAAATATTAAACCAATCATTAGCGAAGTAAAAGGAATACCAATTAACTTTCTCTTTGTTCATTGAAGCATATTATCAAACACTTGGTGTGCATAAACTATGCTTTCATTGAAAATAACATAAAGAATCTGCTAATCACAACTATTACCCCTTTGGTGCTAAAACCAAAAAATTACGATTTTAAAAGTTGAATCATACTTACTCATAGATTGCCATTAAATGCTGAGATGAGAAACAATACTTACGTGTGTCTATATTTAACCAGATAAGAATCTATATAAGCTATCAAACTAAAGAGAATTAAACACCGAATTCATGAAAATCACTGCTATATTGCTCATATATGCAGACATGAATAATTGATTTTGAAACATACATAAACAACCACAAAAACCATTAAATCTTGAAGATACAGATACGAGATTCCCTAAATCAACGCCTAACAATTGCAGTAGTAATTCATCCTCATATGACAGATTGAAATCGAATTTGAATCTAACCAAATCGCTTACCGGATTTACATCGCGTTGAAATCGTTATGCGAGATTGAAACCCTTGAATAATTGCTTCACTTTGTTCGATCTAGGAGTTATATGGAAGAAGATCAATTGCAGAAACGCTTATTCGATTTAGGATTTTACAGGGAACATGATCAACTGCAGGAACCCTTATTCAAATTTGATTATGTGTATCCTTAAGTGGAACCCTGGATCAATTCTGGAACTCAATCTGTTTCTGAGTATCCTTCGTGAAAAGAAAAAAAAATTGAATCAGGTTGAATTAAATCTATTAATTTGATGGGTCGTATAAATTTATCAAAGGGTATTTTAGTATTTTATTACATAATTATTGGATTAAATGATGTCATGTTTTAATCAAAGGGTGGATTAGAGTATGATTATCTTGTAATTAATTAAGGGTAGAGATTAGTTAAGGGTTTATCTTATATATATATACTAGTGTTGAACCCGTCCGTTGGACAGCTAGAAATATTAAATATCAATAATACAATTTATTTAATATTAAATTGAATTGTTCATATTATATATTATGAAAAATAGATTACAAATCTCGAAGCACCTCCTTGAAAACAACATTTGTTGTATGATTCGTAACATTACTGTGTTGATCATACATCAATACCTTCAAACCAGCCCGACTCTTTACACGTGAAAGAGCAACATACAATTGTTCATGGCTAAAAACGGGGTTTTTTAAAAGTAAACCAACATGTTCCAATGTTTGGCGTTGACTCTTGTTGATAGTCATTGCGAAACACACCAATAATGGAAATTGTCTTCTATTAAATTTGAAAGGAATACGGTTATCAAAGGATTCAATTTCATTCTTGGAATAAAGGTGATGTGGCCTATATTAGTACCTGAAATGACTCTTGCCTCTATTACACGATTACCAAGTCATAATTTGTAGTCGAGTATCGTTACACAAACCAGCAGTTTGGTCAATGTTCCTTAGAAGCATGACAGGAACATCCTTTTTAAGTACTAACTTGTGTTTTGGAAGTCCTGAACCATTTATACCGTTTATAAAGTCGGGAGTGTACAACTCTTGATTAACATCCGGTCCCAAATTTGTTTGACAAATGGTGTCAGAACTAAGGTACACCTTTTCTTCTTGTTGAATAAGATCCATTATATCCATCAACTCGATTGTCTTCCTCTTGTTCATAACATCATTCTTTTTGAAGGGTACCACTTCACCAATAGATATTATAGATCCAATTATATCTATCAAAAATTAATGAAAAAAGTTATGGTTAAAGTAAATATTAATCATTTTTCACATGATGTTAAAATTAATAATAATTACTCACCAACAGTTTGATGTTCTGCATAGTTTTTTGAAAGTATATCCTTAAACGGTATAAACTTAAATCCATGCAAAGAACCCAAAAGTTAGTTTCGTTCATCACTATAGTGTCGTCCTTAAAAATCATTTTATATTTGACGCCCGATAATGTAGCAAATTTTGATGAATTGTCACCGGGTTTAAAATTGGAAACTGTAACCATTGAGTAAAGTGATAATTTATGTTGAACATTTGGTAGCAACTTTAGCTTAACCGATGCTTGAATACAATCATTATGTAAAAGACGGAAGAAATTAGTGAAATCAATAAAGAAATAAGTCATATCATATTTAAATAATTTTAATAAAGTTCATATCATTAAAATTAAGATACAACCTCTTCGTCCAATATAATATATTCCATTGTCTCTTTACTTTTAGCCCAAGATGGTTGATGCCAATTATGCAAAACCCTAACTTTGATGGATAGATATTGTAATCTTGGGTTTATCTTCATTATGTGAGTGATACCCATATTTTGATATCTAATATAAATAGTAGAATACATTACATCGAGTGAAGTATAGATAATAATGAAGATAGTAAAATTACAAAATACATCACATTGATTGAAGTGTAGATGAACAACAATTGAAGTATAGATAATACTCAAGTATATAGTTAATAACACAATAATAAAAATTGAAAGAAAGGGCGATTTTTTTACCTTTAGATGGTTACGCAATTGAGAGGATAGTACTGCTATGTTTAATTGAAAGATGAAGGAAACTAAAAAGGTATTTGGTATTTATAAAGCATCGGCGGCAATATGAAAAGCATATAATTTTTTATCTAAAATTGAGAAATATTCTAATCTTCACTATTTTTGAAGTTAGTAAAATTGAGAAGATATTCTAATAATAAAATTGAGTTTATTTTGACTCTTTTATTGACTTTATTAAAATAATAATATTATAATACGTTTGGAAATTTATTTTCTTTATAATAAAGATTTGTTCCTATTTTGGAAAATATTTATTTTATTTTGACTCTTTTATTGACTTTATTAAAATAATAATATTATGATACGGTTGGAAAATTTTTTTTTTCCTTTCTCTTTTATTGACTTTATTAAAATAATAATATTATGATGAGGTGTATTTTTTTTTTTTTTGGAAAGTCAATGATAAGTTGACACATATGACAAAATCATATGTGCCACAAGAAGAAGCTATCCACGTAGGAAAAAATACTTGTAAATTAGAATATGTAGAGATATATACTAGATTCTAAACTCGTGTATACACACGGGCGTTGAATTTATAATTGATTTTTTTTAGTATATACATGATGTATTTGAAAGAATCGTAACTTTTTTATATAAATGCAAAACAAGCTTTAAAGCTATATTGCTTACACCCATATTTATTGAGTTTAAATATAAGAGTATGAACATAAAATGTATAAGTGATGCTTGTTAGGGTTAAATCAAAGTTTTCACTAATAAGTATAACTTACTAAAAACCGAATATAAAGAAGAGTACGTAATTCTTTTATTAATGGAAAATTTTGTATAAAAGAAACTTCTAAAGCAATTTGTGAAGAGAGGCTAAAAATTTGTATAAGGTCACTTATTTGTTTTTTATTTTATTAAATTATTAATTAATTAATTAATTATGTATGATGTCATCATATCCTAAATGTTAGCAATTTGACAAAATTGAATAATATTATTGGGTATTAAAATTTTGATGATGTCATCATATGATTCTTATATATAATTTATATTATAAAAAGATAAGATTTGAAACCCGTGTATACACACGAGCCGTTTGCTATTACTATGATATTATAATATATTTTCAACAATTCGATAAATGGGTGAGACATGTTAAATAGATTTTATTTTTGTTATATTATAAAGGTTCCATTGAAAATAAGGTAATATCAGTATTTATATAATTAAGAGATATTTATATAATTAAGTGTATTGGGGTAAGGTTCAAATAAGAACATTTATTATGGTGGGAACGGTAGGAACGAGCATTTTTACTTTAAACTTTAAGATTAAATTATGTCTTTGATGAAAAATATATATCAAAATTCTTAAAATTGTGTGTTCTTTACTATGAGAATTTTTTTTTTTTAAAAAATGTGATACACATCATAATTTTTTTTTTGTGTATCACAGTATCACACATAAAAAGTTGTGATACACAACTTTAATTTGTGTATCATATATTTTCTTTTATTTTTTAATTAATCTAATATTAAAGAGGATAAAATTTTAATAATTTTAGCATAACTTTTTTTGCAAAACATGTACATACATTGAATTTAAAAGTGAAAAAAGTCGTTCCTACGATAATAAGTTATCTTATAATAACCTTTCCCTTAGGCTTTGTTCCCTAGTTTACAACTCAGATGAAATGAAGAGAGGGGGGGGGGGGGGGGGGGGGGGTGGCTCATTTTCTTCTCTTCCAAATCATCCCAAATTGGGCGGATTGTATTTTTTTTCCTTTCAAATCCTTCACTTTCCCTTAAAACACAAACTCTGGAACAAAGCCTTAAGTATTGTTCAACGACCATATACAAAAACGTTGTCTTCTCATGTTGAATTCAACAAAGTAGTCATCGATCTTCACTTGCAATTAAACTTTAAACAATATATTGAAATCTAAAAAATACCGGTATTAGATAAGAAGTGATGATGAATTACTATATGTATTCTTGTTTCCTGCAATTTAAAAAAATAGTACATGCGAGTCTCCTTCGTAGGAGAAGAAATAAAATGTTATGACAAATAAAAATCAAATATTTGAATAAATAATTAGGTAGGGAGAAATTGTAGGAGGTTAATACGTTTGTATATCAAATTCTAATTCTAACTATAATTGTAGAGATATTATATTTGAGTTGTAAGTAAATTAATATTAATAACTATTTATGACATCATCATGTCCCAAATTTTCTCTAATTGGATAAAATCAAAGAATTTAATTGCCTAATTGAAATTTTAATGACATCATCAAGGGTTTCTTATATATAATTTAAGATAAAATAGATAGATATCCATAAATATTCATATATGTACTTTGTGATAATAGGCTAATAGCCCATTAGGGTTATGTTGTTAATAATAATTATTATTATTAATAGCCTAACATAATGGAATCCCACGACGTGTCGGATATTTAATAGATACGAGTAGATGGAATAAATAAATGATCCAATATATACCTTACTTGAGATATTTAATCACAACAGAATTTGTGGTTGCGTTACTCTGCAGTCAACTTGATTGCCTTTTCAAGTGGACATAGTCTGATCACTAATTATCTTTATTAACGATTAATGATAATTAATTAAAAAAGAAGGTTAGAAAGAAAGAAAATATTAAAGATTAAGGAAGAAAGTTAATTGTGGGCTTGTATTACTATTGCAACCGGGCTTTTATTGAAGAATAAAATTGGGCTTTTGTGGCTTTGCATCTAAAGTACAACGGGCTTTATATGAGTTGCTCGTTTGGCCTTTTTATATGTTTTAGATGCAAATTACACATTATTCTTAAATCTTTACCAAATTGTTTCCATCGTTTCTTCTTTATAAAAAGTCCTACAAACTGCATGGACTAACTAGATGCAAATGAATGATAGTTGTGTTGTAGCTTTGTTCAATAAAATGTGATGGTCAATACTAAACGCGAGATTCAATCTTTCATTGCGTGTCAAAAATCTTTTTTCCTCTTTTACGATGTAATGAAAAGAAATATTTTCCATGCTAACAATAAAAATTTTCATTCCGTTGGGACATAACAAACTCTATACATGTTTTTTCTATTAACATTTTGTTATAGTACAATAATTATTTATACATCTCCGAACACATTAATGTTGTTAACAACAAAATAATTATTTATTACTCGTAATTAAATATACACATTTTCAATCAATGAATTTTGAAATAAGTTTATGAGATAAGGAGAAGTACGTACATGGAAGTATAACTACTTATACGGAGTATATAAGATACCAATCAAAGAGCATGTGTTTCATGCAGGATTTGGAGTTGGGTTCACATGGTCCATCACTTGTTCTTTACTCTTGTTTTTATTCACGTGCCATACAAAATTATATCCACTCAAAGTTCAAACCATCTATGTTTGTTCATGTTCATACCTATCATCACCTCAAGGGTTAGGGCCGGCAAGGGAAGGTATGGATGCAACCAGAATTATACAAGGGTTAAGGGAATGTAGGAACGTAGCTAGAATATTTTGAGGGAACAATTGTCCTCGGCTCCTTTTGAGATCCACCTGACCTAGCGAGTTAAGCGAGTTCCTTTTTTATTTTTTCAAAGGCAGTCCTTTTCTTTCCCCGGACCGATGACTCACTTGTTCAGTAATGCTAACCAATCTTTTTGTTGGAAGACGGTAGTAATGACTTATAACCTTGTAAGCTCCAATCCAGTAGTAGTAATTTCAACTATGAAGATCTTGACCCAACAATCTCCCTCTAAACTTATTTATTCACCCGCAGCACTAAGTTTCTTCAAGTTTATCATTCTGCACAGAGAGATCTTTCCTCTTGGCCATTTCTCTCTTGTGAATTTGATTCATGATCTTGTACAACAAATCCCTTGCATTATCAGTGTTCACAGCAGCAGCAGACATCTTTAAATGCACCATTTGTCTCAAGAAGATATGTGAATATATATTTTTTTAAATCAATCAATTGATCAATTGAGTAGTATTAAAAAGAATACTAATTTGAATTTGAAGCAGGGATACTGATGAAAACCTGAAGCTGCCACAAAAACATCTTCTTCTTCCGATAGCACAAGAAGAAACCAAAAGAATGAAATCAGCACCCTTTTTTCAGATCTAACCGAGGACCAACTGTACGTGCATGACTTTACTTTCCCAAACACCATTGTTATTTATATTTCACTTGTGCCTTTGCTTAATTATAGTTGCTGGCTCTGTTTTCAGATCTTCATCTTTTTCTTTTGTTTATTAGTATAAGTATATAATATATAATAATAATAATCGAGTAGTATTAAAAATAAATACTCCTACTAATTTGGATTACTGTATTTTGGTTACTGTATTTTGGTTACTTTCTTAAGTAAACATATGAAATCGAAGAAAGCAACACACCAACACTGTATTTTTCAGATCTAACCGAGGACCAGCTGTATGTGCATGCATGACTTTACTTTCCCAAACGTACACCATCTATATACTTATATTTCACTTGTGCCTTTGCTTAATTATAGTTGCTGCCTCTGTTTTTGTTCACCACAGGACGCACATTTTCGGTGAAGGTCTTCGGCTTCAGTTGTGTCGACTTCATATTGTGATTGACGATGACGGTGACAGTTGTGTTTGGCGCGACCTTAACCTCTTTGGGACTCTTCAGGTAGCACCTGATTTCTCACCAGATCCGCTGTTACAGAATGCTGTTTTTGATGTATTCAACCGTGAATTCAATCATCCCACACGCGCCGCCAGCTCCTTCGGTCACGGTGAACTACGCAAACTCATACGTACTTCGTTTCCAGTCTCCTCTACCTCCGTCGTTCAGATCGCTGCCAAACTCTATGTTACCACTTACCTGCTCGATGACGTGGAGGAATATATTGATGATCATGATTGCAGACCTACAGTAGTCGAAGCCGTTTTCAGTATACCTCGACCTCAACTATCGGATGAAGAAAAACGAAAAAGACGAGAAAAGTTGGAACGAGATTATGGTCCTTCTAGTTCTAGACCTGAATATAAGTTACGTCGTCCTACTTTACAACCTCGTACTTTACAACCTCGTACGCCCCGGCCTGAACCTGAACCCGACAATGAAGCGTTCCACGTTTGTGATGACCATACATTCATAAACATCTCAGACATGCCCAGACGTCGTGGTAAGGTTAGATTTAGGGGTAAACACGCCTATTTAGACCTGTCTTATGGTGTATTTAAGTATGCCGTAGATGCACATCTGGAATTAGAATTTGTGCCCACTTCTACGCTAAAGAATGTTATTGGAACGGTATTTGTTTATTATCCTGCTTATCATAGATACATAACGCTCTTTGAAGACATATCTTCTACTACCTTTATTACACCTGGCAAAATGAACCTGATACGATCTGTGTTGGCTGTACCAGCCAACTCCTCCTTCATAATTAAGGCACACCTTTCAGAATATGTGGGTGCTGACATTTTAATTTTATCGGGAACTCATGAATTCCATGTGCCCCGTGATCGTCCCAGCTCCGATGCAACTATTGTGGGTGAGAAATGCAAGCTAAAACTGAAAGTGAACTGGAAGCTGCCATCTGAAGAACGAAAAATCCCTTCCTCCTCAAACCCATCCGTCAGTCGTCTGGTAATTAATTATAAACTCCATTCCTCCATATTGTCTTTATGTTTAAATTGCTATTTAAACATCACTTTATTACCTCAAACCGTTTCGTATAGGCTCCATATATGCTCTATTCTGCAGTCGAATAGAAACTTTGAATTATGTATGTTTATCATCTTATTCATGTAAAGGTAATAAGTCACAAGAGGAATATGTAATAACATTTATAAAAATAAGAAACGCAATTGATTTGTGTACGTGTCATAATCTGGTAAAATTAGCCCAAGTCCTTGCTATCCAAATTCTTCCCTAGTCCCTGCTCAATGCTAATCTATGTACATAATATTTTTTTACTGCAAAACTAGACTGAAAGAAGAAAATTTGGAGCCCATTCTACACCAACCATGGGAGATCCTGATGTAAGTTTTATTAACATGAACTTCAGATTCAGATGCTTAATATATAAAAACTAGAGGATATCTTAATAGCTAAAAAGATAGTTATGTATTGTAATGTTGAGAATGTGAATACCGGACATTACATATACAATGGAAATTAAATGGTTGGTTTACATCTCACGTGACTCAAAATTAAATTGATACGTGAGTTGGTGGATGGTCACGTGATGACTCCATATGGTCATACAATTTCTTTCGCATCAAGAAAGTGTAAAAGCCTAGCGAATTATTTGAGGCGGCCACCGTTTTTTCTTTTGAGTTCTTTTTGTGTACGGTTTAATATATATTAAACCCTATATTGTATTAAAACCCTAAGCTACAAAATAATACAACAAAAACTCTCTAGTTGGCCGTGGAGTAAAGCGATCACCCCGATCGCATATAACCACGTTAATTCCTCGTGTCGATTTACTTTTCTGCATTACTTTTATCCGTTTGTTGATTTGTGCGGTTACAATTATTCAATTGTTTGTGTTGTTTGGGCTCGTAATACTTAACAACTGGTATCAAAGCTTCAAGGTTTGAAGTTTTGGGATCAATGACGGACGAAGGTAAGTTTAAGATCGACAGATTTGATGGGAAGGATTTTGGGTTTTGGAAGATGCAAATAGAGGATTATTTGTATCAGAAGAAACTACATCAACCCTTGTTAGAGCATAAGCCAAAAAGTGTCAAAGCTGAGGATTGGGCACTTTTAGATCGTCAGGCTTTAGGTGTGATTCGATTGTCACTCGCGAAGAACGTTGCATACAACGTTGTGAATGAAAAGACAACTTTTAATTGTCTTAAGGCTCTCTCTAACATGTATGAGAAACCTAATGCTGCAAATAAGGTTTATTTGATTCGTCAGTTAGTTAATACGAAGATGAAGGAAGGGGCAGATGCAACTGATCATATTAATGAGTTCAACAATATTTTGTCGAGACTGGTTTCGGTAAATATTGAGTTTGAGGATGAGGTGCAAGCACTTCTATTATTGTCTTCATTACCTGAAAGTTGGTCGGGTACAGTTACAGCAGTCAGTAGTTCATCTGGGACTACTGCACTCACGTTTGATGGGATTCGAGACTTGATTCTAGGGGAGGATATCCGTAGGCGGAATTCTGGTGAATCGTCGAGTTCTTTATTGAGTACAGACAACCGGGGCAGGGAAACTGAAAGAGGGTCGAATCAAAAGGGTAGATCAAGATCCAAGAAGAGGAATAACTCTAAGAATAGGAAAAATGTCACTTGTTGGAATTGTAATAAGAAGGGTCACTATCAATCTCAGTTTAAGAACCCTACTGTTGAGAAGGCTAAGGACATGAATTTGGCTACTGATGAGACGGATGACGCATTAGTTTGTTCTGTTGAGAATGCGGCCGAGTCTTGGATTATGGATTCATGAGCTTCGTTTCATGCCAACCCATACAAGGATACGATGAAGAATTTCAGGCCGTATCGTGGTAAGGTTCGATTAGCTGATGACAAGAGACTAGATATTAGAGGCATTGGAGATGTGGTATTAAGGACTTCCCTTGGTACTAACTGGACTTTGAAGGATGTGAGATACATTCCGGATCTTAGACGGAAGCTTATCTCTATTGGTCAGTTAGATGAAGAAGGTAGTGATGTTACCTTTGGAAATCGCCAATGGCGTGTGGTTAAGGGAAATCGTGTGATAGCTCGTGGACATAAGAGGGGAACACTTTATATGGTTGAGGAACCTAATGATGAGAATGGGGTACATGCTACAGTTGATGTAGGGGCCGAATCTACTCTATGGCACAGACGGCTCGGGCATATGAGTGAGAAAGGTATGAAGATACTTGTTTCTAGTGGGAGGATTCCGGATTTGAAAAGAGTTGAAGTTGGCTTTTGCGAACCATGTGTCTATGGGAAGCAAAAGAAGGTTACTTTTGGTAAATTGGGATCTACACCAAAGATGGAGAAGCTTGAGCTAGTTCATACGGATGTTTATGGACCTACATCAGTTGAGTCTATTGGTGGTTCTCGGTATTATGTCACCTTCATTGATGATTCCACTAGAAAGGTATGGGTTTATTTTCTTAAATATAAATCTGATGTTTTTGCTACCTTTAAGAAGTGGAAAGCTACTGTTGAGAATGAAACTAACCTGAAGGTTAAGTGTTTGAAATCTAACAATGGAGGTGAATACAGCAGTAAGGAGTTTATTGATTATTGTGCTGAGACTGGTATTAGGATGTTGAAAACAGTTCTTGAAACACCTAAGCAAAATGGTGTTGCTGAACGCATGAACATGACTTTGAATGAGAGGGCAAAGAGTATGAGGTTGCATGCAGGTTTGCCTAAGATGTTCTGGGCCGATGCGGTTAATACATCAGCGTATTTGATTAACAGGGGACCCTCAACACAATTGGGTTTTAGAATTCCGGAGGAGTTATGGCTTGGCAAGAAGGTAATCTACACACACCTTAGAGTTTTCGGTTGTAATGTTTATGTGAAGACTAAGGATGTGAACAGGGATAAGCTTGATGCAAAATCAAGGAAATGCACATTTATTGGGTTTGGTTCGGATGATATGGGTTACAGATGTTGGGATGATGAGTCTAAGAAGATTATCCGCAGCAGAGATGTCACTTTTGATGAGAGTACAGTTTATAGTGACAAGGTAACGGTAGATCCGAAACATGATTATATTGTATGTGATGATATTCCAGTTGATGATCTTGCAGGTCCTAGTGGGAGTTCAGGAGACCATGAATTGCCAAATAACGGTGAGGTGTTAGGTGATGGAGAAAGTTCAGAGACTGGAGAAAGATCTGAAATGAGTGGGAGCTCAAGTAATGTAGATGACAGTGGCACGGATGAGCCTGTCACACCTACACTTCCTACTTTGAGAAGTTCCACTAGAACGCCCAAACCTGTAAAAAGGTTCTCTCCATCAGCAAACTATATACTTTTAACAGAAAATGGTGAACCGGAAAATTATTCTGAAGCAATGCGATTGAAAGAATCTATACAGTGGGAGCTTGCTATGAAAGAAGAGATGAGTTCACTTGAGAAGAACAAGACCTGGTCGTTAGTAAATCTACCTCGTGATAAAAAGGTTTTGCATAATAAATGGGTGTACAGGATCAAAGAAGAACTTGATGGTAAAAGGAGATACAAAGCAAGGTTAGTGGTCAAGGGTTTCCAACAGAAAGAGGGAGTTGACTATAATGAGATCTTCTCGCCGGTTGTGAAGATGACTACTATTAGATTGGTGCTTAGCATTGTTACTGCTGAAGACTTACATCTAGAGCAGCTAGATGTGAAGACTGCGTTCTTACATGGGGATCTTGATGAAGACATTTATATGGCTCAACCTGAGGGCTTTGAGGTAGTGGGTAAAGAGAAGATGGTTTGTAAATTGAAGAAAAGTATGTATGGGTTGAAACAAGCGCCTCGGCAATGGTACTTGAAGTTTGATGACTTTATGAAGAGGAGTGGATACATGAGATGTGACATGGATCATTGCTGCTACTTGAAGAAATTCAAGTCCTCCTATATCATATTGTTACTTTATGTTGATGACATGTTACTTGCAGGTTCTGACATGGCGGAGATCAACAGGTTAAAGAGACAACTGTCTAAGGAATTCGAGATGAAAGAATTAGGAGCTGCAAGGCAAATTCTTGGTATGAGTATCGTGAGAGATAGAGTTGAAGGTTCTCTAAAATTGTCTCAAGAAAAGTACATTGAAAAAGTGTTAGAGAAATTCAGTATGAAAGATGCCAAGACACGTAATACGCCTTTGGGTAGCGTCCTAAAGTTATCCAAAGATCAATCACCAAAGACGGATGAAGACAAGGCAGAGATGGCTAAAGTTCTGTATGCATCGGCAGTTGGGAGTTTAATGTATGCGATGGTCTGTACGAGACCGGATATTGCTCATGCAGTGGGAGTTGTTAGCAGGTTTATGTCTAATCCGGGTAGAGAGCATTGGGAAGCGGTCAAGTGGCTTTTGCGTTACTTGAAAGGTACTTCTAATATGGCATTGTGTTTTACTAAGATGAATGTCATTTTAAGAGGTTACGCGGATGCTAATTTGGGTGGTTGTGATGATTCGGGTAAGAGCACTACGGGGTACGTTTTCACAGTTGGTAAAACGGCAGTTAGTTGGATGTCTAGACTTCAGAAAAGTGTAGCTTTATCAACCACAGAAGCAGAGTATATGGCTGTAGCGGAAGCTAGTAAAGAGCTTATTTGGTTGAAGAATTTTCTGGAAGAGTTGGGCAAGAAACAGGATGATTGCGTTTTATACTGTGATAATCAGAGTGCTGTACATCTCGGAAAGAATCCGGTGTTTCATAGCCGTACGAAACACATTAATTTAAGGTATTATTTTATTCGTGATCTTGTGAATGATGGTACACTGTTGTTGAGTAAAATCCTTGGTTCGAAGAATCCTGCAAATATGTTTACTAAGGTGGTCACAACAGCAAAGTTGAAGCTTTGTATAGTTTCAACTGGCCTTCTGATGAACTGATGATAGAAGGTGTCGACTAGAGAGTTAGAGGGTTTTATTTGGTTCCCAGATTTCAATAGGTGTAGTTGAAGGGCCTTTTATCGAAAGTCTATCTGATTCGTGTTTAATCAGTGTGCGTGTCCTAATTGATATTGGCGGTATGGAGAGGTGGATTCGACTTGGTTGAAAGGGAATATTTGAGGGTTTAATAATATTTGGTTTGTCCGATCTTCAAGTGGGAGATTGTTGAGAATGTGAATACCGGACAATACATATACAATGGAAATTAAATGGTTGGTTTACATCTCACGTGACTCAAAATTAAATTGATACGTGAGTTGGTGGATGGTCACGTGATGACTCCATATGGTCATACAATTTCTTTCGCATCAAGAAAGTGTAAAAGCCTAGCGAATTATTTGAGGCGGCCACCGTTTTTTCTTTTGAGTTCTTTTTGTGTACGGTTTAATATATATTAAACCCTATATTGTATTAAAACCCTAAGCTACAAAATAATACAACAAAAACTCTCTAGTTGGCCGTGGATTAAAGCGATCACCCCGATCGCATATAACCACGTTAATTCCTCGTGTCGATTTACTTTTCTGCATTACTTTTATCCGTTTGTTGATTTGTGCGGTTACAATTATTCAATTGTTTGTGTTGTTTGGGCTCGTAATACTTAACATGTAATACAGGAATGTAATAGATGGAGCCTTCAAGAAGAAATTGCAAAGGTATTTGACACCTCACTGAAACGTTGTTTCAATCCTCAAGAAGCTGTTCCTTGTAGTATACACAGAGGGCATTAAACTATTCAAAAATGTTCACTTAGAGTATTAAAGTTCATGAGTTGACAAAATCATTAATGTAGTATACGATTCTTAGTTTTGGATAAATGATGTTTGATTATTTGTTCATTTGAGGCATTCCGGTTACTTGTTACCTGCTGACAACCAATTTAATAATCCACATAGGATCCATGTAAGCGCCAAGTCAATCCTACATCATCACCACATTTTCCAAATTGTACACGTCATCAAATATTAGCTAAAAAATTACTACGTACTAGTAATAAATTGACCCTTTTTTTCATTAATTTTCCAGTTTGATAATTTGAACTAAATTACATTACATATCAGTTTTACAAAAGTCTCAATTTTAAAATGTTAATAATCTTTTAGATTAGTGATTTTATTTTATTCTATTTTATATTATGTTCTTGAGTCAAAGAATTTCATTTCTTCAACCCCCACCACTATATCACCACCTACCCGTCTACCACCACCGTTGACCACCAAAATTTGAAAAACAAAAAGTTTAAATCAACAAAACTATAATAAAGATTCTACCAGATCTTGAAAGAAAATGTGTAAAACCCGTCACCACTTTCCAATCTGAAAATCCAAAAGATTGACCATACAACTTGTCGACTAAGTCACAATCATTCTCCTTTCTTTTTCTTTGACTTTTTCACAAACATATCTTTCTTTCTATCTACATTTTTAGACTTTCAGATCTACATTTTTTTTCAAAACCTTTAAAGAAGGTCAAAACCAGATCTGGAAAAAAAGAAGTAGAGATGAAAGGTCCTCCAGTGGTGGTGGCTCGAACCGAAGGCCGATTTGCCGGCGGTTGTGGTTGACAGTGCCGGAGTAATTGTCGTTCCACCTAGTGGCGAGGGAGGGTGGTGGCAAGAGAGACTAGTGGTGGTGAAACCGGTAGTGGTAGTGCGATGGGTGGGTGCGGTGAGTTTGTAGAGAGAGGTTGGAGATTTTTTTGTTGACAGAGAAAACAAAATGAAATAATGGTTTAAAAATTAAGGATGTGTGTTTATATATTGGTTTAAATTTAATATTTTTCTACATGTACACAAGGATAAATAAAGGCCACCTCATCTTTTCAACCTGTTTCACCGGGACGTCTACAAATTTTAACCCGTTTTACAAGTTAAGTTATGCAAATGTTAATAAAAATAGATAAATACCCTAGCCGAACATTTTCAAAAAGTTTAATGCCCTCCGTGTGTATTAACCCTAGTATATCTACTTGCACCAAAGAGGACGGTGGTGATTACCTATGGTATATATGTTGTTTCTTATACTTGTTACTTTCTTTTGTATATATCCTATGGTATATATGTTGTTTCTTATACTTGTTACTTTCTTTTGTATATATCTATTCTTTTTTTTCTTCTTCTGAATGAGGAGTACTAAGCCAGAAATTTTTTATTTGGTAATAGCTCCAGTGTCATGAACATATGGCCTGAAATAAAGAACGCTTGTCTTTATAAAGGACCAAAACATGCTGGACTGGTAATATTTATTTTGTTAGCGGAATATCATATATTTTGAAAAAAATACAGCCTAGTTTTTTTCTACTCTTCATCTTATTATTATTATTTCTTTATAGGCCGTCAAGGATGATATCATGGGTTCCGACTATAAGGACGTGATGGAAAGATGCGTCGTATGTGGTCCTGGTTTTGTAAAGTTTAAGTTATGCAGGAAATGGATAGCCAAGGTATTTTATTTTCCAACTGTTTTAAAACACACATTACAATTCTGATTTTAATTTTTGTCTACTTAAATATCGCCACATTTATTTTTTCTTCTTTCAGAGTGTTCATACGATGCTAACGGTTGGTATAGAGACATGGGCACCAAAACTTTCAGTGAAAAAAGTAATTATATACTTTGTGTCAAAAAGATGGCTGAGGTAGTGGATATGGGATCCACTTTTATTATAGAAATATTAGCTCGTATGCTTGAGTATTCTGGAGTTGTTGTGCTCCGAAAAAGAATCCTTGATACTGTTGCTGGGGTGAGCACATTTACTTTTTAGTTAACATCACATGTGGTATTGTTGTTGTTACTAAGTCATATTGTTATTGTTACTAAATGTGTTTCTTCTTGGTCACATAGTATATGCAACAATAGTTTTTTTCGTGGGATGTTATATATTTAATAAAAACAATTATTTTTGGTAAAATTTGAAAACGCTAGTAATTGTAACTTTCTTGAAACTGAGGAAGTAATTCTTCATCAGCTATAAGCTATGCCAAACTCTTATGATTGACGATTTTGTTTTGGTCCCAAAGATATCCTCGCTATTGTTAAGTATCCGATTAGAAGTCAGACACTAAGTCATACACGGTTAGTAATTGTAACTTTCTTGAAACAGAGTAAGTAATGCATATATTCTTGCTAAAAAGTTAATATTGCAAGTGTGTTCAGAGAATTGTTTTGTTTTCCTTTTAGTTGGCTGTTGATATTTTGATTTACGTCAACATCTAACTTTCTTTCCGATATGAAGTCTATTCTTTTTCTGAGTTGCTTGGTCTTCTTAAGGTTTCTTGGATGTTTTAAATAATGAACTTCTACATGGGGCCCTCTATACCGAAGACTATATCAGCTTTTGGGGATCGATGTGAAAGAAGAGGTGCATGTCTTTCCCCATTGTGATGATATAAAATAGAATGTAGCTCTTATTTTTGCAGTTTATGAGTTTAATTCCATTTATTTTTAGGATAAAAGCTTTTATGAATCCTACACTAGAGAAATTATAGATTTATTTAGGGAAAAGGGTTTGCCTTTAGGAAGTGAAGAAGATGAGTTACCGCTTGTGGATCTCACATTTTGGTGGTTAGTTTACTTGTTATAAATGCTGATTTTGTCAAAACATATTTCAATTTGCCTATGTACTGTTTGTGTATGTAGGCATGCATTGATAGAGGAAAAGGCAGACTGGATAGTGGATGTGGCTGATGTAAGGGAGCGAGTCCATATTGGAAGGTGCCTCTGTGTAAGTAACTTATATACACCATAACTGATAACATCATTAAAAAAGAAGAAGAAGAAAACGAATTGAATACTTATTGAGTTCAACATTTTTTTTCCCCAGGCTGCTAAACGTGCAGGGTTGATTGCAAATGATCATTCTAAATTCCCTATAAGTCATGTAGGATTTGGTCTTGTTCAAGGTGATGATATTGAGAGATTCAGAACTTTTGATAATAAGGTGGTTAACTTGATTAATTTGCTTGGCGAAGCTAAAAGTCGCTGTAAAACGCTCCTTGCGAGACAAGGTATACCAAATGTATTCATTCTGGCTTTCAACCTGTTTCGATTATAGTTAAATATCTTCGTATCCCAAATCAATTCATAATAAATAGGTTAATGGGTCGATTTAAGATGACTACATATGCATTCTTTTTAGCTGGCATGGCTGACGAGTGGACTGCTAATGAGCTTGAGCATGCTGCTGAAGCATTGGATATGGTGCTGTTAAGTAAGATTCTCATGTTGTATCATATATATATATATATATATATATATATATATATATATATATATATATATATATATATATATATATATATGGGCATAGTCCCTCGAAATGCAACGAACTATGCCCAAAACTCTATTGTATGGGACTAACTTTCGACGAGGCATAAGAATGCAACCAACCTGCTAAAGTGGGGTTTTTGATGTAGTTTACCTACAAAAATCTGATGTCATCCGATTACCATTTTTTTTTTGCCTAGTCATCTGCCACATATAGACACATGTAGATGCCACATGTTTATCTAGGTGGATTT
Organism: Helichrysum umbraculigerum; assembly: GCA_949592205.1. Lineage (NCBI taxonomy): Eukaryota > Viridiplantae > Streptophyta > Magnoliopsida > Asterales > Asteraceae > Helichrysum > Helichrysum umbraculigerum. The sequence continues at coordinate 141,446,169 of CATIUR010000004.1, read as the reverse complement.
ATTATATATTAGTTAATTTAAAAGGCCAAAAATGCATAATATTGAAAAAACCTGCAACCCATCTATCGATCATCACTGCCATTTTGTGTAGTACCTGATTATCACTGCCATTTTGATTAACACTCACCTTGAACTCCATCACACCACCACAAGCATCAAACAACCATCGCCATCAAATCTTCATCGCCACCACTACCCTTTTCCCTCAACAAATCTCAAGCAGATCTACCATCACCATATCAATCATCTCATCATCATCAATATCACTCATCATCATCAATATAAGCAAATCCAGATCGATCATCACCAGTATCGATCATCACCAGTATCTTCTTCAACATTGTCGCCGTTGATTTCGGATTTGGGGTTAGGGTTAGGGCTTGAAGGGTTTTTTTATCTTATGGCTTGAAATTGAAGATCGAGATCTGGATGAATTGCGTTTGTGTTTGAGGATTCGGGTATGAAATCGGATCTGGATTCGGATTTGAGGTGCGACTTGAATTTGCTGTTTCTTGAAGAACGATGATGATGAATCTGCTATGCAAAATTAAACCTGAATCGGCTTATTATCTCCGATGCAAAATTAAACGATGATATGAAGCCGCTCCATGTTTGAGGATTCGGGTATGAAATCGACTTGAATTTGCTGTTTCTTGAAGAACATATCGAACATTACCAGGTGATCTGCTTATTATCTCCGATGGGAAACCCGAATCGGCCTCTGATTTGCAGCGTGTAGGAAGAACAGGGGTTTTTGCTTTGGTTAATAAAATCGCAGATGATGATGTTATTGAAGATGATAATACGACTATAAATTTTAAAGTTAAATCTTCACAGCCAATTGAATTCCAAGATGGGATGTTTGTTACTTTCTTGATGAACATTACAACCCAGAAAAGAATATGGAATTCTTTGCATATGCATCAAAATTTTAATATCATCAAAGAGGTTCTTGTGACTTGGCATACCACGTGTACTAGTACTCTTGTGAATTGGCACGCCACGTATCATCCAACATACCAAAAACACACTTCTTAACCAGCTACCTACTGAAAAGGTAAAAAACTACATCAAAAACCCCACTTTAGCAGGTTGGTTGCATTCTTATGCCTCGTCGAAAGTTAGTCCCATACAATAGAGTTTTGGGCATAGTTCGTTGCATTTCGAGGGACTAAGCCCTATATATATATATATATATATATATATATATATATATATATATATATATATATATATATATAACCCTATATATAGAGGGAGGAATATTACTACCATTGTACTTATGTTATCAGTACCAATAATCTGAGTAGAGTAGTAAATTTTAAAATTTCCGAAGAACTTGCTATAATCAAATTTATATTTCCAAAAATAGGTGTAGATAAACAAATGTTACATTTTATCTATATTGAATTAAAGAATGTTTACGGGCTATTTCCTTTGTTTTATAATACAAGATATCTTACTTTTTGGTCAAGTTATGTGGGTCTTAATATTTTGTGCTTGTGTTCTTTACAAGGTATGCAGACTTGAAGAACAACAGATTGACTAATTATACCTTCAGTTTTGATCAGATGCTTAATGAAGAGGTATTTTCATGATGTTTATCCATTACTAGTGATGTTATGCAATTGTTTATTGTATTTCCTCATTGATTTGGAATCTTCTCATCGATCTTGTTTCTCATATGCTCACATTCATCGATAAATAGGGAAACACTGCTGTATATCTACAGTTTACACATGCTCGAATTTGTTCAATTATCACGAGTTCTCTAGTGAAGACATCACGGGGTTAACAGTAAGAATTTATTTCTTTTATAATGTTATTTAATATAATAGACACAAACACAGCCAATTTAATTGAAGAAGCAAGTTTGCTAGTATGTCTGTATAAGACGGATGTAGTTGAGCCGTTTTTATATATTAAGATCTTTTATTTGTTTGCGACAGGTTGAAGTGTTATATTGAAGCACGATGATGAGCGTGAACTGGGATTACATTTACTCCGGTTTACTGAGGTAAGATAATGATTGTTTAAATTTCTTGTACACTTTAACCGTTCAAAAATGAATTGTTAATGCTAGTGAAATCTTTACATTCTAACTCAACAAAGACGTCGGACTGTTTAAATGGTATCATAATGTTAATTAATAGAATATCCAAGTTTTTCAAATCAAGTTTTAAATGAAATGACAAAACCTGTTTTTCTTATTATCGCCTTCTTTTCTATTATTTGTTTCATTAATTGGCTCAGGGATTTGTGAATTGTGTGTGAGCTGTTATAGTTCACATGCAATAGTCAATAATACTATTTTCTTCTTTTCGGGATTTTATAAAGATAACCAAGACTAAGTTAACATAGGAGTTAGAATAAGTTTTTGGCCACCATTATACGTCAGATTCGGTCATCAACACACTTGTTTCACTTTAACCAAAACAATTCTAGTTTGAACCCAAAGGAATTTGATACTTATGTAGTAGAATATCAATATATTGGGTTATGACTATTTAGCTGTATGCGAAGAAAATACTAAGATAGGGACAAAATGTGAAAAAACGATGAAAATGCAAGAATTAAACCCTTGACTTCCTTGATAATGAGGGTGCTACTCAGCTACAATGTTTGACAGGTTGGGAAAAAAGTTGGTTTAAAAGTAAAATATAGTTGAATATGATTATGTAAATTAAATCATTCCATCAATAATGTAACTTGACATTTTAGGTTCTCCGAGAGGTTTGCACTATTCTTACGCCGCATATCCTGTGTGATTACCTTTATGGTTTATGCAAGAAGTTTAACAGTTTAGACTCTTCCGTTTGGCAGGTATATATTTACTTACATACGCTTTTTCTCATGTAATATTGAATTTAGTCTCGCTTATCTTAAACAAAACTTAATTTTCTAAAAGTGTATTTGATTTATGGAAAGGCAAATCTGATGATTTTTGACAGGATTGAACTTAACTATGATAGTTTTGGCAGGTTGTTTGGTCTTGTGAGGAGACGAGCAAATTATTATTGTGTAAGGCAACTGAAGTTGTAATGAGGAAATGCTTTGATCTTTTGGGGATCACTCCTATCTACTTATCGTTAATTATACTTTTCCTTGATTATTGAGTGATCACGACTGGAATCATTGCTCTTTAAATCTGAAAGTGGACTGGAAGCTGCCATTTGTAGCTTAATTATGGCAGCATATTGCCCTTTGTTTTATATTTCTTTTTATGTATTATGATTATGACTATGATGTGTTAATAATGTTGGCTTGCAAGCGTGACCTTCTTGAATGTTTGACCTTCTTGAATGTTTGTTATTACCAGGACGACCATGTTTGGCGAGACATGAATGAATTAACAAGAAATCGGAGAGTAACTCCCTTATTATAACTTGTTTAATGTCATGTTTGCAAGATGTCAACATGTATATAATACTTTATTTTATGAGCCTCTCTTCCCGTTCATCGAAGAAACAGGAAAGAGATGGATGCATATAAGAATACGTTAATTTAGAACATTTTACATGCGATATTATACCAACTTTATGCCTATATAGTTAACATTTCTTGGAAACAGTTTCTTGAGTTTGTAAGACTATGACCTACCATAAAGTTGTAGGTGGTCATACCATCATTTACAACGTAAGGTGAAGGACGTAGCGATGAATGAATCATACATAACACCGATAACAGTTGTAGGTGAAGTCCCCTACAAACATTATACTCTTCCCTCTTTGTTTCTCGAGCAGGTGTTGACCATCAAATCTGTATATTACAACAAAGAAATGAATATAATATTACAATAGTTCTTATAACTTTGTAAACATAATAATTAAGACCATAGAGGCATAGAAGAAAGTAAAAGCAAATGACAATTAGTTTTATTGCGAGTTGCCTCTCCAACCATCAAGTTGTGGGGTTGAGAAAATTTTTTATAGGTGAAAATTGTATAAATTCATGGTCGTTTATGACCTTTTCAAAAAGAAGGAAAAATAATTATAGCAAGAAAATATGATATTTAATGAATATTTGACGTTTACAAAGGTTTCGTGCGTGTACGTGCTACAATATTTATGTTAGAGGAAGAAAAAAAAACTTTGTTATGAAATGGACCCAAAAACATGTATATCTTAGTGACACATTTGTATTGGTGTTTATATTTTTTTGGATGGACTTAATGACCGTTTTGACAAGATCAAAGCTGATGTACTCCAGCTTCAACCATTCCTTCACAACCGTGGAACAAGCCTATGTCCATGTTTGCAGGGCAGACTTATGGCAGACCATGATGTTATTGTAACCAAAGTATGGTTATGGTATGCAAGGGAGGCCAACAGTTACATCAGTCTTCACTTCATACATGAAACAATAGAAGACCACACACTTTGCTAAATTCGTAATCATAAGGAGTGTGTACACAATGTGGAAACACAAATCACAATGACACGTGCTTCAAAATACACGGATACTAGGATTGTTGGCATGAACTTGGGGGGAAAACATGATATTGCATGAGCAACCCTTGTTAATGCTAGAGAAACTAGTGTTGAACCTCAACTATATTTTATTTCTCAGGCAAAGAATGTCAAATGCATTAAGAAAATTACTCTTCATTAAGTGTTGGTGTTGCTAATGCATGTTTCCAAATTGCTGTTTGATTTTAAGTAACTGGATTCTAGTGAATAAGAACTCTCTTTTAAATTTTCTAACAAGGCGTCATGATGTCCTTACAAGAGGTCTTAGTTCGAACCTCCCTAGACAAACTTCTCGGGGGTAGGCAAACTCAGACGCTAGTGAAGAGTGCGATTGTTCAAGTTGATAGTGCATCGTTTAAGCAATAGTATCTTCAACACTATGGTGTTGATATCGTCCGGAAGAAGAAAGCAGTTGCTTTGGGGGAAAAAGAGGAAGATGTATTTTTTTGTTTAATTTTGTACTTTTTTGCATTTTTAGCTGTGAAAATGTATCTTCTTGTACCATGTGGAATTTCTTTTAGCTCCATTTAATTCTATTTTTTGAGGTGTTTGGAAATTGGATGTGAGATTTCTAATAGCTACATTTATATAGAATTTGATTATGCAACAATGAGCCAATGACTAATGAGATAAACATAAGTGCACATCTGGACACACACAAAGTGTTTAGTTAGTGTTTGTTGGAGGTTCATAGGCGTAAAAAGTAAAATGCTCCAAACGTTTATTGGAAAGTTTAATACTTGTATCCATTATAGAATATAGATGCAAGGTTTTGTGTTAATATGTTCTAGAGGATATCAAAGGGTGTTAATTTTCTCGTTATTGATTCATAAGAAGCTGAAGGTGCCACTGAAGAGACCAAAAAGTGCAACCATGTTGCAAGAAAATTAGAGAAGCGTCAAGAGGAACGCAAACTTGACCAACATGTTGAAGAGCAATTCTATGGTGGGCGTCTTTTAGCAACAATCTCATTACGCCTAGGCCAATGTGGTCGTGCTAACGCACAGGCCAATGCGGTCGTGCTGACGGGTATGCAAATATTTTCCTGTTTGTATATAATGTTAAAAATTCTAAATGGTGCATACGGTTTGAAATATATTTCTGGAAATCAATCTTATGTGGGTTGAATTTTGACAGATATATATTGGAGGGAAAAAGAACTCGAGTTTTACATAAAGAAACTCCAAAAGCAAAAAGGGAAGGCTGCTGGTGCTTAAACTAAACCAGCTTATTTATTTTAATTTATTTAATTATTATTATTTTCTTAGAATGTGAATTCCCATTCTTAACTAAAACGCACGGGACTGTAAGTTTGCTGGGCATTTTGATATTAAGAATTTTTGACCAAATGGATCTTGTAACCTCTATTTCTAATTGACACCGTTTCCCTTTAAATACTTGTAACCTCTATTTCTAATTGACACCGTTTGTGTTGTATATTTTAGTGCATTGACGTATTAATGGACATGCGGTAAGCGATGCGATGCGCATACAAGGTTAAGATACTAAATACCTCACTGAACTAGAATTGCAGGGATCAAAGGGTCGCGCCCCCTTGTGGGGTCCAGGGGCAAAGCCCATGGCTGTGATCCCGAAAATTGTCTTGATTCAATAAATCTTGAAAAACGGTTTATTGTTTTAACGGTCGAAAAACGCCACTTTTGTTCTAATGTATTTTCTGCATTTTTTTTGATCAAACAGAAATAACTCACATATTCAAAGATTTTGTTGCCGAAACTTTGAATAATCTATAGTCTTATTCCAAAGTAGAGTTCGTAAACTTAAACATCATATAAATAAAAAATGTTGTAAATACTATTGTACTTTAAAATATTAAAGATAAATATATTTATTGATGATATAGATATGTAACATATATATACATTAGTAGTTCTCATTTGAACCTCCAACTACACACACACACACACACACATATAGCCAAAAGTTCAAATGAGAACCACAAAAGGTACACAACTGCGAGAACTTTTTAATTATAGGGATTTTCACATGTTTAATGATTCAATCACACGTGAACATTGTTTTAGATTAAGGTTAAAAGAAAAATAACTTGATAAAACCTCAATATAACCTTTAAAATCAGATTTATATTTTTCGTTCACATGTGCACATTTAATTTGTGAACATGTGAACACTTCATATATATTATATTTTAACATGCATTTTTGGGTTTTTAACTTTTGTTGACAATAATATGAACATTAGATATCGTTTATATGTAACTTTTTGCGTTTAAATGTATAAAAACAATATAATTTAAAAGTTCTCGCAGTTCTGTACCTTTTTGTGGTTCTCGATTGAACCTAACCCCATATATATATATATATATATATTGGCATGATCCAGGGGAAGTGCATTTTTGGGGGGAAGGGGGGAAGTGTTGATCCAACCAATCATTCCATCTAATCAAATTAAGGTGCACCATATTATTGTGGTATGCATTTATGAGAATTTAATGCAATCATGGAAGTACCAATGAGAATATGTCACGTGTACAATGAAAACTCATTTACCCCTAAAACAAATTATCTCACAAATGACAAGTCAAAAAATTATAAGCGATAAGTCAAAAAATTATGAAAATTGCACCGTAAAATTCAGCGTTTTCTCCTCTTCGATTTAAGATCCATCATGACATATTTTCGACGAGTTTTTTTTTTGTTTTTTGGTGGGTTTTACAAATTATAAAACACATGTTAACTTTTTGTTATAAATTAGATTTAGAGTTAGGGTTTAGTGTTTATTAGGGTTTAGTAGGGTTTAGGATTTAGGGTTTAGTATGGTTTAAGTTTAGGGTATGCTTTAGGTTTTAGGGTTTAATAAAGCGTTTGGGTTTAGGGGTTATAGTTTAGGGTTTAGTGATGGGGTTTAAGGTTTAGGGCTAATGCTAAACCCTAAACCCCTAAACCCTAAACCCCTAAACCCTAAACGCAACACTAAGTTACTAAAATACGTATTAGTATACATAAAACCCACCAAAAAACGAAGAAAAAAATAAGTCGTCGAAAATATGTCATGATGGATTTTAAATCGAAGAGGGGAAAATGCTGAATTTAATGGTGTAATTTTCATAAACTTTTGTGAGATAATTTATTTTAGAAATAAATGGATTTTGATAGAGGTGGTCACATGGGTGCACCTCCACACCAATTATTATAGCTTTCATGAGATTAATGGTGATGATAATTACGATTAGCCAACTCAAACCTTACAAGAATCCTCATTTATCGTGCTATACCCCTCTCCATCCCCGGTGAATCATCTCCAACATGATTTAAAAATTGCAAGGTTCATAACTCCCTGTAAATTTTGAATCATTTTACCATCCCTATTTGCAAATAACATATGTTATTATTACTCGGTTATTTTGAATATATACTATTTGCATAGTGTATAAAATCGGGATATCATTTTGTGATTTAGTAATAATATGTCTATACATTTGAATTCAAACTTCAACAAGCTTTATCAAACAATTATAAAAATAAGCTTCCTCATTACAACTCCAGTCGTGATCACTCAATAATTAAGGAAAAGTAAAATTAACGATCAATAGATAGCAGTGATTCCCAAAAGATCAAAGCATTTCCTCATTACAACTTCAGTTGCCTTACATAATAATAATTTGCTTGTCTCCTCACAAGACCCAACAACCTGCCAAAACTTTCAGAGTTAAGTTCAATCCTGACAAAAAGTCAAAAATCATCGGATTTTCCTTTCTATAAATCAAATACAATTTTAGAAAATTAGGTTTGGTTTAAGATAAGAAAGGACTAAATTCAATATTGAACGAGAAAAAGCGTATATGTAAGTAAATATATACCTGCCACACGGAAGAGTCTAAACTGTTAAACTTCTTGCATAAACCATACAGGTAATCACACAGTATATGCGGCGTAAGGATTGTACAAACCTCTCCGAGAACCTAAAATGAAAAGTTACATCATTTTCGAATGGTTAGAGCATACATGAAATTACAACAATCATTATCTTACCTCAGTAAACCGGAGTAAATGTAATCCCAACTCACGCTCATCATCATGCTTCAAAATTAACATTTCAGCCTGTCGCAAACAGATAAAAGATCTTAACATATAAACGCGGCTGATTTACCTCCGTCTTATGCAGACATACTAGATAACTTGCTTCTTCATAAGTGTTTTTCAATTCAATTTTGAATACTTCACACTAAATCTAACTGTGGATTTTCATAAATCGGCTCTATGTTTGTGTCTATTAAATTGAATAACATTGGAACGAAAAGAAATTCTTACTATCAACCCCTTGATGTCTTTACTAGAACTCTTGATAATTGAACAAATTCGAATATGCGTAAACTGTAGATATACGGCAGTATTTCCCTATTTATCAATGAATGTGAGCATATGAGAAACAAGATCGATGACAAGATTTCAAATTAACGAGAAAATCCAATAAACAATTGCATAATATCACTAGTAATGGATATACATCATCAGAATACCTCTTCATTAAGCATCTGATTAAAACTGAAGGTATAATTAGTCAATCTATTGTTCTTCAAGTCTGCATACCTTGTAAAGAACACAAGCATGGAATATTAATATGCAAGAAACTTGACCAAAAAGTAAGGTATTTAGTGTTATAAAAGGGTTTAATACATGCAAATGTAACAAACTATGGTCTGACATTCATAGTATGTATCGAACTATCCAAAGTTACATTGTATGTAATGAACTTGTAATTTATTTACATTGTATGTATTTTTGTCATATTAACGGTTCTAAGGGACGCCACGTTACAGTGTATAATGTTGACACGTGGAAAAAGTACCAAAAATTACATACATGTACAGAAATTACAAGTTCGTTGCACACAATGGAAGTTTCAATAGTTCGTTACATACTATGAATGTCAGACTATAGTTTGTTACATTTGCGCACACTAAACCCGTTATAAAACAAAGGAAATAGCCGCATGCATTCTTTAATTCATTTTAAATAAAAATGTAACATTTATTTATCTACACCTCCTTTTGGATATAAAAACTTGATTATAGCAAGTTCCTCGGAAATTTTAAAATTTAAAACTCTACTCAGATTATTGGTACGGATAGCATAAGTATAATGGTAGTAATATATATATGAAAAGCATGAGAATCTTACTTAATAGCGCCATATCCAAGTGCTTCAGCAGCATGCTCAAGCTCATTAGCAGTCCACTCATTAGCCATGCCAGCTAAAAAGAATGCATATGTAGTCATTTTAAATCGACCCATTAACCTATTTATTATGGATTGATTTGGGATACAAAGATATTTATCTAAAATCGAAACAGGTCAAAAATGTTGAAAGCCAGAATGAATATATTCGGTGTACCTTGTCTCTCTAGGAGTGCTTTACAGCGACTTTTAGCTTCGCCAAGCAAATTAAGCAAGTTAACCACCTTAGTATCAAAAGTTCTGAATCTCTCAATATCATCACCTTGAACAAGACCAAATCCTACATGACTTATAGGGAATTTAGAATGATCATTTGCAATCAACCCTGCACGTATAGCAGCCTGGGGGAAAAAAAAGTTGAACTAAATAAGTATTCAATTTGATTTCTTGATCTATTTTTAAGATGTTATCAGTTATGGTGTATTAATGTTACTTACATCGAAGCACCTTTCAATATGGACTCGCTCCCTTACATCAGCCACATCCACTATCCAGTCTGCCTTTTCCTCTTTAAGTGCATGCCTACATATGCAAACAGTATAGAATTTTTGATCTTTTTCCCAAGAAAAATCTATTACTAGCCAATTGATATATGTTTTGACAAAATCAGCATTTATAACAAGTAAACTAACCACCAAACTGTGAGATCCACAAGCGGTAACTCATCTTCTTCACTTCCTATAGGCAAACCCTTTTCCCTAAATAAATCTATAATTTCTCTAGTGTAGGATTCATAAAAGCTTATATCCTGGAAATAAATGGAATTGAACTCATAAACTGCAAAAATAAGAGCTACAATTTATTTTATATCACAATGGGGAAAGACATGCACCTCTTCTTTCACATCGATCCCCAAAAGCTGATATAGTCTTCGGTATAGAGGACCCTATGTAAAAATATATTATTTTAAACATCCAAGAAACCTTTAAAAGACCAAGCAACTCAGAAAAAGAATAAGGACTTCAAATCGGAAAGAAAGTTAGATGTCGATGTAAATCGAAATATCAACAGTCAACTGAAAGGAAAACAAAACAATTCTCTGATCACACTTGCAATATCAACTTTTTAGCAAGTATATATGCATTACTTCCTCTGTTTCAAGAAAGTTACAATTACTCGTCTGACTTCTAATCGGATACTTAACAATAGTGAGGATATCTTTGGGACCAAAACAAAATCGTCAATCATAAGAGTTTGACATAGCTTATAGCTGACGAAGAATAACTTCCTCTGTTTCAAGAAAGTTACTACTACTAGTGTTTTCAAATTTTACCAAAAAGGACTGTTTTAATTAAATATATAACATCCTATGAAAAAAACTATTGTTGCACTTACCATGCGACCAAGAAGATACACATTTAGTAACAATAACAATACCACATGTGATGTTAACTAAAAAGTAAATGTGCTCACCCCAGCAACAATATCAAGGATTCTTTTTCGCAGCACAACAACTCCGGAATACTCAAGCATACTAGCTAATGTTTCTATAATAAAAGTGGATCGTAAATGGCCCATATCCACTTCCTCAGCCATCCTTTTTGACACAAAGTATATAATTACTTTTTTCACAGAAAGTTTTGGTGCCCACGTCTCTATACCAACCGTTAGCATCGTATGAATTCTCTGAAAGGAGAAAAAATAAACATAACGATAATGAAGTAGAAAATAATTAAAATCAGAATTGTAATGTGTGTTTTAAAACAGTTAGAAAATAAAATACCTTGGCTATCCATTTCCTGCATAACTTAAACTTTACAAAACCAGGACCACATACGACGCATCTTTCCATCACGTCCTTATAGTCAGAACCCATGATATCATCCTTGACGGCCTATAAAGAAATAATAATAATAAGATGAAGAGTAAAAAAAACTAGGCTGTTTTTTTTTCAAAATATATGATATTCCGCTAACAAAATAAATATTACCAGTCCAGCATGTTTTGGCCCTTTATAAACATAAGCGTTCTTTATTTCAGGCCATATGTTCATGACACTGGAGCTATTACCAAATAAAAAATTTATGGCTTAGTACTCCTCATTCAGAAGAAGAAAAAAAAAGAACAGATATATACAAAAGAAAGTAACAAGTATAAGAAACAACATATATACCATAGGTAATCACCACCGTCCTCTTTGGTGCAAGTAGATATACTACAAGGAACAGCTTCTTGAGGATTGAAACAACGTTTCAGTGAGGTGTCAAATACCTTTGCAATTTCTTCTTGAAGGCTCCATCTATTACATTCCTGTATTACAATACAAAACTATCTTTTTAGCTATTAAGATATCCTCTAGTTTTTATATATTAAGCATCTGAATCTGAAGTTCATGTTAATAAAACTTACATCAGGATCTCCCATGGTTGGTGTAGAATGGGCTCCAAATTTTCTTCTTTCAGTCTAGTTTTGCAGTAAAAAAATATTATGTACATAGATTAGCATTGAGTAGGGACTAGGGAAGAATTTGGATAGCAAGGACTTGGGCTAATTTTACCAGATTATGACACGTACACAAATCAATTGCGTTTCTTATTTTTATACATGTTATTACATATTCCTCCTGTGACTAATTACCTTTACATGAATAAGATGATAAACATACATAATTCAAAGTTTCTAATTCGACTGCAGAATAGAGCATGTATGGAGTCTATACGAAACGGTTTGAGGTAACAAAGTGATGTTTAAATAGCAATTTAAACATAAAGACAATATGGAGGAATGGAGTTTAAAATTAATTACCAGACGACTGACGGATGGGTTTGAGGAGGAAGGGATTTTTCGCTCTTCAGATGGCAACTTCCAGTTCACTTTCAGTTTTAGCTTGCATTTCTCATCCTCAATAGTGTCTTCGGAGCTGGGAAGATCACAGGGCACATGGAATTCACGATTTCCCGATAAAATTAAAATGTCAGCACCCACACCCACATATTCTGAAAGGCGTGCCTTAATTATGAAGGAGGAGTTGGCTGGTACAGCCAACACAGATCGTATCAGGTTCATTTTGCCAGGCGTAATAAAGGTAGTAGAAGATATGTCTTCAAAGAGCGTTATGTATCTATGATAAGCAGGATAATAAACAAATACCGTTCCAATAACATTCTTTAGCGTAGAAGTGGGCAAAAATTCTAATTCCAGATGTGCGTCTACGGCATACTTAAATACACCATAAGACAGGTCTAAATAGCCGTGTTTACCCCTAAATGTAACCTTACCACAGCGTCTGGGCATGTCTGAGATGTTTATGAATGTATGGTCATCACAAACGTGGAACGCTTCATTGTCGGGTTCAGGTTTAGGTTTAGGTTTAGGTTCAGGCCGGGGCCGGGGCCGGGGCGTACGAGGTTGTAAAGTACGAGGTTTTAAAGTAAACACGGCTTCATATTCAGCAAACTTTTCTCGTCTTTTTCGTTTTTCTTCATCCGATAGTTGAGGTCGAGGTATACTGAAAATGGCTTCGACTACTGTAGGTCTGCGATCATGATCATCAATATATTCCTCCACGTCATCGGGCAGGTCAGTGGTAACATAGAGTTTGGCAGCGATCTGAACGACGGAGGTAGAGGAGACTGGAAACGAAGTATGTATGAGTTCGCGTAGTTCACCGTGACCGAAGGAGCTGGCGGCGCGTGTGGGATGATTGAATTCACGGTTGAATACATCAAAAACAGCATTCTGTAACAGCGGATCTGGTGAGAAATCAGGTGCTACCTGAATAGTCCCAAAGAGGTTAAGGTCGCGCCAAACATCACTGTCACCGTCATCGTCAATCTCAATATGAAGTCGACACAACTGAAGCCGAAGACCTTCACCGAAAATGTGCGTCCTGTGGTGAACAAAAACAGAGGCAGCAAGTATAATTAAGCAAAGGCACAAGTGAAATATAAATATATAGATGGTGTACGTTTGGGAAAGTAAAGTCATGCATGCACATACAGTTGGTCCTCGGTTAGATCTGAAAAATACAGTGTTGGTGTGTTGCTTTCTTCGATTTCATCCATGTCCCTGCTTGAATGTTTAATTATAAAACCCAAGCAAGTAACCAAAATACAGCAACAGTAGGAGATAAAATCCAATTTAGTAGGAGTATTTATTTTTAATACTGTATATACTAATAAACAAAAGAAGAAGATAATAGATAATAGACCAATTACTTAAATGATCATAGATAATAGACCACTAATATACAACTTTTATAACCAATTATATAAACGATTAGGGATCAATTAGGGATAATAGATCTGCAACTTTTATTAAAAAAGTTGGATATCAAGAATAAAAAATACTAAGTACGAAATCGAAACACAAAGTTTAAACTCTGTAAACTTGAAAAGCTAATACTACAATCGAAAGAAATGTGAGATAAAATACCCTGTATGTATTCTGGAAACAGATTCGCATGAGATATCCTTCGCGAAGAGCGTTGGCTGGATGCTATTGTAAAACGAATGTGGAGTTGGTTAATGGAGAGTTTGATTTTTCTGATGTTGAAACAGTAACATGATGGATAATTAGATGTTAAAACTTTGGTTTGAAATAATCAGTTATGATTTCATAAACATAAAAATAAACACAACCATTCACGTTACCTTACACCTCTCAGTTTCTCCCCTTACATTTCCTATCCATGTTAAACTGCAAAACTGAATAAAAACACATTACTAATTAAAATAAATAATAATAATAATTCGATCAAACAAAACCTAAGATGCTATCAAATCGACGATGATTCAACGCTAATCACGGACGAAATAACCAAAAATCACACGAAATTCAGTTCGATTGCATCTGTACCGTTATCTGGCGTCGTTTTGTATCGAACGGTAACCACCGTCCGTGATCCGAGAAACCCTAAACGCTGGAGATTCTTGGGTGGCGTAGTTGATTGTATATACAGAGAGGGGGGAGTAGGGTTAGGAGGGCGACGGGGTAATTTTTATATGGAGAGCTAAGGCCGAAATTTTTGAGGGAGGCCGATTATTTTTTATCAAAATACGTTTTATTTACTAAATTTATTGATATTTATCGATTTAAATTATACTTTCTTAATATATGAGTATTTATTTTTAATACTGTAGATGGTATAGTTTATAAAAAATTTATGTAACATTTATGAATTTAACATATTCGGTGATATATTTGTATGTATAATACTTTAAAATTCATTATTTTTTAAATGTTTTAATCTATACTAATAATTATTTTTAAAATTATTAGTAAAAAACTTACAACTTCGGACAACAATACTAATAATATCTGACGTGCATCATCGCACGTGCTTAAAAAAAATTGTTGTATAACTTATTCGGTATGTGTTTTTCCTTTAAAAACCTTGATTAATAATTACTACTAATACTATTATTTATCAATTATACTTTATTATAATAACCTTTAAAATTGCTATATCATATTTAATATATAACAATTTTTACCTACATAAAAAAAGATTCATTTTCTAATCCATATCTTATACATTACAATTAGCAAATATTATCATCATCAATTATCATGTTTTAAGAAAATTAGTTTTAATAAAGATATTTGAAATTGATTATTTTCTGTACATTTTGGTATATATTAATATTGAATTTACTTTCAACAATATTAAAATACAGTTGAAAACTTAAAAAATATATGATTAATTTTTTTTTAATAACGTTGCATTGTATAGGCTCAACAAATGTATGAAAACTTAATATAATAACTTACAAACTAATTTAATTGTATTATGTATTCAAACTTAAACATAATAATATACAAACTAATTTAATGGTATTATATAAATGGTTGTATATCGCACAGGCTCAATGCTTAGTTTTTATATATAAAATAAATTTTTAGTGTGTATTATTTTAGTTAACGATTACGTGTTATTAATTTACAAACTATTGAACATTGTTTTCAAAGAAGTTTGGTTCATAATTAAAGGAATGATATATATGAAAAATATTGATGTAAACATAAAGTAATTGGTCAACAACATAAATTAATTGTGTTATCAATAACACTGATTATACCCCCATTAATATATTTGGCTACTTACAAATTTATTCATATATATAAAACAAAGATTTTTAATTGCCTATTAGAGCATGCTATTTTAGTTAATGATGATGTGTCATTAATTTATAAATTCTTGAATTAATCTTAATTTCTAAGTACATGGCTTTCCATATATCAACTTATTTAATTTAAATTAATATGATTTTAATTATTATTATTATTATTATTATTATTATTATTATTATTATTATTATTATTATTATTATTAAAATAACGATAATGATGAAAAATGGTTTTCCATTTGTTGTCCATTGTATATGGCTTTTCAAATACAATTTAATGTGATTTTAATTATTATTTAATTTTAATGTGATTTTAATTATTATTATTAATTTAATTTAATATTAATTATTATTAATAATGATGAAAAATGAAATTATTTATTTTAGCGAATAACCATTGAACGTAAAGTAAAATTAAAAATAATAAAATAATATATTCAAAAAGATTGACTCGCAATATTAAGAACATCGTCAGTTAAACCATTTATTTAAGGTTAATACTGACCGATGGTATAGTTTATTAAGAAGTTTTGTATTATTTGTGACTTTAACATTTTTTCGTGGTACATTTGTATGTATAATAATTTGAAATATATCGTTTTCTATACGTTTTAGTCTATAATAATAATAATAATAATAATAATAATAATAATTTTTTTTTAAATTATTGGTAACAAATTTACAACTTCAGAAAACAATACTAATATTTGACGTGCAATGCACGGGCTTAAAAATAAAGTGTTGTATAACTTATGCGACATGTGTCTTTGTTTTCTATTTTCTTACAAATCCTATGTGTCATTGAAACAATTTTTATATATTTTTAATTCATTCTTATTTATACCACATTAGCATGTTAAGTAGTATTTCTTTTTGTGAGTAATCAAATCATGTTATTGATGAAAACATCTCATTATAAATGTAAAGTTGAACAACTTCTTTTTGCTATTAATTTGATTTTTAAAATAGTTACATTCTATCTAAATATTAACCAATTTCGTAATTTAAAAATAATATCTTCATTTCAAAGTGTTTAATAATATATATTATTTGTTATCACACCTATATTCAAATCCATTGTTTCGTGTGAATAATTTAATTTATAAGATAGAGTATGATATAATCAACAGAATATAAAATTCATATCCAATTTAAAATCTCAACTATACCACAAAATATATAATACATTATCTCGAGAGATACAAAACAAATCATCCAAAGATATGCAAATATTGTCATTTATCCAAGTAAGTTAAAAACATTTTAAACCAATCCTTTTATCCTCATTAGTTAGCAACCTTCAGCCTTTCCCCATTAACGGTATGTTTGGCAATTACAATTAATAAGGGTCAATATGTCGCTCTTTCAAGAGTTGAAAGGACAAACATATTATTTAAAGATCTTGATTTGCATCAAAGGCAAGAAAACCAGTTACAACACAACCAACATTACTTGCAATGAAATTTGATTAATGTTTCTTATTTTAAAAAAATAATAATTACACATATAAGTTAACAATATTACGGAGTAATATATTGGACTACTTTATAATAGCAATTTAAACTTTTGCAAAACATTTGATTAATAATGATTTTTATTACTGATATCCATGCATTGCAATTATCTAATATTATAATCATCAACTACCATATTTTAAGAAAATTAGTTTAATAAAATATATGAAATTGATTATTTTATGTGCATTATAATATATGTTACTATTAAGTTTCAATAATAATTTTTTCAACTTTCAACAATATTAATACAATTGAAAATTTAATAAAGCATATGATTAATTTTGATTTTTTAATTATTGTGCATTGCAATGGCTCAACAAATGTTCTAAAACTTTACATAAATTTTGAAAATAATGGTTGTTACTTTTGTCATTCACACGGTGACAAGATCGGTATTACCGTAAGAAGTGGGTAGAGGCCCAAGTTTTAACCGTTCTCAATGAAAGAAAAAGACTACGTCATATTTGATGTATCATATGCTAAAAAAAAAGTCCATCAATTATAATTTGATTTATGTTACTAATTATTTTTATTTTAATTAGTCGGAATGGGATAATGTGAAAACAAAGAGATAAAAAAAAACAGTGAAAAAACATCCCCACCCTCCATCTAATCTAACTTATATATATATATATATATATATATATATATATATATATATATATATATATATATATATATATAAAATATAAAAAAGGGGTGGAGATAAAAAAACGGTGAAAAGACTTTTTCTTCACAAATTTTTCAAGTTGTGAACTTTTTTTTTGTAAACCAGAAAAAATAAAGTTTCACACAAAAAAAATCTATTTGTGAATATAAAATAAAATAAAGTCAAATCCGTAAACCAAAACAAAAAAATTAAGGTTCACAATTGAAAAACTTAAAAAAAATTTGTGAACCCAAAACAAAAAAAAAAGTTCACAATTGAAAAAGTTAAAAACTTTCCATTAACCCAAAAAAAAGTATGGTTCACAGTTGAAAAAAAAGGTTCAGAATTGAAAAGGTTAGAAACTTTCCGTGAACCCAAAAAAAAAATTAAGGTTCACAGTTGAAAAAAAAGGTTTACAACTGAAAAAGTTAAAAACTTTCCGTGAACCAAAAAAAAATTAAGGTTCAAAGTTGAAAAAAAGGTTCACAGTTAAAAAAGTTAAAAACTTTCCGTGAACCCAAAAAAAATTTAAGGTTCACAGTTGAAAAAAAAGGTTCACAATTGAAAAAGTTAAAAACTTTTCGTGAACTAAAAAAAAAATAAGGTTCACATTTGAAAATTTAAAAAACTTTTCGTTAACCAAAAAAATTAAAGTTCACAGTTGAAAAAAAAGGTTCACAATTGAAAAGGTTAAAAACTTTTCGTGAAGCAAAAAAAAAAATTAAGGTTCACAGTTGAAAAAGTTAAAAACTTTCCGTAAACCCAAAAAAAATTAAGGTTTAGAATTAGAAAAGTAAAAAAAAATTATGTGAAAAAATAAAGTTCACAATTAAAAAAGTTAAAAAGTTTGTGTGAAAGGAAAAAAAATTAAGGTTCACGATGATGAAAATTTATGTGAAACAAAAAAAATATAAGGGTTCACAATTAAAAATATATTTGAAGCAAAATAAAAAGTTCACAACTTAAAAAAATTGTGAAGCAAAAAGTGTTTTCACCTTTTTTTATCTCCACCACCCCTTATATATATATATATATATATATATATATATATATATATATATATATATATATATAAGTTAGATTAGATGGTGGGTGGGAATGTGTTTTCACTGTTTTTTTTTATCTCCTTATTTTCACAGGATCCCACTCCTATATATATATATATATAAAAAAGGGGTGGAGATAAAAAAAAACGGTGAAAACACTTTTACCTTCACAATTTTTTTAAGGTGTGAACTTTTTTTTTTTTAAGTATACCATAAAAAATTAAGGTTCACACAAAAAAAATATTTTTTTGTGTGAAAAAAATAAAATAAAGTCAAATCCGAAAACCAAACAAAAAAATTAAGGTTCACAATTGAAAAACTTAAAAACTTTCTGTGAACCCAAAACAAAAAAATAAGGTTCACAATTAAAAAATTTAAAAACTTACTATGAACAAAAAAAAAATTAAGGTTCACTGTTGAAAAAAAAAAGGTTCACAATTGAAAAAGTTAAAAACTTTCCGTGAACCTAAAAAAATTAAGGTTCACAGTTGAAAAAGTTAAAAACTTTCTATGAACCAAAAAAAAATTAAAGTTCACAAAAAAAAAACTTAAAAAAAATTCGTGAAAAAATTTACAAAAAAATTTATGTGAAAAATATAAGGTTCACATTTAAAAAAGTTAAAAACTTTGTGTGAAGCAAAAAAAAATATAAAGATTCATGACGAAAATTTTATGTGAAAAAATACATATATAAGGGTTTACAAAAAAATTCATATGTGAAGCAAAAAAAATAAAAGTTCACAACTTAAAAAAATTGTTAATCAAAAAGTATTTTCACAGTTTTTTTTATCCCCACCCCTTTTTAATATATATATATATATATATATATATATATATATATATATATATATATATATATATATATATATATATATATGTTAGATTAGATAGAGGGTGGGGATGTATTTTCACTGTTTTTTTATCTCCTTGTTTTCACCAAAATCCATATATATATATATATATATATATATATATATATATATATATATATATATATATATATATATATATATATATATATATATATATTCTGAAGTCCTCATAGACGTCCATCATCATAAAAATATAGCACTTCATTCTTAAAACGAGGGACTTTAAGTAATCTTTTGCAACCCCATTTTCAGTGTTGGTGATGTTAGAAACCGGGTTTGACACACCCGATTTCAATAATTATGAAAATAGTTTGGTCAAAGCAATAGTTTTGATAATTTATTTTGAAAAGGCTATACTTTTGAAAAAACTTCTGATTTCAACACCACAATCATTATTAGAACAAAAAAAATCATGATTTCTCTAAAACACATTTCATTCATCCTCCAAACACTAAAGTTATACATTAGTTCCAATGAGTATATATAATCCATGTCTCAATTTGAGTTCAATAGTTCATATGTTTGCTTTTTTTTTGTTTCTTTTTTTCTTTTTTGGGTAAAAGGTTTACACCCGGCGAATATATTACTCCAAAGAAAACGTTTAAATACAAAGAGTGTGAGTGAAATCCTACACCACATCCCGTTACATAGGTAAAAAGACACTACATAACAAGGCACAGCCACTACCAACCTCAAAGAGACAACCATCTAACAACAGCTAAACTCTATGTATATGACATGCGATATACATATATAAGACTTAGCTCATAAAAGAAACAAATAATACATCCAATATAGAATAAATGAGCAACTAATCAACAGAACTTCTCTTCTATCCATTAATAAAACACGTACAAAGGCAGATTCCAAGCATCCATCATCTTCAATACATGAGACGTCTTCTTAAATCTGAATGAAAGCAACTTAAGACGAACAGTTGAAATGATGGTGTCTCGAACTTGAGCAACAGATCTAATAATTGTTACAATATATAGTAGTACGTAATAAATCAAATAAAAGTAATGATATATAGTAGTACGTAATGATATACGGATGAAATCAAATAAAAGTCACCTCATTTAAGAATTGTTACAATATATTTCGACATTAGGAATGGAAAGCTATAATTATTAATTAATATATATGGAGGATGTAAAAGGGCCTTTGACCCCATATCTGAAGCGTATTTCATTCATTTTGCATATATTCTATGATGGTGTTTAGTAAAAGAAGTGTCATACTCTTATTATATAGCAATAACAAATTAAGATGAACTTATATATATGTAGAGATTAATAAAAACGGTAGGTTTCAAAGGAGTTTTGGTAACAAATTAAGATAAAATTATATATGTGTAGAGATTAATAAAAACAGGTGTCAAAGTATTTTTGGCGCACCTACATACCAATTGGTTGTGGCTTACATAATGTATGGTCATATATAATATTTTTGTTTTGCAATTGATTAAAGTTTCTCACCATGTTCTCACTAAACATATATGTTTTTCTAATCAAACAAAATCACACACTTAGTTCTTTGGCGTGAAAATGTTTTTAAGATTGTGTTGGCATTCAATCTGCTTTGTTGCTTGCATATTTCAGAGATCGACTCTCATTATTTGTAAATTTTAATCGCAGGTACAACAAGTCATTAGATGGTGATCATTTAAGTACATGAAAGGTATTCGGATAAATGCCCGACCCAAATATAGTGATATCGTATGAATTCTGTTACACATATAGCTTATATATATGTATCAATATGTATAGGTTTGTTTATTATTTATAGATTTATTAGTTATTAGTTATGTTGATATTCAGGTTTATTAATTTTTATTTATATACAGATAAAAACAAGGTGGTTTACAGAAATGGGATCATCAGGTCAATGCTTTGTTGAACAAATAGCTCCAATTAGGAGTAATTCTGTGTTGAATACTGACTATGTGCCCGAAAACGGGATTTATTTCGATAATCGTACTCGCTGCTTCTGGTCAACTTTCAAACGCAAGATGTTCATATCTTCGGATATGCTACAACCAACATTTCTGATGACGATTTACGCACGCAATTTTATTTCATTACTCACCTTGCTCACTCTCTTCGATACCTCCCCATGTGTTTCATACTAATTTGTTCCTTTTGTAGTTTCCGTAATTGCTTTAAATGGTCTCACATACAGGTGCTAAGTGAACAATACGTTGCTATCCGAAGAACACGTGGAGATGGGAACTGTTTCTTTCGGAGTTTTATGTTCTCCTACCTTCTATACTTAATGTTGTGACCCTCCAAATTAGGTATATATTTATACTTAATTTCATGTGTTAATTACGATAATTCCCTACAAATTTAGACTAAACCCCTGATGTGAGATAAGTCTAACATGCCCAAAAATTTTCGGACAAAAAGCATTACGAAAATTTAGAATTATTTATAATTATAAATTAAACGAAACGAAATAATATTGGAGTGAATCCGACAAAACGAATACAATCGTTGGTGATACAAAAGTTCGGAAATGAACTAGAAAATATTTTTAAATATTTTTATTTGAAAATATTATACTATCAGTCAGAAACGAAAATGAAACGAAAACAAATATACGTTTTATTTAAAACGTGTCCTGCGCGAACAGAAACAAATATAAAATGTACCCAAAGGTCAAAAATAATAAAAATATTATTTTTCCCCTTCGTATTAAAGTATTTGGAGAAATACCTCAAAATATAATTACAAAAAATTTGAATGAAATTTGGTACACAGTTGAACCCGTACACAAAATTAGCGGGTATAATACTCAAACAATTACTCGAAACAAAATATCTAGGAGACAGTTTAGTACTGTCTCCATACTATCTTTGAAAAATAAAAACCCGTATACAATAATACAACTTCCTCCCTTACTGTGGTCATACACCAATACCCAACCAATAATGCATTCAACCAAACTTTTTATTTCTTCTCTCTGTGGTTCAATCGACTGAAGCAACCCAAAAGCAGGAGCACATCAAGCTTTCTTCATTATCCCATCTTCATAATCATCTCTGTTCCATCATCATCATCATCATTGTAAAAGTTCTTAAACTTTTAAATTTCTTACTTATATAGTGATTATAACTTGTTTATGATGTAAATAAATTTGTTAGATTATGTTAATACATGATTATTGTGGTTGATTTAACTAACAAATGGAAAATATTAATGATAAATAATTCACCCAAAATAATACTCTGTACATAATTTGGTATATATAAGTGCAATAAATAGGTAAAAATCGCTTGAGAAAAACTTGTAAGATGTTAACTACAATCATGGTGAAAGAACATAACTAGAATCACAGCAAAAACATGTGCGGATTCTGGACTATAACACGCGCACTTTTGCCTTTAAAACGAACACCAGAACAAGTTCCACATAAAATTTTAGCTTAACATGGTATAAAATTATGTTAAGCTATTTTTGTCAAAACTTAACAAACAATAAAGTGATGTGAAGCAAAAATTATAAAAACTTAACACAAGAATTTGTTGTTAACATAAAGGAAATGAAAAACTTCACATGGTAATATTGTGTTAAGCTATTCTTGGTTCAACTTCACATAGTGTAGTATTATGTTAAGCTATTTTTTGGTTAAAACTTCACATTGTAATATTATGTTAAGCTATTCTTGGTTCAACTTCACATAGTGTAGTATTATGTTAAGCTATTTTTTTTTTGGTTAAACTTCACATTGTAATATGGTGTTAAGCTATTTCCTTTATAAAAGCTTCACATGATATAGTATGGTGTTAAGTTATTTTCTTTCTTAAACTTCACATCTAATTTTATGTTAACCTTATTTTAAAATAGCTTCACATACAAAATAAGTATGTGAATCTAATTAGTAAGAAGCTTCACACAAAGTTTCATGTTAATTCTATTTTACAAATAGCTTCACATTCAAAATAACTATGTGAATCTTAAATGTAAGGCTATAAATGGTATATATATATTCACGAATGAACAATCCTAAGGAACAAAACATATATATTATTACGGGTTACAATGTATTTGGACCGAAACTATTATGGGCCAAAACTGTTTTGGGTCATGGACCCGAACGAGTTGAGTAAACCATTGGGCCTAGTGATAAGTTAATGGGCCAGACGGATTAAAGTGGGCCAAATTAAATAATTTAACAAATGGGCCTAAGGTCTTAAACCTTAAATGTTTTTGGGCCGAATGTTTGGGTCAAACCCGATGGACTGTGAATCCTTACAATATAAAAACGCGACTTGGGTTAATATTCCGGATCGAGTAATTAGAAACAAACACGAATGATTAGTTTTAAAACTTTGCGACACATATAAAGGGTTATTTATATACACTTGTACATATATATAACAACAAACATAACTCGAAAGGTAATATTTATTTTTCAACACATTTATCACCAACACATTGTACAAACGATTATAAACAATGAATAGTCAAAGCGAACTAAACTCATTAACATAATTTGACAAATCGTCAAATTAAGTACTTATGTTAATACATTTATTACGTATAGGTTGACTTTAGTTGGGCACTTTTTATTACTACACGCTAGCTCTCACATCGAACCACAAAAGGTGAGTCTCATAGCCCCACTTTTACTTATTTGAACTGTTTTGGGGTGAGAATACATGCTCAATCTGTTTTCATATTACGCAAGTATCAAATTATTGCTTATTCTGCATGAGTTGTTTATCTAATCACTTAAAGCCCTCCACAACATAGTTTGGTAATACGGTTGTAGCGTGAATGTTAGTGTATGGTACCATATAGGATTGACAATCCTCGTCCGGGTTGGAAGCCCCAACTGGTCAAACGGACGCATTAGCATTTGTTCACAAGAGTGTAGATTAGGCACTCTCAGGGAGGCACCCTCGATCAGGTCCTTGAATGCGGATCCTGACATCACAGTTAAGCTCAGACTATGTACTCATGGCAGTGATATATATACATTGTTTATTTGCTTGGTTGCAAATCAATTTACTAAATCTTGCGTAACATACATTAAACTGTATCAATTAAACCTGTGAGCTCACCAGCTTTTAGCTGACCCGTTTTACATGTATTCTCAGGTGATCAGCAGTAGTAGGACTGCCCACTCAGGACCTTAGCTCGAGTCACATGCAAACACTGTTGTCAAGAGATTTCATTGCATTTCTACATTTTGTATAATTAGATATGTGTTTAAATCTCTCAAATCAATCATGTGAACTCAATGCTTTTGTAAAACTTATGTATTATTATTATTATTATTTTAATGTATCTATCAAAACGACGCATGTAGATGTCGTTCATTATTATCTTATGTGCTGTAATTATTGATTAGTAGCACCCCAAAGTATGCTTCCGCCAACAGTAAATTTGGGGGTGCTACAAATGTTCTTATGCTCACCTTTGTTCTGAAATATCTACTGTGCTTTCTGAGTTTCTGACTTGATGGTTTTGGCGAGATCCATCGGTGAACATGTTGCTGTTTTCAGATTCGTTAATTGTGAAAATATTTAAGTATTTCTTACCAGAATGATTATCATATTGGGAATATTTGTTGCTGTAAAAATGTGCAGGTCATCCTTGGATATGTGAAAATGGTGTTGCTCTCGACAAAGAATTGGATCTTCCTGTTCTTTCTCGTCTGAAGCAGTTTTCAGCAATGAATAGAATAAAGAAGATGGCTTTACGGTATGTATGTGGCATAATAAAACTTATAAAAAGATGTGATGTTTAAAACTTCTTTAGACAAGTATGTAACCCGAAACCATGTCGGAAAATTTGATTTTTTAAAACAAAAATTTGTCATTAGGTTATAGCCGAGAGCTGATGTTTAAGGCAATGGATACTCATAACTGTGGTGCAATTACATTTGATGATCTAATTGTTGGTTTAAGAAAGTTTGGTTCTACATTAAAGGATACTGAAATAAGAGACCTTATGCATGCAGTAAGACTATTAGCATTGGTGTTCAAAATATCCGTATCCGAATCCGATACCCAAATATCCGAGGTATCCGATCCGAAATTATCCGAAAATTTGGATATCCGAATTTTTGGGTATCCGAAATGCGGGTATCCGAAGTTTTGGGTATGGGTATTGGGTAGCGATTTTCAAAAAGTTGGATAATTTGGATATCCGAAGAAGAAGATGAAGATGTGAATAAACAGAGTCTTCGTACCTTTATGATTTGATCGCCGCAGATTATTATTATTTAGAAAAACCCTACTTTATGGGGTAGGGATTTAGGGAGGGGAGCAAATGGCGACCGACTTATAAGGAATTGGGATTTATAAACATTTATGGATTTATAGAAAGAAAGTTAAGCATTGCCTTCTGATGTGACGCAAAAAGTCATGTTTTTAAGTACGATATTCCACACTTTTTGGGCACATCTTTAGTGAAAACATTCCAAAACAATCATTATTTACTAAAATTCACTAAAGTGCTCCAAATATAGGCGTTGCTGCAAAAATCACTAAAAACGTCCAAATAACGAGCAAAACAGAGCGAATAAACAACAACCAATTCTCACACCCTCATTTACCTTATGATAAACATATTCTAACCTTATGGTATGATGTAATAGGTAAAAACGAGACGGGAGAATCAAGAATCATGCAAATTGGATAAAGAACGGAAGAGATACGGCTTCTACAGATCGTTAAAAGTCATTCCGGATATGCCTGAGATATACACATCCAATTTCTGTGAAATTAACACCATTAGAAGCGTAACGGAATTACGAGATCGTGGGCGAAAGAATCAGGTCAAACGGACGTGTAACGAAGGAGATACAGGCGTTTTAAGCAACGAACGAAATCAGACGGAGACCGTATACGGCCCTGGACACCGTATACGGCCCTACCAAGACCGTATACGGCCCTTGCAAGACCGTATACGGCCCCTGCAAGGCCGTATACGGCCCTCCCTACCCCAATTGGTGCTCGTTTGTGCTTCGTTTGCTTGTACGTTGGTGCTTCGCGACTTGTACGGCTGATTTGGGACTTTGCCTATAAATAGGAGTCACCTCCTTCAAGTTTTACACACCATTCTTCATTCCACTCATTTCCTCACTCTCACTTTCTCTCTCACACACTCTCTCTCTCTCTACTCTCTCTCTCCTTTTTCTCTCTCTAGAATTAGGGTTAGCATCAGTTAGTTCTCAGTTAATATTTAACTGGGACTAACAGAGGGACTACTTTTGTAATAGCGTAGGGAATAGTTCAGGGGCTTATTTGTAATATTGTTGAAGATATTGCGGAGGTTCTGCTTGTACTCTCTCTCTAACGTTTATTCAATCTACGCTTTATTAACGGTTATTTCTTTCCTTATCTGTTATAATGATGATTGCTATTGTTATTATGCTAGATTTAGGACCTATTATTATGCGTAGTGAGTAGTTATATTGTGTGTTTGTTGTGATGTAGTTAGTTGTTAATTGGGATGATGTCATTATGAAACAACGGAAGTAACGTTATACGGCTTTCATTTATATAGCGCCGGAAACATCACTAATGTGTGGAGTACGGAACGTGGAAGCTATGAAAGTCATGGGCACAATCTGTTGTGGATTAATGTTCCCAACTATTATATTATAAATGAAAACTCGGTGCTTTGATTACGCATTCCATCTATGATTTTAAACCGCATATTCAACTAACGCCTTTCCACCAATAAACGTGGTTAAAACCTTTTGATAAGACGTCATATCGGGGGTAATTAATTATCTGTGTTTTGGTTTTGGATCTGTGGAAATACTTTATACGTATTGTACACCGTGAATAAACTTCTGATTAAATATCTGTGTTCAAATAACATGGTCTGGTTTTGAAGCTGTGGAAATGCTGTTTTAAACAAGTATTGTACACTGTGAATAAACTAGGGATTTAATGGTTAAATACAAGTGAGGGCTGGTTTAAATCATAAATGGGGGATCTCTAATCTAAAATACAAACTCAGTTTATGAATCCAGAAAGGAAGACGAGGAATCATCTAGTATTCCAAATTTGTCTATCACCCCTGGATTCTACAAAACCATTGATGGAAAGTAATCAAACACCAACCAAGTATTAAACCTAAATGTTTTATTCAATTGAGTATCACTGTGGTGTTAAGAACGGTCGGACCGTTAGTGGGTCTGTTACTCTATGCATGCGCCCAGGAATCTTCGTATTCCAGAAAAGGGTCACTGTTCCGTAACAGGGCAGTGTTGAGAGTTGAGCAGCCTCCTCCGATCAGAATCACGATAGCCTAGTTACTCAGTGACATACTGATTGAGCAATCAATCAGTAGGGTGCTAGTGCTTACACCACAAATACTTAAGACAAATAAAATACAAATCTTTAGAAAGACGTTTTCATAACTTAAACTAAAACATCATCCCAAAGCAAGGCTAACGAAGTCACAACAAACACCCCCTCTATCCTGACTGCTATCCCTTTATTTTATTTTATTGCGTAGTTTAATTAGTAGTATAATTTAGAAAACAAACAAAAACAAACCTTCAACTGCTTTCAAAACAACTTTCACTAGCTAGATTCGGACATCTTGATTTCTCTGTTTCACAATACCGTTGGTTTTGAAGAACGACCCTAGGTCATACTTGCTGCTATACACCTTTAGCACTGGTAAACTTAGGCCCCAGCATTTTACAAATTTAAAACTCCACTGACACGTCGCCAGTAGTCGGTGCAACGACAGGTTAATTCCTAACCGACCGCTGGTGGCGCGTCACCTTCGAATGTTAATGTTTCCAATCTATTCTATTCTATCTTATATATTAAAAAAAAATTCCTAAAAGATTAAATGATCATTAGATGAAGATTAACCCTTAATTAATATAATGACAACATTAATCCTATTTTTATATAAATAAAATACTAACTTACCCTTCAATATCTACAATATTCACCCTTCAATATTTATAATATAGAATAATCCTCCAAATATTTTATGAAAATTTTAATTTAATAACTACTAGATAAAAGACCCGCGACAACGCGGGCTAACACATTTAATTTTATAAAAATTAATTTTTAAGATAAAAAGTTATTTATTTGTTGTGTTAAATGTATGATACAATGCTTAAATATTTACTCCACGTAAAGCTCAACTAAGACCTCTTGTCACCAATCACTCACACAAAAACCATGTATGTGTTATGAACAAAAGGACTTGTGATAATGACAACATCTATCAAATGGAACTACCTTCTTGATGCACAAAGCAACAAACTTGCTTGAAAATAACAATTAGCCCACTAAGAATTGTCTACTCTTCATGAAATCGACGATCAATAAGTATAGAATATTAAAGAGGTACACAGCTTCATTGATCGACATACAATACCTTACAAATTATTCTCAGAAAAGCAAGCTTGTGTTGATGCACGAAATTGTTTCAAACAAACCTGTAGCAGCCATACAAACACCACGTATTGCAAAAAAAATTAAACCATTTTATTACATATTCATACATTTCATCATAAAGTTGGTGTTCATCAAATGAACATAGTCTTTATGAAAAACACTTAAACAAATAACACTATGAATCATTTGTTGTGTAAGCCTTATACAAACTAAACATATACATTCAATTAGTTAATGCCTTCAAATATAAAATCGATAAACCTAAAGAGGATAAACTTATCATATCTATGACATTTCATCAAACATGTTGTGCGCTTTAAAAAGAACATCAAAATTGCAATACAAAGATGAAGATGCATCATTTGGATAATAAACAGATAACTTTAAAATAAGATATCGGTAATCAGCTTAACAATACGAAAATCAAACTAAAAAAACTCACTAATACCAAGAAGAATTTTAATGAACACACATACATAATAATAAAATTAAACCATCTGCAAAAACATAAAATATTTCAAAGGCAAAAAGAAAAGATAATTGATACTTGAAATAGCATATACCCAATAAAAGTGCGTATATCTAAGTAGTAAATCATCAAAAAAGTAGCAAACCTTTTCTTCCAAACACGAAGTTGAAGGTAGCACTTGTAGCAAAATAATCTGTTGGATCGGCCCTTAATACATAATAAAATCTTAAATTGAACAAACCCCCATTATCTATAAACAAAAATTAAGAGAGGTATTGACAGAGAATTTACGTCACGAACTCGAAACATTCATTCATGAAAAGTAGGGTTTGAGAGAATTCAGAGAAAACGTGTTTGAGCAAATACGAAGATGTCGTGCGTGATTCAAGCTTTTGATATTATCTAATTTTAATAATGATTAAATTAAATATTTATTATATATATTATATATATTGTTAGCCGGTTACTTGTATTTAATTAATTAACATTTTATGTTTTTGATATAATCTAATCTTATTAATGATTAAATTAAATATTTATTATATATATTATATCATTATTATTATTAGCAGGTTAATTTTATAAATTATTAATAAATTAATAATTAACATTTATTTATTATTATATTATATGGGATTTAGAGGAGGTAAGTGTAACTATCAAGATTAAAATAGGGGTTAAGTGTAACTATTATCAAAATAATTTACACCGTTGGATCGAAAAACCAATTAAGGGTCGGGATTGCCCCAAGCTATTTTGCTTTAAGTATATGTTATAGATTTTATTATTTCTTTCATAATTCAAACTCCTATTTATAATATACACCTTTCAATATTTACTATATAAATCCTCTGTTTTTCCTTTGGTTGTATATAATCTTTCAAATATTTTATAATTTATTATTTCTTCTATAATTCGAACTCTTCCTATAATGTTATTTATTTTATTTTTTCTAAAATACCCAATAAATTATTTTCAATTCTAAAAAATTCATAATTTCATTTCATTGCCCAGTAATTTAAATTAGTATACAACCTACTATTTGGAATTCTTTTATCGATTTCTAATTTACAACTCTTGGATCATGAATGCCAACGGATATTGTTCCGACGGATTTTAGTGTATTTGTACCCATATTATCGCCCTTTTTGATTTCTTTTATCAATTTTTAATTTACATTTTTTGGATTACGGATGCCAACGGGTCGGTTTTCGGCAGGTTTTAGTGTATCAGTACACATACCATTTAGGATATTCGTACCGCTACCCGGTCCAAAACCCATTGGGTACCTAATTAGTATTACCAATGGTTTTTCATCTTTATTCGTGGGTTTCGGTTATCCTCATGTATGTAACTTTGGCGAAACAAATGAAAATTTAGTTATTGAAAATACGACGCAAATTTGAAACGCGGAAAAAAACAATACCAAATTACAAGATTTGAAATCTTAAAGCTAACAAATTAAATTTTTAATTAACTTATACAAAGTTTCGGTACATAATATATAGTATTATTATTAAAGAACAATACGAATACAAAAAAGGAAGTGGTATCATGCACAAAATTATCAATAATTGATTAATCAATTTACTATTTTGCCACTAATTTCTCTATATCTCGATTTACCTTCCTACGATAATTAAACATTTAATCTTCTAAGGTTGTGTTAACGTCATTCGGGTCATTAGAGCCTGCATATGAGAGTTGTCATGTTTTGTCATCTTTTGTCAAAGTTTAAAAGACAAAGTAATGCATCATAGGTTGTTGATTTTTTACATACTTAGATGAACGAAAACCACTAATGCACTGCAAAGAATGTTATGTTTAAGTACAAAATAGTACTTACCTGCTGAACCGTTAAATTTGCTTATTTGGAAAAACATATTCTTACAATCTTAAATAAGAAAGTATTATTAAATATTAATACAAATAACAAAGTGACATCATACACCATATTATCAATATTAATTAATTAATTAATTTGGACTCATCAATCAAAAATCTTTATCATAGTTCAAATTCTTAATACATTTTTCATTTAAAGTTAAACCAATCACCAATGTACTAGACACCAACACCAAAACACTTATTAAATCCGTATTACATCCATATAATTCATATCATAAAGTCAACCCGCAAATTTTGCGGGTCTTAAACTAGTTTACTTTAAAAAAAAAGAAAAAGAAAAAAAAAACCAATTCTATCTTGAACCAGTAACTATACTTGTTCCTCTCATCACCTCTGGCCACTCAACCACGGAGTAACCGTCGCAGCTCCGGCGTAACCTTTGGCCATTGCGTAGTTGTGTCGAAACTTGGCAGTCCATTGAATCAATCTTGGTAGCCTTATTCATCACCTTTGATTTGTTGTGCTTCATTTTCGTTGAATTAGTTTGAATCTTTGTTGTACTCCGTAATAAAGTTTGAGAATTGGGATCGGAGGATGAGAACAATGATAGGTAGTTTGCATATTTGCAGATATATACAAAACAGAACTTAATACTAGTAATAGATTGTGGGGTAAAGTGCCTGCAAATACATGTAACTATCTGTGGATCTTCATTATGTGCACATAACTAAATTGATCTTCATTGTATGTACGGTACTATTTATTGATCTCCATTGTGTGTATATCTGTGACGTGTTCTCAGTTATACGACAACACTTCACAACTTACAAATATATACACAATGGAGATCAATAAATAGTTTCGTACATACAATGGAGATCAATTTAGTTACGTTCACACAATAAAGATTCATGCTTAGTTATATGCATTTCCAGACAATTAACCTTAGATTGTGACATAAAAAGGGATAAGCGTGGAGTGGTATAGAACCGCTACAGAAGTGTACCAAACTGGTTGGTATGTTTTTTTTTTTTCATCATGTATCGGATACCGTATTAATTGAAGTATTATTGGTATCGATATGGTATAGATAACGATACGGTAAAAAGTGATACTATACCTATTTGAAAGATTGGTTACGTAATAGATTGTGACATAACTGATCTTCCAAACATTTTAATAAAAAGATAATTATTACCATTTTTCTCATTGACATGATAACAAAGATAATATCATGATCTCATTCAAATCTCCGTGTCTATTTTTAGTATTGAACAATCAAATTAGAAAAATCCGAAAAGGAAATATAGACAATAAAATTGAGATGTAAGTAGAATTTGAAAGTGTTAGTATTGAACAAGAAATTTATGAAAATCCGAAAAGGAATATAGACAATTACATAGGGATGGAAGCAAAATTTGAAAGTCTTTGACTTTTGGCATCGTGAAATCATGGGTATAGTTCTCATTTACTATATACTAGTTTAAGACCCGTGAAATTCATGAAATCATGCATGAAAAATATTTAAGTACCCGTATAGCTATATAATTGGTACTAGGATTATATTTTGAGTTTTATATATTATATATACATAAAATTTTGTATATAATAAGATAATGTACATATCAAGTGGTGAAACTTATACCATACGCTATAATATTAAGATTTTTATAATTATTACATTTTAAATTTATATGATATGAACCTTGAAATTATTCGTTATTTTAAACGTACCAAAACTTTAAATTAATTAATTAAAAATTGATAGCAGTAAAATTTCAAATCTCATTTATCAATTGTACAACTTATCAGTACATCGATTATGCCGATTACTTTTATAGGACACATAGATAATCAAACCTCAACTTAACATGATAAACACATCGTCCAACACATGTTAATATTTACGATTTTAAGGTCATAATAATGTGGTTTTTCCTTTTTATATATATCTGTTTGTTCATTAGTCATATTTTCTACATCTATCTTGAAATTTAATTAAAAAAACCTTGCATTAGAGATGACCCTTGGATTAATTAGAAACTTGATAATCTCACCATGAAAAATCTTAATGACATCATAAGTCTTTAGGTGTAGACTTTTAATTAAAGAAATGATGATGAATAATTAAGTATTATTAAAAAGTGTTAGATTAATCAAAATTAATGATTTAATACATAATAATAAAAAAATAATAATCTATCTTCAATCATCAATCTTCATCAGGGCCGGCTCAACAGTATTATGGGTTTAGGCCATCGCATAGGGCCCCCATAAATTTAGGGCCCCATATGTTGGGCTTACAAATTTTTTATGATATTTTGAACTTGCATATTTATGATATTTTGGGCTTATCAAAATTTTATGATATTTTGAGCTTACCGACTTACCTATTTTAAGGCCCCAAATTTTTATGATATTTTGGGCTAACCAAATTTTATGATATTTTGAGTTTACCTATTTATGATATTTTGGACTTACCAAATTTTTATGACATTTTTGGCTTACTATATTTTTATAATATTTTAGGCTTACCTATTTTAGGGCCTCAAATTTTTCTAAACTAAAATTTTTAAAAAATTATTTACGGACTAGGTCCCGGATAAAGGTATGTAATTAAATTGATTTTTTTATGCTAACGGACTAGGCCCCAAAATTGATCCCGCCGCCTAAGGCCCCCAAAAAGGTTAAGCCGGCCCTGATCTTCATCAATCATCATTCTTCAATCTTATATATATTAAAAAAAATCTTGAAAGAATAAGGATCATTAGATAGAGATCAACAATTAATATCTAACCCTTAATTTATTTATTGACATCATTAATCCCATTTTTATGTGACTAAAAGACTAATGTACCCTTCTATATTTACAAATACACCCTTTAATATTTACTACTTAAATCATCTTTCTTTCTTTTAATCGTAGATAAATCTTTAAATATTTTATTATTGTTTTTGCGGGTCTTAAACTAGTATAATAACAAAATAAAAGAGATAGAGATGTAATCTTACCAACTGAAATCTGTAAGTGTAAGTGTGCTGATTAAAACTCTTATTTACACCTCGAAAGTCATGTTTCTATTGTCGACATGCCCTAATGGAACACCAAAAAGTGTGAAATTAGTTTTTAGCTTTGGTTCATCTTGATGTAAAGACGTTTTCTGATTATCAAGCACAAGAAGATGTAGGGATTGTCATAATCATCATACACCCTTATAAAGAGTTTACCCATTGTGAATTCCAACATTTAGCAAAAGCTAAATAATTGTTGGAGCAATAATGTTTTTGATGAATAGTGAACTAAACAATTAAATAAATGTATATGTCTCATATATATAGTACAATTGAAAGGCTTTCATTGAATAATTAATTAGTAAGCTATACATTTGATCTCTTTTCTTTTCTTTTTCTTAAAGCAATAACCATTATAAATATTATTGATTTAAACTTTCTTTATAACTATAAATATTAAATATTTTATAAATGGTATATACATGATGACCTTATATAAAAATTCTAACATCCGCTTGATAATTTGTTGTCTTTTAACTAAAAACTTAATTTGAAATAACAAAAAATTATAGTGTTCGTAAGTTTTATTTGACACCAGGTGTTTTTTTTATAAGTTAGAGATTTTTGATATCAAGTATGATACACATTATATGATATTATGAAATTTATCACTTTTTTAATATGTCACATGATCATCTAAGTTGTTGTTGTTATTATTATTATTATTATTATTATTATTATTATTATTTATAGTACCAATATAGTGGTTTTATTCTAAACTAGTTTAGAACCCGCAAAATTTGCGGGACTCTTCAATGTTTAACTGTAGTAAGCGTGTTTAAAAAATAGTTATGCACAGTTTAATTGATGTTAAGCGTGAGTAATGGAAATATGTAACTACACGTATAATATATGGAAGGATTATTATACACAAGACGAGGCGTACAAGAATTGATTTGTTCATATAAAACGGAAAGAAATGAACAAATACTGAAAATGCAGAATACGATGCATTACATAACTATTCTCTACGGATTATTACCGATGTGGAACAGACCATAAAAGAAAGCCAACATTTTCACGTAGGAAATCAAGCTTATTAACCATAAATGAAACTATAGTGAAATTATTGTATTCAAGAGGGATTAGTGGAGTGCAAGTATCACTTAATGGACTTCGGCTAGGATAGTTGTTAATGGGGTGTTTGAACTCCAAATGTGTAGTCCATTTAAAAACTTAGTTTTTGTTTAAAACTGTGGGGGTAATAAATCTGACTAAAGGCCACAATTTGTATAGTCTATCTATGTTGTGATTGAGAATTAAAGATGGCCATATGTTGTGGATAGTCTATCTAGGTGAGGACCCGCGACAACGCGGGCTTAAACATTTGATTATGCTAATTGTGCAATTAAAAATTTGAAGTCAAATTTGGAAAAAAAATAATTTTTATCACCCTTGTTATATATAAGACCAGGCTTGAAATATATCATGTAACACATTAGAGTTAGTACAATACATCAAAAGATGCAACTCTTGTTTTTCTTTTTTCATGGAATAGAGTCTACCTTAGTTCACCACTGCCATGAGCCATCTCTTTCTCGGTAGCGACAACCCTTTCAAATAGCTTTTCACTCTTTTACTTGTCAAATGAGCCAAAATACTTAATTGATTACACTATTTGCAGCATTTGTAATATGTTTCCTGCATGTACATTGGAATCGTAACAATGACTTAGATATAAAGACGTAACCTAAAATTTACAATATTCAAAAAGTTGGCAGATGATAAGCCAATTGATGGATGGAGGTTTAGTAAGTACCTCGTCGGTATGCTTTAATATTCTGAACCATTCTCAGCCCAATTTTATATTCAATCTTTAATTCTTCATAGCTTCCAGCTACATTCTTGTTTACAATGAATCTTCAACAACATCAAATGGGTAACCAATTGTCAGGTACAGTATAGATTGAAAAATAAACTTTAAAAAGTAGGGAGCAGTGCCAAAGAAGAATGCACTAAAATGAAAGTAGAGCAGCTAACAACAACTCTGGCTACCTCATGAGTAACTATAGCATTCGTAGTGATTGATAGACAGGGAAACCCATAACGTTGTACTGCATTCACTAATGACAACTGAGCATACAAATTTACAGAATGTTATCAACCTATTTAGTTATTCATCCAGTCGCCCTGAGTTGTTTTAATCTCCAAGGGTTCCACACAAAAAAAGTAATATAAAGTGCATGGATCAAATGGGCTAAACAGTTCAAACGGGTTGAATGTAGCCCAAAGTGAATCATTAATGCAGACAATCTCCTAAATTGCGTTATTATTCATATATTTATATGTTACTATTCTAATATTGTTTCATTGATCAAGTTTAATGCGTTTACTAAAAATAAGCATTTCCGAAATCACAAGGCTAACACAGAAACACCTTATACATAATCTTGAATTCAAATATAAAGAGACAACGGGGAAAGGTATTGATATTGGTTCAAGTCACCCTGCCTGACTGTCATTATAGATTAAAATAGCCTGGCATATGCAAATAAAAGCAAAATACAATTTGGAAAACTACAAATGAGAACCATGTCAAATTATTCCAATTACAATAACTATGTAAATCCTAGATTTCACAAAAGAGCAAACGATCTATTTATATATAAAAGTAGTAAATTGCTTTCACAACAACGGATGTCATTATCCATCCTCAATAAAATAATGGTAAGATCAAGATAGATCTGAACACTTATTGTATTGATGGAAGCATTTTATTTTTTTGTTTGATAAACGGGTCTGCTATGATCGATAGCATGTCAAGACTTCCATATATAGAGCAATCAATTTATCTAGACCAATAGAAGTATAATTTACGAAGCTCTAATTACCTATGGATGCAAAGATAACCAACATTAACGAATTCGTTCATAAAAAGGTCAAATTACCTCTAAATGGAAGAGCTTATGTACGCATCATAAAGAAGGAGTTGCCCTCACAATCTTAACAGCATAGGCAACGATAGTTTGAGATTCATCCTCCTGTCATAACAACAAATAACATAAAACTAAGCTATATCGATAAATACTTTGTATGAGTTAGCATATAAAATACTAATGAATATGCACATATTACATTAATTAATAGAGATCATAAATAATGTTAACATATTATCTCATCTATATCCAATTATACAATAATGAAACATGATTGAAACATTAAGGCATCTACCTTTGATCATCCAACTAAAGAGATTACATACAACATAAAAATCAAAACCCAAGAAGATTGATTTGGTAGAAACCAATGTTTAAGTGACTGGCCCTCCCATTTGCTGTCAAATAAATAAAATAATATCAGGAAGTCATACAGGTTTTGAAAAATCCCATTTGCATGTACAACGAAAAAATTGTTCAATAAAATCATAAGAATATAAAGACACGCTATTTAATCTGAATTGAAACGAAGTAAGAATATTGAGAAAAGAAGTGAAAAAATTGACTTCTTGAAAATAAAGCTTTGGACAAAACATGTAACGATCAACCTAAGCTGACCATTTTGACACCCAAATCATCAGCAACTATATTTTGGTTTGACAAGCAAAGATCATCCTTACCTCATCAACACCGGATATCCACAAAGTGAAGACGAAGTGACTTCTTGACGACTGCTCATTCATTTGAGTCTTGCCCACAGACCTAAATTAAAAGAAGCCATAACATGTAAGATACCATTGTAACATCTGCATTTTCACATGAAATTTACTATACTTCAATATGCAAATACCTGCTTTGTGCAGCACGATTTAACAAATATGAAAATTCTTTATCGCTAAGAACATTCACGATAGTCAAATCTGAAACACGTATGTTACCATTTGCATCATGTTTGATTGCATACGGTTGTTTATTACCACTATCCATTGAAGATTTGTTTGATAGATAACAAATCACGTATTGTCTCAGTGTATACTTAAAGCATTAAAACCTACAAGATAAATTGTAGAATAAGAATGGCATGACCTGAAAAATAATAGATTATGAGACATGAGATTCAATTGCAAAACTGCATTTCATACTTCCATCCTTTATCTAAAAGAGTTTGTCAAGGCACAAATATTTGTTCTAACAAACTGTATACACACATGAGTTTTTATTATATTATATGATATAAGAAATTAGGCCAAACTGTATACACTATATACACCCATAGAAGTAACACAAATAGTACCTTAATGCTTAAAATAAGACAGAGTCTGGGTTGCAACTGGTTTCTTGTACCCTGCACGTCAAGGAATGAAAGTTCCAATTAACGACACTAAAGATACCCCAATCATCAGCTTTAGATGTGAGTATGGTAAAAAAAAAAAAAAAAATCTAAACTACATTGAGGTAATCTTGAACATGCCATTTGTTATTACCCGACTCTTTAAATAAATTTTCACCAAAATTGCACTACATTATGGGTTCCAGGTCCTCGTAATAAATCTGAGAGTACCCTTTTTTGCGCCAAGGGAGCCACATGGCGATGCTGCAACCGTGAGCCCCAATGCTCTTTAAAAAGAACCCCTGCAAGCAACACAACTATATAATTCAATGTAAGAAAAGGTTCACTAATTTATCTTGCATATAAAGTATAATTAGGAGCAAGCATCAGCAGTTTAAGAGGTGTTTTGTGACAACCAGCCCCAATTTAACATGTACAAAACTCATCTCAGCTACCCAAAAACTATTAGCCATTTTCACCTGTTACCCGACCACCAATACTACGAGTTCTCTAGAGGAGAGCAATATATATTATTAACATAGTTAACTGAAAGAGCTTCAAATATGATAGACTTCATATTATATTGCTTACAAATTTATGTACAAAATCTATGGAGTTTGTATCATTTGAAAATAAATAGCGTCAAGTTCTAGATCCATCATAAGTATGGACATGCCACGTAGTTCAACAATGGCAATCAAAACTAATCAAAATTATAAAATAGCGGAAATATTAAACCAATCATTAGCGAAGTAAAAGGAATACCAATTAACTTTCTCTTTGTTCATTGAAGCATATTATCAAACACTTGGTGTGCATAAACTATGCTTTCATTGAAAGTAACATAAAGAATCTGCTAATCACAACTATTACCCCTTTGGTGCTAAAACCAAAAAATTACGATTTTAAAAGTTGAATCATACTTACGCATAGATTGCCATTAAATGCTGAGATGAGAAACAATACTTACGTGTGTCTATATTTAACCAGATAAGAATCTATATAAGCTATCAAACTAAAGAGAATTAAACACCGAATTCATGAAAATCACTGCTATATTGCTCATATATGCAGACATGAATAATTGATTTTGAAACATACATAAACAACCACAAAAACCATTAAATCTTGAAGATACAGATATGCCATTAAATCTTGAATCTAACCAAATCGCTTACCGGATTCACATCGCGTTGAAATCGTTATGCGAGATTGAAACCCTTGAATAATTGCTTCACTTTGTTCGATCTAGGAGTTATATGGAAGAAGATCAATTGCAGAAACGCTTATTCGATTTAGGATTTTACAGGGAACATGATCAACTGCAGGAACCCTTATTCAAATTTGATTATGTGTATCCTTAAGTGGAACCCTGGATCAATTCTGGAACTCAATCTGTTTCTGAGTATCCTTCGTGAAAAGAAAAAAAAATTGAATCAGGTTGAATTAAATCTATTAATTTGATGGGTCGTATAAATTTATCAAGGGTATTTTAGTATTTTATTGCATAATTATTGGATTAAATGATGTCATGTTTTAATCAAAGGGTGGATTAGAGTATGATTATCTTGTAATTAAGGGTAGAGATTAGTTAAGGGTTTTTCTTATATATATATATAAAATAGATATCCATAAATATTCATATATATATATATATATATATATATATATATATATATATATATATAGGGGGAGATCCTTGGGAAAGTAAAATAATTAGGGAAGGAGGGAAGTGATTCTCAGCTACACATTCTGGTCAACTCAAAAGTCAACGCGGTGACATTTTTGTAAATAACTTGAAATCACCTCCCAGAACGTTAACATGCATTTCAAAAGCATGTTAATAAAAAACAACTAAAAACGTGATTTTCATCTTAAATTCATCAAATTAAAGCTTGAAACTTGCAAAAATAAATTTAAAAACACTAATACACAACTCGTTGAGCAAGATTGATTAACAATTGTTAGATTCAATAAAAAAAATGTTACAAAATAGATTTCATTAAGAAAAATGTAGAAACCCATAAAAAAAATCACAAATTCATTTAATTGAGTACAAAATTGAGATTTATATAAAGCAAAATTCAAATAAATCGATCATATACATCAATAATCAAACAAACTTGTAGTTATTTTACGTTTTACACAAAAAAAAATCTCAAAATCAAAATTTTCAGAAAGTTAACACTCATTTGAAATGCATGTTATAAAAATTAAAATTTAAATATTCATTTACGATGAATATTTTAGCTTATATATGTTATTGGTGTATAATAACTCATATTCATCATAAATGCATGTTAACATCTCATTGAGTCTTTAACATTCATTTATGACGAATATTAACTTATATAATGCTGATGAACATTATAACATTCATTTATAATGCATATTAACTCATATATATTGTAATACATTGATGAATGTTATGTTATAACGTTCAACGATGTATAATAACTTATATAGGGCAATATTCAACAAATATGAATGTTTAAGAATATTACTTGTAATTTTGATTAACATGCATTGCAAATGTATGTTAACGTTCTGGATATTTTCAAATTTGTGAAATTTGATGATTAATGACAACCATAATTTGATTAATTACATGTTTATAAGTTTTGTATGATGAAATTCGTTTAATTTTATTGTTTTCATTGGCAAAATAAAATTTTATATAATGTTGAGATCTGAGCCACTGCTAGATCTGCTCAGAAATACAAGTATTGTGCCGCTGTTAGAAGTACTACCACTGTTGGTAGTTGCCACTGCTAGTTAGTAGTTGCCACTGCAAATTAGTAGCTGCCGCTGTCAAGTAGTTTGTCTAACAGTGCCACTGTTAGTGTTTAGTTTGTATTTTGTATCAAGTACTCAACCACTGTTGATAATATACGAGTACTACCCCTGTTAGTGATATAGATAACCACTGTTGGTTAGATATAGTTGAATAGAGAGAATTATGGAATAGATATGATTCCATAATAGTTTGATTCTGTAAAGGACTCTATATGTTATAAATAGAGATCCTGTAAAACCCTAGAGTACGACAATTCATTCTAGTGATTAGCTTCAAGGTTGTAAACCCTAACACAAATTGTGTGTTCGTATTATTGATAATAATATTGAAGCTTTTGGTTAGATATTCTGTTATATTCATATTTGTTCTTCAAGTTATTAATAAACTATTCCGCAAGCTTATTAATAATCAATCAAAGTAATACATACTAAGATCTCTAGCTGGGATTATCAAGTGGTATCAGAGCTTGATATTACTTTGATCTTGAAGAAGGTTATTGAAATTTTGCAGCTTTTTCAATAAATAACAACATGTCTACTGAAACGATGGAAGGTATTCAAGCTACAAAGATCCCCATGCTCAAACCCGATGAGTTTGAGCTATGGCAGACTAGTATTAGACAATACATGTTGCTGACTGATTATATGATGTGGGAGGTGGTTACTAATGGACCAGTTTATACTAAGGATGCAGATGGTAAAAAGGAAGAAAGGCCACCACCAAAGACTGATGCAGAGAGGAAAGAAAGAGCAACAGAGTGGAAGGCATTAAGTACTCTACTTTTGTCTATTCCTAATGAGTATCAAAGGAAGTTTGAAAACTGTGAAGATGCTCAAGTTCTTATGCAAGCAATTGTTAAGAGATTTGGTGGTAATGATAACACCAAGAAGAATAAGAGATCTCTTCTCAAACAA
Source organism: Helichrysum umbraculigerum (assembly GCA_949592205.1). Taxonomy (NCBI): domain Eukaryota; kingdom Viridiplantae; phylum Streptophyta; class Magnoliopsida; order Asterales; family Asteraceae; genus Helichrysum; species Helichrysum umbraculigerum. The sequence goes on along the minus strand of CATIUR010000004.1, from coordinate 141,403,633 downwards.
CAGTTTGAAAATTTTGCTGGTGTAAAGTCTGAAACTTTGACTCAGACTTTTGATAGATTTCAAAAGCTTGTAGGTGATCTTGAGAATCACAATGTTAAGATTGATAAGGATGATTTGAATAGGAAGTTTTTAAGATCATTAGGCACAGATTGGAATATATACACTGTGGGACTTAGACAAAGTCCAGATCTTGAAGAAAAGGAGATTGAAGATCTATACAATGATCTGAGGAACTTTGAGCCTGAGGTGTTGGCTCTGAAACAGTCCAATGGTAGCTCTAACAATGCTGCTTTTGTGTCTGTTGGTGAATCTGGTAGCTGTAGCACATCTGGTGCTAATGATAATGTTATGGAAGCTTTCTTTGCAAATCGTGTAAATTCATCCTTAACAACAGAGGACTTGGAACAGGTTAATGAAGAGGATCTTGAAGAGATGGATTTGAGATGGCAGATGGCTATGCTCACTATAAGGACAAAAAGGTTTATGCAGAGGTCTGGGAACAGAAATTTTACATACAAGAGAGATGGTGTTGCTGGATTTGACAAGAGCAAAGTGGAGTGTTTCAACTGTCACAAGATGGGACACTTTGCTAGGGAATGTAAGAGCACTCAAAGAAGATTAGTACCCATTCAGAACACCACTTCAGATTCATTGGTTGCACAAGATGGGATGGGAGGATTTGACTGGAGTGACCAAGAAGAGCTTGTAGTTCAGAATCAAGCTTTGATGGCTGTCACAGAAGAACCAGAGCCTTCAGAGATTCCATATGAGGTACAATCTAAATTATGTTCTCCTGCATGTAAGAAAATGGTTAAATTTTATAGGGATCATAATCTGGTTGTGTGTAATGAATTAAAAACTTGTGTGGAAAAGAGTCAACATTCAACTTTAGCCATTGAAAACTTAGAGAGACAGATAAAAGCTTTTGAAAAGAATGAATCACAATTTCACTTAGATATTAAATATCTGAATTGGGAAAAGAAAGCTTTACAAACAAAAGTTGATATGCTAAGTGCAAAGTTGGCTGAGGCAATTTCTGATAAAGAGTCAATAAAATTGAAAGTTGATGAATTGGAAAATGCTTCAAAAGGTGTTCAAAACTTAATCAAGTCTCAAATTCATGATAAATTAAAACTTGGATTAGGTTACAACCTTAATGCTGTACCCCCACCTTATAATCATACTTACTTCCCATCTAAACTTGAGTTTGACTTAGAAAAACTTAAGGTAGGTGTGTCTGAGGAGGTTAAAAAGGTAGATCCAGTTGTTAATTGTGATGATAATGTGAATTTTGATAAAGTTGAGGTATCTGATTGGACTGAGGAAGATGAGAGTGATAGTGATAGCTCATCTAGTGGTAATTCTGTGGATGATTGTGTTAAGCCTATTACTGGTCTAGTTTCTGAACTAAATAGTACTAAACTAGAAGAGGGTAAAAAGATGTTTGTTGAGAAAGCAAAGGCTCAGTTAGATCAAGTTAGAAGAACTAATAAATCTAGATCTGGTCTAGGTTATGTGCACAAAAGAGTCAATACTGAATCAAAAGATAAGTCGAAAGATAAATCTGAGTGTGAAAAGTGTGCAGGTAAATCTAACAGGTCTGATTTAAATACTGCAAATAATGTAAATAAATCCATTCCAAGGGGTAACCAGAGAAATTGGAACCAATTGGTTTCACAAAGGCTGGGTAATGGGTTTGAATGTGTAAAAAGAAAATCTTGTTTTATTTGTGGTAGGTATAATCATCTTCAACGGGACTGTTACCATAATCCTAAAAATAATAGGAACAGTGGTACAGGACAAATGTTGAGAAATAAGCCTAGCATAGGCAAAGTTGCAGCCCCTGTTAATGCTGCAGCAGTGCCACTGTCAAAGGCTAACAGAGGCAAGACAATAACAGGGGAGGGTTTGACCACTGTCAGGCATGGTACCTCTGCTGGTATTAAACATTCCAAAAGAATGTTTATACCAAGTAAAGCTACCACTGCTAGGGTAATAAATACAAATTTGAAGGTAACCACTGTCAGACCATTAACCCCTGTCAGGTCTAAAACAGATTGTTTTTGGAAACATAAGAATGCATCTACATCAAATGTATCCAAAATCAATGGAGCATTGAGATCAATCACCTTTAAAAGGGTTGATGTCAAGAATGCTCATGGGAAACCCAAAGCCAAATTGGTTTGGGTTCCCAAGAGAAACTAATATTTTCTCTTTTTGTATGTGCAGGGCAAGCCAAAGAGCTTATGGCATATTGATTCTGGCTGCTCAAGGCACATGACTGGAGATAGAGCAAAGCTGCAGGATTTCAAAGCATTCAATGGAGGAGATGTAGCATTTGGCAGCAATCCTAAAGGAGGTAAGATCACTGGAAAAGGTAAGGTAAAAAGCAGTAAGCTCACTTTCAATGATGTTTATTATGTTGAGCAATTGAGATACAATTTGCTTAGTGTGAGTCAAATCACAGATAAGCAAAATCCTGTTTATTTCACTGACACAGAATGCCTTATACTTTCTGAAAAACTCAAAATACCTGAAGATAAAATTTTAATGAGAGTTCCAAGAAAGGATAATGTATACTGTAGTGATTTAAACAAGATGGAATCTCAAAATGTTAACTGTCTCATTTCTAAAGCTACTGTTTCTGAATCTGAACTATGGCATAGGAGGATGTGTCACTTGAATTTCAAGACCATGAATAAACTTGTTAGGAATAAGCTAGTGAGAGGCTTACCTGAAAAGTTATTTGAATGTAGTGACCACTGTGTAGCATGTCTCAAAGGCAAGCAACACAAGACCTCTTATAAGACCAAGCTTGTGAATACCAATACCACTCCCCTACACCTGTTACATATGGATTTGTTTGGCCCTACCAATGTAGCTAGTCAAGGGAAGAAATCTTACTGTTTGGTGATAACTGATGATTATTCTAGAATGAGTTGGGTATTCTTTCTTAGGACTAAGGATGAGACAGGTGAAATACTTAGATCATTCATAACTAGGATTGAGAATTCAACTAATCAAAAGGTTAAGATCATCAGGTGTGATAATGGGACATAATTTAAGAATCATGAGATGAATAAGTTCTGTGAGGATAAAGGTATAGAAAGACAGTTTAGTGCACCTAGGACTCCACAACAAAATGGAGTAGCTGAGAGGAGGAATAGGACACTAATTGAGGCTGCTAGAAGCATGCTAGCAGATGCTAAACTTCCAATGTCCTTTTGGGCAGAGGCAGTTAGCACTGCTTGTTATGTTCTGAATAGGATTTTGATTATTAAACCTCATAACAAGACACCCTATGAGTTATTCTTTAAGAGAAAACCTTTGGTTAGCTTTTTAAAACCATTTGGATGTCCTTGTACTGTCTTAAATACCAGAGATCATCTTGGTAAGTTTCAGAGTAAGGTAGATGAGGGTGTATTTGTTGGATATTCTATTCAAAGCAAGGCTTATAGAGTATTTAATAAAAGGACTAGGATCATAGATGAGACCATGGATGTGACCTTTAATGAAAATACATCTAATGTAGAAGGAAAAGGTCCAGAAGTTTTGTTTGATATTGATGCACTAACTCATGCTTTTAGATATCCAGATTTGTCTATTAGTGCAGGTACAGATACAGGTAAAGATGGGCCTTCAAGCACAAGTCAGACTAAAAAGGATGACTTGCAGTATGTATTGTTTCCTATTTGGTCTCCAGATCCACCAGAAGCATTCCAGTCAGAGCAAGATGAACCTTCAGATGATTCAAGTGGGTCAAGTAGCAAAAATGGTTCAAAGGATGAAGATGGTTCAATTCCATCAGATCATCAACCATTTACTTCAAAGGGTTCTCGTACAGCTTCAGAGCATGATTCAGAAGGAGAGCCTGAATCTCCAAAATATTTTGAACAGAGTCCTCCATTTCAAGTGTTGGAAAGGACTTCTTTGTCAGATTCTGAAGCAACTCCAAAGCCTTCAAAAGAAAGAGAAGAAAGAGATTCTTACTCAGAATCAGAGATGGATAATCTTTTGGGTCCTAATTTGGAAAGAGAACTGCTTGATACATCAACATCTAAGTATCTGGTTCACAAAGATCATTCTTTGGATTTGGTCATTGGTGATATTGATTCATCTGTTCTGACCAGACAGCAGTCAAAGGTAAGAGAAGAAGATTTACATACTTCATTATATGTATGTTTTCTTTCTCAGATGGAACCAAAGAAGGCAGTGGAAGCTCTCAAAGATCCAAGTTGGATAGAGTCAATGCAAGAAGAATTGGTGCAGTTCAAACTGCAAGATGTATGGGATTTGGTTGATCTACCAAAAGGAAAGAAAGCTATAGGTACAAGATGGATCTTCAAGAACAAGAGAGATGAAAGAGGTATAGTGATAAAGAATAAAGCAAGGTTGGTAGCACAGGGGTATACACAGGAAGAAGGCATAGATTATGATGATGTCTTTGCTCCTGTTGCTAGGATAGAAGCTATTAGATTGTTTTTAGCTTATGCATCTTATCAGGATTTCAAAGTTTATCAAATGGATGTGAAGAGTGCTTTTCTTCATGGTCTAATTGATGATGAGGTGTATGTATGCCAACCACCAGGGTTTGAAGATCCAACATATCCAGATAGAGTGTGCAGATTGAAGAAAGCTTTGTATGTGCTACATCAAGCACCAAGAGCTTGGTATGATACTCTATCTGAGTATCTTCTCAAGAATGGATTCAAGAGAGGTACTATTGACAAGACTTTGTTTACCAAGAGGGTTCAGAGAGATATATTGTTGGTACAGGTTTATGTTGATGATATCATTTTTGGGTCAACCAGGGATTCATTGTGCAAAGAGTTTGAGAGTTTAATGCAAAAGAAATTCAAGATGAGTTCAATGGGTGAACTCACTTTCTTTTTAGGATTGCAGGTCAAACAGAAGTCAGATGGAATCTTTATTAACCAAGGAAAGTATGTGCAGGATATTTTGAATAAGTTTGGTTATAAAGATGTAAAGGTAGCTAACACTCCAATGGAGGCACATAAACATCTTAATTCTGATCCTGATGGAGAGGAAGTAGATGTGCACTTGTACAGGTCAATGATTGGTTCATTAATGTATTTAACTTCATCTAGACCTGATATTATGTTTGCAGTTTGTCTTTGTGCTAGGTATCAAACCAATCCAAAGCAGTCACACATGTATTCTGTGAAAAGGATCTTTAGATACTTGAAAGGTCAACCAAATTTGGGACTTTGGTATGCTAAAGGATCAGATTTTGAGCTTAAGGCTTTCACAGATAGTGACTATGGTGGTGAGAACATGGATAGAAAATCAACAAGTGTAGGATGTCAATTTCTTGGAAATAGATTAGTGTCATGGCAATGTAAAAAGCAGACCACGGTTTCCACTTCTACAGCAGAAGCAGAATATGTTGCAGCATCAAGTTGCTGTGCACAGGTTCTTTGGATTCAGAATCAAATGCTGGATTATGGTTTGACTTTCATGAACACTCCTATTTATATTGATAATACTTCTGCTATTAGTATCATTCAGAATCCAGTTAAGCATTCAAAAACCAAACACATTGAGATCAGATATCATTTTATACGAGATTGTTATGATAAAAGATTGATTCATATTTTTAAAATTCATACTGATAATCAACTTGCAGATCTTTTTACAAAAGCATTTGATGTAGGAAAATTTACATTTTTGATAACTAATATTGGTATGATCAATCTCACGTAGTGTTTTGGTCTGGATTTGATACTAACAGGGGTAAAGTATATTGTATGTGACAGGGTCAGGTGTTGCCACTGTTAGCTTCATCATGATAACAGATGGTGCCACTGTTAGTTTACCTTTGCCACTGTCAATGTATTTTAAACCCCTGCTGTATATTTGTGTAACTTAACCCCTGCTAGTTGTTTTTCTTAATTTAATATTGCAGGTTTCAGCCACTGTCAAGAGACATTACTTGAGCTGGAGATTAATGTTTTATTTGTTTCTTCTTTTGGTTAAAAAAAAAAAAAAAAAAAAAAAAAAAAAAAAAAAAAAAAATCTAATAAAGCTAAGTTTATGCCCCTGTTAGTTCTAAGTTGGAGTTTCCTTTGTCGGATACCCCTGCTAGACTATCAGCCGCTGTTAGCTTTGTTAGATGGTTAGAAAGGGTTGACTATAATTGACCAAGTGAGGTACCCCTGTTGGGTTTGTTTGTAAATTGTGCCCCTGTTGGGTATAACCAGCAGTGCCACTGTTAGTTCTATTTTTAGGGCTTGGCACTGTCATCATATAAATACTCAAATACTTCACTTTTTCAATTACGCTTTCAAAATTTTCAAAACCCTTCCATAATCGCTATCGTTTTGCTTTGTGTATTGTCGTTCGTTCTTCGTTCGTTCATCAATTACATCAATGGCATCTTCATCGTCATCTGATTCTGATCATTCTACGCTAAGTGTTCATTCTGAACACAACATGAGGGCTTTCTTGAATAAAGAACTGGCCGATGAGTATTTTCACCCTATCATTGATTTCTTGAGTAATTGTCCAGTCACTCATGCCCTTACTGTCTGTCCACGATTGATTAGATCGCATATTCAAGAATTCTGGCAGAATGCAAAGGAAGGGAATGTTAATGGAATTACTCATATTCATTCCACTGTTAAAGGAAAGAAGGTGATGGTAACTGAGATTGTTCTAAGAGAACTTCTGCAGTTTGATGATGAAGGTGGAATTCTGGAATTATCGAGAGAAGATTTGTTCAGAGGCATCATGGATATGGGGTATGAAGGTACAGGAAAGACAAGATCAGAATATACCTTCTTGAAGTCATGGTTTAGTCCTCAATGGAAGTTCTACATTCATACTTTTCTGGTATGTTTGTCTCAAAAGAGAACTGGTTTTAATGAATTTAGTTCTACTATTGCATATCCTATTATCTGCTTGGCACAGGGTATTAAATATAATATGTCTAGGTTTATCTTAGATAATATGGTTAGGAATGTAAAGGGTGATACATTCATTATGTACCCTAGATTTGTTCAGCTTTTATTGAATAATCAATTGTCAAATCTGCCAGCAGAGGATAGTGTGATTGTTAGTTCTACTTTGTCATTGAGAACTATTAAAGCAATGAATCAGTATCAAAATACTTTTTCAAAGAAGGAAACTGCATTATTTTCTACAATGCTAGTTACTCCTTCTGCCACTGGTGGTGTATTACCAACACCATCTGGACCAAATGATGACAGACCAACAACACAAGTTGGTTCTGAACACACATCAGGAGGTGGCACCAAAAGAAAACAAGGGAACAAACAGCCTACCCAATCTAAAGCCAAGAAATCCAAGAAGGCTAAACAGGCTATGGAGATTCCTGTTTCTCCACAGTCTCAGTCAACTGTTCCAACACAACAGGTGAACATACTTGATGAAAATGTTCATTCTGGAAGGGCTGCCACTACTATTTCTAGCCCACTGGCAGGGCAGGATAGTGGTAACATTAATCAGACCCAACCAGAGGCAACTATGTTTGATGAACCTATGGGTGATGATTCAAATGTGGGTCCCAGTACCAATAACCAAGGGACATCTGCAGTGGCAGATGTGGTCGATGATTCATCTAGGAGGTCACACTCCAATGTTGATGAGGCTAGTAATGCAACTAAGGAATTGACGATTAATGATTTGGTACATGATGTCAATTTGATTTGGAACAAGTTTGAGAAGGAAAGGGCTTTGAGAAGAGAGCAACAGGTTCTGTTGGTTGCTCAGGCTGAGTTGATCAAGAAGCAGAGAGAGGAAATAAATGATTTACAAACCAGGTTGTCCATTATTGAAGATGCAGTTGATAAGGTTTTGTTGCCTGCTAAGGAGTCTTCAGGCAAGGGGGAGAATAAAGATGATGTTAATGAGCAGATGCCTGAAGATAAGAATGATAATGAAAGTGCATATGATTTCAGTTTCATGGATATACCTGCTGATGTAGAGATGAATGATAGTGGTATTAAAGATGAATTGAATGTATCAGATTATGTGGTCAATGAAGACATGGATGCACAGATGGTGGATGCTGAGAATGATAGAAGGATGGTGGTTTATGTTGGTGAGAATGTTGCAGATACTGATACACCAAGTGGTCCAGCTTTAAATGTATTTCCATTAAACAAGGATTTACCTTTTAAGGCTGTGGTTAATATGTATATCTGGGATATTATGGGAGCTAATCTTGATAGGTGTAATAGAGTAAGCTTTAGTGATAGGTTTGTGTATTGTGGTGATAGATCTGTTGAGAATTTGAAATCTGATGATGTAGAGGGTAAGGGGGAGTTAATAGAGGCAAAACCTGAAGCTAAAGAGGAAGATAGTGTGAAGATTTACAACATAAAGAAATCAATTCCAAGGAGAAAGTCTACCTCTGCTAAGGTACAAACCCCTGTTAGAACTCAATTTTTTACCACTGCTAGTAATGTTTCTACCTCTGCTAGTAGTTTGGTATCTACCCCTGTTGATGTATCTACCACTGTTGGTACTTCAACATCAACCCCTGCTACTACAATTTCAACCCCTGTCATCACAACCTCTGTTAACACAACACCTACCCCTGTTAGCACAAATCCAACCACTGTTACATCTACCTCTGTTAGTACACCAACACCTACCACTGTTAATACACCAATCACCACTGCTGTTATAACAACCTCTGCCACAACTACTACAACAACAAGACCAATAGAGGTACCTGTTACAATAAGAGAACCAACTTCACCACTTAAACCTGAGTCTAAATTGCCTGTGATTGATCCAAAAGACAAAGGTAAAGGAAAGTTAAAAGAAAAATCAAAGGTGAAAGAAATTAAAGAACCTCATCTTGAGTCTCATGATATGCTAAGGATGCAAGTAGAAGAAAGAGAAAGGTTGATAAGGAGAGCTGCAGAAGCTAAAGCTGAAGAAGAGGGTGATGATGTTAAAATGATTTTGGATGATCTGAGTGTAGTGAATATTACACAGAAAGCTGCAGAGATTGTTAAAGAAAAGACTGCACAAGGATTAAAGCTTCCTGCTCAGAGAGTTCATGATTATTTAAAGAAGAAGAAAGGTAATGAAGAGGAAGAGTTATCTTCTGGATTTTTGTTGATGAAAAGGTCAAAAGAGGAAAGGGCTAGAAAGAAAAAGCAAGAGGAATTAGCCAAGAAGAGGAGTAAACCTTTGCCATATGCTGAAAGGAGAAGACAAATTATCAATGTTCTGTCTGATAATTATGCTCCAGCTAAAATTGTTAAAGGATGGAATATGGAGAAGCTGGAACAGGCATATGATAGGTATATGGGAAGAGATGTTGAGTGGACAAAGAAATTGGAAGAGAATAGGCATTTGAATGCATTGATAAAGGAGAAGAAAGAAAAGGCAGATAGGGAAATGTCAAAGCTTTTGAAAGAAGAAGAAGAAAGAAGAGAAAAAGCAGCTGATGAGGCAGCAGAGAAAGACTTAGAGGATAAGCAGAATGAAGTCAGAAGAAATTCATGGAAAAATCAGATTTCTAAAGACAATGTTATTCCTGATATTCCAAGATTTGATCCAGAGCTGAAAAAGAGAATCAAGATTCTGACTGATAGCAAGGAGATTTCTGAAGGACCAAGTAAGGCTAGAATTATAAATTGGGAAGGAGTAGCAATTGATTATGGTTTCAGAAAAATGATCCTTGAGATCAAGATTGAAAGGGAAAGAGGATTTGATGATCATGTTGGGAGTATGATTGATTTGCTCAGAATTTGTACAAGAGATGATCTTATGGAGTTGTATCAAGTGAGCAGAATCAGGAATAGAAAGAACTCTGATGCTGTGATTGAAAGACAAATGATGGAGTTATTGCAAAGCCTGTTTGAACCAGCCAACATATATCACTTATTCTTTCATTGTCATCAAAGGGTTATAACCTGGAGATATTTTGCCAGAGCTGGAGTACACATGGTAGTATTTAACAATGGGCAGGTGATCTACATGTTTGATGATCGACACTATGTACTGGGAACAGGGCTGCTGAATAGATTGGTTGATTTGAAGTTATCTACAACCATCATTACTGAAGGAGCTTACAGAGCTTTATACATGGTGTTCAATCAACTGCATAAGAGGCAAACGATGAAGGAGAAAGAAGAAGAAAAGAAGGATTGAAACTTGAATCATTACTCTGAATGATCAAGTTTAGGGGGAGATTGTTGAGATCTGAGCCACTGCTAGATCTGCTCAGAAATACAAGTATTGTGCCGCTGTTAGAAGTACTACCACTGTTGGTAGTTGCCACTGCTAGTTAGTAGTTGCCACTGCTAGTTAGTAGCTGCCGCTGTCAAGTAGTTTGTCTAACAGTGCCACTGTTAGTGTTTAGTTTGTATTTTGTATCAAGTACTCAACCACTGTTGATAATATACGAGTACTACCCCTGTTAGTGATATAGATAACCACTGTTGGTTAGATATAGTTGAATAGAGAGAATTATGGAATAGATATGATTCCATAATAGTTTGATTCTGTAAAGGACTCTATATGTTATAAATAGAGATCCTGTAAAACCCTAGAGTACGACAATTCATTCTAGTGATTAGCTTCAAGGTTGTAAACCCTAACACAAATTGTGTGTTCGTATTATTGATAATAATATTGAAGCTTTTGGTTAGATATTCTGTTATATTCATATTTGTTCTTCAAGTTATTAATAAACTATTCCGCAAGCTTATTAATAATCAATCAAAGTAATACATACTAAGATCTCTAGCTGGGATTATCATATAAAAACCCAAAAGTTATACTCAAAATTCATAATTTTTGATGATTTCAAATCATGACGAATTGAAGATATGTATGAATGTGTTTGATGGATTGAAAAGTTTATAATGTTTTTGGTTGATGAATTATTGAATTTGATGCTTTAATTTTGGATTTTAGACTAAAGTTGATTAAATGGGTATTGTATATGTATTATTTATTGTATGAAAAAGGCGGGAGAAAATTAGTGGCTGGGATTTGCTTCCCTCATTCCCTCAAACTTGATGCTTCCCTCTTGATCCTTCCCCTATATATATATATATATATATATATATATATATATATATATATATATGTACTTACTTTGTGATAATAGGCTAATAGCCCATTAGGGTTATGTTGTTAATAATAATTATTATTATAAATAACCTAACATAATGGAATCCCACGACTTGTTGGATATTTAATAGATACGAGTAGATGGAATAAATAAATGATCCAATATATACCTTACTTGAGATATTTAATCACAACAGAATTTGTGGTTGCGTTACTCTGCAGTCAACTTGATTGCATTTTCAAGTGGACATAGTCTAATCACTAATTATCTTTATTAATGATTAATGATAATTAATTAAAAAAGAAGGTTAGAAAGAAAATATTAAAGATTAGGGAAGAAAGTTTCCTGATGCCAATTTGGTCTTTGGGTCTATGAAATTGTGGGCTTGTATTACTATTGCAACCGGGTTTTTATTGAAGAATAAAATTGGGCTTTTGTGGCTTTGCATCTAAAGTACAACGGGCTTTATATGAGTTGCTCGCTTGGCCTTTTTATATGTTTTAGATGCAAATTACACATTCTTCTTAAATCTTTACCAAATTGTTTCCATCGTTTCTTCTTTATAAAAAGTCCTACAAACTGCATGGACTAACTAGATGCAAATGAATGATAGTTGTGTTGTAGCTTTGTTCAATAAAATGTGATGGTCAATACTAAACGCGAGATTCAATCTTTCATTGCGTGTCAAAAATCTTTCTTCCTCTTTTACGATGTAATGAAAAGAAATATTTTCCATTCTAACAATAAAAATTTTCATTCCGTTGGGACATAACAAACTCTATACATGTTTTTTCAATTAACATTTTGTTATAGTACAATAATTATTTATACATCTCCGAACACATTAATGTCGTTAACAACAAAATAATTATTTATTACTCGTAATTAAATATACACATTTTCCGTGTGTGGGGCTTTGCCTCAGTGGTTAAATATACACCAATGGGGCTTTGCCTCAGTGGTACCGCCGCCGCAAATCCCCACGCCCCACCCGGGTTCAAGCCTCTGGGAGTACAAAAAATCCCATGCTCCGTGTGTGGGGTCACTGGGGCCAGGTGTTTAGCCGGACGGGTTGCCTCTTGCGGGTGGGGCTCCGTGGATCTACGGATCCGGGGTTAAAGGTTCCCTCCAATAACCTTTTTTTTTAAATATACACATTTTCAATCAATGAATTTTGAAATAAGTTTATGAGATAAGGAGAAGTACGTACATGGAAGTATAACTACTTATACTATTATATAAGATACCAGTCAAAGAGCATGTGTTTCATGCAGGATTCGGAGTTGGGTGCACATGGTCCCGACTACCAACATATCCATCACTTGTTCTTTACTCTTGTTTTTATTCACGTGCCATACAAAATTATATCCACTCAAAGTTCAAACCATCTATGTTTGTTCATGTTCATACCTATCACCTCAAGGGTTAGGGCCGGCAAGGGAAGGTATGGATGCAACCAGAATTATACAAGGGTTAAGGGAATGTAGGAACGCAACTAGAATATTATATATGAGGGGGTAAAGTTCATTGTATAACTTTAGATTTTTTGAGGGAACAATTGTCCTCGGCTCCTTTAGAGATCCGCCTGACCTAGTGAGTTAAGCGAGTTCCTTTTTTATTTTTTCAAAGGCAGTCATTTTCTTTCCCTGGACCGATGACTCACTTGTTCAGTAATGCTAACTATTATTGGAGGATTCCGTCCCCTCGGGACTACCAGTAGCTTCGGTTGTTGAATCTCGTGCAAGTTAGGTTGCGGTTGTATTGGCTAAGACCCTAAAGGAGATCATAAATTTTATTGATAATTAATAAACGTATAGTACATTCTAAGTTTAAAAACTCGATCAAATAACACCGTTAAGTAGCTACATCTAATTTCAACGTAACATACTACTACGTACTCCGTAATATATAAGAAAAATAATTGAATCGATATAATTGTCTGATTCGAGTAGCATCCTTAATTTACTCCGCAACTAATTTAACTGAATACCAAAATACTACGTAGTTTTTTTCTTAAAAATATAAAATAATAATAAAAAAAATATCTTGAGCACACAAGAACACAACTTGCGGTTCCCCAAATTATTTTAGAACAAATTAAATTAGATATTTAAATTTTTAAGAATTTCAAATTTAGTAGTAGTAGCATTTATTTCTTCCCGTGACTTTATCACGTTCTTGGTCATATATGGGTACGTACTTCCCCATTTAAAGCTGCCTAGCTTTATCCGTTATCAAAAAATTTAGGTCATAACAAATAAATATATACTTTTTAGTAGAAAGTAAATAAATTTAATTAATATTATTACGTTATAGAGTAGAATTTTATATAATAAATATTATTATATATTGTCATTTAATTTAATATTGACCTTGTTATTTTGTTAATTGGTGATCAAATGTATTGTATACAATACATGCATTCATTTTTATTTATTTATTTATCTTTTTGATAATCATAATGACGTGTGTTTGAAAGTGAGAATTCAATTTCATGTTTATAGTTCTTAATTGGTCGATCTCATCCTGTTAAATTATATTTCCTGGACCATTCAATTCGTATATTGCAAGTGGGATAAATAATGACAATTTACTTTCGACATCAATTCTTTAATTTTGTGGGCTTGCCGATGTTGAATGGGTGATTTTTATTTCTTGTTTTTAATATTACTAGTTTATTCGACCCGCGAATACGCGGGACTATTTATGAAATTTTTTAACATCCGATGCACCCTTATACATTAACATATTTGTGGTATATTTTATAATTCACATTATAATATGCGATTTGGTTGTGTATGTTTTTAGATTGTTATGTCTAATTGAAACCTTTAAAGAGCAATATTATATATACTTAAATATAGATTGATGATATCGATATAAGTTAGATGCTCATATAAGTTAGATGCTGGTATAAGTTAGATGTTGATTATTAAGATTTCGACTTTCTGAATAATATATTAGAATAATATTTTGAATCAATTGGTATGATGTACACAACTGATAAATAAATGAATTATTTAAAAATCTGTTACTATTCAATCTAGTAAAATATCCATGAATAAACAATTGATTGTCGTTCTTTATATTTCACTTTGTTGAAGCCTTAGTACATGATATTAGACAAAGTTAATCACTATTCTAAAGAGCATTCCAATTATGAGCCAATAGTTACAATCCCGAAGAATCGACAAAAATGAAACATCAAAGTATGTACAACAAAGTATGAATTTAATCAATTAGAAAAGACTAAAATTAATGTTTAACATTCTACAAAAAAAGACTAATATTATTAACTGATAACATGTCCAATAAAGCTAACACTACAAATGCAACCCCAATTATTTCATCTCAACCACACAAGCAAATGTGAGAAAGTTATCTTTTATTTTATTTGAACTATAAGTCATATAAAACCTTGATATCTTTTATTTAGCTTATGAGTGATCTTCAAATTGCATTGCACATGGATTGACTTAAACCAAAATTGTTAGTGAAAAAACATGAAAATAAGGGTTTTTAACTTTCTTTATAACTGGTATGGATATCTTATAAAGAAGTTTTTTGATTGATAGAGATTGTAAATGAACTTTTTGAAAGAACCGGAAAATATGGACACGATGCGTGTCTTTAAATTGCATTTCGTTGATTTTTTTGTAGTTGAATAAATATCAATAAATTGGATGGAGGGTTAATTAAAACATGTAAACATTAGAAATGTTAAATCTAACTTAAAAATATTTCAAAGGTAAAAGGGCTAAGTGTACATTTATGGGTTAATATTGATACATATAATAGTTTATAAGGGAATAAAATGTAAATTTTAAAGGGATTAATTTAGATTATCAATTCCAACTAAGAGGATTAATTAGCAAAATAAAAATTGTGTTCATGTAAACACTTGTAATTACATCCATTGATTATAATTTGGGAAAAGAATAGAAGGGTAAGATCTTTCTTAATTATCCTCTTTTATTTAATATATTGATCATAACTATAACTATAACTATTTGATTAATATGATTCTACAATAATTAGTAAAATGTGTGATTTTTAAAGTACACAATTATTTTTCATTTTCATTAAAATATGTAGATCAGAACTACTTTTTTTAATAGATATCCGTATATGATTACAGACAAAGTTACAAGAAGGGAGGTGATAAATACACCATTGTTCATCTATATTTTATGCTTATACCAACATAACAAAACATTAATTCACATGGTACAATCTTCTAATGCATAATAATTATTTGTGGAAGCCTAAAAAATTAGTATACTTTGTCATTATCACTTTGAGAAAAACATTAAAAAGGCAAAACGAATATCTTACACTACAACAAAAAGGCAATTTGTTCACACTTTTTTTTCTTCACAATTTTAAAAAGTGTGAACTTTTTGTTAAATTTTTCACACTTATAGATGTGTATAAATTTATAACATTTATAAGCGTGATATATCATAACATTTTCACACATAAAAGTGTAAGAAAAAAAAGTTCACACTTATTAATGTGTATAAACATAAACTTGATCACACTTAAAAATGTAAAGTAAACTTGTCACACTTCATTTCCTCACACAAAAGAAGTGTGAACAAATTGGGTGTCACAAATTTAGTGTAACACTTTTAGGTGTGATCAAGTTTATATTTGTACACACCAATAAATGTGAACTTTTTTTTTCATACACTTATATGTGTGAACATGTGATATTTTTCACTCTTATAAATGTTAAAAATTTATACACATTTATAAGTGTGAAAAATTGAACAAAAAAGTTCACACTTTTTACAAGTGTGTAGAAAAAAGTGTGAATAAATGACTTTTTTGTTGTAGTGTTATAGTAACAAACACGTGGTTTTTAAAACATATGGACGATAAATAACATGCAATTATCTAAAATATCGTGCACCCACAAACACATAAAATATATGGATTTTGTTGACGAAAGTGATCATCAAGGAAGAAAGGAATACATTTTTTGGCTAGTACAATGGTCATTGATCGAGCAGAATACTAAACAAACGAGACTTATTTAAGCACGTTTGTTTAATTAAGTTGAACACATTAATTAATATTGTTAATTGTGCAAAAAGGTTTCGTTATAAAAGAACACGAGTAAATTATGAGCGTATGTATTATACTATTATTAAAAACATGAAGTAGTGTTTGATCGTATCCTTGAACGTTTCTGATTTATGTAATTATCGGATCATATATAAAATTATTAATTATTAATTATTAATTAATTTAATAATAGTGATGGAAAGAGGAATAACCAAAAAATATAGGATAAATATTCAATCGTTTAGATAACTAGCATATTAATTATCCGCGCAATATAACGACAAAAAATAAAAAAAATCTTGCCATAACTTTTTCGCTCAATTACATGCCGTCCTTTCGTGAAAACTGACAAATAATGTCAAATACCATCATTTTATTTCATTATTGTTGTAAAGTAAAGAATAATAGAGAGAGAATTGAGATCTCTTATTGATAATAATAGGGGATATATATAATACATGTATAGAGTATTCTTCAAGAAAACAATATTCTCCTAATATAACATATCTCATCTAAGTTATAGTTGATATCGACATCCACTCCATATATAGATTTATAACACTCCCCCTTAGATGTCAATTGATTAAGAATTATGCCTCGTTAAAACCTTACTAGGTAAAACCCAATGGGACAAAATCCTAGTGAAGGAAAAAGAGTACATAATCTTTCAATACGCGTGGGGATGCTGCCTCATTAAAAACCTTGTTAGGAAAACCCAGTGGGATAAAACCATAACTAAGGGAAAAAGAGTGCAACGCGTATTTACTCCCCCTGATGAGTACATCAGGTGAGTTCATCAAGTCGACGCAACCCAATATCACGAACAAACTTCTGAAATGCTGAATTAGGAAGTGCCTTGGTAAATAGATCTGCTAGATTCTCGCTTGAACGGACTTGTTGTACTTTGATGTCTCCACATTTCTGTAAGTCATGAGTGAAGAAGAACTTTGGTGCAATATGTTTGGTTCGATCACCCTTGATGTATCCTTCTTTAAGTTGAGCGATGCATGCTGTATTGTCTTCATATAATATTGTAGGTTCCTTAGGTCCAGAAAATATACCACAAGAATCACAGATTTGATGTATCACATTTCGTAACCAAACACACTCTCGACTTGCTTAATGAATTGCTAAAATCTCGGCATGATTTGATGAAGTGGCTGTGATTGTTTGCTTTACTGAACGCCAAGAAATTGCAGTACCACCACTTGTGAAAATATACCCAGTTTGAGATCGACCAGTATGTGGGTCGGACATATATCCTGCATCTGCAAAACCAACTAAACTTGTTTTGCATTGGTTAGTAAAATATAAACCCATATTTTTCGTACCTTGAAGGTAGCGAAATATTTGTTTTATTCCACTCCAATGTCTCCTTGTAGGACATGAGCTGTATCTCGCTAATAGATTTAAAGAAAATGATATGTCAGGTCGTGTATGACCAGCAAGAAACATCAATGCCCCAACCGCACTTAAGTAGGGTATCTCTGGACCAAGAATTTCTTCGTTATCCTTCGGAGGTCGAAAAGGGTCCTTTTCAACATCTAGTGACCTTACCACCATTGGAGTGCTTAGTGGATGAGATTTGTCCATATAAAATCTTTTCAACACCTTTTCTATGTAAGCTTCTTGGTGCACAAGGATTCCATCCTTAAGGTGCTCAATTTGTAACCCAAGACAAAATTTTGTCTTTCCAAGATCTTTCATCTCAAATCCACTTTTTAAGTACTCAACTGCTTTAGGAAGCTCTTTTGGAGTTCCTATGATATTCAAATCATCCACATAGAAAGCAATTATAACATACTCAGATCCGGATCTTTTTGTAAAGATACATGGGCAAATAGGATCATTTTTATATCCTTCTTTCAGTAGATACTCACTAAGACGATTATACCACATACGTCCAGATTGCTTTAGCCCATATAAAGATTTGTTTAATTTGATTGAATAATGTTCTCGAGAACTTCCCTTACATGAATCAGGCAGATTAAACCCTTCAGGGAGTTTCATGTAAATCTCTGTATCAAGTGAGCCATACAAATAGGCAGTCACGACATCCATTAGACGCAAATCAATTCCTTCTTGTACTATCAGACTAATAAGATATCGAAAAATTGTTGCATCCACCACCGGAGAATATGTCTCCTCATAATCAATTCCAGGTCTTTGTGAGAAACCTTGTGCAACCAATCGAGCTTTATATCTCACAATTTCATTTTTCTCATTTCTCTTTCGCACAAAGACCCACTTATACCCCACCGGTTTTACACCTTTTGGTATATGAACTACCGGTCCAAAAACTTCTCTTTTTGCAAGAGAATTTAATTCTGCCTCAATTGCGTCTTTCCATTTTGGCCAATCATTTCTTTGTCTGCATTCATTAACAGATCTTGGTTCTTGATCCTCATCACCTTCCATTACTTCTAGCGCTACATTATATGCAAATGTATCATCGACGTCGATTGCATTTCGATTCCATATTTTTCTAGACATGATATAATTTATTGAGATCTCTTCATTTTCAGGTACCTGAGGTTCTTCTTGAACCATCATGTCTAAGGCTTCTCCAAGAGAACCTTCTGGCGTATCCTTTGCCTCGATTTGACCATCTTGATTAGTTGCTCCTTTTTTCTTTCGAGGAACTTTATCTTTGGAA
Organism: Helichrysum umbraculigerum; assembly: GCA_949592205.1. Lineage (NCBI taxonomy): Eukaryota > Viridiplantae > Streptophyta > Magnoliopsida > Asterales > Asteraceae > Helichrysum > Helichrysum umbraculigerum. Next base: position 141,384,827 of record CATIUR010000004.1, on the reverse strand, counting down.
CCGATTGGTCTACCACGTTTCATACGTGCATTAGACTCATTACCAATGTGATGTCCATCCAATACATCAATTCTCACTGGAGCATTAACAGCTGGTATATATGACTTAGTCACTTTCTTTGGGTCAGTGAATGCGTCTGGTAACTGATTCGCTAATCCTTGTAAGTGAATTATCTTTTGAACTTCTAAGTCACATTGTTTAGTTCGAGGATCAAGATGAGATAATGATAATTTCTTCCAACTGATTTCTCTTCCCAGCTGTTTTTCCTCTCCCCCTAATGTTGGGAATATTGACTCATCAAAATGGCAATCAGCAAATCTAGCCGTAAATAAATCCCCCGTTGATGGTTCTAAATATTTAATAATTGATGCTGATTCATACCCAACATATATTCCCAACCTTCTTTGAGGTCCCATTTTTGTTCGTTGTGGTGGAGCAATTGGGACATATACCGCACAACCAAAAATGCGTAAATGGGAAATATTTGGTTCCTGACCACAAACCAACTGTATTGGGGAGGATGTGTGATAACTTGTTGGTCTGATGCGTATTAGTGTTGCTGCATGTAGAATTGCATGGCCCCAAGTAGAAACTGGTAGCTTTGTTTTCATTATCATTGGCCTTGCAATCATTTGAAGTCGCTTGATAAACGATTCAGCAAGCCCATTTTGTGTATGAACATGAGCGACCGGATGTTCAACACTTATCCCAATCGACATACAATAGTCATTGAATGTTTGGGATGTAAACTCACCAGCATTGTCTAGACGAATTGTCTTAATAGGATAATCTGGAAAATGTGCTCTTAATCTTATTAATTGGGCAAGTAATCTTGCAAACGCCAGATTGCGACTTGATAATAAGCACACATGGGACCATCTAGTTGATGCATCAATTAAAATCATAAAATATCTAAATGGTCCACAAGGAGGATGTATAGGCCCACATATATCTCCTTGTATCCTTTCCAGAAAATTAAGGGATTCATTTCTTATCTTTGCTGGTGATGGGCGAGTAATTAATTTTCCTTTCGAGCAAGCAACACATGTGATATTATTAGAGTCAAGAACTCTTTGATTCTTTAAATTATGCCCACATGATTGTTCAATAATTCTCCGCATCATCGTAGAACCGGGATGGCCTAACCGGTCATGCCATAGGATAAAGTTATCTTGGTCCATCAATTTAATGACCACATTTGATTCAATTGCACTAATAATAGTGAAATATAAACCGGAGGAAAATGCAAATAATTTCTCAAACACATGCTTTTTACCCGAAATGATATTTGTAATAAGAAGAAATTCAGCATGTCCTTCATTTGTTGTCTCAATATGATATCCATTTTTATGAATATCTTTGAAACTTAATAAGTTTCGTTTAGACTTGGGGGAAAATAATGCATTGTCAATTTTAAACTGTGTTCCTCCCGGTAATACTATATTGGCTCTTCCTGAGCCTTCTATTAATTTTTGCATTACCAGATATTGTGCTAACACTTGCTTCTTGAATAATGAAATTAGAGAAATATTTCCTCTTCTTTTGAATTGTATATGTAGTAGCACTATAGACACATATCTTCATCCTCATTAGCCAATTCAATAGTATGATTCATATTGCTTCAAAAGAAAAAAAAAAAAAACACACTAATACAAATTAAACACATAGATAACCATAATAGTTAAAACCAAAAACACCTTATTAAAATCCAAGCAAAATAAGTTCAAAACTAATAAAAAATAACCATAAACCAAAGGCATATCATGCAACAAAGTTTAAAACAATCTAAAACTAAGCAAAAGCTAAAATAAATAAATAAATAAATGCATGTCATGCGAAAACAATTAAAATAATCGAATGATCAGTCATGCAAAAGGAAGTCCCCAACCTCCAAATGAGTTGCTTCCATATTTTCTTGAATTCCATGGGGACTATTAATTTTGTCATCCTCAATAGTGTAATTTGCTTCTACCCCTTTGCCTTTGTTCTTTTGGGATTGTTGGTAGAGCTCAACTAGATGCTTAGCGGTACGACAAGCACGTACCCAGTGATCTTCACTTCCACAACGATGACATACATTAGACACACCACTTTTAGCTTTTCCACCATTTTCATATTTATTATTATTACCCCTTTGGTGATAGTTATTCTTAAATGGAACACCATGATAAATTCCATGACCACGTCCTTGACCATGGCCTCCTCCACGGCCACGACCATAACCACGACCATGACCACGTCCATGGCCACGGCCACGTCCACGACCACGACCACGACCACGGTTACCGCCATGATTGCGTATGTTACTTTGATCATGGTATGTTGCCACATTCGCTTCCGAGAATGGAGCGGTATCGGTTGGACGTGTCTCATGATTTTTCATGAGGAGCTCATTATTTTGCTCGGCTACAAGCAACACTGAAATCAAATCACAATACCTCTTAAAACCCCTTTCACGATATTGTTGTTGCAACAATATGTTGGATGCATGAAAAGTGGAAAATGTTTTTTCTAACATATCCGCATCAGTTATTTTCTCCCCACATAATGTCAACCGTGAGGTAATTCGAAACATAGACGAGTTGTAATCATTCACACATTTAAAATCTTGCAGCCTCAAGTTTTGCCAATCATAACGAGCTCGGGGCAATATCACAGTCCTTTGGTGGTCATACCTGTCTTTCAAATTTATCCACAAAACAAGAGGATCTTTGACAGTGAGGTATTCAGTTTTCAGAGTTTCATGGAGGTGGTGTCTTAAGAAGATCATAGCTTTTGCCTTTTCTTGAGGGGTGGTTTGATTCCCAGGTTTGATAGTATTTCCCAAACCACTTGCATCCAAGTGCATTTCAGCATCTAGTATCCATGACAAATAATTGTTTCCAGAGATATCCAAAGCCAAAAACTCAAGTTTTGATAGACTTGCCATGATGAACTATATTATAAATCAATCATACAAAATTAACAAATACTCACAAAGTAGCAGTAGCAATTGCAATTAGTTTCAGTAGCAGAGCTTATAAAATCGTAGGAATGTATCTTTAGGATCAAAATATGCTAACGATATTAATATAACAGTTATTATAATGAGCTATAATGATAATAAGGTATAGTAAGCATGTAAAAGCATAGAATATGAATAAGTTATCAAAGTCATCTCTTATTTGATATATTAATTCATGCAATTCGTATATAATAATTTATGCGATTCATTATTTATTTATCTCTAAAGTTACACAAGTGTAAAGTGTGTAACAACTAACAGGAAGATACTAGTCCAGTTTAAATATTATAACACAAAAGGAATGCGTAGGTAAATACAAGATAGATAATTTATCAGATAGGATCACGAAATTAAACTAGCAAATAAATATAAGAAAATGATGTTTTGAAATCGATAAACAAGTCAAAAATTTTCTTAATGCCATAATATGTACAGTTGTCAAACTCACAACTTTGCTATCACCATATTGTTCAATGATAAACTCACAACTTTGCTATCACCATATTGTTCAATGATAATTTATTGATATCATGCGATTAGACTGTGTAAGTAATGTTATTTAAGTATCTAATAGGGAATACACAATTAAAAATATTTAAAGCTATATTTACATATGTATGTGTCAATTCCATGTTAATTATTGCTAATAAGTTGACACGTATCATATACTTATACAATTCATGGCACATATGTATCATCATTATATAAATATATATTAACTAAATAGAAAAAAAAATCGTATATATGTTTGACCATAATCATATAAGCTTAATATCGATAAATATTGATCATCATGTACAAGTCAAATATAATTATCGAATTAAGTTGTCTGATATCAAAAAAATTTGTCTAATATCAAAAACCATAAAAATCACATGATTTAAAAAGGTTTGTAATCATAGATATGTTAAGTTTTATACCATGAAATTATCAATCAAATACAAATAAATAATCATATAGTTATAGTTATGAAATACAATCTGATGTCGTGTTGTCGAAGAAACACGTGTGAAGATATGAAAACATACACGGCATGATAAATCATATAGCTTTTGCAGACCATGCCATTCAAATATTATAATTATTATACATTAAAGCATATTTGAGTGAATGAAAAAAAAAAATTAGTGCCGTACCTCAATGAAACAAAACTGCGGCCGAAGTTATAACCCAAGACTCAAGGAGAGCGTCGTGCTGATAACGTGTTGTAAAGTAAAGAATAATAGAGAGAGAATTGAGATCTCTTATTGATAATAATAGGGGATATATATATAATACATGTATAGAATATTCTTCAAGAAAACAATATTCTCCTAATATAACATATCTCATCTAAGTCATAGTTGATATCGACATCCACTCCATATATAGATTTATAACAATTATTGGATACATTATATATTCAAATTATTACTCCTATATTATTAACAAATTTATCGAAAAAAACGAAAGCCTAAACTAAGACTAATACAAATAAGAGTAAATTACATTGCCCGTCCATGTGGTTTGCACGTTATTACAAAGCCAGTCCCCGGGTCGGGTATTCCTCGGAGCCAGTCCCTTGACCCGGAAATTTGTTTCACTCCCAGTCCCTACGTCAAACGGGCGTTAAATATGCTTGTTATCTCATCCCACGTGACTTGCATATGGCCGAGTAAATTATATTGCCCGTCCCTGTGGTTGTCCGTAAATTACATTGCCCATCCCTGTCGTTGTCCGTAAATTACATTCTCGTCCCTGTGGTTGTCCACACAATACCCGACCCGAGGACTGGGACCGTAATATACGAACAACCACAGGGACGGACAATGTAATTATGCGGCCATGTGCAAGTCACGTGGGATGAGATAACAAACATATTTAACGTCCGTTTGACTTAGGGACTGGGAGTGAAACAAATTTCCGGGTCAAGGGACTGGCTCCGAGGAATACCCGACCCGGGGATTGGCTTTGTAATAAGGTGTAAACCACATGGACGGGAAATGTAATTTACTCTACAAATAAATATACCGTTTATGAATAAGTTTTAAGTTTAGGTTTAATATGAAATTTGACCCGCAAATTCAAACTCGCTAACTCAACTCGACTCCAATTGCAATCCGTAGTTATAATAATTTAAAGTTAAAAAAAAATCTACTAATTAACTTTGATAATTAGATATGTAATCTTTACAAATAAATAAAGAAGAGAGAATAAATTATTGCTACAAATGTTTGTACGATTTACATTCGATGTTGCAGTAACCAAAACAGAAGAGTCATAAATTCTATTATTATTATTTTAAAACTACAAAATGGTTATACTATTTGTACAGTGGTAATAGATTAAATTTTATAATTACTCATATATAATTGAATCCAAGTTTCTAAATTGTTAAATAACGTACTTATGAAGTTCGTAGAAAAAAGTTATAGTATCTCATTTTATAAGAGTCTCATATATATTTCCAACATCTTACATATACGTATAAGGATAATCAATAAAAATGGTTATAATTTGTAAGAAAGTATATATATATATATATATATATATATATATATATATATATATATATATATATATATATATATAGGGAGGTTCAAATGAGAAACAACAAAGTTGAGAACCTTGAAAACTACTAGATTATGTGTTTGTTCACATGTAATTAACTTCGTTCATATGTAAACATTGATTTAGGTTAGATTGAGAAATAAAAAGTCAAAAAAATTGTAAAATTATATTGAAAAAACAAAAAAAACCAAATATAAGTTCACATGTGAACGATAATGTGAACAAAACGGTTATAACGTGTTTAAGACGTAATTTTAGGATTTTTAACATTTTTTTTCTTAATCTAACCTAAATCAATGTTCACATATGAACGAAGTTAATCACATGTGAACAAACACGTAATATAGTAGTTCTCAACTTTTAGTTGTTCTCATTTGAACCTAACCATATATATATATATATATATATATATATATATATATATATATAACCATATATATATATGGTTGGGTTCTAGTGAGAAACGTGGGGATTTCGTGAGAACGGTACGAACACATCATATCCATCCATTTAATATCAAAGGTCCAAAATGAAGGTGACATTTTTGTAATTATTGAAAAATCTGAAAAAGGATGGTGGCATTTTTGTAAATAAGGTAAACTTTAGTTTTCATTCACAATGCATCTTTTTTGTGAATTATAAAATTTTTTTGCTTCACAATAATTTTGAAGTAATAATTTTTTTTTAATGTTCACAAAACTTCATGAAAATTATGAATCTAAAATTTTAACATTCACAATTAAGATAACTTGTGTGAATCAATAACAAAAAGTAAATATTCCAAAATATTTAACATTCACAATTAAGATAACTTTTGTGAAACTAACAAAAAGTGAATATTTAAAAAAATTTAACATTCACAGTTAAGATAACTTGTGTGAAGCTAACAAAAAGTGAATATTCCAAAAAATTTAACATTCACAATTAAGATAACTTGTGTGAAGCAATAACAAAAAGTGTATATTTCAAAAAATTTAACATTCACAATTAAAATAGCTTGTGTTAAGCAATAACAAAAGTAAAGATTTCAAAAAAATTGATATAGGAAAAGAAATGGGAGCTGATTTGCTCACTTAAGGAATTGTCGTGCACACATACAAAAAAAATTAATGGACCATTTTACCCTCAAAGTTATCTTACCAATTTTAATTATGTTTGACCATTAATAATTATCAAAAGTCAAAACCACATACATCCCTAAAATAATCATCGAGCTCATATGTTGCATGAAATAATACGGTAATAATGTTGAAAACACAAAAATATAGCTTCACTTATAAATTTCACTAGTCAAACAACAAATGAATGTAGTACATCATTCTCTCGTAGAAAAATACGTAGTATGAAAGCAGTACACCGTTCACTTGTTAAAAAGGTTTAATTGTCAAGCATCTTTAAAAGAAAAAGTTTCACCATTTTCTTTTATTTCACCCATTTCAACTATAAGTCACACACAAACAAAATCATATAATTACGATTAACAATATTCAAGTTTAAGTGACATTGAATTAGGTTTTGCCTTTAAAGATCAAATTATCAGCCAAAAGAAGATTTATAATCCAAGAAAACCACAAAACTTGTACGGATGGTTAATCAAAAGTTCAATGAGTAAAAATTAACGATCAAAGTCATCGAAATACCTTTATGTCGAATATACCGAATCAGGAGGCGTTGTGGATTGAAATGGTGGTAGTCGAAGTTGTCGGATACAGAGCGGCTAAAAAGAAATTAGGGGAAGAAGGAAATAATTTGGAATGTGAGACATTTGGTAAATTGATAAAAGGTCAAACATAATTAAAATTGGTAATATAACTTTGAGGGTAAAATAGTGTAACACCCAGTATTTGGGTCTAGTAGTATCTTGATATTTTCTGACTGCGAATCCTTATTTAAAGTGTCAGAAAACAGTTTTGGTGCATTTTAGTCAAATAAACGAGGAAAAGAGTCGAATAATTTATTGTGATTAATAAATTATTGGTTGTTTTAAATTAACTTAGTTGACGGTAAAATAAAATAATGTTTCCCCGCAAATGGTTTTTAAGTTCCAGACAATGATAAGTACGGGGAATGAAAACTAACCAATTATATGTGATACTTTATTTGGAGTCGGTTTATTGTTTTCATTATATATCTACATACATACATATACACGATCATACATACACATACATAAACCTAGATTAATTTCTAAATCACCTCCTTCCATCAAAATTGAAGATTACAAGTTCAAAATCAAGCTTCAAGGCATGGATTAATCATTCTCTAATTCTCCTAAGCATCTTGTAAGTCTCTATCTTTTTAAATTAGATAAACCCTAGAATTTGGGTTTTGGGGTTTTAGTAAATTAATGACTTTAAATTCGAAATCAAGGATTTAGGTTGTTAAATTGATGTTATTTGAGCTTATTAATGATGATGATTAACATCAATGAAGCTAGGGTTTATGAATTGATTGAGTGTTCTTGATATTGATGATGATTAAGATAAAAGTTGTTTGATTAATATGAGATTGAAGCTTGTAATGATCATATAGTTGTTAGTTGATGATTATATGTGGATTATAATCTAAACCTAGTTTAGAAATGGTGAATTTGATATATGATCATTAATAAAGTTAAAGGGGTTAGTTGATTATGATGTGATCAAAGCTTATAAGCTTGTGTAATTAGTGTATGTTTGATAATTGTTGTTAGTGATCATGTTAGAATTGATACATGATGATGATTAGTTGTATTCAAACTAAATTGTGTAAAGTTGATTAGGTATTCATGAAGATGATTATGAGGGGTTTGATTAATTGTTGATGTTAGATGTTATTAATCTTGTTAATGGGTTAATTATATTAGTTAACAATGATTAAGATGGATAAAGGTGAGAATGTGATACTAATAATCATAATTTGGTAATTGATTATGAATATTGATGTTTATAATGACTATTCATAATCTTGGAAACTTACTTGATTTGATGTTGAAAGATGATCATAGTTTATTAAGGGATTAACGAAATGAGTAATAATTCAATGAAATAGAGATTATGAATCATGTTGTATGACTTTAACATGAGTTAATTATTATGAATGAGTTACTAACTCATTTTGTTTAATTATATTGTCAGATGTGCAGAAGACTCAGTGATATTAGACTACTGAGTGGATGCCTGAGGTGGTTGGTGAGTGGATCTCTAATCCTCAGCGTAACTTGGTTGTAACAAGTTTGGTTACAACCAGTAACGTATTATTACTTTATTGGTTGCATTGATGATTATGTTGATAGTAATAATTCTGTTGATATGTGACTTGTTGATTACGTGATCACTTGAATTAATTGGCCTTCGGGCATCAGTTATTGGCCTTCGGGCATCAGTTGTTAATGAGGCAACGAGTTGTTGAACTGTTGGTTGGGCTAGTTGGTTATCCAAAGTTTAACACATCTCCTGTGTTAGTTGAAGATAATCACTAGCTATCGGTCTCGTCCGTATGGCCATACGGTTAGGTTGGATAAGTGTTCTTGGGGAGCCACCCGGGTTTATGGTTATCCCCAGAGCCGCCGATCCTCATTATGGTGTTGTTGATTAGTTGATGAGTTGTATTGTGTACTTGCTGGTTTTAGTGTTAAGTGTTGTACACAAGGTTGTTGAGCTAAGTTATGATGTTGATTAGTTATCCGTTCACTTAGCTTTATGCTAATCCCCCACATAACACTTCTTGCAGGTTATTGATATATTTGGGTGAGCAAGAAGTTGGACTAGAAGGAATGTTTGACGTGAAGCGTTACTCTGATATTTGATTTGTATAAAATAATGTTTTACTACGTTTTATATATAACACCTCTGTTGTGAAATTATGTTTTGAAAAGGTTGAATTTTTATAAGTTGACTAATGATGTAAAGTATTACTATCTATTTGGACTTACGCTTCCGAATTACTATATTTAAATTAGCATAAATGAGGGGTGTTATAAGTTGGTATCAGAGCATAGGTTTGGGCGAATTGGACATTGCAATGTGTTCAATCCCAAATCTATGGTAGTGTCAAGTCAAACATTCCTAGGAGTGCGGGATTAGTAGTTGCATGAGAAAGTTGTTATTGAATGCATACTAACCTATAAAAAGTTGCAAAAGTGTTGTTTTGGTTGCAGAGACGGAGGAATATGAGGAACCAATAGGTATTCTCATTGATTCCTCAATACTCGTGGGCCTAGATATGCCAGGTAATTCTCGATAAATTCGATGAATTTAAATAAGCTTGAATTGTTTACTTTGCTATGTTATGATTAGTAGTGAAGTAAGTTGAGTCAAACTGCTATGATTCCTTAGTGATGAGTCCTTGAAGATTGTTGTTTGTAAATATGATGATGAGATATTAAATAAGATGTTTAACATCATATGAAGGTGTAATATATTGTTGCATTGAGTAGATACATTGTTGAATAAGGTGTAATAGTTGTATTATGTGGATTTAAGTGTGTCTAAAATATGAAATTAAAATATGAAATCGGTTGCATGAATTGTTATGTGAAATAATAATTTTGGAAATAATGTGATTAGCAAAGTTGATATGACTCCATGTAGTGAAATGAGATTGTTGGAATATCTCAATTGAGGTAATTTGGAGTCTTATTGTTGTTTAAATGAGAAAGTGTCCATTGATTGGAAATTGTATGTTTGACACAGAAAAGTCAAAGTTGAAATTAGTAGAGTCGAATTTGGAATTTACTATGTCATAAAGTAATGAATGTGGCAAGATGTTTATGTGTTAAAATGATTAATAATGATCATGATTGTGGTTGAATTATGATCTATATACTAAGAGTAGAAAAGTAATGAAGTTGAAGTGGTCAACCAAACTTATATGTATTGACAAGTTGTGAAAAGTCAAAGTGTTCATGAAATTGGAAAACTTGTTGTGATCGGTCTAAATATAGTGATTTTAATGTGAATTGGGGCTTTAGCGTTATAATATGCCACTAATGGTGAAAAAAAAAAATAGTTCGTTGGACTTAGAATAGTCAACGTAATGTGGAATGAGTGATGAAATAGTGAACATATTGGTTGAAACCCAAATGAGTTGTTCAAAGTGCCCAAATGGGTCACTTGATGGTTAAAAGGTTAAAATGAGTAGATGATTGGTTATAACCAATGTAAGAGTGACTTTAAGTCCTACATATAGTCGGTTTATGTGTTGAAAGTGTTTTGGGTGATCAATGTGGTTGTTTTGTTAAGAATGCCCATTTGGACCCTTAAACGGGTCGACTAGTTAAAATATGATAGAATAAGTATATGAGTGTAATGAAAGTGCCCACACGTCACAAATACATGTAGAAACATGTTAGCAAAGGGTGGAAGTCAAAAACCTAGCCATTTGGAATATGGCGTGTCAACTAAACTGTCGAAAATGGTCTAAAATGACCCATACGTCCATTTTCTTGTTAAACGTGTAATTTGAAAAGGTGGAAAAATGGAAAGTTGCATTTTGATTATATGAAGGTGCCTGCAAAAATTTCAGAGTCTAACTCTTTACGGTTTAGAAGATATGCGCGTTTGAATTTCGTGTTTTTGCATTAAAAATTTCAGATTTGTTGCAGCAGGTTGAATCCGGACGGATTCCCTTGAATCCGTACGGATTCCCATGAATCCGGGCGGATTCCTTGACCGGATTCCTTAAAAATGGTTCTGTCCCAAAACTTGGCCTTGAATACGGCGGATTCCCCGGAATCCGGGCGTATTCCCTTGAATCCGGGCGGATTCCCTTGAATCCGGCGGATTCCCCTTTTATTGAGACATTTATTGTATTATGTGTTATATTAAGTGAATTTAATATGAAAATTTGCAAATTTCGACGTTCGTCGTAACGTTTGACGTAGAAAAATTTTTAGAAAATTTCGGTGTCCGATTAAGACGAAATTTACATGTCAACTCAAAAACGGCCCAACGGTCAAAGCTCATAGTTGCTATGAGCCCTGTCAGTTTTCGGCACTTCGGGATCGTTTGATGCCCGAAAATCGCGTTTTATTGTTTTTCGGACCTTAATTTGAACTTTTAGTTTACGTTTTGTATTGGGCTTTTGTTTCTTTGAGCCCAGAGATCATTACTGTGACTATATACAATATTAAAAGTTTATTTAAGAGGTCCACACCTTTTATAGTGTATGAGCTGTTTGTAGGCGGGTTACGTAACTGTAAAAATATACCAGTAAATGGTAGGGTTGATTGTGGTTAACCAGGATTAGTAAACCTTGATTATAAGAATTATGTGGACTATAATATGTGAATTAGTAGAACATGATGAAGTAACTGAATTATGCAAAAGTATTAAAAATGTATTAAATTGAGCATTTTAAGAAGCAGAGGATAAGTGCATGAGCTTATAATTATGTGATGATCGAATATGAAATGCTCAATTATAAATTAACAAAAGGTTTATAGATTGATGAATATGTGTTAAATACTACACCTTGTATTGATGAAATGTTGGTACTGAAGGTACTAGAAGTATTAATTGTTATACTAGTAGTTTAATTGGAAATCGGGTGATAAAATGGTTGACTGATGAATATGTATTAGACATTACTCTATGTTAATAATATATATTGAAAATGGTGTTGAATGTCTATGTTGAAGATACTTACCTGATGATATAAGTAATGTATATTAAAAGTGATAGGTTGAAAATAATAGCACGTTATTAATTGGGGATATACTTGCTAATACAGGTTGTTATAATTGTTGATATTACTGTTGAGAAATATGTGAGAGTAAAGATAATTACTTAGGAGATAAATGGTATGAAGTGGCCTGAGAATAAAGTGTGACTGACATAATATGACGACGTCTGGCCAACGTATTTATATTATGCCATTTCACATGGAGTTGTTGAGGTTACTAAGTACCAGATAAAGTTAAGTGGTTTTAAAATATCAGGTAAGATATGTTGACCTGTAGTTGAAATATCGTCAATGAGTGACTAAAATAAAAGAGTAATAAACCATTAAGTTGTTGTTTAATGTGGTACCTATGGTACAAGAGATATGTATATAGTTAATTGCAGCTAGTAATTTTTAAAAGGTGATTTCAGCAAAGTAGAGGTCAGTGTTTATGAGTAATATTGTTGAAAAGATGATTTATGACTACGCCTTGTGTTGTTGCAATACCATTGTGGATGATACATGGTATTAACGGGTGTTGTCTTAGCATCTTAATTGGTGTAATCGGATGCTAGTTGATTATATAATAGTAGTTTCAACAATAAGAATTGACCTCTACATACTGCTTATTGTTTATTCTATATGTGATTATGATTATATGAATGGTGATGCTTTTGAATAATAGTTTCATATAATCAAGTTGTATTTATATTTATAAGTTGTAAAGTTGTAATCAGCTAGTTGCAAAAGTGAAAATTTCTAACAAGATGTTAGCTAAATTGCTAGTTGTAAATCGATCTAAACTTTTGTTGTTAAGGTGTATAATGTGGTATTCACTACCACTTGATGTAATTACTGTAAGGTTGAGATGTTCAAAGAGTTATGTGTTACATTTGTGACCAGTGATTATGTGTTTTAGTTGTATACATGACTAAGTATAAATGCCCATGTAAATGGTCAGTTGACTTATTAAAGACAGGATAAGTGCACAATAATTGTGTAGGGGAAAAGAGAAGAAACATGTACATTGGGATATGGGCATGTGAAAAGGATTGAAATATACATACATTTTGTTGAGTTGCTCAAGGGAGTAACATGGGATATGTGTAATTATTATAATGATTGATTATGGGGTAATATTACTTTGGTTGCTGAAATTAGATAGGGTTTCAAAACACAACTTATGTGTTTATGTGAATTCAGTTGATATACACACTGGTGGTGTGTAGGTTGATAATATGTATACACATTTTGTGTTTAGTGGTTAAATATATGCAAGTTGATTCGGGGGTTGTGTGATTACAGATATGCATGATGGTTATATGCATTAGTGAATTAAATTGAGTGCATATATTAATGAGTAGTATACAATTAGTGTAATATGAAAGGTTAAGGATTAGCAAACTAGAAATAAAAATGTGAGTTGAATCTCACATGAGGAAGTGGAGTAATAGGTGGTTGTGTTCTTAGATTTTATATAGTGTGATCAGATTTCGAGGACGAAATCTCTTTAAGGAGGGGAGATTTGTAACACCCAGTATTTGGGTCTAGTAGTATCTTGATATTTTCTGACTGCGAATCCTTATTTAAAGTGTCAGAAAACAGTTTTGGTGCATTTTAGTCAAATAAACGAGGAAAAGAGTCGAATAATTTATTGTGATTAATAAATTATTGGTTGTTTTAAATTAACTTAGTTGACGGTAAAATAAAATAATGTTTCCCCGCAAATGGTTTTTAAGTTCCAGACAATGATAAGTACGGGGAATGAAAACTAACCAATTATATGTGATACTTTATTTGGAGTCGGTTTATTGTTTTCATTATATATCTACATACATACATATACACGATCATACATACACATACATAAACCTAGATTAATTTCTAAATCACCTCCTTCCATCAAAATTGAAGATTACAAGTTCAAAATCAAGCTTCAAGGCATGGATTAATCATTCTCTAATTCTCCTAAGCATCTTGTAAGTCTCTATCTTTTTAAATTAGATAAACCCTAGAATTTGGGTTTTGGGGTTTTAGTAAATTAATGACTTTAAATTCGAAATCAAGGATTTAGGTTGTTAAATTGATGTTATTTGAGCTTATTAATGATGATGATTAACATCAATGAAGCTAGGGTTTATGAATTGATTGAGTGTTCTTGATATTGATGATGATTAAGATAAAAGTTGTTTGATTAATATGAGATTGAAGCTTGTAATGATCATATAGTTGTTAGTTGATGATTATATGTGGATTATAATCTAAACCTAGTTTAGAAATGGTGAATTTGATATATGATCATTAATAAAGTTAAAGGGGTTAGTTGATTATGATGTGATCAAAGCTTATAAGCTTGTGTAATTAGTGTATGTTTGATAATTGTTGTTAGTGATCATGTTAGAATTGATACATGATGATGATTAGTTGTATTCAAACTAAATTGTGTAAAGTTGATTAGGTATTCATGAAGATGATTATGAGGGGTTTGATTAATTGTTGATGTTAGATGTTATTAATCTTGTTAATGGGTTAATTATATTAGTTAACAATGATTAAGATGGATAAAGGTGAGAATGTGATACTAATAATCATAATTTGGTAATTGATTATGAATATTGATGTTTATAATGACTATTCATAATCTTGGAAACTTACTTGATTTGATGTTGAAAGATGATCATAGTTTATTAAGGGATTAACGAAATGAGTAATAATTCAATGAAATAGAGATTATGAATCATGTTGTATGACTTTAACATGAGTTAATTATTATGAATGAGTTACTAACTCATTTTGTTTAATTATATTGTCAGATGTGCAGAAGACTCAGTGATATTAGACTACTGAGTGGATGCCTGAGGTGGTTGGTGAGTGGATCTCTAATCCTCAGCGTAACTTGGTTGTAACAAGTTTGGTTACAACCAGTAACGTATTATTACTTTATTGGTTGCATTGATGATTATGTTGATAGTAATAATTCTGTTGATATGTGACTTGTTGATTACGTGATCACTTGAATTAATTGGCCTTCGGGCATCAGTTATTGGCCTTCGGGCATCAGTTGTTAATGAGGCAACGAGTTGTTGAACTGTTGGTTGGGCTAGTTGGTTATCCAAAGTTTAACACATCTCCTGTGTTAGTTGAAGATAATCACTAGCTATCGGTCTCGTCCGTATGGCCATACGGTTAGGTTGGATAAGTGTTCTTGGGGAGCCACCCGGGTTTATGGTTATCCCCAGAGCCGCCGATCCTCATTATGGTGTTGTTGATTAGTTGATGAGTTGTATTGTGTACTTGCTGGTTTTAGTGTTAAGTGTTGTACACAAGGTTGTTGAGCTAAGTTATGATGTTGATTAGTTATCCGTTCACTTAGCTTTATGCTAATCCCCCACATAACACTTCTTGCAGGTTATTGATATATTTGGGTGAGCAAGAAGTTGGACTAGAAGGAATGTTTGACGTGAAGCGTTACTCTGATATTTGATTTGTATAAAATAATGTTTTACTACGTTTTATATATAACACCTCTGTTGTGAAATTATGTTTTGAAAAGGTTGAATTTTTATAAGTTGACTAATGATGTAAAGTATTACTATCTATTTGGACTTACGCTTCCGAATTACTATATTTAAATTAGCATAAATGAGGGGTGTTATAAATAGTCCATTAAATTTTTTTGTATGTGTGCACGGCAATTCCTTAATTGAGCAAATCAGCTCCCAAAAGAAATGGACGGCAACCCCTTTACAATATATTATAATAATATATTAACTAAAATATAGGAGAAATTGTCAAAACGTCAAACGTTTATACTATAAGAGCACAGGGAGCGCTTGATAGAGTTTCAGTGTTCAGTTCAGTGTTTTTGAGAACACTGAACCATAACACTGAAGTAGAAAAGTGGGGTAATGGTTAATATTGAGGTTCAGTGTTCAGTTAGCGTTCTCGTGATTTTTTTATTAATTTTTTTTTTTTTGTAAAAACAAAGTAAATGCTTAAAAATAATAGAAAATAAAAACAAGTAACATTAAATTAAAAAGTACTTTCATTCAATAATTAAAGTTCCTAAAAATACATAATTAAAATACGATAATTAAAGTTCCTAAAAATACATAATTAAAGAATTGAGGTGTGAAAAAATGGTGGAAGTTGAGTGTTTATTTATAGTGTAAAAGTATTATTTTTGAAAAAAAAAACAAACAAACAAAAACCAACGGCCTTAAACGGCTAGTTTTTAAATTTTTATTTTTTTTAAAGTAACCGTTGAAAAGTTTGAAAAAAAAAACATGAATACGTCGAATCGAGCAACGTTACAAACCAAACGCCAGTGGAAAACGCCGGCCACGAACGCCGATGGGGTGTGCCGAACGCCTGGCTCCGACGTTCTCCTTGGTTGAACGGTGAGCAAAAACGGGGCACTCCCCATGCTCTAATAATATTTCATTGGAAAAGAAATGGACGACAACCCCCTTACAATGTCAATATGTGACTAATTTATTGGAGTTTAATTAAATATTAGTTAGTTAGGAGATTATTTTAGTAAATTGTTAAAAGACAACCTCCATAAATATTAATTGAAGTAAATTCCAACTTATGAATGTTATTGACAACTCATATGCTATTGTTAACAATACATATAGTTTTATAATCAATTATAGTGTAATACCTTTTGTTCATATCTAAGTATTTTCGTAGAGTTATACTCTATAAGTTAATTTTTTTTACATAAAAATACTATATCCATTAGAAAGATTATTAATCGAGTTATTGAGTACAACGACATTTAGCGTCACATGTCACAAAAATTTCTCTCACGTTTTTAAAAATTAAATATCTCACAAATGGTAAGATGAAGAATTATAAAAATTGCACCATAAAAATCGGCCTTTTTTTCCCTTTTCGATTAGATATCTCAGAATGTATACTTTGAACAATTTTTTTTGGTTTACGGTGGGTTTTGTAAACAACTATCACATTTGATACCAACGATTATCACATGTGATACCAACGATTATCACACGTGACACCAACAACTATCACATGTGATACCAACAGGTATCATATGTGATACTAATATTTTAAAATTTGTAATGCTCATAAAAAAGTCTTTGAAAGTATACCTTGTGAAATGTCTAAATTGAGAGAGAAAAACTGATTTTTATAGTGCAATTTTTATAATTATTCGACTTACTGTTTGTGAGATATTTAATTTTAAAAAACACAAGGAAAAATGAATTTTATGACACGTAACACATTCTTATTGATTTTCGATTCTCACCTAAATTCTCATTCTCATTTGAACTTCACTCTATAATAACATACTACAATGCACTATCGTTTGAACCAAAATAACATAAATTTATACAAATATCAATCAAAATTTGCATAATAAAAAAGGTATACACCAACCAAAGTAATGAAGTATGGTGCACCAAGCAGTAAAAAATTAAATATCAAATCAAAAGAGATGGAGAGATGAAGTAAGCAGGGCATGGAAGTTAGCAAGTTGGTTACATGAATTCATGGAATTGCAAGATAAACCTATAATTTATTCTGAAACACATAAAATATACATAAACTAAATGTATGTATAACAATAAATAAACAAATCCTTCATTAAATTCCCAATAGACTTTTACCTAACAACACATTTCTTTATACACATTATATATACTCGTATAAGATTAATATAAATCTTCATAAAATCTCCAAGATTTCTAAAACCCAACAACACATCTCCATTATCTTCTGTACCCACCAATTTCCACACTTATATCTTGTAGAAAGTTCCAATCTTTCACCAGATTGATAATGGAAAATACAGATGAAGTAGTTGTAGTACATCCATGGGACCAACAACAACAAGAAGATGATAGTGATGAACTAGAGGAAAGTTTATTAGTAGCTAGAAGAAAAAACCACATTTATATTCCACTTTCCACCACTCTCAGTGCTGATTTCACAACCAACAATGGTGCTTCAATTAATGTCACCAATGGTCAACAACAACAACAACAACAACAAGATGCAATAGAAGTTCAAGATTTAATACATCAAGAAAATGGGATAAAAGTTGATGAAGTTGAAAAAGAGAAAGAGAAAGAAAAACAAGAGATACCAGAGTATTCTGTTTATTATGATATAGATAAAGGTAACAACTTTGAAGATCTATATTCACTAGCACAGTATTAGTACTTAAAGTAATCATTTTTGAGTTTCTTTGGTAAAAAATAATCCTAAAATAATACTTTGTACTTAGTTAATTAATTAACCCTTATTGGCTTATTGCTGCATCTCATTCCTCAATATCTTGTTGTGAATTCATTGTGCAACCAGTGAGATGGTCGGGTTTTGGGGGATGGATGTTAAAAGACTGATCTACCCTTTTGCCTCAATAATTTCTTGTTTCTCATACTCTACCTGCCTCCCCTGTTTTTACTTCGTTAAAAATCTCAACATCTTTTTTATCAATTTGTTTTACAATCAGGCTGAGCTCTCTTCTTCTGGCTTAAGGTGCTTCTTGATTATTTATTACTATTATTGTTTTTTTTTTTTTTTACTATATGCTTGATTGGGTTGTTTCTGCACTCATATAATTGTTGCTGCAAAAGAAAGATGAAACAAAAATCATAAAAGCCTCTGTGTTATAATGTTCTAGATCATGTTCAAAAAGAAATTTTGGTAGTTTTATTTATTTGTTGATTTGATTAATTAATAGAAATTAAATAACTTTAGTGTCATGATACAGACAGCTTAGGGATAAGGGCATAAGGCCATATGATCCAGCTTCTCAGCTATCTTTATTACTCCCGTTATCAGTGTTCATAAGTTGACCGTGAAAGTCAAAGAGGCTACTTTTAGTTTCAAACTTGATATGTATGTATTTATTATTTTTTGGAATCAATAAATACATTAAGAAGTAGTACAAGCGGTTTGAATAATGTAATGGAATTGATAAAGACTTAAGAACACAAAAAAGTTTGACATTGAAAGTAGTTGATTATTGAGACTACGCACTTATTACGACTCTGTCTTTCGTTATATTCTATTATAATGCATGCTTTTGTTACGATTATGCTAATTTTACAATTTATTGCCATGATTAGTGCATATTTATATTGTATGTTTGTTTTGATGTAGTTAGCCGTATTAACTTGAAACACCCAAATTTAAAAAAATATATATATATTTATGAAAAATTTAAACTTTACATTACGTTTGTTACAACTTATATATAGATATTCGACATACGCCAATGACCAAGACAAATTAAACTGACTTGAATTTAACAGCAAAACTGTACTTTATTTAAACAAGGGATCGCGTCACGATTCTCAGCAACTTGTGTAACAGAAGACGGTAGACTATCTGAATTGAATTGCTACCTCTCATACTTCAACTATAGATAATTAAGAAATTGCATTCTTTTTGTGACTGAAGGAATATGGAAATGTCGAATCTGCCCCTGGGATAATCAGGGTAGAACATGTCTCACTGATCATTACCAGCATCCTAAACAGCACTCCCATAAGCTGGTGAATGTGAAAACCTTATTTGTAACAAAAGGTAGAAGATGTACAAATGAGCTTGCTATTAAAATCATAAATTTAGCAATTTATGTCCGTTATTAATTTGTTTTATAACTTCACTATGTTTCTGTAGATATAATGGCACTGCCAATGGTGGCCTAATTTACTTATTTTGCAGATAACGTGTTGCATTCTGAATCGACCGAAGAAGAAGCAAATGGTGTTGATTCAACCGCAAATGTGAAAAGCTCTGCTCCAGTATATACTGGAAATCATCAAGTTAACGGGAATGGCGTGGACCCTATTATCAGCAACCAAAATGGAGAACATCAAAACCATGAGATATCAAATGAAGAAGTCGACAACAGTATGCCATCATACATAGACAACAAACCAGAAATCGGTGAAATTCAAGTGATTAAAGATGGTGATGATGAAATAACTGAATTTGATGTGGAGACAGTATTGAAGAAGCAAGATACACATGATTTATTCTGTCCTAATTGTAATTCTTGTATCACCAAAAGGGTTATTCTACGTAAAAGGAAACGTAGAATCCGAGTTCCTGGTGAAGATGCAAAGCGTAACAAGTCAGAAGTGAATGGTGTTTTAGATGATACAAGTAATAGTCGAGATCATAATGGAGTTAATACTAGTTTAGGTGAAGTTCAGCCACTAATATCTAGTGAATATGATGATCAAAGAGAGCCAGATGTGTTCAGATGTTTGTCATGCTTCAGTATATTCATGCCCACAGGTATGAATCTCAAATATCTATATATTTTTTTTCCTTTTCATTTTTTAACCTTTCTGTTTTTATAAACTTTATTTGATGTTGCAGGAAACGGGTTTAAGTTGTTCCGGATGTTTGGAAATAAAAACAATGAGGTAAACAGTGAACGTTCTCAGAAGGAAGTGCCTGTGAAGAAACACTGGTTTTCTAACTTTTTTGGATCAGATAAGAAGGAAAATAATGTTAATGGTCTGAATGACTCAGGAGCTCTTCAGAGTTTAGATGTGAAAAGTGACATGAACTTATCGACTCAAAAAGTTAATTCAAGTAACACCAATGGTACAACAAATTTGGAAAATAGTCAACTTCAATCAGTTATTTCAAGTGCTGGTAGAAATGAAAATGCACCTTCTTCAACACAAGGATCTGATATGATTGAACAACGATCTGCTAATGAATCAGATAACGCTACAGAGAGCACTGGTATGCTAATTTATTCAACTTCTGGTTTGAAGGGTCAATCTAGAGGTGGCCAAAAATGGCGGGTCTGATGGGTTGGGTAACTGGTCAACATGAGCATTTTTTTTAAAAGGTTGTGGTCAGGTCGAATTTCACCAGTTGTTATTGTCGTAAATAAGTTTATTAACCCTCTTCTGTTTAAATGATAATCTAACGACTATCTATAATGGGATTTATAAGGTTTTAAGTAGTAGAAACACTCCTGAGTTCTGTGTGACTTTCAACCCGTTTGACCTTGTTGACCCGTTTGAACCATATTATAGCTAATTTTCATATAATTACTTATAATGTTAAAATGATGATCTATTCATTATAAATAAAGAAATTTAAAAGGTCTTATGTATTTCAAGACATTTAAGGGCGACTTTTGATCCCTTTGACCTTGTTGGTCCATTTAAACCATTTCTGTTCAATTCAAAAATTTTATGTTCTACCCGTTTTATCTGGTTTCTCGGTCAATTTACTACAGGAATATTTTCATTGGATGAGCAATTACTTAGTTCTTACCATACGGAGTCCAACGGCCTAAGTGATTATCCAGGAATGTTTGTTGTCAAGCATCCATTAAATAATGTGGAGCCTGCAGAAAATTCTGTTTCTCCACTCCAACATGATGGATTGAAGCTTGTTGTTCCTCCAAATTTCGGATCTTTAATCATCGATAATTCACAAATGAACCAAGATCTTGATGTGACAGTTCAAATGAATAATTCAGGTAATCATAAATATTGACTTAAATTTAGAATATATAATATTGCTATTAATATAAAAGCTGGCATCTAGATTGAGGTTTCCATGTTTAATGAAATTCATTAGATGAAAAGGGGAGGACAGACTTGTCATTTTCACCACCAGCTTCGATACTTGG
The DNA here is from genome assembly GCA_949592205.1 of Helichrysum umbraculigerum. NCBI lineage: Eukaryota > Viridiplantae > Streptophyta > Magnoliopsida > Asterales > Asteraceae > Helichrysum > Helichrysum umbraculigerum. The sequence continues at coordinate 141,362,982 of CATIUR010000004.1, read as the reverse complement.
GCAGTCGAATTTGGGCTACAAAATCAACGATCTAGGACTTCCAATCAATCTTGCTATCAATGGAAAAGAACATAATATGTACAAAGACAAAGGTATGTCAAATACATTGTAGAGCTAGTATTGATCTAGGCTCTTTAAATTCTTTTGACTTGAAGTAACAGCTAATCCAAACTAAGTGACAATATAATATCTGAGCACGATTTAATTGTGAAGTTTCAATTCAATCACACAGATATAATACCTGAAGTTTCACTACAGCACACTATCCAAAACAATGTCAAAATTTATCCTGAAGAGCCTCTGAAGGTCAACAAGGATGTCTTAACAGACAAACAGATTAATCTTCTTGAGGATTTGAAGAACATTGAACGGATTAGCGGTAAACATGACTAATTTTGACATTTTTTATTTACATAATGAAAAATTTTATACATTAAATTATGCTAGACTTCGGATATTCACATCTTGTTATTACATCAATAGGTAAAGACACAATAATTACCATTGAAAGCAAGCAACCTGAAGCATCTGTTTTTCAAAGTTCACCAGATACACTTGGTGGAGGTGGTACTCCAGCCTTGCAGCATGCGGTGGGCCAAGGCAGTGTTACCACAGCAACAGGAGGTCGTGGTTTGGACATAATTAAAAGCATTGTTTATGGTGGTTTAATGGAGGTGATCACAAGTTTTAGTGTTGTGTCTTCTGCTGTTGGTGCTGATGCCGCCACAGGTAAGCAATATCTCTACTCTTCCTTTTCATGAAATACGATTTTTAGTTGTCACTATAAAAAAGTCTCAACAAATTTGCAAGTTCTAAAGCATGTTTTTGCAATGATACAACTGTTTCCTGCAAGAGTGCAAGATCTGAACTACAATTGCTAATTGTTTGTTCAATAATTACTAATACCTACTCATGATGATACGTTAACTTTGAGGATAAACATAGCACGGAATTTAGAGGTGGCAAAATGGTTGGGTCCGGATGGTTGGTAAATGGTATGTAGGTCAAAATGGGTTGGATTGACCTGAAACACTTTTTGTCCAATTTTACTTTAAGACGTTTGTATTAGATGTATTCAAAAAACTAATTCATTACAGTAGTAATTGAATTTCATGATTTAGGAGATTAAATGTATTTAGAAATTGTGAAAAACACACTTGTAACGACTTTGACGAATTCTGATCCATCCTACCATATGACACACTACCTTTTTAGCTACTTGTTTAATTTTATATTCTATTTTACCAATTTATCCTTTTAAGGTAAAACATAATCCAAATGAACCCAGTCATAAGAAAATGGGTCAAAATTGCCACCTCTAGACAAGATATTTGTCCTTGTAAGGTTTTGAGATTAAAATTACTTATCGTTATCACATGTTTGCAGTGAATGTGTTAGCGTTGGGATTGGCTAATATATTTGGCGGACTGTTCGTGATTTGTCATGATGTAAGTTACATATTCATTTCAATTTTTATAAGATATTTATCAACAACCATAGTATTACCATTAATCTCCATTCTCCATCTTATGGGCGTTGGGCCCCATTGAGTTTTGTTAACGTAACTTCTGTTTCTCTTAAAACCACTGTTTACGTCTTAATGTTGATTATAATGTAACTTATACAGCTTTGGGATCTTAAAAACGAACGCACAAGAAAGACAGAAGACCGATACCAACAAGTTTTGGGACAAAGAGCAAATTTCCCACTTCACATGGTGGTTGCTCTGATATCATATCTTGTATTTGGCTTCCTTCCTCCACTAGTCTATGGCTTCTCTTTTCGAGAGAGCAACAACAAGGATTTCAAGCTTTTAATGGTGGCAGCAGCTTCAATTGTGTCTATCATGATACTGGCTGCTGCAAAAGCATATGTTCAGAGTCCACGCAAGTCTTATTTCAAAACTATCGCTTATTACTTCATCTTTGGCTTCATGGTGTCTGGTGTTTCTTGTTTGTTTGGTGGCTTGATTATGAAGTTATTGGAGAAGATAGATGTATTCCATTCGGATACACTTGTGAACCTCAGTATTCGTGGAGTGAATTCAGAGTCGGCCATCGCAACATATTAATGTCATACTAATTGACAAAAGCATCGTATCCTCCTCATGTTCCCAATTTTCTTAGATATTTCTTGTTTGCTTAAAAGCAACAATTCTTACGATTGAAATGAATAATAAGGAAAATGATTCATTTTCTCCATGAAATATTAGTCTCTTGTTGAGGTTTGTTTGATTCGATTTGAGGATACACACACACACACACACACACACACACATGTATAGTCTGCATTGATTGAAATTCTTTTTTTTTTAATGCAAACCTTGATAAAATTCAAGTACAAGTGAAATTTTCAACAAGTATCTGACCAAAATCAACATCCTTTTGAAACATGAAGAGCAATTCTCACAGACCTTTAAGATCTTCAGCTGAATATTCTGCCTATCGTCTCCTCAGCCTCATATAAAACTTGTTTCTGAGTCCTCTTGCTGCACTTAAAGTACACAACAATTTGGATTTTGGTAATCAGATTTACAAGCTAAGTATGAGCACATATCGTGGCAGTCTCTTACAACTATCCATACTCGTTTTGAATGACAATTGTTTACTCGAGTTTTGCATATGCAGTTAGGATTTATCTTATTCGAATGCATCCCTACTAATTGCAAGAAACTCAAAATCAGCATAACTCCAACATTGTATAGATAGCAGAAGGTGCATTACCTTATGACCAACATACTTTGCTCACAACCTTCTGATTTCTTAATTTAATTGATGCCACTAGTATCATTACCAAATCTTGAACATTTTGAGCTAAAATCAGCCCAAATCGCAGAAAGTAAGATTTGTGAAATCAAAAAAATTCGCAAAATTGTCTACATTTTGCGAAATATTTTTATTTTGTAAGAAACTTATATGCCACATACTATCGAAGATTTTGTCTGTGGATCTTCCTTGTTCAGGGATACTTTCATATAGAATCAGCCTAAATCCCCCAGAAAGGAAGATCTTCAGAAAAAAGCATTTTGCAAAATTGTCTCTTTTATTGCGATTGAGATTTACAGAAAAAAAAACCCATCGGTTAACTCAACGGGATCAATGATTTTTTTTTTTTTTTTTTTTGCACATGTTCCCCATGAAATACTAGTTTTTTTTTGTTGAGATTTTGTACTGCATTGTAGTAGTGTGCATCTGAAGGTATTTTATGTAGCCCTGTTTAAGTGAAATTAATCAAAGCCAAAAATGTAGAATGCATTTCGTACAACATGCAAAACCAGGTCATACTATACCAAACCATTCGGGTTCAGTTTGATGATCAGGTGGGTAGATCTTGTTTGAAGTTTATTTGGTTCGATTCAAGGATATAGACATATTATGCATTGATCTCGTTCAAACAGTGATGATCAGATTGAACTGGTTCTGTGTACAAAGGATTATTTAAGTAATAAACATATATGGATGTGTTTGGATGACAAGCTTCCAGGAGCTTAAACTTATTTTTTTCATAAGCTACAAGCTTTGTTTGGTAAACAAAAAGATTAGAGCTTATAGAAAAAATAAGCTCTTAAAGATTAAGCTACTCCAACTAGCTTTTAAAATTAGTTACAAACTTATAAGATGTGAAATTACATAATTACCCCATCTACATGTCTTCGTGGTTTACTTTTTTGTCCTTTCATGTCTATTCACGTATTAAGCTTCAGTTCCAGCTACTTTACCAAACACTTATAAAAAAATATATAAGCCCCAACTTCAAAATTAAGCTCTAGCTATAAGCTTCTAGCTCCAACTACTAGCTAGTTACGCCAAACACACCCATAGAGTTGTACCTCTCTCATAGTAAGGTGTACATGATTAACGTACAAAACTAAGGTAATGTAAACAGGCATGAATGTTAGCTAATGATAGAAACCGATTCGAGATGGTTAATCTCCCATTTTAAACTAACTAACAATGCTAAATTAAAATACTAATTCTTCCAATTTTTCTCCTCTCCTTTAACTCAACCCAAAGGTTACATATAAATAAGCATGAGCGAAATGCAAATTGCTACCAGTAACCACTAGATCCACCAACTCTAGAACATGGAAAACATGCAGAAATAATACTTGGAAAACATGATCTAACTTGACTAAAAATAAGGAAACTTAGATGATTACTTCTAGCTTCAACTATCAAACGTGACTCCATGCACGCATCAATGCCCCTCGCCTTAAAACGAGCCTTGTCCTTAAGGCTCACATGGCCGTACCTCGCGTCACATAGCTCCCAGGGTGGTTTGCGTACATATTGGGGAAAAACAAATTTGGGAGGATAACATTGGTGACCATAATGAAATGTCTCCGAGCAACAGAAACAAAGTCCGTAATTATGGTTAGCTTGGATCACGGTGGTTGCACAACGTTGTAGTGGTAGTGTAACCTTCTGATTTGGTGGCAAGGACTTAACTTGTTCAGTTGTGAACTTTTCAGCAATGAGATTGGAAAGGCTGCAAGTTTGATGAATCTTTTCTGAATGAAAGATAACTATCTCCGGTTGGATTTTTGAAGTATTGTGAGCCGGGTTAGTAATCAAAGGGGGCGATGGCAGCAAAGGGAAGAGGGGTGTTTGGGTGACACCCCCGGTTTTGGTCTTGGTGGAGGCTGCAACCAGATTAGCGGTCATGGTGGTTTGGATTTCGATGTGTTTCGAGATGATATCGAGTTTGGCGGTGTATGAAGTGGAGACAGTGACCAACTTAGCCATGGTTTCCGCGATGGACGCCATGGTTTCGGCTAAGGAAGCCATGGATTCTTCAGACATAGTTTGATTGAATGAAAGCACCATTGATAGAAACCGATTCGAGATGGTTAATCTCCCATTTTAAACTAACTAACAATGCTAAATTAAAATACTAATTCTTCCAATTTTTCTCCTCTCCTTTAACTCAACCCAAAGGTTACATATAAATAAGCATGAGCGGTAACCACTAGACTACTAACTCTAGAACATGGAGAACATGCAGAAATAATACGTGGAAAACATGATCTAACTTGACTAAAAATAAGGAAACTTAGATGATTACTTCTAGCTTCAACTATCAAACGTGACTCCATGCACGCATCAGCTAACCATAAAAGACGTAGAATAATTAAAAGAGCTTGAGTAGGATTAAATCTCCTAAATTTATCATACAAAGTAAAGATCACTGCAAAACTTGATACAATTCAAGCTACAAGCGAAATTATTCAATATATATTTGACCAAAATCAACATCCTTTTGAAACTCTGAGATTAATTCTCACAGAGCTTTAAGATCTTCAGCTGAATTTTCTGCCTGTCATCTCCTCAGCCTCGTACAATATGTGATTTATAAGTCCTCTTGCTGCACTGCAAATACACAAAAATGCGGAGTTTCATGATTAGTTGCAGTCACAATCAAAGATACCCTCTTTGTTTACATGTGTGTGTTTATATGACAAGCTCAAACAACAAAATGGAAGGAATTATGTTCAAAGTTAAACAAGTGAAGCATATATGTGAGTTTTGTAGCTTTATCCTGTTTTTTTAGTCAAAACTACCAAAGAGTTGAATTCCTCTTTATTCAAGGTTAATAATAGTATAATACTATGTGAGTCCTTAAAGACCTACACCCTAATGCACCTAGTAAGAAGGGCGACTCCTTAACCTAAATGCTCGGTCCTGATAGCCATAATTTAATGAATGCATACAAAATACCGCATACGTCCAAACACATTTTTTAGACATGGCAATTTTGACCCATTTACTCATGAATGGGTTAATTTGGGAACTATTTGATCTCTAACAGGGCAAAAGGATAAAATAAATTTATTAGAAAAGCTAATAAGTACATGGGTCAAACAGGTTGAGAGTTATCCAAAGTAATTTGAATGCAAAAAGTTATATAATTATGCTGATGATAATGTTTTTGTTATCCTACTTAACACTAACTATTAGTAAAGTAATATATATCAACAACAAAATGTGTTTTTGGGTCGCCCAAAAGGAACTCAGCCAACTACCCTTTTAAAACTATGACCCAACCTGCCCGAGCCCGACCCACCCAAATTTCCATTGCAAATGAAAAAAATCAAAGAATAAAGACTTACTCATCTTTGAACTTCTGAATCTTCTCCGGATCTGTTTCATGCATGTGTTTTCTGAACTGCTGCCTCACCATTTGAACAACGAGCTCCGTGTTGTGTTGCTACATTTTATAGAGTCATTAATCAAATTTCACCATAAAAAATCGTTGAACATCTTAACGTTTGAAAACCTATGACATATGTTTTTCTCCCAATAGAAAAAAAAAAAAAAAATAGAAGCTTTTTGGGAGCAGCGAGCGGCAACATAGTGTAACATGTGTTTTCATGGGTGACATACAGAGAACTAATGAAATTAATTAGATTTACAAGCCAAGTACAACTCCATTGAGTATGTTGGGGCCTAACCTCTTACTATAATGCTCAATTTGAATGACTATCGTTAAAATCGAGTTTTACATATGCAGTTAGGATTTATTGTATCTAATTGCATCCCTATTAGTTGCACGAAACTCAAAATCCACAAACAAAGATGTAAGCAGAAACATAATTCCACAGTGTATACATAGCTGATGGTGCATTACCTTATGACCAACATACTTTGCTCTACGTAGGCATTCACGATATAGCTACAAATGAAAATAAACAAAATCAGCAAAGCCAACATTTCACAATGTTATTATATTAACTACAATAATCATTTTTCAATAATCCGTTTTTTTTTTTTCTAGGTAAAATCAAAGGAGCTAAATTTTTATCAAAACTAGTATCTACCTGCCTAAATTCTAAACACATTTTCTTGTAAATTAAACATTAGTATTCATTTATTTTTTGAAAAAGTAAAGAATTTTCAAAAATTTGTAGAAGAAAATAAAGGTATGAGATAAACCCTAATTGCGTTGTTGGCAAGTTCCGGTGGCAGTGCTGTTTGAAGAGACGGCATTTTCTTTTGTTTGTCTTCAAATTAGAGCTGCTGATTTAATCTAAACAAATTACAAATCAAAACATCGAAGCAATTATACATACAGAGAGTAGTAAAATCATGTTATTATAAGAGGAAAAAATGGTTACCTGATCGGAGGTTGAAACGGCGGAGGCCGGGGAACAATTTGACGGCAGAATTTCTATACTTTGGTGAGTCGGGTCGGGTATACCATATTTATTAGATATTAGTATAGGGTGGTGATATATCCACCATTGTTTTTGATAGATCCACCAAATTTGTGCATTAAAACTTGTACTGTACACATTAATGATGCACAATTTTGGTGGATTTATAAAAAACAATGGTGGATTTATCACCACCCATTAGTATAGTATTGTACCTTAAATTTTGAGATAGTAGCTAAATTGCCCCCTAAACTTGTAAGTAAATCTCAAAACGCAACTTTTTTAAAAGGCTTAAAGTCGTAAAATGGTAAAATGATCCGAGACGAGCCTAATAGGCTATGCTCGACCTCATGTTTGACTCATTTCGAGTGTTATTTCCTAAAATAGTTGTAGACGTAATTCAAGATGTGAAGTTATATCACTCAAAAACATTTTATAGCAAAAACTTAATTGAAAAACGCAACGACTAAAACAAGAATGTAAATATGAGTATTTACGATGATTTATTTATACAAGTGTGAAGTAGGGGTGTACGTGGTCCAGAAACCGCATCGAACCGGACCAAAACCGCACCGGACCCGAACCATTAAATGAAAAATCAAGAACCATGAACCGCACCATGTAATTCGGTTCTGGTCCGGTTTGGTTCCGGTTCGGTTCTTGAGGTTTTGGTTCAAAACCGCGAACCAAATAATATACGCGTGTATTTTATAAAGAAGAAGATGTGTAAAAGCATATAGTTATCAAATTATATAAAATAATTAAGGAATCAGAAAAAACTTAAAATCGTCTAATAATCAATATCGAAACGTTGTAATTCTAACATAATATGGATACATCTAGTGGCGGATCCAGGATTTATAGTGACCCGTAACATTGGTATATTAGTTTTTTTGAACCCGTAGCACAAACAAAGAATGTAACAAAAAGTGCAAATTTTTAATAAGAAATTTATATTATATGTAGCGAATGGATCCGTAGCAACTATTACCCCTACCATGTACATGGCTCTGCCCTTGGATACATCTATGTTTTTTTCAAACAAAACATACATGTATGTCGAATACAAAAGAATATGGTGGATTAAGTTCCCAAAAAGATTTATTAAATGGATCAATCGTTAACAATCTATTGAAAAAATCATCGGGGAAGTATCCAGACGACGAATAACAGAAAGAAAATTAAGTTGAATTTTTTTGGTGCATGGAATATAGAAGATAAAAATCTAAAAATATATATATACTTATAATTAATATAACAATTTATAAAATCTAATTATATAACTCAATTTCTATCGATATTAAAAGATATATATATCAAGTATATATCTCTCTTTTCCTATGAAATCGGTTCTGGCGGTTCGAACCATTTTTACCGGTTCTAGAACCGAACCGCACCGTGAACCATTAAGGCTAATATATAGAACCGAGAACTGGACCATTGTGCTACGGTCCGGTTCAGTTCTGGTCCGGTCCTGGTTCGGTTTACCGGTTCTAGCGGTTCCGGACCATTTACGTCCCCTAGTGTGAAGTTACATTTTGTATACAAGCACCCATGCTTAATAGCTAACAATATACATTGTTTATTATCAGCTTAATTTTAAGGTTAATTTAATTAATACCAACTCATTTAACTTTTCAACATCTTTAGAAAAATATTATTGAACAAATAAAGTACTAGTAGAGTTGTAAGTTTAATGACACAACCGGAGTATACAGATACCATCTCATACATTCTGACTTAACCGGAGTATATACATTTGTCTTTTTGAAGATAGAGGATACGAAAGAAAAAAACTGTACAATAATAAGTAATTCGGTACATTCGAAACATCCTGCTTTTATGAAGGGCATTTGAGTAAGAACTAAAAACTGAAATGAATCATAAACATGTGTTTTCATGCTTTGATGCCTTAAGATGCACTCTTGAACAAAGCTCTCAAGTATGTAAGACACAACAACTAACAGGTAAGTTACAAGAATCTGATAAGTCCTGTGCAGGTTTGAACATACCATTTGGATATATACATTCCGATTCAACCATATAACTTAAACTTTCAAGTAACAGATTAGCCAGAGATTACACCCAAACATTTGAACTACAACTCTGCAACTTATCTTCATAAAACATAGAACATAAAACATAAAACAGATATGACAAAACAACTACTGCACTCAAGTCATATTTGCAACTTTTCACCATAGAAATCTCATCTTAAACCATCGTTGATCCAGTTAAGTTATTCATCGTCTTCAGATGGAACCACATATCTACAAGGTAAAGTCTTTGCATAGTGCTCTAACAATATCCAAAAGATGACTTCTGCTCTCAAACCAATTCTATGAGGACTTTCCCTTACCTCCTGAAGAACTTTAGCATTACCCAATAAATACTTCATCGCCTTTAAATCACATCTTGTCCAGAAATATCCCCTTAGGATGATCTCTTCAAGATGTGACTCGAGACACACAGCTGGAGAATGTGTTTTTGTCCAATTAAAGTCTTGTGGAAGCATTTCAAAGGAAGAAGAATCATCATAGTGCTCACAATCCTAGCAACCAACAAGATAATAAGATGTCAATTATTTATTATGAGAAGACAAATTCAGAATAAAAGGTGTCCATTTGTTATTTGAAAAGCATAATCACCTTCTCTATTGTAAGAGCTTGTAGATTCGGGGAGTTCTCAAGTATATTGAATAAGAGTGTCCAATCACACAATCGGGGTATTTTCAAAAACAATCGGGTCAGGTTGGGCAATGGGGGCACATTATGATGGAATATGCTTAGCGCCTGCAGGAAGATAAATAGGTCAGCCATTACATAAACAACACTACCATTAATCAACAAGGCTAATTGCATAATAAGACAACCAATACCAAATTAGTTTAGGCATGATGAAAAACCTTTAACCTTTCAAAAACTGTGGGTTAAGGTAACTTCAAATTAGTAGGTTACTTCAAAGAGAAATGATAACAAAGTTGGTTACCTATTTATGCAATATGCCAAAATGTAAGTGCTTTAAGAACATATCAAATGTTAGTGGCTTGATGAAGTTATAGTAAGCTTACATAAATCATGGATTCATCTAGAGCAAGGGACTTTACTCCATTGATCCCTTTCAAAAGAGTATGTGCACGACTAACATTCTCCTCAGGGAGCAGATCATGACAGCAGTTTAGCAGACAAATAGATGCCTTGACAGGTGCACATGAACCCTGCACCACAAATTCTACACCAAACTTATCCTCCATCTCTATGCTTTCAAGTTTAGGGGCATCAAGAAAAATTAATGGAGCTGCTGCATTACCCCTGTGTCCCCAAAAACTCATATCTAATACTCTCAGTGACGAACATGAGATATCATAAAGCTGATCTCTATGATAACCTTGACCTTCGTAATCTCGGATTCCTCCCAACTTTAATTTCTCAAGTTTAGGGCAATTACGGAAAAGCTTTTCCGTAAGTTCCTTCGGAGGAGTACTCACCATAAATACGAGAGACTTCACATTTGGGAAACAGAAGTCCTCGGGGACCGTTATTGAACCAGAGAAAGACGAATAGAGCTTCAAGTGTGTAAGACTGGCACTTGAGAAAAGAGTAGAAGGCAATTCCAAGGAGAGAACATCTAACTTTATCTTACGCACATTTCGCCTGGCAACATTACTGATCCATTTAGCAATCACTCCAGGAGGAAGTTCTTGTTTACTAACTAATTGAAATTCTGCAATTTCAGACGACTGCAAGCGATCTAATATTCTATCTATGTTAGCTACATGTGTGGCGGACCTAGACTCTATACGAAAATGAAGATTTTGAAGATTGACCCATACTTTCTCCCATCTCTTGGATAAAACAGAGGTAGAAATAGCCTCTTTGGTTGAAAGGAGAGAGATTATGCATAGAAGAAGCTCATCAGGTAAGTCACTAATTACACCCATTGAAAACAAGGAGACTATTTATAACTAATTAGATAATTACAACCTCGATCGGTATCCGGAAGTTGAGAATCGTTTGAAAACACTACCCGTGTATTCAAACAAAGAATTATTAAAAGAAAAAATTACTGTAAATGGAATCAAGGTTAGGGTTTCTAATTATCGAGAAAATGTATACAAGTAATTGATCCTACCAAAGCGAAGAAAGATTTAGGAAGTAAAAATAAGATGCACCTACGATTGAGATGAAACTTCTTGATTTGAAAGACGAATTCCAAATGAGAATACGATCAATGGTAAAGAAAGCACAAATTTAGATGTAAGATTCCAAATGGAAACATCACTATTTAAAGGGGTTTCAATACTAAAGTAAATGCGTGTTACACGTGAATTTATTGATTTTCAACTAACAACCATATAGTAAAACGACGTATAAATGCATATCTGAAAAACCGAACCCCAACCGGCCCATACCCACAGGCCCATCACATGAGAGGTAAAACAATCTCACCTAGCAGCCCGCTCAGATGGTGGCCTAACCAACTGATCCAGCATCACCACGGAATTGTTCAAATAAATTAGGCTCCTCACCAATGACGGGGATTGAACCTTGGGCACGTCCCAAATGACCACATCTTCGTTACCAACTAGGCTTCACGACATAGATATTTATAATGTACATAAATTAGAATTTAAGCACATTCCAATACCAAAGTAAAAATGTGTTTATCTATTTTCAACTAACAACCAAGGAAGAAAATTATCAATAAATGCATACTAATAATCTACATAAATTAGTCTTTTAACCACAATAGCATGTGACTAAATATGCTTAAAGAAACATATATTACCTATATTCCAAAAAGAAAAATCCACATATTCCAACTTAAGAACATAAAATAAAATGGAAAGCTATCTTACCAGAATTACTTCACAATCAATAAAATAATGTCACAATTGGTTAATGAAAGCATGGAACCTATATTAATGATCAACATTTCTTCAATACTAACAAATTACATATGAATTCAATGTACAAGATCACCCATGGCGCTGAAGCTAGTGGAAACCAAACTTTAAACCTCATTTGAATAATCCCGCACGTTCATAGCTCAGCCACTCCTATGGGATCTCATATCCCTTTTATTATTTCGTTCAATCAACTACATTACAAATAATGTTATGACTGAAAGGGTGTTTGCGTATTAAAAAACTAAAAATCAAGTTAAGTAATCTTAACAATCCCAATTGCTGCCACAGTGCCCCTTAACTCAATAACCCTTTTTCTTAGGCTCTATGGAGAAGAATCATCTATCTATAAGAATTCTTGATTCTGGATTTGGACGAGTTTTGTATTTTGATTATGATGTTTTGGTAGAATTTGAATTCATGACTACGTACAAATGTACAATATGGATATTTTTGACATTTTAAGAAGCATTTGTAAATTGAAATACTTAATTTTTAATCAGGTCTGCTGAAAATCTGACATTATGCTTTTGGGTATTTGATTTTACATTCACAATTAAACAGGTTGACCTAAGAAACCTTCCAAGTTTTGACCCGCCAACCTGAAACCAACCCGCTAACCTATTTAACCTGTTTAACTAAATGGGTTACAAGGGCAGTGTGCAGGTTAACAGTATCTGGGGTAGGGTTGATATACGGAACATGATTAGCATCCAGACGATGTTCAGGTTGGATAATATCAACCAGATAACTCTAAATGTAACTCTATATTCCATAAATTTAATACATCTAAACTAAAGAAGCTTAACCCACATTCCCCCTTTAATCCAAATGGTTCAATTAGTTGGAAAATGTAAAGCCTAAATCAGAATTACCTCCATAGCACAATTAAAACACACAGATTCTCACAATTTACGAACTATCCTGAATCTGGGACTAAGCTTTCACATCTGGCTAACATAGTCTCCTACAAACACATTGTGAATTTCAATACGAGTTTGTCTCCTACAAACACATTGTGAATTTCAATACGAGTTTGTAAAGCAACACTGTATGTTTGAATACTCATGAAATGGGTTTTAACACACACTTTGAACAAAATTAACAATGCCCAATCAAGTGATCAACATATCCTATCTATGTATATAACTAAATACAAAATGAAAAACTACACCAAAGGGCCATTGTCCTAGAGGTATCGAGGTAACTCATCAACCTTGAGGTTGTGGGTTCAAGTCCTGGGGTGGGACTATTCGTAAATATTCGTGGATGAGGATGTATATATTCGTGATATGGGTGTGTGAGTGGTTGGCTTTCCAAAAAAAAAAAAGAGAGAGAGAATGAGAATTAGCGTAACCAAAAATCAAATCCTTTCTCCCCAGGAACCTTTTTAAAAATTTTACAATTTAATCGCCAGTTTGAGTCCCTACTTAAGTTTCAGAGAGTCCCTGTTTTTCTAACTAGGCACACTTTCAGTCCCTACTAATTTACGGTTGCAAATAAGTTGAGTTGAGTCGAAAATGACTCAAAACGGATCGAGCTCTACTGGAAAAGGTCAGATATATATGGATTGAACCTCTTTCCGATAACCAAACCAATTTCAAATATGTGTCAAAACTAAATTTAATAACAAAAGTTATTAATTATATTTAGAATTCGGTGAGAACATTCAAATTATTTAAATTCAGAACATATAAATAGACCATTTAAAAAGTAGACATTTTATATCATATTTAATTTTATTAAGTTTGATTTCTATCATATAGCAGTATTTAGTGCGCATTTCGGTCAACTCTCCATCATTTTCCTTTGGTTGAGTGCATTCGCCTCTGACCATCAAATGAAATGTGACACTTTTTCCTAGATAATTCTTGATAGGAATATTCTTGAGTATGCTAAAAACTAAATTCAATAACAAAAGTTATTAATTATATTTTGAATTCGGTGAGAACATTCAAATTATTTAGATTCAGAACATATAAATAGACCATTTAAAAAGTAGACATTTTATATCATAACTAAATATATATAAATAGAATTCATACATACAAACCATATAAGTCGAATAGGTGCATTTGCCACAGATGCACAAAAATAAGTGTTTTATGATTTTGCCTTAGAAATTCTTACCTATTTGTGACTTTGATTGGATAAGTTGCACTTCACGATTAGTGATTGCACAAACATTATATGGTAAGAATTTTTAAGGCAAAATATACCTTCATCACAACATATTTCAAACTTCAATGTCACAAAGAAATCGAAAAGAATTTCTTGCTAGCATCTTTGATGCAGGTATAAACATTATAAAACTAGATTCCGTGTACTTTTGTCATATGTTTGATCTAAACTTCTCTCAATCCATTGTGATATTTCATCAGCTACTACAATATCAGCATTATGATATTTCATCATGTCCATCCTTGTTGAGCTCAGTCATAACCAAAGAGCATACACATTACCCAATTTTCTTACTTCAAATTGTAGGACACTAGCCTCAGTTTCATATGCTCTATAGCAAGCAGTTGGGAGATAGATTCAAAGTTGGGTTTTGTCATGCGTATCACTCATTTTAATACCATATACTCTATGCTTCTCTGCAGTAATGGTACACATCCTTTCAAGTGTATATCTATAGTCTTTACAAAGTATTAAGTTCTCATGTTAGAACATGTGACACTCACATGAGTTTCACTTCTGTCTACAATTGGAAACCCATTGTGTTTTCTTTAGCATATTTAGCTTCCATTAATGTCTTCACCTTAAAGCCTAGAGGCCCATCTGGCCTGACAAACCTCAAATCAGTATGGTCAACCATCTAGATCCATCTTTAACCATTTTGACCTCTATTGACAAAGTCTATTAACAACCTTACCATCACATCATGATAACATTGCCAAAAATTGGACATATGGTGTTAATCACTTTAACTCCTTAAGAAGCACAGTTTAAACAAACTATTAAGTTATATAGGATGCACAGAAAGCAATCAGACTGTGATATCTCATATAGTAAAAAGACGAAACACAATTCTAAATGGTTTACATAGATTATACAATGACAGTCAAACAAGTTTTAGGAAACCCACACATGGAAAATAGCCTTAGTCAGGATGATGCACATGTAAACTACCGTAGTGTGATAAATACCATGGCAGGCCTTAATATACCAATTGAATCCAAGCATTTAACCTAATAAACTAAACTCTCAAGGCCATAATGTACACCCAAACATTGAAACTGCAAGTCTGCAACTTTGTTTCAGATAACAAAAAATAGATACTTGGTCATATTAATTCCTAGAGGTCAATATAACATAACAAACAATGCACTCAAAGTTAATTACAAATCTTCATCTTAGACAGCTCATCTTCAACCTTGTTGATCCACCCACTTTATTCATTGTTTTCAAATGGAACCTCTTGAATATAACTACAAGAAGGTGAAGTCTTTGCATTGTCATCTAACTCCGTCTAAAACGCCGCTTCTCCTTTCACATCATTTCTATGAGTTTAGTTTTACAGGTTACCTTATTCACACTCTAGCATTACCGAGAAAGTACTTCACCGCCTACATATCACATCTCATCTAGAAATACCCAGTTAGAAAGATATATTCACGATGTGACTGGAGACAAGTAGGTGAAGCATATAGCTTCGTCCAATCATGGCTTCTGGGATGTTTTGTGAGCATTATTTACGAAGATACCCATAAGCCTTTTAATTTGACGGAACTGCATACTCCACCTACTTGTCTCAAGTCGTCACATCTAGAATATACCGTATTAACTGAATATTTCTGGATGAGATGTGATATGAAGGCGATGAAGTACTTGCTCGGTATAACTAGAGTTTTTAAAAAGGTAACCTGTAAAGTTCGTAGAATATGTGTGAAAGGAAAAGCAGCTTTTTGGACGGAGGGGACGGAGTCAGATGACTGTGCAAAAACTTTACCTTCTCGTAGTTATGAGGTTTCATTTGAAGAGGATTAATAAACTGAGTGGATCAACGTTGGTTGGAGATTAGCTTTCTAACATTTGTAGAGATAGCCAACAAACGGAATGATTACATGCTTTATATAATAGAAGAGATTTGGGAGTTGATGTGTTAATCCTTTATCCCAAAGCACTAATCCCTGATACTTGCAAAGACAAACATGATATAATATAAACCTGGTCTTTATTATATCTAATTGCTCCTAAATCTAACTTCTCAAGTTTTACGCAACTATGGAAGGGCTTTTCACTTAGTTCCTTAAAGGGATTACTAACCTTAAATACAAAATACTTGAGACTTAGCAAGCAAAATGTCTCAAGGACCGTTATCGAATCAAAGGTGAGTAGGTGACTGAATACATACTTAAGAATGTGAAATTGTCATCGGTTAAAATATGTATAGGAAATTATGTGGAAAGAGCGTCAAAATCAATTTCACATGGATTTAGCCTAACAACATCACTTATCAATTTAGCAATCACTCCACATGAAATTTATGACTAGTAGTTAGACGAAATCTTTCAAATTCAGGTGACTTCAAACGATCTAATATTGCATCTATGGAATCCAAATATGCAACGGATCTATAATCAATTTCAAAATCCAGATATGGAAGATTAACTTAAACTTCATCCGATCACTTTGATAACTAAAGAGGTTTATTCTACATCAGCTTTATCAAAGCGCTGGGAGGAAGTATGGGTTAATTATTTAAACCTCGATTCTAATTCGGATAATAAAATTCAATTCCTCTCCATATTTAGATCCTATAGATAGAATATTAGATCGCTTGAAGTCACCTAAAGTTGGAAGACTTAGCCTAGTTTTTCGATATCATTCTTTTTGGATTGATAGCAAATTAGATAAGTGATGTTTTTATTCTTAACGCAAATGAGATAGATTTCGAGGTTCATTCCACATAATTGTCTTTAAGTTCTTTTTAATCTGCGAAAGCCTCTTATGCTTAAGCCTCTTTTATTAGAATTTGGTTCGATTACGGTCCCTAAGGTATTTAGGTTGCCAAATCTCACCTATCTTTTATTTGAGGTCAGTCTTCCTTTAAAGGAACTAAGAAAAAGCTCTTTCGTAGTTGCCCAAAACTAGAGGAATTAGATTTAGGAGAATCAAGATATCATAAAGATCAAGCTTATGATATCTCATGTTTGTCAATGAGGATATTAAAGATTGGTATGGCTAGATACGATACTAATGTTCCCAAAAAATTTCTTAATGTTTAACATTTAAACCATTGAGATATCAAGCAAACGTTGTTGTTGTCTTAATTTTGACCCTGAGGAGCAAGGTCCAATTTTTTAGACAACTCTACAACTTATGTCAGCCTAGTTTAACTTTATCAGGGTTGAACAAAATTAAAGGAAAAAGTTATCAAAAATGAAAATTAAGGGTAGAGTCTTGATTAAATTAAAAGAAAACATTCATTGTAATCAATGTTACCAAAGAGGAGAAAGCTTTTGAAAGTAAAACTATGCACACTTGCGATCGAGATAACCATCTAGATCTTAGAGAGAAACAAATTCCAAATGAAAATACCATCAATTGAAAGAAAACCACAATTAACACAGAAGACTCCAAATGGAAATGACACTGAACTTAAAGGCATTCCAAGTTAAAACATGTTGCTCGTGAATCTATTTAGTCCGTTGTAATCAATAAAACCTATATTACTTTCTTAACAACTACTAATCTTCTATTAATTCATTCCAAGATTCATGTTAAATAACTGATATCTACTTGATATACTTACTTACATTTCTAATTAATTGGCTCTTTCTAAAACGCAATAAGCCGCAATAACCACATGCAATATGCAATCCAAAACACCCTCTTAATATGCTTATTTCTGATAACATAATACTATAAGCCAGAATAAACCATGTTTAATAATCAGCATTTCTTTAATGTTTTCTATTTCTACAGAAAAAGTTACTAATTTTTTTGGGGATTCTGTTTCAATCATAACATGCTGATACCATTTAAAAATGTTATCAGCAAATTACAAAGAGATTTGATTGATTAAAGTAAAAGGATGCATATGCTGAAGTGTAATGTAAAAAACTAGGGTTATGGGACAGACATGACATATAACTTTGTATATCAAAATTAGAATAATTATGAAGATGAGAAGACTTAGCTGTTGTAGAGATCGGTGGTGGAAGAACAAACACCGACATAATTTTATTCCGTCTGCCGCCGAGATGACTCTAAAAGGGGAGGGGAAGGAAATGCTGCGGTGGGTTTGCTGGTGTAGCTCTCTGGTCACCACATGCAAGGTGTTATTTATAGCCTTATAGGTAAAACCTTAATTAAAGTTCCTTTTAATATGATGATTCAATTAATTAATTAATTAATATATAATGTAATATAGTAAATATAATAATACATTTACATAAATAATAATAATCTACCTATCTAAGTAATAGAGGATATAAGATGTCCTATTTGGTGTACTTCTCTAATTGACACCTAAGCTTTTTTCCAATGTGTCAATCTAAAATTCCCCTAAAAAATCCTACGTGGCTAATAAAATTAAGATTCCCCTAAAAATTCCTACGTGGCTAATAAACCCTCCGATCATAACTTACACCCCTTTTCTTCTCAAATTCCTTAGTCTCCATATCTCATACAAACTCTTCTTCTTTTCAATGTGTATCTCAAATCCCTCTTCCCTCATAAATATACATCATCTCGAATCATCGACCTCCTATTTTGTTTTCAATCAAACAAGGCCTAATTCAAGGTATGTGTACATATTCTTTGAAACTTTTATATACTATTTATTTTGTTTTGATATATTATATGTGTATGTTCATAATTACTAATCATATTCAGTATTGCTATCTAATAGTTACTTTTTCTATGTGATTTAAATATAATTGTGTTTAATTAGTAATTTGGTGTGATTTAAGATGCTTATAATTAATTATTTTGGGGTTGGCTTTTTGTATACTTTTTTATACTCACATGAATGGAAGTATCGTCTTTACTTTCACCTATACTCTAATTATTTGTTACTGTTAATATTTTTTAAGTCCCTTTATCTATTGTGTATTTATCTACTTGCATCCATGCTACTTCCTTGGCTGCTTATTATAAATAAGTATACATTTGGTGATCGAAACAATTGAAAGCTTCCCTCTGATGTATTAATAGCATCGACTATACACGTGGTTTGTGTTGCCTCATGTACGCCCAATCAACTAATCTTTTGCTTCCCCCTTTGTATGCCCTTACGTCTTTATTTCAAAAGGTGTCATGGCTTCATCTATTTTCCTCAAGAATTACCCCAAAGACTAAAAACCCACAACTCGAGTGATTCATATTTGGACACAACCACCTAATGGTAAATCCATGGAGTATTTGCTCCTTGATGAACATGTTATTCCCAATATCCTTTTGCATATTAATTCGTTTTCGCATTTAACTCGTAAAAGCAATTAATAATGGGATCTTCCAATTTATGATCCTATCAATTGTCATTTTAATGCTATACGCAGGGAGACAAAATACAGCCTACCATTCGTATTAGCTAGCTTGATAGCGCGGCTAAAGAAATCTTATACCAATCAACAGTGATGATAAAGAACTTTTTTGTGAATGAAAACAAAGCTAACTTCCCCCTCTTGAACGAGAACTACAAACTGATGTTTTATGCTTCTACGAGTGTCACACCATTAGCAACTTTTAATGGGTCATTATATGGTTTAAATTTTTTGAACTATTTTTTCGATGTTATAAATCGTAATCTCAAGGATCAAGACATCGTTGGTAAGCAATTGTTAAAATAGATATAATATTTTGCTAATATATATTTACAATAACACTTACCCGTCCATCGGACGGGTCTGAAAACTAGTATAATATAATACAATATAAATAGATAGAATAATAAATAAATATAAAGTAATTTAATATAATTAAGTAATGGAGTATAATACAATATATGGATTATATAATGTAATAAAATATATAATAATAATAATAATGTTAATATGATGCGATACGCTACACTATTATATACTGTAATACTATTCAATATGAAACGATATAATATAATACAGTAAGATACATACAATAATCTAAATCTAAATACAATTAAAAGTGGATATTGATTCTTATCTTGCCACGTGTAACTATTTCCGGATGATTAGTACAGAGTTTTAAACAAAAATTATACGGAGTATTTTTAACTGCCGATCTTTTGTAACCGCCATGTATTCATTTCCCGTTATCAACTTTTTGATTGAAGATTTAATTTAATTTTTAGTATATAATATGATTTAAATATGACATGTGTGTAACACCCCCAAATTTCGGGTTGCAGAAGCGGTCGGGTCGGGTGTTACCAAATCAAATATCACAAGCACAAAGGTACATAATGAACTACTCTAAATGAGACGTTTGAAAATAGTTATACATTTCCAAAATAAAGAGTTTATAATGATACGAGTTCGCAAAATAATTTCAATACATAATTTGTAATACAAAAGTTATGCAAAGAAATCCAAATGTTGAAAACGTGCGACTCGAACTAGCATAGCTTGTAGTGGTCCTAATCCTGCTGTCACCTGAGAACACATGCTAAAACGAGTCAGCTATAAAGTTGGTGAGTTCATAGGTTAGTTAAACAAAACATGAAGTATAAACCGTGTGCATTATAATAGTAGTTAGTAAACTCTGTTTGAAAACTGTAATGTATTATAATCGTGTCCCTTTTTGTGAAATCGATATGAAAGTTTCCATAACCTCGTAACCTAATCCGATAGGTTTAGTTTCTAATGTGTTCTCCAAGTGTTTCCGTGTATGTACTACCTTTTGGAGTAGCACACTACCAGACCCTATGGTCGTAACTCATGGTAGTTTCTAGAGGCGGTACTACGTACTCAAGGACCTATAGTCGAGGGTGACACTACGTGTCCAACTGTGTAATCATGTATGTATAAGAAAATCAAGTGTAGCAACACGTGCTCAGTCAGGTAATCGGGTGTGCATACAAAGTGTATGTGTACCTAGAATAGGCGTACGTGTAAAGAGTAACCGGTTGTGGCACCTCGTGCCCAGTAGAGTAATCGTGTATGCATATAAGTGTACAGGTGCCTATAGCAAGTGTACATACGTAAGGTAGTCGAGTGTGGCACTCCGTGCCCAGTAGTGTAATCAAGTATACATGTAACTATAACAAGTCTACATGAATATCGGAAGTAGCACCTAGTGCCCAGAAGTAGCTCATCGAGCCCGAAAGTAGCACAACGTGCCCGGAAGTAGCACAACGTGCCCGAAAGTAGCACAACGTGCCCGAAAGTAGCACAACGTGCCCGGAAGTAGCTCATCGAGCCCGAAAGTAGCACAACGTGCCAATCAGTATATGCATATAAGTGTACATGTACCTATCTCTAGCGTACATGCAGTAGTAATCGTGTTTGGCGCCACGTGCCCAAAAGTGTATGCATATAATCAGTAAGTACGATTATAGCACAATGTTAGACCAGTGGATTACCCTATGGTAATATTGTAAATGTAATTTAAAAGAGTACCTACAGTTGTCTCACAACAGTCAGGTATAGCACAGTGTATCTAAGTTTGTACGTGTTTCACTTCGATAGTAGTATATAGCATAATGTGCCTAAGTATGTGTAATCATCATTTAGCTGTTTTGGGAAATAGTATAATGTGTTCCATTAATGTACGCTACCATCGCGTATTCGAAATCTCAAACTAACAAGAAGGTTGGTACCCCTAGGCACGGTTTACTCAAAGGCTAGCATGACACTAGTAATTGTAGATCATAGGTGTAAGGAATCCGTTAGTCCTTAGGAAGTTGTACCTGTTCAAGTCTATGTGTTTCCTAACCTTTGGATACTTAATACCCTAAAGTATTTTAGGAAAGTCCAGCAATGTTAAAACATAACATGTTTATACAGAAGTCAGTTACTCATTTTATTAAATCAATAAACAATGAAAACAAGTAAAACGGAAGCATGTGTCTCACCCCAAGATCAGTAAAATAGTTTGAAAGGTGGGGCTATGAACTCACCTGTGAGTTGTCAGCGATCCTACGATACGTGTGTTGTCTGAAGGATAACCCCCTAGTGTCCTAAACACGTGAGGTTATATAAGTAAGAGACAAATCAGTTTGTCTAAGCGAGTTGTGTAAATATTCATCTGTGTAATTATAAAAATGAAATAGGCATTCGACGACCCGTGTGTATACACGGGTTTGAGGACTAGTAGTATGATATGATATAGTACACCACAATCTGATACACTGTAATGGATATACAATATAATATGATTTAATATAATACGACGTGACATAATATAACATAAATATGCCAGATTATTTTATTTGACATCACTAGATTACATTATCTTACCTTAGAATATGAATTCTTTTGATTTATGATATTTGGTGTCAATCAAATAACCAATTGACTGGAATTTGAATTATAATTCTTAGTGCTTTACTGACTAGACACATAACGAAATGTAATTTGATTCAAATTGATTTCGTGAAACAAACGCGCAGTACGAAATTTCTCAAATTTAAAATGGTGCATATGATAGTTTTTTGATCATGATTAGTATAAAGTATTCTAAATAAGTATGTGTGCTTTTCAATTAGATTTGAATAAAAATGCAATTTCTTAAGTGGAGGTTAGACTCTTTAATTAAATCTGTATGGTGATGTAGTTTGATTTTACTAAAAAATGTTTCACTGATAATTTATATTCATGATTTCGGGTTACGACAATACTAAAAAATGTATTATAGATGGAAGCTTAGACATTAGATCCCCAATAATCCCTTAATATCTTGTTGCTAAACACAACCAAAATTGTAGGAGTTTATTGAAAAAACAAGGTTCAAAAAATAAGCCGGTGAAAGTAGCTTTTGGGAGCTTATGAAAATTTAAATTACCTAAATACCCCTTATTTCATAAGTAACTACGTTTTTATAGTCCTTTTTTTCTAAATTTACATTTACTAAGCTTCGGCTCGAGCTCTTTTGCCAAACACTTTAAGAAATAGATACGCTTCAATTTTTAACTTCAACAACAAGCTCCAGCTGTAAACTTCCAACCAGCTAGTTTTTGTCAAACACACCAATATGCGCGTTTGTGTGTTTATGTATAAACTGATTAATAAGAACATGTTCTATTACATTCTTAACTTTACATCAGCTTTTACATCGCGTGCATTAGTCTCCTTTCTATGAGTTTATCATTTTTGGTGCATTTGGTGATACATGCTAGTACTCTGGTACTAAACCTGACACGGGGAAAAAATATTATGCAATACTGTTTTAATCTTTTGTACTTCAATGTAATCGTTTTATTACTAACATGTTTCTATGATGCGTTCAGTTGTTATTGACTCTTGAAACTACAACTGGTCTTCACATAACAACATAACATGGATGTTTTGGTCACATTATCTTCTTGATGTCAATATAACAAAACAGAAACTACACCAAACTTTATTTTCATTAGTTCTCACCTTAGAAAGCTCATTCTCATCCATTGTTGATCCACTCGAGTTATTCTCCGTCTTCAAATAATACATAGTCACAAGGTAAAGTCTTTGCATAGTTCTCTAACTTCCTCAAGGCGACTTCTCCTCTCACACCAATTCTATGAGGACTAGGACTAACTTTCTTCAGAACTCCTGCATTACCCAATAAAACTTCATCGTCTTCAAATCACATCTCATCCAGAAATATCCAGGTAAGGTTATCTCTTCAACATGTGACTGGAGACACTTAGCTAGAGAATGTGATTCCGTCCAATCAGAGTCTTGTGGATGCATCTTAGACGAAGAAGAATCATCATACTGATCACAATCCTAGCAACAAGCACATTAATAAGATGTCAATAATTTATGATGAAAAAACAAAATTCAAAATAGAAGATGTCCATTTGTCATTTGAAAAAAACATAATCACCTTCTGGATTGTAGCAGCTTGCAGATTCGGGGAGTTCTCAAGTAAATTAATCAAGATACTCCAACCACATAATCGGGTTATTGTAACAAATAGGCAGGTTAGGCTGTGCAATGGGGGCACATTATTATGATGGAATTTGTTTAGCACATGAACAAAAATAATGGGTCAACTACCACATTAACGATAATACCATTAAGCTAAAAAGGAAACCAACTACAAACAAGTTCAAGCCAAATGGAAGACCTTCAATCTTTCAAAAACTGTGAGTTAAGGTTACTTCAAATGGGAGCCGGGCCACAGTTACGTAGTATCAAGTATTAGTGGCTTGCTGAAGTTCAAATAAGCTTACTAAAATTGTCGCTTCATCTATGTAAGAGGATTTTACACCACTAATATCATTCAAAAGAGTATTTGCACGATTTCATCCTCCTCGGGGAGCAGATCTTGACAGCAGCTTAGTAGACAAATAGTTTTATTTACAGGTGCTGATGAACCCTAAACCACATATTCTACACCAAACTTTCTTCGATATTAAAGCTTTCAAATTAAGGGCATTAAGTTGCACTCCAAAAAAACTAATATCTAATACGCTCAATGACTAACATGAGATATCATAAACTTAATCTTTGTAATATATCATCCCTCCTAACTCTAGTTCCTCTAGTTTAGGACAACTACGGAAGAGCTTTTCCGTTATTTATGTATCTTTAAGAAAAGGTATGACCTGCATTAATTAGTATTGTATGTATCCCATATCTGATATACTCAATGACGAACATGAGATATCATAAACTTGACCTACATAATATCTCATCCCTCCTAACTCCAATTACTCCAGTTTAGGACAACTACGGAAGAGCTTTTCCGTTAGTTTCTCTAGAGGACCATTGACTTAAATACATTAGAATTAACATTTATAAAACAAATTACCACGAGGAACGTTATTGAACCAAATATGACATATGTGAGCTTTTGAGTGTATAAGAATGGAACTTGAAAAAGGACTTAAAAGGCATATGCATGGAGGGAAAAATGAAATTTATATTTTGTTCATTTAGCCTAAGAACATTACTAATCCACTTAGCAGTCACTCATTCTAGGGGGAAGTTTTGACTACAATAGTACAATCTAGACGAAATCATGAAATTTCATACGCCTTCAAGAGATCTGATATTTTATTTGAAATTTACATGTGCAGCAAACCTGGACACGATACGGAAATCAAGATCTTGTATATTATCCGAAACTTCCTCCCAACGCTTTGATAAAACACACGTAGAAACATCCTCTTTAGTTGTGAGAAGAAAGATTATGCGTACAAGAAGCTCATCAGGTAACTTACTAATTATATACATCGAACACGAGAAAGCTATTCCTTATTAATTATGGAATATGTGCAACCTTAATTGGTATCCAGACGGTGATAGTTGCCTTTTGTTAATATTTTCTAATTAATAAGGAATAGTTTTCACATTTTTTATGGATATCATTAACAACATACCCGATGAGCTTGTTCTACACGTAATCTCTCACCTTACAACCAAAGAGGCTGTTTCTATATCTCTTTTTAAGAAAGCGATGGAGAGTGTCTATGTTAATTAACAAAATCTTGATTTTTATAATGATTCCGTGTTTGGTGCAAATGTATATTACATAGATATTAGACCGCTTGTAGTCTTCCTTCCATGGAATTGCCTTCAACTCTTTTTTCAAGTGCCAGTCTTACACACTTAAAGGTCTATTCAGCCTTGTCTGGTTCAATTACGGTCCTCGAGGAATTATGTATGCCAAATGTAAGTCTCTTGTATTTAAGGTTAGTGGTTCTCCAAAGGAACTAAAGGAAAAGCTCTTCCATAGTTTCCCAAAACTTTGAAATGTTAGAGTTGGGAGAATAGAGATATTATAAAGGCCAAGTATGCCACACAGATCAAGTTTATGATATCTCATGTTCGTCATTAAAAATATCAAATATTAGTTTTTGGGAACACAACACTAATGCAACATCTTTCATAGTATTTCTTAATGCCCTTATTATTGAAAGCATTGAGATACATGAAAATTTTGGTGTAGACTTTGTGGTGATGGGTTCATGTTCACTTGTCATGGCAACTATTTCTCTACTAAGCTGCTGTCACAATTTGTTCTCTAAAGAGGATGGTAATCGTGCATACACTCTTTTGAAAGGGATAACTGGAGTAAAGTCCCTTACTATAGTGGAATCCATGATTTATGTAAGCTTATCATATTTCATCGATCAAGCATTAGCACTCGATATGTTCTATAAACTAATGTAAGAGACTTTACACCATTGGTTTCTTTCAAAAAAGAAAAGAAAAAGAGTACATGCATGATTTCCATCCTCTTAAGGGAGCAGATCCCAACAACATCTTAGTAAACAAATAGTTGACTTAACAGGTGATGATGAACCAGGAACCACATATACTATACCAAACATTTCCTCTAAATCAATGCTTTCAAGTTTATGGGCATTAAGAAAAACTATGAACTGCATTAGTCTTGTATAGATATGATATTCTCAATGACGAACATGACATATCATAAACTTGATTTTTATGATAAACTTGACTTTTTATGATATCTCATCCCTCCAAACTCTAATTACTCCAATTTAGGACAACTACGGAAGAGCTTTTACGTTAGTTTTTTTAGAGGACTAGTAACCTAAAATATAAGAGAGTTCACATTTGGCAAACAAAACTCCTCGGGGAACATTATTGAACCAAATATGATTGAATCGAGCGTTAAGTATGTAAGAATGGAACTTGAAAAAAGACTTAAAGTCAAATGCATGGAAGGAAAACTGAAATTTACATTACGTCCATTTAGCCTAACAACATTACTGATCCACTTAGCAGTCACTCACTCTAGGGGGAAGTTTTGACTACAATCTAGACGAAATCATGAAATTACATACGCCTTCAAGAGATCTGATATTCTATCTATGCAATCTACATGTACAGCAAACCTGGACACGATACGGAAATAAAGATTGTGAATATTAACCAAAACTTCCTCCCATCTCTTCGATAAAACACACGTCGAAACAACCTCTTTAGTTTGAGGCGAGGATTTATGCGTACGCTAATTAGATAAGTTACTAATGATATCCATCGAAAATGAGAAACTTGTTCCATATTAATAGAGAATATTTAGAGCCTCAATAAGTATCCGGAAGGTGATAATTGCTTTTTGTAAATATTCATTATTTAATAAGGAATAGTTTTCTATAATTTTTGATGAATATCATCGACAACTTACCCGGTGAGATTTTTCTACGCGTGATCTCTCTCCTTACAAACAAAGAGGCTATTTCTACATTTGTTTTATCCAAGAGATGGGAGAAAGTATGGGTTAATCTTCAAAATCTTGATTTTCGTATTGAGTCCGGGTCTGCTACACACGTAGCTAACATAGTTAGAAAATTATATCGCTTGCAGCCGTAATTGCAAGATTTCGTCTAGATAGTAAACAAAAACTTCCTCCTTGAGTGATTGCTAAATGGATCAGCAATGTTGTCAGGCTAAATGTGCGTAAGATAAACTTTAGTGTTCATTCCATGGAATTGCCATCAACTCTTTTTCCAAGTGCCAGTCTTACACACTTAAAGCTCTATTCAATCGTATTGTTCAATAACGGTCCTTGAGGACTTTTTGTAAGGAATTTGCAGCGGAAACATCCAACTAACAACACTTATTATTAGCAAAAAACAAACCCAACAAACGCTCGTGTAATCGCGTTACACCCACAAACAATAAACGGATAGACCAATCGCTAACTAAGCAATTAAACAAAGCAAACAAGATAATAAACACAATTACAAGAACGTAAACGACACAAGGATTTAACGTGGTTATGTCCAATCTCCAACTTGGAGATTGGTTTAGTCCACGGGGCCAAACCAGAGAGTTCTTTTTTCATATACGGCTCAGGGTTACAATTACATATAGGTTATATTTATAGGACAAACCTAACTTGGGGAGCAAGATATATTAGATTTAGCCGACCTAAAAGATCTATTTCACAAGCCGGCAAACATATCCTCCAAGTCACGTGCCATTTCACCTAATTAATCTTCACATAAACTTTATTAATATATCACAACAATCTCCCACATGAAGATTAATCAAACCCCAAAACCAGTAACCCTCCACAAATCTCGTCCCTTCACCAATGTCACCCGTTCAAACTTCACACCGCCGAAATACCATTCGGGACACGCCGCTCGACCACACAGAGTCGAAAGACTTTCGACACAAAGCTACCAGAACACTGTAACACCCTCAAATTTCGGTTTGCGGAAGCGATCGGGTCGGGTGTTACCAAATTAAATATCACAGCATAAGATACATAATGAACGACTCTAAATGAGACGTTTGAAAATAATTATACATTTACCAAATAGAACGTTTACAACGTTATAAGTTTATTAAAATTTTCAAATACATAATTTGAAAATACAAAAGTAAATGCAGAGTTGTCCCAAATGTTTGAAATCATGCGACTCGAGCTAGCATAATCTTGTAGTAATCCCTAATCCTGCTGGGCACCTGAGAACACATGCTAAAACAGGTCAGCTATAAAGCTGGTGAGTTCATAGGTTTGTTAGTTGAAAACATAAAGTATAAATTTTGTATGTTTTGAGAAGTTGTTCAGAATCCACGATTCTGATTTGTAGCAAATTGTAGATGTAATTACCAATGTGTAATTCGAAAGTTTAGGTATCTAATACCTAATCAATTGTAGTCCGTACCTAAGTACACAATAATTGAGGCATACCGAGCCTGAATACCTATCTGGTATGAGTAAGTGTATAACGGGAGGCAATACCTGCCTAAGTTGTAACCAAATAACTGTATGACCACGTCATATGATAGTAAGTAACTGTAGTCCCGCAGAACTATGATTTAATATATGAGGTGTTGCATCCAGCAATAAATGTTTGTAGATCCGCAGATCTATGTTTGAATGTTTAGCGTGTCCGTTTACCCGATTAGCATAAGCTAACCTGGACATGAATTGAGCTAACGGCCTCGCGTGGCAGCACCACCGATCCGTTAACTTATTGTGAATCCCGAGTATAACTCGCTGATCCATTGATTGAAGTTTCGTCCACTGCAATACCGTGGTTTCGTTTTGTGCCCACTTTACCGTGGCATCGTTTGGTGCCCGCTGCAATACCGCGGCATCGTTTTTGGAATTGCTCGCAGCAATTTGTGTTTGAGCCGGCAGTACAACGACATGCCCGACTAAGTTGTTTGAGAGCCAGCAGTACTCGACGTGCCTGACTAAGTAGATCGTATAATAGTATGTAGATATTCATCAGGTGACACCCCCACGGTTGGATTACATCCTGGGCCGGGGGACCATCCCTGGTTGGATTACATCCTGAGCCAGAGTCGTCACCAGTTAAGTTGTATTGATATAAGAAGTATGTACTAACGTGTGATAATATTGTATACTCCTAGCCTAAAGCCTAGCAAGTATATATGACGGAGTCTTGGGAAAATGTTCACTTAAGTTCAGTTCCCATTCTAGTGATAATGGAGTGTGTCGACAGTTTTAGTTCTTAAAGAATAACTAAACTTTTAACAGTATAGATGTTGTCCAGTGTAGGTAGAACTAACTAGTTCTAATGTATTCAATGATGTTGTCCCGTGACAACATGGCCAAAAGATTGTGATACTAATTCAAGTTATGTATTGGTAATCGTTTTCCAACGATCTAACAGGATACGATGTAACCTATCTAGGTTAAGTATTGATATTGTTCTACAACAATGTTGCGGGTGTAATTCCTAAGTATTACACATTTTGTATTACATACAGTAATAAAAATAGTTGTGAATTATAAATGATTATTAATATAATTCGAAAACAGTAATTGAGCATGTGTTTCACCCCGAAAATAGTAAAACAGTTGAAAGAGTGGGGCTATGAAACTCACCTGTGAGTTGGCGATCCTACGATACGCGCGTCGTCCGATAAGTAACCTCCTAGTGTCCTAAACACGTGAGGCATATAAGTACGAGATCAAATAGTCTGACCAAGTAAGTCGTTCGAATGTTTGTTTGTTGCTTGGTTTCAAAGATTGTGTACGGGGGTTCGGGGGCAGCGCCCCTGATAGCGGGGTCCAAGGGGTGGCAACCCCTGGCGGGGTCCAAGGGGCAGAGCCCCTGGTTGGGGTCGAGCTGCCAAGTCAGCTTGGAAAATTTTTATTCCTACTATGTTGTTGTAATGAAAACGCTCCGGAATTCCATTTCGGAGGAAAATTAGGTGGTAAAATCTGAGTTCAACACTTGGTGAAATAATAGTTCTGTTTTCTGTTTTTAGCGACACTTGTCTAGTGTCGCTATGGCGACACTTAATTTAGTTGGCGACACTAGGATAGTGTCGCTGGTTCCAAATAGTTAAGAATTCTGGCGACACTTGGTTAGTGTCGCTATAGGCGACACTTGTCAATTTTTGGCGTCACTAAGGGAGTGTCGCTATAGGTAAATCTGATTAAGTAATTCAGCGACACTTAAGTAGTGTCGCTACATGGGCGACACTTGGCATAGCGACACTTAGGTAGTGTCGCTAGTACTGTTTTTGGCACACTAGCGACACTCACGACTGTTTGCCGGAATTTGAGCCGAAAACGAGTTTTCCGGCCTCCGTTGAGTCCGATTCTTTTACCCAACCTATATTGGGGTATTTTAAGCTTATAGAAACCAAAATCAAGTATTATAACAAGGATTTAAGCGTTTCGAGAATTTGTCGGAAACTTACAAGTTTACGCCGGAGAAATCCGAAAAGATAGAAACGTAGATCGTGATGAGGTGAATCTTTTCTTCCAAATGAGTTTTGAAATCCGAGGTCGTTTAAGGGTGTTATTTTGCAATTGTTTGTGGTGGTGGTGGTTTGGGGTTTTGAGAGAAAAGAGAAAGAAAGAAAAAAGAAAGAAATGAGAAGTGAGGTGGGGGGTGGTGACCTCACCTCCTTTTTGGGCTGATTTTGATTCCCCGTGTACGCGCTCCGTGCGGTGTTCGTTCTCCCAATCGTTATATAAATTTAATGTTTTAAATTTAAAATTTTGTTTATATAATTTCGTAAATATTTTAAATATAAATATTTCATTTGAATTACAAAACGTAACTTGGTTATAATTGTTTAAAAGTATAATTATTCAGAGTTTAAATCGGGCGTGAAAATTGACTTTTTGACCGGGTGTTACATTCTCCCTCTGTTAAGAAAATTTCGTCCCGAAATTTCGTGTGAAGTCGTGGTTGCGTGGGGTCTAGGGAGCAATGTATGGACGAGAGGTTCGTCGAGTAAATTGTAGATATATGATGTCTATATCGAGTCTGAGAGCAGTCAATCCATGACTGTGTCGTAGTTTATCGTAGTAGTCAAATCACTGACTATTTTGTTTGTTCAAGTTGTAGTTTTATTGTTGTTACGGGATAAACGTTTACTTCGTAGTCCACCCGAGACTAGATAGTCGTCAGAAGTGGCCATTTAGAAAGTAGTCTAATCAGGACTAAGTAATTGGTGAATGTTCAGTTGGTCCAGTCTGCTGAAAGCAAACATTGAGTTTTATGTGGGCCTAGGTCAACTAGCCCTAAGATGTAATCAATATTAGTTTGATAAAATGATATCGGGGATAATAAGTACGCGTTTAGCGAATCTATAATTGAAGGGTTATGTTTTCGAGGAGAAATTGTACTTACATTATCGTTGGAGATTTATTTGATTTACTCGGAGTCGATTAAGTGAATTTTGCGTCTTTTTGGGCAGTCCTTCTTGAAATGACCGGGTTCCTTACATTTGAAGCATATCCTTCGAGAGTCGGGATTGGCGGGAACTCTGCAGTCCCGGATTACGTGTCCATATCGTTGGCATCTTTCGCAGGGTAATCCGCAAAATCCGTCATGATGACGTTTACAGCCGTGACAAAATGGTTTGTTACCCGCATAACCTTGTCTTTCGTTGGGTTCGACGGCATAGTACTTCAAGGGTTCAGGTTGATTGGTTGGATTGTGACTAGTGATAGAAACCCCATTCCATTTTGTTAGGTTGTTTTCAGTTGCAGTTGTTTCGCGTCGTTCCCTCTGTGCCATAAGTCTGTGGGCCATACGAATGGCTTCTTCCATAGTAGCGGGTTTAGAGGCGGTGACCATTCCCTCAATTAGTAGCGGGAGTCCACCGGTGTACCTTGCGATTTGTTGACTTTCAGGGTTTACTATGGTTGGGCACAAATGTGCTAGTTGTTGGAAACGATTGGTATATGTTTCGATGTCGTTGTCTTTCACGGTGAGGTGCCAAAGTTCGTCCTCAAGTTTGTGAAGTACTTCGATGGGACAATACTTGTCCTTCATGATTCGTTTCAGGTCTTCCCACGGAAGTTCGTGAGCAGTGTCGATTCCTACAGTTCGGGCGTGAAAATTCCACCAGGTAGAAGCATCATCCTGGAGGGTGTATGTGGCGTACAAGGCTTTGCAGTCGTCGGGGCAGTTGCAAACGTGAAATATAGATTCCATTCTCTCGAACCATCGAATTAATCCGACAGCTCCTTCAGTACCAACGAAGTTTGGTGGTTCGCACCTCAGGAAGTCCCTAAAAGTGCAAGGCTTTACTTGGTTCTGAGCAGCTAGGGTCGCAGTCACTGCCTGATTAATGATTTGATCGTGCTCAGCTCGAGTGGAAGTTGGTCGTTTAGGAGGCATGATTCTTGAACAAGAATGAAACGACAAAGTGTGAGATCTTTAATCAAAGATGATGATCATTACAATGACATAAGTGGCTAACTTGAGTTGGAATTTATGATACACGGGATCCTACGATCCTTGACGTTGAAGTTTTTGATATTGTAGGTGGCAGGCGTATCACTGCCCTTTTGTATTGTGGGTACAACAGTTCAAGTAACCGTTGTCTAGTTTTCTTTAGTTAAGTTATCATGAATCTCATGTTTTTCGAGTGTTGTGACCAGTTGAGTTGTAGTTTCTATGTGCGGTCATACCATGACCGAGTTGTGTTTTCTATGTAGTCAATCCAAGACTATGTTGTCGTGAGTAGTCCAATGGACTATATCGTAGTACTAGAATATCGTACGGCCATTCATGCCTGTGTATGTGACACCTACAGTGCCCTATGTGGTGTTGAAGCGGGGTCCACCAACACAACCCATGTGTGTGGTGCCATCGTGTATTTATCGATTGAGGCATCACATGCCTTAGTAGTAGTGGTGTGGCACTTCGTGCCTGGTAAAGTAATCGCGTATGCGTATAAGTGTACAAGTGCATATAGCGAGTGTTCCTACGCAAAGAAATCAAGTGGGACACCTCGTGTTCAGTAGAGTAGTCGTATATACATATATGGTGCACACGTAACTATACAAGTATACGTGCGTAGTAAAAGTCAGGTGTGGCATCTCGTGCCCAGTTAAGTAAATGTATATGTATATATATAAGTCGTACATGTAACTATAACTAGTCCACATGCATATTGAAGGTAGTACCTAGTACTGAAATGCAGTGCCTAAAGCACTGGAGTGTAGTAACACGTATTGTAATGTTGTGCTATCAGCACAGAAATTGAAATACCAATGTATAGTGATTGTAGTACCGAAGTACTATGAAATGCAGCACCACGTGCCGTAATGAAGTGCTCGCGGCACCGAAGTTGCAGTACCCACGTACTGTGAATGTAGCACCAACGTGCCAAAATGTAGTGCCCAAAGCACCGTAATGTATTTGTAATGTATTATAATTGTAGTACAAAAGTACTATGAAACGCAGCACCACGTGCTGTAATGAAGTGCCCGCGGCACCGTAATTGCAGTACCCACGTACTGTGAATGTAGCATCAACATGCTATGATTTGTAGTATTGACATACTATGAGGTTTGCACTAAAGTGCCCATATTGTGGTATCAACATACCATGTGTTGTGCTTGAAAGCATAATGTGACACCACGTGCCATGTGTTGTTTGTTTGTAGCCCTAAGGCCAAAATACGTTGAAGTTATGTGATTTCCCAAATGTAGCACAAAGGCTAGAGTGTGAGTGCCAAGGCACTGAGGTATTGAATTGATTGATCTAAATGATCAAGTTGTGATTGAGATAGTTAATTTGTTGTGGACTTAGTCAACACTAATCCAATTGTGACCAGCACGGTTAAAGGTGGGAGATTCGTTTGTTTGTTTCAAATTTTGTGGGCGTTTAGCATGTGTGGGTTTCCATTCCCATTTACTACGGTTGTACCTCCTTCCCGAGGTTCAGTGATATATGTGATATGCTCCTATGCGTACATGAGGAGAAAATGTCGAGTCGTCTTAGTTAGGAAGACGGCGATGTGCCTCTTCACGAGTAAATGATAGTACAGCGGAATTTAGTTGTATATACCCAGTATATATTTGATATGTAGAAGTAGTATACATGTAAGGCCTATTACTATATACCTACAGTACATATAATAGCCTAGAATGTCTAGCACATAACAATCAGAGTCAACTACGCATTCCTGTTTCAGTATAACCCCTTTCAGATCTTACATCATCTTTATTTAATTGTACATAGTTAGCTACGCTATGTTAAATTAAGCTCGTATGATGTAATTCCTGAACCAGTCATACCTAATGAGGAATACTGCCTAACGGTCATAGTCTAGGCCCACTAAATGTAACCTAGTTCACTACAACCTTAGGCTTTGATACCAATCTGTAACACCCTCAAATTTCGGTTTGCGGAAGCGATCGGGTCGGGTGTTACCAAATTAAATATCACAGCATAAGATACATAATGAACGACTCTAAATGAGACGTTTGAAAATAATTATACATTTACCAAATAGAACGTTTACAACGTTATAAGTTTATTAAAATTTTCAAATACATAATTTGAAAATACAAAAGTAAATGCAGAGTTGTCCCAAATGTTTGAAATCATGCGACTCGAGCTAGCATAATCTTGTAGTAATCCCTAATCCTGCTGGGCACCTGAGAACACATGCTAAAACAGGTCAGCTATAAAGCTGGTGAGTTCATAGGTTTGTTAGTTGAAAACATAAAGTATAAATTTTGTATGTTTTGAGAAGTTGTTCAGAATCCACGATTCTGATTTGTAGCAAATTGTAGATGTAATTACCAATGTGTAATTCGAAAGTTTAGGTATCTAATACCTAATCAATTGTAGTCCGTACCTAAGTACACAATAATTGAGGCATACCGAGCCTGAATACCTATCTGGTATGAGTAAGTGTATAACGGGAGGCAATACATGCCTAAGTTGTAACCAAATAACTGTATGACCACGTCATATGATAGTAAGTAACTGTAGTCCCGCAGAACTATGATTTAATATATGAGGTGTTGCATCCAGCAATAAATGTTTGTAGATCCGCAGATCTATGTTTGTGACACCCGGTCAAAAAGGACCCAAATTTACGTCCAAATTTAAACTTTAATTACAAAGTATTATAAAACCCGAAACGATTATATAATAATCACACGTACACGAATCTGGTAGTTAGCAGAAACCCAAAAGAGAATTTGGTGAAAAACATTTTTAAACAAAGTAATATTATTGGGGATAATAATTACGTACTCCGTTTTAAATGTAAATACATTTTAGATACTAAAAACTATCCGTACATTTTAAGCTAAACAAAGATATATTTTTATATCTCTTTAAAAGTATTTTTATAAAATACTTTGATTTGAAACGTATACGATTACATTTTTAGAAAATTATCATTTTAAAAGATTACACTATATTACGATCGGGTACGCAAACACGGGTCAAAATTTACCATCTACCACCAATAATTGGGGCCGGATATAACCGACCCCAATAATGCAAATATTACACACGCACACATTTTTGATATCTCTCAATCTCTCTCGGTCTTTTTCTCTTGCGGATCATCAAACCAACAACAACAATATCACAGTATCATAATCATCATCCTCTCCATCCTTCTTCATCATCATCATCGGATCATCACCATCATCCTCTCGGTTTACAATTTTTACTACGTAAGAAAACTTATCAATTATTGTTAATTTCATGTTTATAATACATAGTATAACGTATACTAGCTTAGTATTAAGTTCGTTGGTTGCGGAAATGAGTTTAAAAACTAGTTTTGTAAGTTTTTCGGCCGAACAGACCTGAACCAGTCAGGACTGCCCGGCGGGGACAGGAAGTGCCCGGCGGGTAAGTCTGAGAATCTAGCACAAAATGTTTAACTCACGCGATCGCGTGATTTTTCCCGTCATTCTTACGTGATCGCGTAACTTCTGAATTCAGCCGATCGCGTGATGATCTTTGGCCGATCGCGTGAAACCAAAAATCCATTCGAATCCGGCGGATTCGATTTAATCCGGCGGATTCCCCTTGAAAACCTTGTTACCCGGCGGGTACCTCGCCTACCCGGCGGGTACCTAGCCCAGATCAGTCTGCCACTTTCAAAGTTATCTAAAACGAATACAAACATTAATATGGATACGATATACGTTTAAATAAACATTTGTACACGAAACAAACTTAATTATATTTTTGAAATATAATTGTAACCCGATAACAACGGGTCGTACATTTTTACAAACTAAGTGATTAACCGATACGTTTTCAAATTATGTTAAACGACACGATATACAAACGTATGAAAGAATTTTATACAAAACGAACAATATTATATTTTCAAAATATAATCCCGAACCACCACCAAAGGGCCGCGTATTTTATGAAACTTCAAATGTAATACAATTCGAATATATTGAACGTAAGTAACTTAACGAACAACTAAACAAACGAATTATTACGCGTACACTTACAATCATACAATCTTGCGTGTTTAGGACGTTAGGAGATTACAGTGGAATACGTACGCACATTAGGATTGCTGGCTCTACAGGTGAGTCTTACAGCCCCTATTTTACTGTTTTATATCAGGGGTGAGATGCATTACTCGTTTTCCTAAAACTAATAAGAGCTGAGTTAACGCATGATTAGCATGTCCTGAAATCATGGTAGCGTAGGCTGTTTGCTTACTTGTTAAACATAATTGCTTTGAATTATGTTCATTGATGTACTAATAATTACTGTTGCTAAACTTCTACTCTGTTGTCCCATTTACTGAAATACGGTTTGCATGACCTGCGACCATTTACTTGAATACGGTTTGCATGACCTGCGACCATTTACTGAAATACGGTTTGCATGACCTGCGACCATTTACTGAAATACGGTTTGCATGACCTGCGACCATTTACTTGAATACGGTTTGCATGACCTGCGACCATTTACTGAAATACGGTTTGCATGACCTGCGACCATTTACTGAAATACGGTTTGCATGACCTGCGACCATTTACTTGAATACGGTTTGCATGACCTGCGACCATTTACTTGAATCCGGTTTGCATGACCTGCGACCATTTACTGGGATACGGTTTGCATGACCTGCGACCAATTACTTATATACGGTTAGCATGACCTGCAACCACTCACTTATAAACGGTTTGCATGACCTGCAACCACCCACTTACAAAGGATTTGCATGACCTGCGATCGTTACTTACTAGCTGGATTACGATTTACAAATTACTACTTGTTTGTTCAAACTATTTACTTACTTATATACGGTTTGCATGACCTGCAACCACTCACATACAAAGGAATTACATGACCTGTGATCGTTACTTACTGGCTGGATTATGATTTTACAAATACTACTTGTATGTTCAAACTGTTTACTTACTTACAAACCTGTGAGATTCACCAACCTTTTTGGTTGACCGTTTTAGTAATGCTTCTCAGGTACACAGCATCAGTAGGGATGCCCAGCAGGATAAGCTTACTTAGCTCGAGTCGCATGCATTTACAAGCTTGGAGATTTTCATACATTACTTTTGTACTTGCTGTTATGTATTAGAATCTCTAGGAATTTACTCAAACTCGAACTTGTATTTTGAAACTACTTATGTATTAATGTAATAACTTTTCGAACGTCTCATTTAGAGTCGTTCACTGTATCCTTTGTGCTTGTGATTATTGATTAGTAACACCCAAAACGTCGCTTCCGCAAACTGTTAAACTTGGGGGTGTTACAATGTTTGAATGTTTAGCGTGTCCGTTTACCCGATTAGCATAAGCTCACCTGGACATGAATTGAGCTAACGGCCTCGCGTGGCAGCACCACCGATCCGTTAACTTATTGTGAATCCCGAGTATAACTCGCTGATCCATTGATTGAAGTTTCGTCCACTGCAATACCGTGGTTTCGTTTTGTGCCCACTTTACCGTGGCATCGTTTGGTGCCCGCTGCAATACCGCGGCATCGTTTTTGGAATTGCTCGCAGCAATTTGTGTTTGAGCCGGCAGTACAACGACATGCCCGACTAAGTTGTTTGAGAGCCAGCAGTACTCGACGTGCCTGACTAAGTAGATCGTATAATAGTATGTAGATATTCATCAGGTGACACCCCCACGGTTGGATTACATCCTGGGCCGGGGGACCATCCCTGGTTGGATTACATCCTGAGCCAGAGTCGTCACCAGTTAAGTTGTATTGATATAAGAAGTATGTACTAACGTGTGATAATATTGTATACTCCTAGCCTAAAGCCTAGCAAGTATATATGACGGAGTCTTGGGAAAATGTTCACTTAAGTTCAGTTCCCATTCTAGTGATAATGGAGTGTGTCGACAGTTTTAGTTCTTAAAGAATAACTAAACTTTTAACAGTATAGATGTTGTCCAGTGTAGGTAGAACTAACTAGTTCTAATGTATTCAATGATGTTGTCCCGTGACAACATGGCCAAAAGATTGTGATACTAATTCAAGTTATGTATTGGTAATCGTTTTCCAACGATCTAACAGGATACGATGTAACCTATCTAGGTTAAGTATTGATATTGTTCTACAACAATGTTGCGGGTGTAATTCCTAAGTATTACACATTTTGTATTACATACAGTAATAAAAATAGTTGTGAATTATAAATGATTATTAATATAATTCGAAAACAGTAATTGAGCATGTGTTTCACCCCGAAAATAGTAAAACAGTTGAAAGAGTGGGGCTATGAAACTCACCTGTGAGTTGGCGATCCTACGATACGCGCGTCGTCCGATAAGTAACCTCCTAGTGTCCTAAACACGTGAGGCATATAAGTACGAGATCAAATAGTCTGACCAAGTAAGTCGTTCGAATGTTTGTTTGTTGCTTGGTTTCAAAGATTGTGTACGGGGGTTCGGGGGCAGCGCCCCTGATAGCGGGGTCCAAGGGGTGGCAACCCCTGGCGGGGTCCAAGGGGCAGAGCCCCTGGTTGGGGTCGAGCTGCCAAGTCAGCTTGGAAAATTTTTATTCCTACTATGTTGTTGTAATGAAAACGCTCCGGAATTCCATTTCGGAGGAAAATTAGGTGGTAAAATCTGAGTTCAACACTTGGTGAAATAATAGTTCTGTTTTCTGTTTTTAGCGACACTTGTCTAGTGTCGCTATGGCGACACTTAATTTAGTTGGCGACACTAGGATAGTGTCGCTGGTTCCAAATAGTTAAGAATTCTGGCGACACTTGGTTAGTGTCGCTATAGGCGACACTTGTCAATTTTTGGCGTCACTAAGGGAGTGTCGCTATAGGTAAATCTGATTAAGTAATTCAGCGACACTTAAGTAGTGTCGCTACATGGGCGACACTTGGCATAGCGACACTTAGGTAGTGTCGCTAGTACTGTTTTTGGCACACTAGCGACACTCACGACTGTTTGCCGGAATTTGAGCCGAAAACGAGTTTTCCGGCCTCCGTTGAGTCCGATTCTTTTACCCAACCTATATTGGGGTATTTTAAGCTTATAGAAACCAAAATCAAGTATTATAACAAGGATTTAAGCGTTTCGAGAATTTGTCGGAAACTTACAAGTTTACGCCGGAGAAATCCGAAAAGATAGAAACGTAGATCGTGATGAGGTGAATCTTTTCTTCCAAATGAGTTTTGAAATCCGAGGTCGTTTAAGGGTGTTATTTTGCAATTGTTTGTGGTGGTGGTGGTTTGGGGTTTTGAGAGAAAAGAGAAAGAAAGAAAAAAGAAATAAATGAGAAGTGAGGTGGGGGGTGGTGACCTCACCTCCTTTTTGGGCTGATTTTGATTCCCCGTGTACGCGCTCCGTGCGGTGTTCGTTCTCCCAATCGTTATATAAATTTAATGTTTTAAATTTAAAATTTTGTTTATATAATTTCGTAAATATTTTAAATATAAATATTTCATTTGAATTACAAAACGTAACTTGGTTATAATTGTTTAAAAGTATAATTATTCAGAGTTTAAATCGGGCGTGAAAATTGACTTTTTGACCGGGTGTTACAAACACTTACATCATGAAACTGGGACCACTCTCTAACCACCACCATCATCTTCTAGGCCCAAGAAGATTCGTTGAAGCGTGCGAAACTCCAACCACAGGATTCTATCAAGAGACCCCTATCTCTTCAACCCGTCGATTACAGCCACGTCTGATCCTGCCACCGACATGTCAACGACCATCCGTACAGAAATTTCGTCCATCCGATTTTCCTTCCCAGCAATCAGAAAATCGCCGATAGAACAATGCGTAGATCATCATCAAGGCTTATCAGTGAGAACACAATCACAACCTTGAAATCTACTTCTTCATCATTCGCTTTCTCGCTGGTACACTGACCCAAAACATAGCTATGATTTCTATGAACACATCTTCTCCCACTCAGCCCACTCCCACTGTACGAATCAAAATAACAACTGCGGCTCTCTGAGAAGACTCGGGTTCATAACACTCGGTCAGTCGCAAATTACTTTGCCATTGGAAAGTTAAAACGAAGGTCCGAATGCTCTAGTGTTGCCGGAATCCGAACACTAAACCTGTAGAAATTCGAGATCCATCAATCGCACAACCGTCTCAAGACTTCCACTAGTTGTCAAACTCCCACTAGCTTCGACACTTCCCTCGGTTAATAAACTCCCAAGAGTTTCCGACACTCTCAACAATATCCGAAAGCTCAACAGGACTTACAAGATTATCCGCCTCTAACCCACTCGAAAATTCCTAATTAATTCCTCCAGAAGATCCGCTCAATCGTTGAACCAAACTCATCAACCGATACCCGAGCCCAGTCGAACACGTTCTATCCAACATCTTCTAAAATCAATATCTCCAAGTGTAGAAGCTCTAACCTGCCAAAACATTCCAAACATATGGAATAATACCCGACCAAACATATGGTCTCCCGTTTAAATTCACGAGCGATAATTGAACTCTCTTGATAACCGTCACTGTCAATTTTCAAAACGGATGTGGTACCATTTATTACCCATCTACCCAACCGAGAAAACCATCCTCTTGAGCACCGTAACAAACCTCACATCTTTGAATAACCTAGTCCATATCAATGAAGTTTCCGAGACAACACGTCCCTACACTCGCAACATCAAACCCCTAAGTTTAATAACGTTCACTAATTCTTTTGCACGGGATCGCAAAGAATAAAGAGCCCGAATCCATAACCCGGATCCCAAAACTCTCTCCGCAACAAATCACCAATCGAAAAAACCCGATCACCGACTTCGTTATCGCCGTCGCGAATAATAACCGTCACAACGCGACCGGCCTCCCGCCGTGTCGTCACGTTACAACCCACCAGAAAAAACCCTAACCTGTTTAATCTAGACAAAACAACTCGCTGAGCACATAAACTTTACTTGCCGAGTTCTTCGCGATCTAACAAAAAAAATAAGTCAGGTGATCTCGATAACATGTTGCAACAAATCCTTACCGTGTCGTTCTACCATTACCCCGATGATTATCTTCAACGGAATCTAGATCCACTGTGGTTATTTGGCCACAATAACCCTAGCTCTCCATCTTCCAATAAAACCCTAATCATCAACAAATAATCTTGATCATGCTTTCATCCGCTATTGTTCCCAATCACTCAACCTAGAGCTCTGATACCAGTTGTTAGGAATTTGCAACGGAAACATCCAACTAACAACACTTATTATTAGCAAAAAACAAACCCAACAAACGCTCGTGTAATCGCGTTACACCCACAAACAATAAACGGATAGACCAATCGCTAACTAAGCAATTAAACAAAGCAAACAAGATAATAAACACAATAACAAGAACGTAAACGACACAAGGATTTAACGTGATTATGTCCAATCTCCAACTTGGAGATTGGTTTAGTCCACGGGGCCAAACCAGAGAGTTCTTTTTTCATATACGGCTCAGGGTTACAATTACATATAGGTTATATTTATAGGACAAACCTAACTTGGGGAGCAAGATATATTAGATTTAGCCGACCTAAAAGATCTATTTCACAAGTCGGCAAACATATCCTCCAAGTCACGTGCCATTTCACCTAATTAATCTTCACATAAACTTTATTAATATATCACAACACTTTTGTTTCCCAAATGTTAAGTCTCTCGTATTTAAGGTGAGTGGTCCCCCAAAGGAACTAACTGAAAAGCTCTTCCGTAGTTGCCCTAAACGTACTCGAGAAATTAGAGTTAGCAGGAATGAGGTATTATAAGGTCAAGTTTATCATAAAGATCAAGTTTATGATATATATATCATGTTCTATTAGACATTAGTTTTCTGGACACAAGACTAATGCAACAAGTCTGATAGTTTTTGTTGATGCTCCTTGATATAGAGGAAAAGTTTGGTGTAAAATTTGTGGTAGAGGGTTCATGTGCACCTATCATGGAAATTATTTGTCTACTAATCTGTTGGATGGTAATCGTGCTTATACTCCTTTGAAAAGGATTCGTGGAGTAAAGTCCCTTACTATAGATGAATCCATGATTTATGTTAGCTTATTGGGCTTAGTCCCCCGAAATGCTACGAACTTGGCAAAAAAGGCTATTGTATGCGACCAACTTTCGAGGAGGCATAAGAATGCAACCTACTTGAAAAAGTGGGGGTTTTGATGTAACTTGTTGATGTGTCGTTCGTTGAAGGTGACGCGTGGCGTACGGATGTGCCACGTGGCTTACGGAGGGTTTGACAACTCGTCGACACATCAGCAAGTTACATCAAAAACCCCACTTTTTCAAGTAGGTTGCATTCTTATGCCTCATCGAAAGTTGGTTGCATAAAAGTGCCTTTTTTGCCAAGTTCGTAGCATTTCGGGGGACTAAGCCCTAGCTTAGGGCTTAGTCCCCCGAAATGCTACGAACTTGGCAAAAAAGGCTATTGTATGCGACCAACTTTCGAGGAGGCATAAGAATGCAACCTACTTGAAAAAGTGGGGGTTTTGATGTAACTTGTTGATGTGTCGTTCGTTGAAGGTGACGCGTGGCGTACGGATGTGCCACGTGGCTTACGGAGGGTTTGACAACTCGTCGACACATCAGCAAGTTACATCAAAAACCCCACTTTTTCAAGTAGGTTGCATTCTTATGCCTCATCGAAAGTTGGTTGCATAAAAGTGCCTTTTTTGCCAAGTTCGTAGCATTTCGGGGGACTAAGCCCTAGCTTAGGGCTTAGTCCCCCGAAATGCTACGAACTTGGCAAAAAAGGCTATTGTATGCGACCAACTTTCGAGGAGGCATAAGAATGCAACCTACTTGAAAAAGTGGGGGTTTTGATGTAACTTGTTGATGTGTCGTTCGTTGAAGGTGACGCGTGGCGTACGGATGTGCCACGTGGCTTACGGAGGGTTTGACAACTCGTCGACACATCAGCAAGTTACATCAAAAACCCCACTTTTTCAAGTAGGTTGCATTCTTATGCCTCATCGAAAGTTGGTTGCATAAAAGTGCCTTTTTTGCCAAGTTCGTAGCATTTCGGGGGACTAAGCCCTAGCTTAGGGCTTAGTCCCCCGAAATGCTACGAACTTGGCAAAAAAGGCTATTGTATGCGACCAACTTTTGGTGTCTTACTTTTGAAAGAAATCAAGAGCTTTTAAATGTGATCAGGTGGAGCAAGCTAGGTCCATAATTTTAGACGACTATACAGCTTTTGTAAGCCTATTTTAACTCTATCGGGATCGAATAAAAAACGGAATGAAAAAATGAAGTGATTCACCGAAGCAACAAGACATTGAAAGCAGCCTTTAAGTGTGGAAGTAGTGCCGGAAATGGAAATCAATAGTAGGGTTTATGATTAGATTGAAAGAAAACATTCTTTGTAATTAATGTTACCAAAGATGAGAAAGTTTTGAAAAGCATAACTAAACGCACATGCAATCTAGATGAACCATTTAGATCTCAAACAGAGACAAATTCCATCTGATATGGTCAACTGAAAATAGAAGACTCCGAATGGAAACGAGATTGGACTTAAAAGCATTTTATTTACCTTTTTGTGATCACTATAGTAGTATTGTTTTCTTAGCCAGTATTAACTTTATCAGGTCGTACCAAGAATCATAGTATAGAACTGACATCTTCTATTTTTACTTCATTACAATAATTTAATACTATGTACTAAGACGGGACTAGTTGGATACATTTTTAAGGTTATTTGCTTTCTAAAAACGGAGTTAGCCGCCATAAACACATATGCGATCCCAAATGGCAAACGCCATCCTACTATGCTTCTTTCTTATACCAGAATACTATAAGCATGATTAAATATGCTATCTTACCTACATTACAAATACATAAATATTCTCACGTTGGACGAATATAAAGAAAGAGGAAGTCTGAAACCCCATTTAATGATGAGCACTTCTTTAATCTTTTATATTTATACGGAAAAAAGT
This sequence comes from Helichrysum umbraculigerum, assembly GCA_949592205.1. Taxonomy (NCBI): domain Eukaryota; kingdom Viridiplantae; phylum Streptophyta; class Magnoliopsida; order Asterales; family Asteraceae; genus Helichrysum; species Helichrysum umbraculigerum. Next base: position 141,318,215 of record CATIUR010000004.1, on the reverse strand, counting down.
TAACTTTTTTGTGAGGTTCCATTTCAATCATACCAAGTAGATACCAATCAAAACTTTATCAGCAAATCACAAAGAATTCTGATTGATTGAAGCAAAATGATGCATATGTAGAAGTGTAACATCATAAACTAGGGTTATGAGACATATATGGCATATTAATTGGAGATTAGCGTGATTATGTAGATGAAACAACTTATCTGTTGTAGAGATCGCCTAAGGAAGAACAAGCACCGACGGAATGTGATTCCAACTATTGGCGCCGATGATCAGAAGACCCAACTCATTAGAAGGAAGCCATTCAAAGGTTCGAGTTACCTTATCTTGAGAGAGCTAGATACAAGGAGTTTTGATGCATTTAATCACATCACATACATATATACATATAGATAATAATAAGCATCGTCTTATATCATATAAGTTATGCCTTTTGCATCTTTCTTAAGATTACGACAGATGAAGGGGAAAGGTGATGCTAATAGTTGGTTGGGCCATTGGGGTGTGAGTCTTGATTACAATTTATAAGGGTGTGATTTGATATAATAATATAATATAATATATTATATTATAATAAAATATAATATAATATAATATAATGTAATATAATATGATAATATATGATAATATACAATATAATATACTATCATCATGGAATAGATATAGTATGGTATAAAGATATTATAGATATAATATAATACACTATATAATTAAGTGCTTGTAAATGTACTTAACTAAGGTACGATATTTTTATTGTGTACCTAACTGTTCGGGTGTACATTATGTGTAATAAACTCGTTATTTACTTCTATTATATTTTGGTGATGTGTCATCTATATAAGATGACATGTGGCATCTTTACAAGTTGACACGTCATCAAAATACATACATTGACAATAGATAAATAGCTCCGTCCACACAAGGGTGGTCAATTTTGTTATGTACACACTATAAAGGTTAACGCTTAGTTAAGTACATTTACAAGCATGTAACCCTGTAATATAATATAATATAATATAATATAATATAATATAATATGACGATGATATGATGTAATACAATAATAATAATAATAATATGATGTAATGTGATATGATGTAATATAATGTAATATGATATGATATGATATAATATAATATAAGATAATATAATATATTATCGTATAATGTAATTAGATGTGATAATTTTAGACCCATTGATTATTTATGGGTCAAGTTTGGTAATATTTATGAGGTGATGGGTTTTGTCGGGTCTCCCTCTATTTTTTAGATGGGTCTAAATGGGTATATGATATAACCTCCAATTGTATAACAATTAACCAACGGGCTAGGCGGGTCTAGCGAATAAAAAATAATTTTGAACACCTCATTTCATTTTTATCATTTTTCAGTCAAATACATATATTTGGTGGAAACCTAATGGGTCAACCCAACTTGAAACCTGTTTAACCCGGACGCATTTAGACCCGTCCTCCTGAATGACCCATATAGACCCGGACTCGTTTAGACCCAAACTCATCTGGATCCGTGACCCAACCTGACCTGACCCACTCATTTTGCCACTTATAAGTATAATACTCGTGTATAACATATTACAAATAAACTCAGAGCAGGATCACCCATGGATTTGAAGCTAGTTGAAACCAAACTTTAGACCTCATTTCAATAATCCTGAACATTCAAAGCTCAGCCACCCCTATGGGATTTCATATTCCTTATATTTAGTACTTCATTCATTTAACTACATTACAAATAATGTTCTGATTGAAAGGGTGTTTTTTAAAAAATAATTAAAATCAAGTTAACCAAAACCATCCCAATCGCCACCACAACGCCCCTTAACACAATAATCCTCTTTTTAGACTCTATGGAGAAGAATCATTTATGTATAATAATTCTTGATTCTGGATTAGGACGAGTTTTGTATTTTGGTTATGGCGTTTTGATAGAATTTGGATCCATGTACTAGGTATAATGTGGTTGTTTTGATATTTTGAGAAGCATTTGAATGCTTCTTAATTTCCTTAAATTTTTAATCGGGTCTGCTGAAATTATGTTTTTGGGCATTTGAATCTTTTTATCAGGTCTGATGCAACTCAGATTTTATATTCATATTTCAACAAGTTGACCAGAGAAGTCCCACACATTTGAAACCAACCTGCTACCAAATTTGACCCGTTCAACTAAAAGGGTTATGAGGGTCGTGTGCAGGTTAAAAGTATCCGGGATATGGTTGATTCTTCCAATCTGTTTATCTATTCAGGCCATGTTCGGGCTGGATAATATCAACCAGACAATCCTAAATGCAATTCTATATACTGTATGGTTATTAACTAATCTATATAAGGCAACCCACACACACCTTTTAATCCAGATGGTGCAACTAGTTGGAAATTGTACAGCCTAAATCAGAAAAATACCAATTCACAAAAGGAATTGGTGAAAACCTCTTATACCTAAGAAAAAAGACAGATGAAATCCTAAACAACCATAGTAAAAACAAGGGCTAAGTGTCTGAAAATGTAACAAACTATGACAAAAACTCTATTGTGTGTATGAACTTTCAAAATCTCTATTGTGTGTATCCATTTTTCGGTTATTGCTACTTGTATGTAATTTGACTGGTGTGTCATTCATACAAACTCACACGTGTCATTCATACAAAGCCCCACGTCAACAACTTACATATAATTAGCATTAAATCGAAAATTGGATACACACAATAGAGTTTTTGAAAAGTTGATACACACAATAGAGTTTTTGTCATAGTTTGTTACATTTTAAGACACTTGGACCTAAATAAACCAAGACTAGCTATACATGTTACTAAATCTATAAAGTAATTAGATATATCATAACTCTAGCTACGAAAGCTATCTTCAACCAATAACTTTATTCATATAAGAACTTGTTAAACTATTGCTAAGGCAATCAGTCTTTATCTCCTATTATAAACGCAGCGACAAAATGCATTAAACAAGTACTATGCAACAACTTTAATCACGCATATAAATAGAGTAGCATAACAATGAATAACAAGAAGCAACGAATATGTACATTTTTTACATGTACCTGATTCTCACGAAAAAGCCGACTCCACGAATCTTGAATAAACAACCCTGTGTTTGAATATGACTAAAAATGCAATAAGGTCCCTAAATTCTAGTGTGTCCAAACATTACTTGACACTTGAAGATGAATAACAATGTCAAATCAATATCTCCTATGTATGTATATTTCTAATGCAAAGGCATATCATTATTATCATAACTATATACAAAAAAGAAACTCTAGAATGAGATTTATTACCGTGATCAGATATCGAACTAAATTCTCGTCCTCAAGAACCCTCTTTTGTATGGAGTATCACTTACCTCCATTGCAATTTAATTGCAGTTTAGGTTGTTCCATATGACCATATCATTAGCAGCCCTGCAGGTTCCTGCAGGTTCCTTACTTAATTTTTGTAGTATTACAAGAATAGTCCCTGCTTTTGTAAACTATTCACACTTGCGGTCCCCACTTGTTACTTAAGTTTCAATTAGGGTTGCAAAGGGACTCGACAAGTCTTTATGATAAACGTTCGAGCTCATATCGAGCACACGGAATAACTCGAACTCAAGTCGCAGAACATAAAAAGCTCAAATATACGGATAAATCGCGACCAGAGATATAAGGGGAGCAGTTACCTTCTTAAAAAATCCCGTACTATGGGGAAGAAGTTATTTCAAGGGTAATAATTTAATTTTAATAATAATAATATATTTTGTCCCTTTAATTGTGTTTAACTAGATTATCATTATAAATTTTGCCTTAAATAATAATTTCCTAGCACCAGTGGATAAAACTTATTTCCCATAACCAAACCAATTTTAAATTTGTGTTGATTAACAAAATTATTTAAATTATATATGACCATCCAATAATAATATCATTTAAAATTTCCAAATTACATATATTGCTTAAAACTTGAAATAATGATTAAGAGGCGAGTCAGGACGAACAGGCCCCTGATAAGCTCGAGTTCAGCTAGTCATATAATTCATGATCCGTTTCAGGCTCGAGCCTGAGCTCGGACTTCATAGAAGCTTGACTTCAATGTTGCTTTATGAATCTCGACTACTTTGGAGCAATGGTTTAGGGTGTTTCCGGTGTTTTTATGATCAATTATTATTCCATCGTATTTAATCCTAATAACTATAATGATATCGTGTTGATCATTAGTATCGATATCGTCTTGATCATTAGTATCCCTCATTCCCCCACTTCCTTCCCTCTTCTTAGGGACCACGAGTTCATGCTGGGCAAAACACATGATCTAAGTCCCTCGATTACTGAAGTATTCGTCATCATTCATCAGGCTCATGGTCAAGTGTTGTCTGTCAGTCACATACTCATGGTTCTCTGCAGTAATAGTACACATCCTTTCAAATGTAAATGTTTAGTCCTAATCACTTCAATGCATCTAATCTAAGTAACCAATGATACACATGTTTAATATGCAACAGGCAAATGACAGCAGTATGATAATTAACCAGGCAATTGATATCGCATAAAAAGTCATGTTTTTACCACCGATATCTCTCTCATTCTGGAACAATACTCGGCATTCGGACTCAAATAATGCACAAATCAATGAAACTTTGCCAAGACGGTCAAAATGAAGTTGCACGAGAAAAATCGAGCAAAACGGACGAAAAACGAAGATTCCACGCAGAGTTGAAGATTCAAGGCATCCGAAACAAGATTTAGAGATAAAAACCCCATCACCAAGATCCATCTTATCCATGATGTTCGTTTTCAAAATACGAATCCAACAGAGGAAGAATCAACAAAAACGGATGAAGAACGAAGATTCTACGAACGTCGGAAGATTCAAACAATTCGCACAAGACATCTAAAGATTAGAGACATATTTTTGGGATTTCTTTTCATCAAAGTCTCCGTTTTTGAAAAACGAATCCAACGCAAAAAGAATCGACGAAAACGGACGCATTACGAAAAAGATACGCGCGAATCAAGAAACGAAGCAAAAGACGGCGAACCGGGACGGCAGCATGCCAGCCGCCGCCGGCCACCAGGCCCCCGTCCCCCGGCCGCTTTTTCATCCTTGCTCGTACTCACCTGGTACAAGTGCTAGACCTTTTCACAACTTTAGGGTACACGTGCTAGACCTTTACGCGCTTTAGGGTACATGTGCTAGCAACTTTTCCACCTTTTGCTAACGTGTGCCTCAAGTTGCTAAAATGAGCCAAATTTCACCTATAAATAGGGGCTTATGATTCATTTGTAACACACACCTTAGACACCTTCCACATCTTGGAACCACTCCATACATTTCATATCTTTTCTTTCTCATTCTTGTAAAATTAGTAGTTCTTCCTTTAGGTTACTTTAATTAATTAGAATAGCTAATTAATTAACTAAGGAAGACTTGTACGGAGGTGCTCCGGGACGCATTTTAGCTACGAGTTATTGTACACCTTTCCAGGTTTTAATCTATCTATCGTATTTAAATATGTTCGTTCTTTATTTTATAAATTTAAATATGCATGCTAGAATTGCCATGAATAAATTAGATAACTCAATTGTCTGCTATGATAGTCGTTCAGAAAGTTTTAAATATGTGATTATGTTGTATGTTATGAGACTGCGGATGACTTATATTACAAATAGATGTAGGAACTAAATCTTTATCGTTTATCTGCCCAACTCATGTTGTGACTAAAACCTTATCCAAAAATGAACGTAGCTAACTCATAGGGTATGGGTCACTTAGTTATACCATGTTAGATTGAATCATTGAGCTCGGCATGGCCGGTGTTCTCTAGACCAAAATAGGATCCAAGAGACACGGAATATGGGAATAGAGGTAGATTAAGATTAAATTCATATAGACGATATTTTTGAGACAACTTTCGGAATATCCTCGACTTAAATAATACTTTTGCATGCTTATATTGAATTGTTGCTTTGATCGTCTTATTGCATGTTCTTGTTTGATTGTTGCCTTAGGACTATCATAATAGTGAAATACAAACAACCTTGATTATCGTGAAATAATATGACAGCCCCTATTCGACTGTTCTTCGATATAGTACTGGAAACGCTCATGGCGGAGTACAAATGTATGGAAGTCAAGAACGACTGAAGGTAGTTATATTATGAATCGAATAACAAACGTATTACTTAGGTTTCCATCTGTAGTATAAATCATCCATGTTTTCTTGCATACCTGAGTAATGTTGATAATTCATACGAATAAGTGATGACATATTATCCGGCCGCCTAGACCAGTTAGTCCAACCTATTCCGGTGAGGGTAAACCCCGTTATTAGGTTGTTTATTCATCAAACTATACCATGATTCGGACATCTCTGACGACCGAGATTGGGGAATAGGATTCGAGATTAACTGTCGGATAATATGGGTATATATTTGAGAGAACTTTCGGTGTATGCTTTAATATATTCTGCAACCCACGTGACATTCTATTTGCCTAATTGTGGACACCTCCGCGTTAGCCCGATAGGAGGATTGTAGTAATAGCTCACATTAACTTACGAACTTACCTCCATTAGAACTCTCCATATTTAACAACTCCTAAACCACTTCATAGTAGACAATCGCTTTAATCGCTGAACGCCCGAAGTAACCTCCACTTTTTAGTTTAGTTTAGTTTAGTTTAGAAAACCCAAAACCAAAACCCTCTCTCTTATCCCTAGCTAAATACATAAAAGTCTCTAAATTCCCTAGTTTCAATTTGTCACGCTTTGAAGAACGATCCTAGGTCATACTTGTCCTTCGCTAGCCCCTTGATTAGCATAATAGTAACCCTAGGCCCCAGCCTTATAAATTAAAAACCCACTGTTACCACGCATCACCATTAGAAATTTCAATGACCGGTGTGTGAGGCAACACGTTTTTGGCGCCGCTGCCGGGGAGCGTCGGAAACCGATTTTAGGATTTGGTAACTTTAGTGTTTAGCGATCCTTTTGAGAGATCAACATCGATCAAAAGTTACCTTTTTCCCTGTAGAATTAGCTTAGTTTTAGTTTTACCACTTTTGACCAATCATGTCAACACCCTATTTTGATTGGACCATCCCCACACCAAATGGATCTTTAACCCAACTTTTGGTTGTTTCCTCACCTACAACCCACTTACCTTCCTCAAAACAATCTTTATCAGATTTTATGTTCGAACAAAATGTTATCAACAAGAGAGTAACTGGATTTCAAGATAACATCGACACCATGATCAAAATTTCAGAAAAATTAATCGCTAACATGGAATCTATTTTGAAAAACTTAAGTTTTATTGAGGAAAGTACGTCGGTGATCACTAATGACACCACTCATCCATCTTGTTTCAAACCATACAACCTTATAAACTAAACTTAAGTAACAATCGAAACTAAAAATTGTCTTCAGAGAACATAAAACAGATATCTGGGCACATTTATTTCCTTGGAAGCTCACCGTCGACCAATGTTGATCCACTCAGGTTATTCGAAATAAAGCTCATAACTACGTGAAGGTAATGACTTTGCATAATCATCTACCTCCTTCCAAAAGGCCGTTCTTCAAAACTCTTGCGTTAGCGAGCAAATACTTTATTGCCTTCATATCACAATTCATCCAGAAATACCCGATCAGTTCGATCTCTTTAAGATGTGACAGGAGACAAGTAGGTGGAGTATGTGGATATGTCCAATCAAAGTCTTGCGGGAGATTTATTATCTGATTCCTTGGAAAGAATGGAGAATCTTCATAGTGATCACAGTGCTAGAAAGGATCACGTTAACAAAATGTCAATCGTTTATAATGAGAAGACAAAATTCAGAATAAAATTGCCCATTATCATTTGAAAAAGATGATCACCTTCATAATCGTAAGATCTTGTAGATTAGGGGAGTTCTCAAGTACGTTAAACAAGATAGTCCAATCACACAATCGGGGTAATCTCATGTTCAGGTACATCAGGTGATTCAAAGTAGGCACATCATTATTAAGATGGAATTTGCTCAGAACCTTCAAGAAGATCAATGGTTCAAACTATTACACTATAGACTCTACCACTAATTATTCAGGTTGATTGCAAAAAAAAAAAAAGGCTTAGTCTGTGAGAATGTGCTTAACTTTAGCCCGATCTATATTGTGTGTGACCAACTTCATTTTGATCTAGTGTGTGTATCAAATTTTCGATTTTGGTCTATTATGTGTATTCGACCTGTAATTACTTGTAATCGCTAATGCGGCACCCGTTTTTGATGATGTGCCAATGACGTGGTGACCTATACAATTGCCACATCATCAAGAATTCAGGCTATTGGTTAAAAGTTCGATACACACAATAGACCAAAATGAAGTTGGATACACACTATAGAGGTCGGGCTACAGTTAAGTGCATTCCCAAGCACTAATCGAGTAATCGCAAAAAAATACTCCCTTTCGTTCCCTGCGTCCCACTATAAGTGTCCACTTTGAAAATGCACACCGTTTTAGAAAATGTGCAATCAAAATACAATTTTGATTGACCGAATAAAGTAAGTAGACACTTATTTTAGGACAAACCAAAGTAGTTATCTTGACACTTGAAATGAGACGGAGGGAGTAACTAACTTTGCTCTGAATTATGTTTCAGGTAACCAATTAGCTTTAGCCTAGACGAAAACACCATCAAACTTCAACATTCATCATGTCGCAAAAGTTTGATGGTTTCTTCTAGACTAATATAAGTTGGTAACTCGAAATAGATATCAGACCAAAGTTGGTTACCTTTTAATACAGCATGCCCAAATCTATAAGCTTAAAGAGCATATAAATTGGTTGTGACTTCATAAAGTTATTTAAGGCTTACATAACATGTAGAGTTGTCTAAAATCATAGACCTTGATCTACTGAGCGTACTCATATGAGCATATGCACGGTCACCATCTTCTTGCGAGTCAGCCCTGTCCAAATCAAGACAGCAGCCTCGTAGACTGATAGTTGCATTCTCAGGTGCTAACGGACCCTGCACCACTAATTCTACAGCAATCCATTCGTTTATACGAAATGTTTCAATGTTAGGGACGTTAAGAATCACTTTGGGCACATAAGTTGGGAATCCACACAGACCGATATCTAATACTTTTAATGACAAAGATGAAATATCATAAACTTGATCTTCACTATGACTTGATCCTCCAAAATCTAAATGCTCGAGTTTTGGACAACTACGAAAGAGCTTTTTTGTTAGTTCCAAAGGAGGATGACTAAGCACAAATATAAGAATCTTAAGATTCGGCAAACAAAAATCCTCGGGGACCGTAATTGAACTAGAGTCGACAGATAAGAGGCGTAAGCATACAAGACTTTTACAGGTAAAAAAACTTAAAGGCAATTCAAGGGAATAAACATAAAGATCTATGTCTTGTGCATTAAGCCTAACAGCATGGCTGATCCATTTACCAATCGCTCCACGATGAATGCTTTCGTTACAAAGTAGATCAAAATTTTCAACATTGGGTGACTTCAAGCGATCTAATATTCCATCTATGGAATCTAAAATCGCAGGGGAGCAAGACTCAATTCTGAAATCGAGATTTGGAAGATGAACCCACACTTCCTCCCATCGCTTTGATAAAACTGAAGTCGAAATAGCCTCCTTAGTTGTGAGGTTAGATATTATGCGTACACGAAGCTCATCGGGTAAATTACTAATAATATCCATCTATCGCCCAAATAGTATATGCAATAATTATTTAAAAAACACTACCTGTGTATTGGTTCGATGGCTCTCTCGTGATCAAATAAAAAATTAAAAAGAGGAAATTGAATATAGATGGAATTCAAGGTTAAGGTTTAGGGTTTGGGGTTTTGGGGTTAGGGTTTAGGGTTTAGGGTTTGAGGTTTGGGGTTTCTCCCCGAAACCCCAAACCTCAAACCCTAAACCCTAACCCCTAAACCCCAAACCCTAAACCCTAAACGCTTTACAAAACGCTAAACCCTAAATCTTTCTAAACCCTAAACCTTGAACCCCTTCTAAACCCTAAACCCTTATAAACCCTAAACCATAAACCCTACTAAACCCTAAACGTAACCCTAAACCCTAGCCTTAACCACAAATTAAATGTACAACTAATCACTAACACATGTGTTACTAATTTGTGAAACCCACCAAAAAATGAGAAAAAAAAAAGTTGTCAAAAGTATGCTTTGAGGGACGGCAAATCGAAGAGGAGAAAACGCTGAATTTTATGGTGCAATTTTCATGATTTTTCGACTTACCGTTTGTGAGATATTTAATTTTTAAAAATGGGGAGGAGAGAGAATAAAGTGTGGAGGAGAGAGAATAAAGTGACACATGGCAGAAATCTGTTGGTTCCCTCATTCTCACTCAAAATTGGTGTACTCATTTGAACCTTACTCTATAATAATAAAATAATAATGATGATAATGATATATTTTGTCCCTTTGATTTTGTTTAACTAAATTATCATTATAAATTTTGCCTTCAATAATAATTTCCTAGAACCGGTGGATAAAACTTACTTCCCATGGCCAAACCATTTTTGAATGTGTGTTGATTAACAAAATTATTAGAATTATATTTGACCATCCAATAATAACATCATTTAAAATTCCCAAATTACTTAGACGTTGAAATAATGATTAAGAGGCGAGTCACACCAAACGGAGCCCTGCTAAGCTCAAGTTCAGCTAGTCATATAATTCAAGCTCCGTTAATATGAGCTCGAACTTTATAGAAGCTCACCTTCGATGTTGCTTTATTAGTCTCGACTACTCTGGAGCAATTTTCAATCCTAATAACCAATGTTTTGAAAACCGGTTCACCTGTACGGTTCAATCGGTCGGATCGGATCCGAACACAAAACCGGTTCGATTCATATAGTACAAAGTGGGCGGTTCAACCGGACACAAAACTGGTTAGACCGGATTGGACCGAGTCCGGACACAAAACCGGTTTGAAAAAACCGATTTTTAAAACATTGCTAATAACTATAACAATATCATATATTGACCATTAGTATCCCTCAGTTCCCACTTCCTTCCCTCTTCTTAGGGACCATGAGTTCATGCCGGGCAAAACGCATGATCAGAGTCCCTCAACTACTTAAGTATTCGTCGTCATTCATCAGGCTCATGGTCAAGTGTTGACTGTCGGTCACCCTAACAAAGATATTTGTATGTCCAACTAAATATGACTTTGATTGCTTAAGATGCACTCTGTGAGTTATATCTGCACAAACAGTTGATGATAAAAAAGGAAATGGAAACAATATACTTTCAACACAACAAATTTTAATCTTCTCGGTCACAAACAAGTTGAAAAGATTTTCTTGTTAGTATCTATGTATGCATATAAATTTCTAAACAGTTGACTCCATTAACTTTCAGCGTGTTTGATCTAAATTTCTGAAATTCAGTTTGTTTCTCCACAATTTTGGCCTCTCAAACTAATCTCACCAGTTACTAAAACATCGACATTGTGATATTTCATGTTGTCCGTCCTTGCTGACCTAATTCATAACTTAACAGCATACCCCATGACTTAATTTTCCTACTCTTGACACTAGCCTCAGTTTCATATGTTTTATAGCAAGTTACAGTTAGGAGATGGATTCAAAGTTAGGTTCTGTCATGTATATCACTCACTGTCACATACTCATGGTTCTCTGCAGTAATATTGCACATCCTTTCGAATGTATATATCTTCAGTCCTAATCACTTAAATGCATCTAATCCAAGTTACCAATGAGCACATGTGTAATATGCAACAGGTAAATAACAGCAGTATAATTATTACCAAGGAAAACTTTAAAATACCACCTGTTTCAAACCATTTAACCTTATAAACTAAACTTTTAAGTAACACTCGAAACTAAAAATTGTCTTCAGATAACTTAAAATAGATATTTGGTCACATTATGTCCTTAAAAACCTCACCGTCGTCCAATGTTGATCCACTCAGGTTATTCAAATGAAATTTCATAACTACGTGAAGGTAATAACTTTGCATAATTATCTACCTCCTTCCAAAATGCCGCTTCTTTCACACCAATTCTACGAGCCCTACAGATTACTCTCTTCAAAACTCTTGCATTAGTGAGCAAATACTTTATCGCCTTCATGTCACAATTCATCCAGAAATACCCGAATAGTTCGATCTCTTCAAGATGCGACAGAAGACAAGTAGGTGGAGTATGTGGATCTGTCCAATCGAAGTCTTCAGGGAGATTTATTATCTGATCCATTATAAACAATGGAGAATCTTCATAGTGTTTGCATTCCTAGAAAGGAACATGATAACAAAATGTCAATCGGTAATAATGAGAAGACAAAATTCAGCTTAAAAGATGTCCATTTATCATTTGAAAAAGAAAATCACCTTCATAATCGTAAGATCTTGTAGATTAGGGGAGTTCTCAAGTACGTTAAACAAGATAGTCCAACCACACAATCGGGGTAATCTCATATCCAGGTACGTCAGGTGATTCAAAGTAGGCACATCATTATTAAGATGAAATTTGCTCAGAACCTTCAAGAATATCAATGGGTCAAACTATTACACTATCAACACTACCACTGATCTTTCACATAAATTGCAAAAAAGAAAAGGTTGTAGTCTGTGAGAATGTGCTTAACTTTAGCCCATGTGTGAACTTAACTTCATTTTGATCTATTGTGTGTACCAAATTTCCAATTTTGGTCTATTGTGTGTATTCGACCTGTTATTACTTGTAACCGCTGATGTGGCACCCATTTTTTATGACGTGACGACCTATACAATTGCCGCGTCATCAAGAATTTTGGATACCAGTCGACCGATAAACAGTTAAACACAATAGACCAAAACTGAAAGTTCGATACACACAACATACCAAAATAAAGTTGGGTACACACTATATAGACCGGGCTAAAGTTTAGTGCATTCCCACGCACTAATTGAAAAAATAAAATACTCCCTTCGTCCCACTATAGGTGTCCACTTTGAAAATGCACACAATTTTAGAAAATGTGCAATCATTACACTGTCCAAAATACATTTTTGATTGGCTAAATAATTAATAATGTAAGTGGACACTTATTTTTGGACACTTGAAATGGGACGGAGAGAGTAACTAACTTTGCTCCAAGTTCCGTTTCAGGTAACCAATTAGCTTTAGCCTAGAAGAAAAAAACCATCAAACTTCAAGATTCATCATGTGGCAAAAGTTTGATGTTTCCTCTAGCCTAATATAAGTTGGTAACTCGAAATAGATATCAGACCAAAGTAGGTTACCTTTTAATGCAGTATGCCCAAATCTATATGCTTAAAGAACATATAAATTGCTTGTGACTTCATAAAGTTAATAAAGGCTTACATAACATGTAGGGTAGTCTAAAATCATGGACCTTGCTCTACTGAGCGTATTCAGATGACGATATGCACGGTCACCATCTTCTTCTGAGTCCGAATCATAACAGCACTCTAGTTGACTGATAGTTGCATGATCAGGTGCTAATGGACCTTGCACCACTAATTCTACAGCAATCCATTCGTTTAAATGAATTGTATCGATGTTAGGGACGTTAAGAATCACTTTAGGAACATAAGTTGGGAATCCACACAGATTGATTTCTAATACTTTTAACGACAAAGATGAAATATCATAAACTTGATCTTCGTAATGACTTGATGCTCCTAATTCCAAATCCTCTAGTTTTGGACAACTACGAAAGAGTTTTTTTGTTAGTTCCATAGGAGGAGAACTTAGCACAAACTGAAGAATCTTAAGATTTGGCAAACAAAAATCCTCGGGGACCGTAATCGAACTAGGGTCGAATGCTAAGAGGCGTAAGCTTACAAGACTCTTACATGTAAAAAAACTTGAAGGCAATTCAAGGGTATCAACATCGAGATCTATGTCTTGTGCATTAAGCCTAACAGCATGGCCAATCCATTTAGCAATCGTTTCACGACTAATGCCATCGTCACAAACTAGGATAAAATTTTCGACTTCAGGTGACTTCAAGCGATCTAATATTCCATCGATGGAATCTAAAATCGCAGGGGAGCAGGATCTAACATTAAAATCGAGATTTGGAAGATGAACCCACACTTCCTTCCATCGCTTTGATAAAACAGAAGTCGATATAGCCTCCTTAGTTGTGAGGCTAGAGATAATGCGTACACGAAGCTCATCGGGTAAATTGCTAATAATATCCATCTACAGCCCCAAATAGTATACGCGATAATTATTTGAAAACACTACCTGTGTATTGGTTCGATGGCTCTCTCGTGATCGAATAGAAATTATAAAGGGGAAAGTGAATATAGGTGGAATTCAAGGTTAGGGTTTATGATAAAATTGAGAAGATACGATTATTGCAATTGATGTTACAAAAGAGGGGAAAGTTTAGGGTAAAACTACGCATACCTGCAATCGAGATTAAGCATCTGGATCTCATAGAGAGACGGATTCTAAATGAAAATATTATTAATTGAAAGAGAGCACAAATTTAGACGGAAGACTCAAAAATCGAAACGACATTAGAGTTAATGGCATTCCAAATGTGTTGCGAGTGAATATTATTAAGTTTAACTACCGGATTAAGTGCACCATAATGTATCGAACTAAGGTATGACATTTATAGTGCATCGAAAACTATTCGGGCTTCCACTGCATGTAATGAATTGTTATTCAGTGTTATAGTACGTGATTTATGGTAATTTAATTGGCGTGTCATCTATATAAGGTGCCACATGACATCCTTACAAGTTGGCACGTCACCAAAATATATACAATAGCAATAAATTGAAATTTCGTTATACAAAATGGAAGCCTGAATAATTCAATACACACTATGAATGTCAGAACTAAGTTCGATACATTACGAAGCACTTAAGCCTTAACTAAACAACCGAGGGGTACAATACAATTTTATTGCTTTCTTAGGCACCATCAAAATTTTGTTACGGAGTACTTTTTACCAAGATCCATAATGTCGAATCTATTCTATATATACTTCATTACATTGTAATCTAATTGACAAAGAAAACAGACCTTATTTCTTTATCTCCCTTGCTATAAATCCCACAACCAAACAACACGCAAGTATATGTTTGATGATGAAACTTGACATCTTAACAACTCTGCCAATCAATGGATGCAGGTATCCCAAAATCATATTTCTAACTTCTAAGATGATGCAATCCCTTACATGTTATACTTTTGCAAACCAAAAATTAAAACCAAATAAGCCCGTCTACAGCTTACTTGAGTTTTTAAGAGATTATGGCATCGAATAACCATCACTTCAGCTACTTAAAAAAGTGTTTTTCCTCCTAAATTAAGCTAAAACACAGCGGGTATCCAAACACTTCAAAGTATGTAATTGGCTTTATAAATAGGGAGAATTACATAGATATGAATCCAACTAGCCATGTTTCACTATTGTATGTATAAGACTTTAAAACTCTATCTTTTAATGTACCAAACACCCTCTTAATATGCTGCTGCTTTCATATAACAAATTCCTACAAGCCTAAACAAATATGCTAAATTACCTACACTCCAAATAATGTAAAGATTCTAACTTTGGACAGTAAAAAAGAAAAAAGGAAACCATGTTTATTGATCAAAATTTCTTGAATCTTTTCTATTTAAACAATAAAAAAAAGTTCAATCTATTTTTTGGGATATCATTCAATCATAACAAAGTAATACCAATTATAATGTTCTTAGCAGATTACAAAGAAATTAGATGAATAAAAACCAAAAGAGTGCATAATTCAAAGTGGAATATCATAACTAGAGCTATGGGTCAGATATGACATTATTTTAAGCATGCTGATGAAAAAACTTACCTGTTGTGAAGATCTCCGGTGGGAGAACAAGCACCGACGGAATGACATTCCGACTGTCGCCGCCGATGACCGTGAAAAGGGGCGATGCTCCGGTGGGGTGCTTCCGGTTGATGACTGTAAAAAGGGAGGGAAAAACCCAATTCACAGAACCGCCTTTGAAACTCCATCCAGGGTTTCGAGGAACCCCAATCACTCCGTACGATTCTAAATGTTTTTCTGAGAAGTTTTTTTATTATTAATTTCTTTTTTTTTTTAAATCTTGTTAATTATTTAAAGTGTTTTTTTTTTATTCTTTCTTTATTTTCTTTTTTATGTAAACACAGATATTTTTAGATGTTTATAATTTTGTATGCTTCAAAAGGTCAAAATAATAATATGTAGTCCCAAAAGCTCTAAGAACACTTTTGGTTTGGGTGAGAAATTTAAAGAAGTATCGAGTCGATGGTCACAATAGCATAAACTTCACAAACAACAAGGGCATTCGGTACAAGTCTACACCACGAAGTTTTGACGCCTTGTAGTGGCATTGAGAATTTTGTTATACAACAAATATGTCACCTCCAATTGTGCAGTCAAGTTACTCCGAAATTTCATAATGAATCACAACTATATGCATTGAGAGATATCTCTAGTTCAAGTTGCATCGCAATGGACATCAGATTGAAAAATAAAAACTATGGGTGATTAACGAAAGAAATGCACTTATATCCATTGAATACGAGAAAGCTGTCAATTTATATTCTCCAGAGACATCATATCACAAACAAATCAATGCTGTTTATTTATGGTGTTCATCATTCATCTTGTTGTCTATATTGATAGGAGGGCAGGACAATCAATAGAACTGCAGACATACCTCAAGAAACATTACAGCAGAGGAACACTCAAAGTCAACCTCAGACCCAACCTGTAGAAGTTCAACTAAAGGTATCTCAAGACCTAAGGTGTCAACCATATATCCACTGGTCACCTAATGAATTGGCATGTAGAGGTTGGAATATCGACCCATTTAATTTTAAAACGGGTCAATGTGGGCTATTTTATCTTAAACAGGTCAGATGGGTCAAACAAGTCGAAAATTGCACCAAAGTTTTCTTTTTCTTACAATCTCTTAGATAATTTGCTGGTATATAAATTTGTATAGTTATAGAGCCCCCTTTTCTCACTGATTATTTCAGCCAGTATATCTTTAGTATTTTAATTACTAAAGTTTTGAGTTAGATTAGACTTTTAGTGATGACTTTGTTACCGCGTGTTTTATCATTTTCGGTCAGTAAATGACATCTATTTTGTAGTGACAAGAAGCTCATCATTTAGTAATTATCAATCAAGGAAATAACACTAATTATGTCACCAAGAGATTCTTCTCCCTAAACCTCTAAGTTAAGGACCTTAAGAACAAAGCAATCGCTACAAACAATCCTACACAAGTTGAAGTATTGGTATCCTCTACCTTGCATAATTGCGGTGAAATCAGCCAACGAATAAATCTTTTTTGATTATTCTGATACATGTACAAAAGAATTTTTTCAAAGATTTACCCCAAAATACAATGGGAAACTGTCTTTCCAGATACGATGGTAACCTCTAGGGCCTAGGCATTCAAGTGAAACTTCATTAAGTGTGGTGGTTGAAGAGGTACAAAAAAACAAGGTTCACTTCAGTGAGTCCAAACTCTGCAACAGGCTACCGAAAATATTAACATGTTGCGGTCCAAGTTGGGAAATGATAAAGATTGTAAGAAATATGTGTACAAGCATATGCAGGTTACCTTTTGAGAAAGTAGATTTCGGTTGGGGAAATCCTGCAGGTACGAATGTAGAATATCATCGTGCATGAATAGTTTTATGCTTATCCACTCACGATGGTCTTTTTGAAAATACAAGACATGGAAATATTTGAGATTTTTGTCAAATTAACCGGGTGTAATGGTATTTAAAAGCACTAGGTGGTTCACCACATCACCACATGCATCACTATAGGGCCCTTTTTGTGGGGGTGAGGCTCGCAGAGTACACAATGCTTATTTTCGGGGTTTATTTTGTTTGTTTGTATTATGATAACAAAAAAATTCAAAAAAAATGTGAGTCCCAATTGGTAATTGGTGAGTTAGTTACCGATGGACATATATTTATGTGTTTGAGCTATGAGTAAGTGGTAGTGATGTGATGCTAATGTGACACTCAATTCTAGAAATGTGAGTGTTACCATAACAAGTGCTCTTAAGTGCGGTTCTATAAGCCCCTTTGTTTACGCATCGATCCATAATTTCAATATATATTGTAAGGGTGTTGATTGTTTGTTTCATTTAGTAATTGGTCAAAAATGACCAATTTAAGGGCATTTGGTCTAGCGGTATGTGAAAAGCTCATCAACCAATAGGTTGTGGAATAAAGCCTCATGGGAGGCATGTTTATCTGTGCGATGTATATATGATGTGGGTTATATTAGTAGATCGTCTTTCCCAAAAAAATAAATAGATAAATAAAAAATTGGTCAACACCGAACCATAAACATATATTTTGATTTCTCCATTTTTCAAAATGGTTCAGTGTTTCAGTAATGCAGAATCTGCATCCCTCGAGGCCTCGACTGCTCAAGTAGTCATCATCAAGTCATGCTCATGGACAAGTGCCGCCTGTCGGTCACCCCAACATTGCCAACTCATGAGGTTGGCTAACTTGACAGACTCAGGCTTCCAAACAAAGGTACTTGTATATTTAAGTAAATATGACTTTGATCGATTGCGTAAGTTTCACTCCATGAGTACCAATTGCACAAAGCCACAAACATTAGATTAGATGATTAATGAATAATGGGAAAAAAATGGTTTCAACATCAATAAATTAATCTTCTTTGTCATAAACAAGTGTACGAGATTTTCTTGCTAGCATCTTATGCATGTAAACAAGAGCATAAAATTGGACTCCATTAACTTTCAACTGGTGTTTGATCTAAACTTCTGAAATTACATTTGTTTCTCCACGATTTTGCCCTCCCAAACTAATCTCACCAGTTACTAGAACATCGACATAATAATATTTCATCTTATCCATCCTTGCTGACCTCATTCCTTGCTGACCTCATTCATAACTTTAAAGCATAACTTTATAATATGACTTAATTTTAATACTGTAAATGGTAAGACACTAGCCTCAGTTTTCTATAGCAAGTTACAGTTAGGAGATAAATTCAGAGTTGGGTTTTGTCATATTTATCACTCACTATAACATACTCATGGTTATCTGCAGTAATATTACACATCCTTTCAGATGTATATCTCTAGTCCTAATCATGTAAGTGCATATAATTCAAGCAACCAACAATACACATGTGTAATATGCAACAGGTAAATTACAGCAGTATGATAATTACCCAGGCAATCCTTGAAATACCACTTATTTTAAACCATTCAAACTTATATAAACTTAACTTTTAAGTAACACTTGAAATTAAATCCAGAGAACATAAAATAGATATTTTGTCAAATTTTTCCTTAGCTCACCGTCGACCATTGTTGATCCACTCAAGTTATTCTTCCTCTTCATATGAAATCTCATAACTACATGCTGGTAATGACTTTGCATAGTCATCTACTTCCTTCCAAAAGGCCGCTTCTTTCACACCACTTCTTCGAGCCCTGCACCTTACATTCTTCAAAACTCTTGCATTACTGAGCAAGTACTTCATTGCCTGCATATCACAATTCATCCAGAAATACCCAATTAAGATGATATCCTCAAGACGCGACATGAGACAAGCAGGCGGAGTATGTGGATCGGTCCAATCAAAGTCTTCTGGGAGGTTTCTTATCTGATCCATTATAAACAATGGAGAATCTTCATAGTGATCACAGTCCTACAAACGAACACGTTAACAACATGTTATTTATAATTGAAACACAAAATTCCGAATAAAAGATGTCCACTTATCATTTGAAAAAGAAGATCACCTTCATAATCGTAAGAGCTAGTAGATTATGGGAGCTCTCAAGTACGTTAAACAAGATAGTCCAACCACACAATCGGGGTATTCTCATATCCAGGTGTGTCAGGTGATGCAAAGTTGGCACATTATTAAGATAGTATTTGCTTAGAACCTTCAAGAATATTAATGGGTCAAAATATTACATTAACAACAATACCATCAATTTAAAAGGTTAATTGCATAAAAGTAACTAACTTGCTCCGAATTCTATTTCAGGTAACCAATTAGCTTCTAGCCTAGAAGAAAAACCATCAAATTTCAAGATTCATGATGTCGCAATTTTTGAAAGTTTCACGGTTTTCTCTAGCCTAATATAAGTTGGTAACTCGAAATAGATATCAGACCAAAGTTGGTTACCTTTTAATGCAATATGCCCATATATAAATTGCTAGTGACTTGATAAGTTAAAAAAGGCTTACATAACTTGTAGAGTCGTCTAAAAAAATGAACGTTGCTCTACTGAGCATATTCAAAATAATATGTGCACGGTCACCATCTTCTTGCGAGTGCAATTTTAGACAGCAGATTCGTAGACTGATACTTGCATTGACAGGTGATAATGGACCCTGCACCACGTAGTCTGCACCAACTGTTTCCTTTATATTAATTGTTTCAAGGTTAGGGACATTAAGAAACACTTTGGGAACAGAAGTTTGGTATCCACACAGATTGATATCTAAAACTCTCAATGACAAAGATGAAATATCATAAACTTGATCTTCATGATGTCTCGATCCTCCTAAATCCAATTCCTCGAGTTTTGGACAACTACGGAAGAGCTTTTTTGTTAGTTCCTTAGGAGGATGACTGAGCTCAAATGTAAGAAACTTAAGATTTGGCAAACAAAAAACATCGGGGACCGTAATCAAACCAGATTCGAATGCAGAGAGGTGTAAGCTTACAAGACTTTTACATGTGAAAAAACTTAAAGGCAATTCAAGGGAATAAACATCGAGATTTATGTCTTGTGCATTAAGCCTAACAGCATTATCAATCCATTTAGCAATAGCTCCACAGCGAATGCTATCACTACAAACTAGATTAAAATTTTCAACTCCAGGTGACTTCAAGCGATCTAATATTCCATCTATGGAATCTAAAATCGCAGGGGAGCAGGATTCAATTTCAAAATCGAGATTTGGAAGATTAACCCACACTTCCTTCCATGTCTTTGATAAAACAGAAGTCGAAATAGCCTCTTGAGTTGTGAGGTGAGAGATTATGCGTACACGAAGCTCATTAGGTAAATTGCTAATTAGATCCATCGATATTGAGAAAAAGAACTTTCCTAATTAATAAGCAAACATCTATAGCCCCAAATAGTATACAGAAACCGATTATTGATTTGAAAAAACTACTTGTGTATTGGCTCGATGGCTCTTTCGTGATCGAATAGATTAAAGAAGGGAAAGTGACTATAAATGGGAATCAAGGTTAGGGTTTCTGATAAAATTGAAAAAACACATTCATTGAAATTGATCTTACCAAAGAGGGCAAAGCTTTAGGAAGTAAAAGTAGGACACCTGCAATCGAGATTAAGCATCTGGATCTCAAAGAGAGACGGATTCCAAATGAAAATATTATTAATTGAAAAGAAAGAACAAATTTAGATGGAAGACATAAACTCGAAACGTCACTGGAGTTAAGGGCATTCCAAACGCGTTGCGCGTGTATATATATTTTTCTTTAACTAAACAACCAAGGGGTAACTGATAGTAAAAATTTATTGCTTTCTTAGGCACTATCAAAATTTTGTTACTTTTTAACATGATCCATAAAGCAGAAACTATTCCATATATACTTAATGGGAAAAAGATCAAGAGGAAAGTAGAAAAATTTAGGGAAGGAGGGAAAGTACCCTTGTTAACCATAATATTCATTAATGAATATATAGTGTTAAATAGTATTCAATAATTATATAGGCCAAAAAATCCGCTTCCCTCACTCCCGCAAAATTTCACTTCCCTCTTGATCTTTCCTGTATACTTCATTGCTTAGTAATTTAACTGACAAAGAAACAAACCATATTTCTTCATCTCCCATGCTATAAATCCCACACCCAACACACACAAAATTATACATTTGACGAAAACTTGTCATCTCAGCAACTCCGCCTAAATGAATGCAGGTTATACCATAATCAGATTTCTAAGAGCTAGATGATGTTATCCCTTACTTGTTATACTTTCACATACTAAAAAGCTAATAACCAAATAAGCCCATCCCCTATTTACTTGAGTTCTGAAGTGATTATGGCATCAAATAAGCATCACTTTAGCTACTTAAAAAGCTGAAACACAACAGGTATCCAAACACTTCAAAGTACATTTTAGCTTTATATATGAGGCAAAGTACATTGAAATTTATCCAACTAAACCCGTTTCACTTTTTTCTCTATTAAACATTAACACTCACCTTTTTCATGTACCAAACTTTCAGTTCTTTGCTATTGCCACATCATCAAACCAGTGACACAACACGCCACATGTTTACAAGTTATACGACGTCAGATACTACAATAGAAGTAAACTTCATTATATATAGAGTAAACTGAAGATCCATCCGATACACACAATAGAGAAACATGGATAGTTGGATACATTTCTATGTATTTGCCATTTAGATAACATAGAAAGCCTCCATAAGCACTTACACTATGCTTCTTTCATATGACAAAATCCTACAAGCCTGAACAAATATGCTACATTACCTAAATTCCAAACTGTAACTATTCTAACTTTGGACAATAATAATAAAGATAAAGAATAAGATAACAGGAAACACCGAAACAATGTTTATTAATCAGCATACTTCAATCTTTTCTATTTCAACATGAAAAAGTTGCAATTTTTAGGGGAGGGGTTCTATTTAAATCATGACAAAATAAACCAATAATTATGGGTGCGTTTAGTTACAGAAAACTCCTCACTTTTCCAGAAAAATTCTCTAAGAAAACAAGAAAATTAGAAAACGTGTTCAAATTCGAGTTTTCTGAAAAACTTTTCTAAGAATAGGAAAATCCTTTTATAAGTACAAAGTTGAAAACTACTTTTGATGGTTTTCTAAGTTTTTCATCTCTACTATTCCTTTGAAAAGGAAAACTCCACCCCTTGCAACTAAACACGTTTTCTAGATTTTCCATTCTTTTCTAGAGAGGTAAAATACTTCTCATTCTCTAAAGAAATGGAAAAAGAAAAATGGAGAAATTTTTCTATAACTAAACGCACCCTGTATGTTCTTTGACAAACTACAAATAACTTTAATCAATTAAACATGAAGATTACATAATTCGAAGTGGAATATCATAACTACAGCCATGGTCAAATATATCATTTGGACATTAAATCTATCTATGCTGATTAAAAAACTTACATGTTGTAAAGTGCCAGTGAGAGAACGAGCACCGACGGAATGAGATTCCGACCGTCGCCGTCGACGTCGATGACCGTAGCAAGGGAGGGAATAGGCGGTTGCTGTCAGTTGAGGAATCCAAATAGGCATATACTCGTACGTTTCTATTTTATTTTATTTTTTTTAAGGGTTTTGCTGATTGCTGATGGGTGGAATGTGTTTAGTTGTGGAAAATTTTTCATAATTTTTCATTTCTAATTTTCTAAAGAAAATCATTTCTTAGAAAAGTGTTGAAAATTTAGAAAACGCGTTCAAATGTTGAAAAAGTAGATTTTGGAAAACTAGTTATATCTTGGAAAATTTGGAAAAGTGTGGAGGAATTATAAAGGAAAATTTGGAAAAGTGAGGGGAACTTGTTTTCCACCTCCAAGTTATATTTTGGAAAAGTGGATTTTCCATTTTCTTGAAAAATTTTCTAAAAAAAATTCATTTTGAACGCGTTTTCCAGTTTTTCACTTTTCTTGGAAAAATTTTCTAGAAAACTCTCCTTTTTTTCCAGGACTAAACGCACCAGGACTTTCGGACAGAAAAATATGATAGAATCACGTAAATTTTATAAAGAAAAGCTCACAAATTGACATGGACCAATTGCCTATATATATGGTTGCCGATGAGTTGAAAATACGGTTATGAGTTAACTTCTATTTTTATCCGTAGGATTATGCCAACTTTTGATCCTGACCATTGCAAAATGTATTTGTTGGTTATCATTTTTTGACGGTTTTTTCTTGTGACGATTTTTTTCCGGCTGACCCTCTCCCAAATCCCAACCGCTGCACACACGGAGTAAAGTCTTATTTCTCGGAGTAGTATTTAATAATATATTGTATGTTATTTATTTAATTTACATAATATTTTGTTTTTCTTTGATAACTTTTTATATATAATGCTTAGAATAATTCTAAATATATATTTATAATCAGTGTAATTTTATCTACATTTCAATATAAATTTTATTGTCATATAATATATATTTAACGAATGTATTTTTTTTTTCTCGAAATCAACTTTTTTTTAAATCAAAATGTAGATAAAAATAAACTGATCGTAATGGTATAGTTGGATTAATAAAAAAAAGTTATATAAGAAAAGTTAAAAGCGAAAAACACAATAGTACGTTAATAACATTATTTGAATATAATATACATTTTGATATTAATGCCCATGCATGTTTTTTAGGTTGTATTATGTCTGCATACTTTCAAACCTCCATTATCAATAATAACAATTAAGGAGTAAGAGTAACGTCGTCAATGCGTTGTTGACACAATTAAGGAAGAATAGTAACATCGTGAATGCATTGTTGCGTTTTCACTCTTATGAATAGCAAAGATAAGATTTATCATATGTGGGCGGTTAGTCCAGTAATAGGAATGCACTGACATGTTCAGTAGGTATTGAGTTCGAGAAAGGGATTTTTTTACCTTTCCTAATTGTGTGAATAATATGTAAATAAGAAACATCATGCTAACCAAACGTAATGAATGGACCAGATTATGCAGAAGGCCTGGAGTTCAAGACTTAAAAGCCCCATTCTTTTTTGGTTGACTTAGCTGCTTTAGGTTGTGATATATATTGATTAAGGGTCTGTTTACACGTATTATTTTTTTACATATGTAATTATGTCAATGATAATGTTCTAATATGTTTCAAAAGTTTCTTATAAATTGAAAGTTTGTAGGTGTTTATAGTTCATGGGAACAACTAATAAATTGGGTTTTAGATAAGGGACATCCAATCTGTAATGTAATTGTAATAAAGGTCCAAATATAATTCAGCTGTCAACATATTGTGTGATCGTGGTGGTATTTATCAGCATTGTTAAAGAATTAAATACTTAAATGAGCATCATTGTGTTGTTACACACAGACGCATTGTTACACACTATTATGCCCAAATATTTGTTATATGTTAACATCTTCCATGCAAATAGAGTTGTATATGTACATTAACTTTACGATATTACAGAGGTTTTTTTATGGCATCCATTTATCTGGGCAACACCCGGGTTAAATACTAGTTATACATGGAGAGAGAAGCATGAGAGAGAGGCAAAACTTGAATCTGATTAGACCATCTCATGATCCATATCAGTTTGTGAACTTTTCTTTGTAAAATTTGTGTGACTCTAGTATTTCTCTTTCGGACATACATGAAGGATTTGTACCATTATCAGAATTTAAAGGGTCAAAATAAATTTAAGGGGAGACAAAAAATTGGTTATGGTTAAGTATAATGTTTAATGCATGTATGAAGGTTTTAACGAAAACCCTAAAAGCTTCCGTTATCAAATCTTTTTTAATTATTTTAAAAAGTGTTTTTTCTTTTTTTAGTGATAAACAAAGTTAGTTTTAGATATTTATAATTTTGTATGCCAGAGGGTAAAAACAATAATAGACGACAGATATTTTCACCAGAAATATTGATAATTCATCAAAACTGTGCATTTCTGTGGTAATGTACACAAAAGTAATGTACAATCATGGTAAATTTATCAATATCTCTTGTTAAAATATCACTGCCCAAAAATAATATTTAGTCCTAGAAGCTCCACTTTTTGATAGGAAGTTTAAAGAAGAAGTATCGAGATGACTAGATAGTGAAATTAGCATAATTCATGATTTCATGGTAATGCTTCTCAATTCTCATCGAGTCATTGTCCATTCAAAGTCCAAGTTATAATCGATATCCCAACATTCAATGGAATCGTTGATACCTAAAACTAGACTCATGAATTGACTAACTCGAAAATTATTTCACTCATTACACGTTTAGTGTCACCAAGAAGATTGAATTTGCAATATTAAAATGAACAAGTCATGTATTAGCTTAGTGAAATTCTAATTGGAAGATGATGGCCAATGAGAAAGTTACATGGGATAGATATGTTAGGCTCACAAGTCCGATGGTCATGGTAACATAATTTTCACAAACAAGGGTAATTGATACAAGTGTACACCGCGGACTTTCGATGTCTTGTAGTAGCATTGGGAGTTAGACAACAAATATGTCATCACCAAGTATTTTTCGCGTTACACTAAAAATTCACAATGAATTACGACTATACGCATTGGGAGATATCTCTACCGCAAGTTGTGTAACAATGACCATCAAATTCAAATTAAAAATGATGCTTAAATGATAAAAGAAAAGCACTTGATTCAAATGCTTAAGTGACTATTATACTCATTGCGAATCTAAGGGGCAGTTGCCCCTAATAATAATTGAAGAAAAAAAATACTACGTATATTTTTGCTGGGGAGAGTTATTACATGAATGTTTATATAAGTTTGGGTTGGGCTTAAATCTCCATTCAACAACCAGGCCCAACAACCAACCCAAATTGAGCCCTTAAAGTAAAAGCAAGCTGAAACCCTAACTCAGCAAATTCATTTATCATCAAAAACAACCTGCAGTGAAGAACGAACGCCGTTGCACTATTTGTGATCCGAAGAAAGACGCCACAACATGGTAATCTATCTCTATTTCGTAATGCTTCCGTAAATCTTAACAATTTGATATAACAATGTTAGTGCTGACTTAATTACTTCATATGTTTGATAATTGATATGATCTTAGAAATGCATCTGTGTATGAATTATGCTAATTATTATAGTTTTGAATTTTGATGAGGAACCTATTTGTTATGCCAATAATGTAAAAATATTGTTATATATTAGTTGTGGATGAATATTGAATAATAATTGTGATTGAGGTTTGTTTATTAAATCTGGTTATAGTCGAAGAGAAAGGTTAGGGAGCCAAAGGAAGAAAATGTGACACTTGGACCGGCTACCCGTGAGGGAGAACTTGTATTTGGTGTTGCACACATTTTTGCATCCTTTAATGACACTTTCATCGTAAGTTTGATTTCTGTATACTTTTGTTGTCGTCAATTCATCATCGATACCTTTGTTTATGGTGATATGATTATGTGTACATGTTTTGTGTATGCTGCAGCATGTGACTGATATCTCTGGAAGAGAAACGATGGTCCGGATTACAGGTATCATTGTTTAGTGGCTTTGAAAAATATTGCTTCTTTTGTTATTTTATGATACTTGGGATCTGTTAAGTAAATGTAGGCAAAAACACTAAAAATAGAATTACACGTATCTGTACCTGTCATATATATCTGAAGAATCTGCTTTGTAACCTTTTATTTGGATTATAATATGAAATCAAGTTTTCTGTTATGAGTAAAAAGCTAGTGTGGTAATGTTTTTTTAATCAGGGATGTAACGCGTTAAGGTTTTAGTAATTTTGCACTTAGAAACTAAATACTCTACATATCTCGACTTGCGGTCTTACATACATAAAGAATATATTCTGTATCTTTTTATTTGCATCACTTTGACGTCGGTTAAGTTTTCTGCTATGAGTAAAGGCTATTTAATCATTGCCTCATTGGTGTAACGGGGGAGGATTAGTGAATGTGTGCACTTAGAAACTGATTACTTCTATCTTAGCAGAATAACAAACATCAGAAGATTATGTTAAATGTTTTTTTTGTTTGTGTTTTTTTTTTATAAATTGTCAAAATAGGTTGTTTTTTTTGTCATTTCCTTTTTGACATAACGGAAGTTTGCTTTATAATATTTACTATAAATTGTGATAGGTGGGATGAAGGTGAAGGCTGACAGGGATGAATCTTCTCCCTATGCTGCTATGCTTGCTGCACAAGATGTCTCTCAGCGATGCAAGGTATTTTTTGTTCCCTCTTTATCTGCACTTGTTATGATCCTTTTTGAAGGATAATAACAGTTGTAATGCTGCAGTTTTTGTTGCTGACTTGCATTACGTTTCAAATGATATGCAAATCTCTCAAACGATGAAATATCAATGGGCTATTGACTCTGTTTTGTTGGCAGGAGCTTGGCATCAATGCTCTTCACATTAAGTTGAGGGCTACCGGAGGTAACAAGACCAAGACACCTGGTCCAGGTGCCCAGTCAGCTCTTAGAGCTCTTGCTCGTTCCGGCATGAAAATTGGTCGCATAGGTACACACCATATCTTCTTGGCTCTTTTTTATAATAAAGGCTCTATTTTTTTTATTCTGGCTTACATTAAAGCCAAGATCCTCAATTTTTATGAGAAAGTGACTTCTTAAAATGGCATTTTGCCCTCCTGGTACACAACTATTTTATAAATGCCAAAAACAACTTTGTAATTTTCAGTTGATTGATCTCGGACAGTATTGAAACAGAAATAACAATTGTACTTGACAATTAGTCCATATTAATTTTTTATAAGGTACTCTTTTGCATATTGCATCTAACGATGAAAACTGAAAACTAATGTGTGATCTTAAAAAAACTTAATCACTCCAACACATGCTTTTAGTTTCACTCGCTTTTGTTTTTAAATGGCATTAACTCTGAGGTTTATGATCAGAGGCGAAGCCAGAAACTATAACCGTATGTAGCACAAAATAAAATTGATGTTCACTTTGCTTTGCAACTCAAACTTTGGTTTAAAGTTGCTTCGTATAAGGTAAACCCAATAAAACCATACCTTAATATTTAATGTTAACACTTAACAAGAACAAATATAAGATAAGGGATGGAATCGGGATATGATGCTTTGAGTAAAATACTGATGACCTACAAAAAATGAAAAAAAAAAAATTAAGCTGTAGTATAGATTCGAAGGTTGGACCTCTTGATTATAGCACAATACTCTAGCCAGCTGGGCTTACGGGTGATGTTTTTTGTTTTTGCTAGTCCAATAATTTAACCAGACTTTAAAATTATTAAACAATCACCTTTTTTACAAACAATTTACACATAGTCGACAAATTTCGTATGTAGCAAGTGCAACCCTGGGCACCAACATACCTCCGCCCCTGTTTATGATTCCATTTGTTATCTTGGTGCAGAGGATGTTACCCCGATTCCAACGGATAGCACTCGTAGGAAGGGTGGTAGAAGAGGAAGAAGGTTGTGAGCAAGCTGCATTTACAAGTTGGTTATTGTATGGATTTGTCAAATCAAGTTTTGTTCGTCGTTTACATTTGATAGTTTGCAGAATTTCTGGTAATGAGTTTGACATTCTACAGTTATCATCATCTTATCAAGTACATGATGCTTTTTACAAGCTGCACTTGTTCACTCTTGTTTTGGTGATTTTATGAAAGATATGTGCAAAATGATTGGCGTGCTATGGATCTGTTTTTAGTTGTGACAATGTTAAATTGACTTTATTATTCGCATATTGTCGACACATGTAGTTGTTGGATTAAAAGTAGTAACAAATGTTAAAAGATAATGATCAAAAATCAAAATGCAAGATACCATGGTTAATATTGTTCAAATAACTATAGAAAAAAGATCCCATTTTTAACTTTATAAAATTAATCTTTTGATTTTTAACACAATTTGTCAGTTGCGAAATATTAATCTATTTAATTCCTAATTAACAAGATCAATCTTACTATATGTAACACGTTACAATGCGAATATTAACTGATTATCAAGATTTCGAGTTATCACTTATTCAATTTCATTAACTATACGAGATGCATTTATATTTATATTTATATTGGTTTTAAAACTAATAACAGTTTTGCTTTGACAGTTGCCCTTTAGTAAATAAAAAAATTAATTAAGACCAAACTGCATTCCTATTTATAGCACAGAAATGAAGAAGGGAGCCATCACAACTCACAAAACAAGTATCATGGCATTTTATCTTCAAACCACATTTATCTGTGTTTTATTTCTTGCATTTTCAAGCACTTCCTTTTCATTTCCTGGCCCGGGAGATTTAATTGATCAGATTTGTGACGAAATGCCTGAAAAAAGACCTCTTTGTGTCGAGGTTTTAATAAGCGACCCAAGATCTAGTGCTCAAAATATTGCGAATTTCGCAAACATAGCAGTTGATGCAGCTCTAAGATACGCCAAATATATGGTTTCATATGTTACGTTACTAGCAAACCAACCAGGTGACCCACAACTGAAAGATAAACTTTTAGGATGTGTTACGAATGTCAAGGATGCTCTTAGCAACATTACACAAGCGAAACCACTTGTGGAAGCACAACAATATGAGCTTGCCAATGAGAAAAACGGTTTAGCAAAAAACGCATTGTCTACATGTAACCATAGTTTCTTGCTACCAATTGTGGAGCCAAATGAGGTAAAACAAGCAACAAAGATGTTGATAGATCTTATTGATATATCTAGTGTTATTAATGGGTGATTTGTGTTATTCACGCAAATTCTATTTATAAAGTTTGAAGAAATAATTCAGACGAGATCACAGATGAAAAATATGTAGAAGCATATTTATCGATCAATGATCACATCTATCCTTATAAGTTTTCTTGTATCGACGTCGTTTATTTATGATTTTTGTAAAAAAAAAAAAGAGTAAACCAACCCTCTACATTTATATATACGAAAATGCTATACGTAGCCCTTAGGGCTATGAATATGAAATTCAGATACGCATCGAATGTTTGTATCTTAATAATATCTACCCCACCCCCTGAATATAACTTCTTTCAACCACCTTAATTTACCATCTCTTAAAGCATGAATTAACATTTAAACATAGCCCCTAGGGCTGCAAATATCAAAATCCTTATATATACCGGAGTAATTTTCTTGAAATAGATAGTATAATTGGAAATATGAACGCTCGAGTATTTTGGGTTATAGTTTCTGTTCGTAGAATCTAAAAGTTTATTGATATTTAAGCATAAGAATATGATGATTATATGACAGATAGTTTCGAGTTCGAGACTGCAGATCGACTTGCCATTGAAATATGTTTGTGATTTAAAACTTTTATATTTTTTATTTCAACCGTCGTCAAAACAAAATTAACGAATGTAAGTGGATATGCGTCCACTTTCAAATGTCAAAATTAAAGTTGAAACTTAAATCGATATAGGAATCTTGAATTAGGCCATATCTCGTTCATATATTCTATATATTCGATTTGATTTAATATGAATGGATAAAAATCCGAGATTAGTACATGAAAATGGCACTAATTTAAGCCGTATTGTGTACTAAACTTCATTGATCTATCATTTGTATCAAACTTTCACTTTTGGTTTATTATATGTATCTAATGACTTATTTGATGATGTGACATCCGTATAATTTATCACGTCATGATGACACATCAGTCATGTGACATTTCATCAAAAACAGATAGCACATCAGTCGAATATATAGAATAGATCAAAATTAAAAGTCCGATACATACAATAGATCAAAATGAAATTAGATATACTATGGAGATACTCTTAAAATTAAATGAAAATATAAGTCGATACTAGTAGTAATTTTATTATGCTGACTCAAAAACGTTACGTAGCTATATATATATATATGCTATAAATCAGTGTTGCATTACTGTTGCATTCAGTTTTAAATGTGATTTTACCTACATTTTGAAAGGATATTATTAAAGTAAATTTGATGTCGGGGAAGCATCGTCGCGCTTATGTTATAAAGAATTCATTCCTACTAGTCATGATGTCATCAACCAATCATTCCTCCTAAATTTTGGCGAATTTGATTCCGGTGTCGGATTGGGATGAAATTCGCATGGTCACTCAAAAACGGCCCAACGATCAAGACTCACAAATGAGCCTTGCCAGTTTTAGGCCTTTCGAGACCGTTTAGGGCCCGAAAACGCCATTTTAATTATTTACGTAATTCGTTTTGGACTTTTTTACGTTTTGGACTTTGTTGCTTTAATCCGTTTTGGATGGGCTTTGTTTAGCTTCCTTCCCAAAGTATTTAAACACTTTTTGGGTTAGGGTTTAGCTAGTTTTGATTTGGTGTATAAAATATTTTTCGTGAACACCAACTAGGGTTCCGAATTATCCTAGTTCTTAAATTCGTATTTGATTTGCAAGAGAGTTCAATCGTATAATCGTATATCTTGGGCATTAAAATTGTTAGATTATTTAAATGTAATAAATATTCATTGTAAATTTTTAACGAATAAATGGGCGAGCTTATATGTACAAATACCAAATGTTAGCAAGCAGCCTTGGGTTGACATCCTCTTTTAGGTTTGAATTTGTATTTGACTAATTACCAGACTATAATAATCAGTATATTACTTGTTAAAGCTACTTACCACGCACACATAAACATGTAATTTAGATTAATAATCACACATATCACAACTCATTTTTTATGTTTACAGAACATGTGAGAAACTAAATTTGTAAAATAAAATATTCGTGAAATCCTAATTCGCAAAAGTTTCATTGTTTTTTTAATCATTAATATTTGTAAAATGTGGCCGGCCGGTGTTATACAAAATTACATCAGATCAAAGGGCAATAGGTTTTGCGGTGTTGTGGTG
Source organism: Helichrysum umbraculigerum (assembly GCA_949592205.1). NCBI lineage: Eukaryota > Viridiplantae > Streptophyta > Magnoliopsida > Asterales > Asteraceae > Helichrysum > Helichrysum umbraculigerum. The sequence goes on along the minus strand of CATIUR010000004.1, from coordinate 141,285,629 downwards.
CGTTATAACCATTAGGTTGAGGGTTCAAGTATTGAAATGGACAAATGTATATTTTCATGGTAAGAGTGCGTGTGAGTTTTTGACTTTTTACCTTTTTTTTTTTTTTGAAAGGCAGTAGAGTGATCCCGGGCGGTTACGGCCACTAGGCAAGCTAGTGGACTTGATGCGCTGGCGAGGTCACTATCCTCCACTGCTTCCAGAAGGAAAAACCCTACAAGGTTCCGAGCGAGGCTCGAACCTGGGCCTTGTGGGTAAAACTCCACTGCATCAAACCAGCTAGGCTGGCCATCATTTGCTTGAGCGAATTGAATACGTTCGACAAATTAATTAACCACTTGCTCAAGTACAATATGCATATAAATAAATTAATAAATAGATAAACCTTTAGAATATTCAATGATCTAAAATGTCTTAAAAAGGCTTTGGTTTACTTGTGGAGTACACTCCAATTTTTTTAATCTGAGTTTAAAGTGTAATTATAACGTACCTCTTATCTTGGACAATATTTTACACAAAGTTTGCATGTTGACAGATAAAAATTTGGATTTTGGTCTTAGACAGCTTTCAAATAATTATGGATTAGTCAAATATTGTTAAAACAATTGTCAACCTATGTACTTAAGTAATAATCAATAATATGCAAGTTGTTACAATACACATATATTTAATCTATATCTATACTTATCTATAATCTATAACTACATATAATGCATCTTAGGTTTCTATTTTTAGAAAATTTTAAGAACAAAAATTAAGACTCAACATTTAAATATTCATAATTTTAGAAATCTAATTATTATAAATTTGTTACTATTATAGTACAATTAATACACTTTCACATTCACTAAACATAATTATTCCAACAATTTAAATGAATAAATTTTAATACCATAACTAATCTATCGAAAAAGAAGACAAACAACGTAACATAACATTACCACGGGTTACTATTATAAACAAATTTTATATTCCGCTGCATTGCGCGGGTTTTTTGCTAGTAATATATAAAGCATGTTGATGTTTTATATATAGAAAATCTTAAAAAATAAGATTCAACATTTCCAAAATTAACTTATATGATTTTTCATTTAGTATTAAATTATTAATATTATTAGGTTCACCTCCGTTTCCTGAATCATTAGCTCTACATACAAGCAACCTATTGTTACTGAGTTACCATCGTGACATAATATACGACTATCGTCGACTCACTATATACAATAAAATATCATATACCGCTGCATTGCGCGGGTATCACGATAGTGTCAATAAAGTCTATAACCATTGAAGCACATGGTATTAGATATTGTTATTAACTTTAAAAAGATACCATTTGCGTTATCCCATAACTACTTTATTCAATCTTAAAGACTTTCATTTACAATCTATGTATGATGTATGATAATTATAATAATATTGATGACTAATCCTACATCCTACTATACATAATATATATGCAACTTGTTACAAAATGGGGTTGTACTAACTAATTAACCGAGTTAACGTTTTAGATAAAAGCACTTTAACAAAGATATTACGAATTTGATAAGATTGAAGACTGGTCAGCCTTATTTGACCAACTCAAGTTGACGAATCGAGTATTAGAGGATTGTAAAGTATATTTATTAGGTTAGAATTAACTTTTATACTGAAAACATAAATAGATGCTTCTACAATATGCTAAATGAAATGTTAAACGTTGACAAATCTCCTTATCAATTGGATTGAGTGGATTTGTAACCCAAGTTTAGCTTGTTCTTACTCCATGTAGACGTTGTTATTCGCCTCTAGCTGCTTGCTAGAGTGTTGTTCTTTAATATAAAATGATGTTCGAAAAAAAAAAACCTAGCTTATGTCCCCAAATACACGAACTTAATTACCTAAAAAGTTTTAAGTGCTGGACTTACATAAAAAACTCAAATATATGAATATGAATTAGTTTAGATAATAATTAAAAAGGTAAAACTGAATCTCCGGAAGTGAGAAACCTTTCAGTAAAATAATATTCTACTAAAATACGAGTTAAAATTAATATTTCCACGATAAAACCGAGAGTGGGAACCCTTCAAATTGCGGTTCTTTCACACCAGATTTCCCACTCTAATCGTAAAAAGTTGTTTATCTATTTATTGATATATTGGATGAGGTTCAGAGGAGAATATATTATTTGAGGAGAAGGAGGAGAAGAATTTTTAATTTTCATTTTTACCCCTTCACCTTTTTAATAGTGTACACTACTCCCTCCTACTTTCTTACTACCCACCCCTCCCCTCCACCACCCACCACTAGCTAATGCCACCCGTCGCCGCCACCGGATTTCAATTTTTTTTTTAAAAAAAAATTAACTTTTTTTTTTTCATAATTTTTTTCCAATTTTTTTTACATATTATCACTTTTTACTGCATTTTATTATTTTTATTGCATTTTGTATATATGTTTAGTAGATATTATTCGTTTTTACTGCATTTTTGTATTTTACACATAATTCTTTTGATTTGTTTACTGCATTTTATTTATACACCTCAATCTTATATATATTGTTTGTTTTTTACTGCATTTTAAGTTATACATAATATATTTTTTACTGCATTTTGTTAAAATTACATTGCATTTTATTATTATTCACTGCATTTTGCATATATTTCATATATTACATATTGTTTATTTTTTACTGCATTTTATATTATACGTATGATCCATTTTTACTGCATTTTGTATGAAAGTATAATACATACTACTGTTTTTACTGCATTTTGCATATATTTATTTAGTACACATTGTTCGTTTTACTGCATTTTATATTATATATAATCTATTTGTACCGCATTTTATTTTTTTACTGCATTTTATTATTTTCACTGCATTATATATTATACATAATCTATTTGTACTGCATTTTGTTATTTTCACTGTATTTTGTTATTTTTGCTGCATTTTTCATATATTTCATTCATTATATATTGTTTGTTATTCACTGCATTTTGTATTTTACATATTATCGATTTGTACTGCATTTTGTATTTTACATATTATCTATTTGTATTGCTTTTTGTATTAAAGTATAATACATATTGTTGTTTTTATTGCATTTTGCATATACATCATTTAGGACATATTGTTCTCTTTTTACTGCATTTTAGATTATATATATAATCCATTTGTACGGTATTTTGTTGACGTCGGGTATAGAAGATGCGGTAAAATATATAAAAGTTTTAGTTAATTAACAATAATATACAAAATGCAGTAAAAAAAACGTATAGTTTTTTTAAAAATGCAGTAGGAAAAGGAATACTATATCTAATAAAAAATTTATGGGAAAAAAATTTGAAAAAAAAAATTTTGAATTTTTTTTTCGGGCGGTCGGAATCTGGCGGCGGCTGGCGGCAGTCAGGTGGTGGCAGCAAGTGGTGGGGTGGTGGTAGGAGGGGTTGGAGGAAGAAGAAGGTAGGAGGGGGAAGAAAATAAAGTGGAAGAGTTAAAATGTAAAAGTCTAAATAGTGGAAGGAGTGTGAAATGAAAATTAATGTTATGTTTTTTTTTGTTAACTAATACTCTTATTTTTGAAAGTAATTACAAAATTACCACCCTTTTTAACTATTGATCCAACTCAAAAGATCATCCAATGACCACAAATAAAACTTCTCATCCTTCTCCTCACATGATCTCTTCCCTTATGATCCCCGATCTATATTTTAAGCGAAAACCTTCTTAGAGATCACTTTAGAAATGAAAGATGTAGTCATGTAGACATCGATGTGAAACTTCACACTAGTTTCATCACAACGTTCTCACTCTTTGTGTTCTCGTTGTGACTTCTTTTCTGTACATAGGGATAGAGATCAATCACTTCTGAACAAATGTGAACTCAAAAGCAAGCAAAAGTATCACTAGTTTGGATTTTGGAAGCAACATTATATTATATTAGTAAAATAAAATAAAATAAAATAAAAATCGTACATGGAATAATACCATCTTATTTTCCAAACACTACTCCTCAAATTTGTGACCATGTGTACAATTTTGCAAGAAAGTCAAAGTGTCAAAGTTCCCAAGGTCGACTTTAGCACCATTTATACAGCTAGCTAGCCCACAACTGTTAATTAGTTTTTAGGTTAAATTAACTTGTCTCACTTTAATAATAATAATTAATTAAAATTAACTACTACTATTACGGCTTTCTTTCAATTCTGTCTCTATAAAACTCCCACATCATCCTACCCTAATTCATCCAAGAACGAAATTCTCCCTTCCCGTTTAATTAATGTTCACACATAATATAGATAAAATTAGCAATCCTCATATATATATTAATTAAGAGATGATGAAGAGATTAGGTAAGGCATGCATGGAAGATAAGATGAACAACAGTAGTTGTATGGATCATACGAGTGGTAGTGAAGAAGATGATCATCAAATGAACATGATGATGATGGATGATCTTAGAAGAGGTCCATGGACCGTTGAAGAAGATTTCGCTCTTATCGATTACATCGCTCACCACGGTGAAGGCCGATGGAATTCTCTTGCTCGTTCTGCTGGTATGTATCAATCAATCGTACGTACAGTTGCATGTACGTCTACTCAATTATGTATACATTTTATATAAAGTACCATACGCTAAGTAGTCGCTAATTAACCATAGAAGATTTATACATGCATGTAGTGATAATTCAAATTTAACAGTGAAAATTAACTTCTATTTTGATCTAAATTAAATCAAATTAACTTCAAACATATTAGCCTTAATTTCGATCATTCAGGTACTTGTTACGAAGTAATTTCTACACTAGTTAGCTAATTAATTACTTACTTAATATGGACATCTAGCCAAAAACTTCACTAATTAGCTTCTACTGAAAATAATGTGACCAGGATTGAAAAGAACCGGAAAGAGTTGCAGATTGCGGTGGCTTAATTATCTCTGTCCAGATGTTCGTCGTGGAAATATTACTCTTGAAGAACAACTCTTGATTCTTGAACTTCATTCACGTTGGGGTAATAGGTACATTTACATGTTATTTATTATTCAATTCGAGCACGAGCTAGATTATTTCCTTAAATAGTTTATATGAGTCGTAATATCTTTGTTAATTAACTATGTGAATAATTACACACAGATGGTCAAAAATAGCACAACACTTACCAGGAAGAACTGATAACGAAATCAAGAATTATTGGAGAACAAGAGTTCAAAAGCACGCTAAACAACTAAAATGCGACGTCAATAGCAAGCAATTTAAAGACACCATGCGTTATCTTTGGATGCCACGATTAGCTGAGCGGATTGATCAGGCAGCGTCGACCACCACCAACACCGATATAATCACTCCACTTAAGCAAAATAACATAGACAATAATATTGGTACAACTACGAGCCAATTAGTAATGCCCAACAGTTACTATAGCTATGAGAATTACCACCAAATCAACCTCGAAGATTATTACTATCCGATTGATGAGAGCCACAATCAAGATTCATTGCAAGCCAAGGTTCCAGTTAGTGATGAATACGACGGTTCGTTTATCAGCCCCTCGGATTACGTCAACAGAGAGATGGATTCTGAAGGAACCGTGAACGACAACATCCAGTTTCGGGTTGATCATCACAATGGTCGTTATATTTCGGACAGTGTGTGGAATATAGAGGATGCTTTATTTGTTGAACAACAATTCAATGATATTTATTGACGAAATAACTCAAACATTTTAATTGAGTTTAGGCATACAAAATCAGTGTAGGAATGATCGATTTAATTTTTGAGAATGTCCTATAATATTATTGTTGAATTTTCATAATAATATATAATCACTCCTTTTATTTCCTTTATCTTCTTTCTTCTGAATGTAAAGCATCAATCTAATCGATAACTTTTTTTTAGCATATATTTTTTTTATTGTATGTATTTTTTTTGCTTAAGGTTAATGGAAGTAATTAATGTGTTTCACCAATGGTCGTGTGCATTGTGAGATGTGAATAATTTGGTTCCACTAACTTTATATTAAATATTATTATTATTATATGTAGTACGGAGTATAATTTAATTAGTCAGCAATTAATAATGATACATTACATCAAGTCATGGAATTTTGGGAACCTAGTTTTGGAGGCCATTAGAAAAGCAATTAAAGAAATCAAACCCGTGTCGTACTTCTCTTTCATTTTTTATTTACAAAATGGATAAACCAATCGAGCATAACTCAAGTGGCACTGTTACCGTAAGTGCTCATACTTCACATCTTTGACTGACAGGTTAGGAGTTTGAATACGTGCCTCAGCACATGTAAGTGATTTGCGAACATGTGATTTGTTCATGTTTTCGGGGGGCAAAACTTATGAAATATCGCAAATACCCTTAAAAAAATTTCTTTTTTACATGATTGGAGAATTCTTGAGGGGGCAGCTGCCCCCCATGCCCCCCCTCTACCTCCGCCCCTGGTAGGGTGGATCCATACTATTAAAATATGATACGGGGATTAGGGTACCCTCCAAATTACTTTTTTTTATATACAAAATGGATAATACAAAAGATACATTTTATTTATTTATATTTATTTCTTTTTGGTATTATCTTTTAAGTAAATTCTACAGTGAGCTAGAAAAAAGGGGTTAGTCCCTGCGAATGCACCAAACTTGGACTCAATGTCTATAGTATGTATCCTACTTACGGGTAGGCTTTTTAATTGTATGAACCCGTTAAAAGAGGTGTATTGATGCACTTCGCCTACGTGGCACAGGTTGCAAAATTTGTGGATTAATCATCTGCCACATCATACGCCAAATCATCTGCCACATCATTTTTTTAATAAACCTGGTCTTCTTGTTCACAAATCAAGTTTCAAAGGTATTCACTAGTTCTCGGCATCAAAGATTCAAAGGTATTCACTAGTTCTATAATTTCCGGTGTACATACTCCGGCCATCTTCGGCTTCATATTCATCTTATACGTTTCAAATCCGGCCGAAGACGTTTCAGATATTGCCGGAATTTCAGTGGCATCATGGTGTTGATTCCTAAGTGTTGTCATGTCGGAGTTCATTCCTAAGTGTGTTGTCGGAGGTGAAGTTATGGGATGTTGTTACTGGAATTTTCCGATTGGCCGGAATCATTGTCAGAGTTGCAGGTTTGCATATGTTGTTACTGGATCTGGTGAGGTTATCATGTTGTCGGATGTTGTTATTGGATCTGGTGTATGGAACTTCACACTTAGGAAGGTGAGGTTATCATGTCGGAGTTCATTCCTAAGTGTGTTGTCGGAGGTGAAGTTATGGGATGTTATTACTGTATCGGATGTTGAAACTTGTTACTGGACTCAGTAGAGGGCCTGATCCTCATTCAAGTTTGTACAATGACTTATTTATAACTGTGATTTTGTTATGTGAATCAACTCCCTGTTTTTTATCTTCATCACCATAATCACTGTGAATTCGAGCAATATTTTCAGATGGATTGAAAAAAGTTTTGATGATAACATCTGATGTAATATGATCACTTGAACATTTTTCTCTGATTACATGTTCACTTTCAACGTAAATTGTGATCAAATTGGCTCGATTTCAAGCGCGATGAACCGTAACCGTTTTTGATAAAAAAAAATCGATCTCAATCAGTGAATTTGAACTGATTAAAAACGAATTTGTTGATCAATCCAGGTTTATGTAGATCAAATGATGAATTCTATTGGTTCAGTTTCACAAATTTCCCATCCATTTGATAAAATGATCAACCACAGTTCATCATAACCAACCGAATACCCATTTTCTTCATTGTTCTTCAATTTCGATTGATTCTTGATACAATGACTTATTCAAGTTTGTATAAGTTCTCTTTCAAGTTTCAGCACCTATCCTTGAAGTTCAAGAACCTAATCTTTGTCGGCTTCGAAGTTGCAGGCTTCTTCAATGGAGAAGATGATGATGACATGGCAGTGAATTCATGACATGGCACGCCACATAGACATATTATTTTGAAAAAATTCAAGTGTTAACTTGCTAAGGGCTAAGCAGGTAGCAAAGTGCATCGATACCCCTCTTTTAACAGGTTGAGACAATTAAAAACCCAACCCGTAAGTAGGATGCATACAATAGACTTCGAGGCCAAGTTGGGTGCATTCCCAGAGACTAATCCCTAGAAAAAATAAGCTGTGAAACGTCTGCATACTCCATATATATCAGCTGAGACGTAGATATTTAAATCCAACATTATGCAAGAAATATTAAGCTGTGAAACGTCTCCATACTCTATATATATTAGCTAAGACGTATATATCTAAATCCAACCTTGTGCTGGAAAACATAAGTTCTGAAACGTCTGCATACTATATTAGCTGAGATATATATATGACAACCGAAAAACAATGATTTTCTTTTGGACATGCTAGCGGAAGTCTTTAAGGCTTTCAATAATAAAATTGTACATACATAATTCATTGTACCTTCGGGGGAGACAACAAATGAGGAGTTTGTTATAGTCTTAGTACAACTATTGATGCATCTCTAAAAGTATTAACGAAACCCCTAAGATCTTATGTTAACATTTTAATTTTCCTTTTTAGTAAAACTAGTTTAAGACACGCAAAATTTACGGGTTTACTTTATGATATGTCTTATATGGATGTGTTATACGGATTTAATAAGTGTTTTGGTGTTGGTGTACGGTACATCGGTTCGTATTGTATTAATTTTAAATGAAAAATGTATTAAGGATTTGAATTGTGATAGATTTTGGATTCATGAATCCAAATAACTAAATTAATTAATAGGGATAATATTGTGTATGATATCACTTTATTATTTTTATTGATATTTAATAATACTATATTATATAAAATCGTATGGATATGTTTTTCCAAATAAGCAAATTTACCGGTTCAGCAGGTAAATACTATTTTGTACTTATAAAATAACGCTCTTTGCAGTGCATTGGTGGTTTTCGTCCATCTAAGTTACTCTATATAATTTAAATCAACAACCTATAATGCATTACTTTATCTTTTTAACTTTGACGAAAGATGACAAAACATGACAACTCAAATGCAATCTCTACTGACCCGAATGACGTTAACACAACCTTAGAAGATTAAATGGTAAATTATTTTAGAGATGTAAATCGAGATATAGAGAAATTAGTGGCAAAAGAGTAAATTAATTAATCAATTATTGATAATATTGTGCATGATACCACATCTTTTTTGTATTTGTATTGTTCTTTAATAATAATACTATATCATATACCGAAACTTTGAATTAGTTAATTAAAAAGTTAAATTGTTAGCTTTAAGATTTCAGATCTTGTAATTCGGTATCGTTTTTTTTCGAGTTTCAAATTTGCGTCGTATTTTCAATAACTATTTTTTTTTGTTTCACCAAAGTTACATACATGAGGATAACCGAAACCTGCGAATAAATATGAAAAACTGATGGGTAATACTAAATGGGTACCCGCCGGGTATTGGGCCGGGTATCAGTACGAATATTCTAAACCGGTATGTGTACAGATACACTAAAACCCGCCGAAAACTGAACCGTTGGCATCCATAATATAAGCATTGTAAATTAGAAATTGTATAAAGAATTAAAAAAAGGCGGTAATATAGATACAAATACACTAAAATCCGCCGGAAGCTGACCTGTGGGCATCTATGATCCAAGAATTGTAAATTAGAAATTGATAAAAGGATTCAAAATAGTAGGTCGTATAAGAATTTAAATCACTTGGCGATAGAATGAAGTTATGAATTTTTTTGGAATTAAAAATAACTTATTGGGGTTTTTTAGAAAAAATAAAATAAATAGGATTGTAGGAAGAGTTTGAATGATAGAAGAAATAATACATTATAAAATATTTTGAAGATTATCTACAATTAAAGGAAAAACGGAGGATTTATATTGTAAATATTGAAGGTTGTATATTGTAAATATAAAAGGGTAAATTAGTCTTTTAGTCACGTAATAATGGGATTAATGATGTCATGAAATAAATTAAGGGTTAGATCTTAATTGTTGATCTCCATTATTCTCTTAAAAATTTTCTTTTAATATATAATAATAAATAATAAATAAAGATAGAAGATATATTAGATAGATTGACGCTTCAAAAACCGTAAAATACAGTTTCATTCGTATAAATATTATGGTTATTTACAAAATAATTGTCCATATAAATCTTTGAAGAACAGTGTTGGTCAGTAAAATTGAGCCCATAACAAGATTTATCTGATACAGTAAATTATTTTGATTTTCTTCAACACATGGTGTGGAAAATGCTAACATTATTTTGTGGGCCGGGTGTATTAGTGTATTATTATATCTACTGAAATAAGGAAATCTCTACATGACCCTTATTTAGCCCATGCTACTATGTTAATAAGGTTTGATATTTAGTAGATGCATTTATTGGCCCAGGTGCGGGTCGATAACCCATAAAGTCTCAGTTTTGAGTTGGAAAGGGTAAACCTGCGACCTGCCCATTGCCCTGAGTTGAGGATAGCATTGTAAATCATCTCTACTCATGTCTTGACATCTAGCATCGGAAAATAATTGGTATGCCTAAATTAATGGGACTAATATAGATCTAAGGATGTGATTGGTGAGTTTGAAAAATTGATTGGATGAGATTATAAGAGAGAAAAAATCCAACCAATCAAAAATTAAGATATTGATCGATTTCCCTTTTAAGATACAACGGTGGAGGTTCCAACAACCTTCTAAAATTTTCTCGTTAAATACTCTTTGAGTCTTTGCTGTTAAACTTCGCTCTCACTTCGTGATCTAAAACGACACCACCAGAGTTTTAGTGTATTACAATTTCATTCATCTGTCTGTCACTTTTAATTTGCTATTCAACGTTGTAAATTATAGGCCATAACATTATCTAGAAAAGAAGAATAATTCCACGATGTTTACATAAAGAAATAATTAAATAAAAAGAATTTGGTTGAAGTTTGAGCTTTGAACACAAATCTCACTGAATTTAATTATCAAACTAGAAACATAATTTCAGGAATCCTAACATTAGTTTATGAAACCAACGCCTCTTTTTGTGTTTGTGTGTGTAATGATGCTGACATGTTCCCAATGTCTAATAAAAATATTTTAAATTCTTATTATAAGCTATCTACACATCTCGTATCTACATAAATATGATTTGTTTCAAACAAGTATATAATTAAAAGAGTAGAGATCAGATGAGAGAATAGGGGAATCAATCTCAACCACTTATTTTCATCAAATACTTATTTCCTTACATTTTTGAAACTCAAATATCTCACAAATGTTAAGTCGAAAAATCATGAAAATTGCACCATAAAATTTAACGTTTTCTCCTCTTCGATTTGCCGTCCCTCAAGGCATACTTTTGACAACTTTTTTTTTTTTTTTTTCATTTTTTGGTGGGTTTTACAAATTAGTAACACATATGTTAGTGATTGGTTGTACATTTGATTTGTGGTTATGGTTAGAGCTTAGGGCTAGGGTTTAGGGTTTAGGATTTAGGGTTTAGCAGGGTTTAGGGTTTAGTAAATGTGAAACCCACCAAAAAAGATGGAAGAAAAAAACTCGTCGAAGATATGCCTTGTGGGACGGCAAATCGAAGAGGAGAAAACGCTGAATTAAATGGTGTAATTTTCATAATTTTTCGATTTGTCGTTTGTGAGATAAATGATGTTGGGGGTAAATGAGTTTTGTACATTTGGAACATTCGCTTTGTACATATGGCACAATATCATTGGTTCCCTCATTCTCACACAAATTCCTATTCTCATTTGAACCCCACCCATAATTAAAAAACCATAAAATAAAATAAAAAAATAAAACTTTCACATTACAAAGAATAGACTTATAATTGAACTGTTGAGAGCATCAAACATTTGTGCTCTGTGCTCTTAGCAAATCAACATGCTAATAAAGTGCCGAAATTTATACTTTTAACCATCAACTTCTTCGTATATAAACAAACAACCCATCATTTAAAGCTAATAATGCCGTGATATTATTAATCGAAGAAATCACACAATAAACAAAATCGAAATTTCGATAAACCCTAAAAGGGTGCCCGAAACGGGGTTCACGAGAATCACTCTCTTTCAATAATTCATAATCAACTAAAATTATAATACAAATCAGAAGCTTATATAATGGTCCTAAACATAGACGAAATTCAGAGGAAAAGAAAACAATCATTTTCATAATATAAAAGATTTTCATAATTAAAACATAATAACTACTAAATATAAAAAGATGGATTATGACAATTACAAATTGTCATGTTAAACCCTTCAATATTCTTGAATCATCATTAACACTTGCATATTAACCAAAGAATCGACAGCTAAGCCAAAGGAGCTAGAAGTCAAAGACATTCCCTGCATCGGCTAACAACACGGAATCATTTGTACATTTCAATTTTATATACTATTATCCAATTTTATGTAATGTATAGATGTGAACTCATGTGAGTTTGAGAGAGTTAATCACTTTCCAAATAAATCATATCACAAGAGTTGTAGATTTTGCCAAATGTCACTTACTTCGAGCTAACTATAAGATTTGGTAAAAGATAATAATGTAAATGGAGTATCGTTACGGGAGAAGGTTCAAGTAGGAACATTTCTTATTTTTAATTTTAAGATTAAATAATTTTTTACAAAAAAATTATATCAAAATTATTAGAATTTTATACTCTTTAACATGAGATAAAAAAAATTTAAAAATATGGTATACACATCATAAAAAATTTATTGTGTATCACAGTATCACACATAAAAGCTGTGATACACAACTTTATTTTGTGTATCATATATTTTTTATTGTTTTTAAATCGATCTAATATTAAAGTGGATACAATTTTAATCACTTTGATATTATTCTTTTTTGCAAAAAAGTGTACATATGTTGAAATTAAAAATGAAAAAAATCGTTCATACGGTTCCTACCATAAGAAATGATTCTACAATAACCCTCTCTTATGACTATGTATAGCATTAAAAGATGTTCAAAATCATTATATTTGTTGAAAGGTTATTTGCCATCTTTTTCATCTATTAATACATCTTTTCTCTAAATTTATGATTTTTTAGTACTATGTATTATTCTCCAGTTCCTCATAATAGTTTTTAAACAAACACATAAAACAACTAATACACTGATTACCGGGGTCGGCAAATGAATTCAGGAGGCCCCGTGCAAAATCAGAAAAAAGGGCCTCGAATAGACAATAAAAAATTCAAACATATATATAGAGAAATGCCTTATTACTATGAGAATTATATAAAGATACAAAAATACGAAGTCATTATCTAACAATTCGAAAAAACTTACCATTTCCATTTTTCATTAAAAAGAGCTATTATCTAAGCATTCTTCGAAGCAACGCTGTTGATTAAACGTTTTGTAACATCCTCGAATAGGGCCTAGAAGTTTTATATATTATTTCCTAAATTTAAGTTGTTAGGAAATAGTTTTGGTTTGATTTGTTGAAATAAATGGGTGAAAAGGTCACAGGAATTATTGTGACTAATAAAATATTATTTGTTTTAAATTGTTGAACCCGACGGTAAAATAAAATACTTTGTCTCGCGGGTATTTTCGGGTTCCAGACAATAGGGTTAGAAGGGGTATTAAAATTATACCCAAAAAGGTAAGTCGGTCCATGAGGGAGCCGACCTACTCCCTTCTATTTTGTTTCTTTCTTTCATTTTGAAACACACATACATACATATTGATGAAATTAAAAAGAGAGAAAGATTGCTTGTGATCTTGTTTGCTTCATCATCATCATCATCAGATTATTACCCTCATCATCTTGTTTATCATCCAAGTGGTAAGTGTTCTTGATATTCATAAACTTGATTTAATTGAATCCTTAAGGTTAGTGGGTTATAAGTGAAATTGATGATTGATTGTTGATATATGATGTTATTTGTCATCATAGGAAGTTTGTTAGTCGTTTGTAACTTGACTAAATCGATTGAATACTTGAGTTTGTGATTTTGGGGTTTATGTTTCGGGTATGAGTATGAACAGCAGGTTCAGGTTCTGCACGACGGGGGAATCCGGCCGGATTCATGGGAATCCGGCGGATTCATGTAATTTTTGGGGAATCCGGACGGATTCAAGACCATATTCGTGAACGTATTCCTTAATTTTGGTTCTGGTTGAAATGTGGGCTGGAATTGTTTGGGAATACGGCGTATTCCCTGGAATACGGTCGTATTTCCTTGAATCCGGGCGGATTCACTCTGTTTCAGGCAATATAATTCAATTTTTTGTTTTGCAAATTCTGAAAATGCATAGTTAAGTGCCATCTTTGATAATTTTTATTTTCACTTGAGAGGTGCTTTAGTGGCACTTAACAGTAGTTTTAGTGGCACTTAGGCGGTGTTTTAGTGGCACTTTTATTTGAAGAAATACATAATAATGTGGACGATTTTAAAGGGTTACGGGACTAAATAGAAAAGTTTAAAGTCAGCTTGGTATGGTGTATGATATGGCTTTAGTGGCACTTTAATGACCCTTTTAGTGGCACTTTTTATTAAAATATATGTTTTGGCATATATGATATGTTATATTTATGGGATAAGTTGTATACTTATAAATGAAATGATATAAATAGATTATTTCCGTTTGAGTAACATTTATTATGTTGATATATTGAAATATTGAAACAAGTTACTAACTTGTAATATTCTGTTGTATTCTCATATCAGCAGAAGACTCAGTGATATTAGACTACTGAGTGGACATCTGAGGTATCGGTGAGTGGACCTGTACCTTCAGTGTGATTGAGTTATAACATGTTTGGTTACAACGGGTAACCGTATATGTTATTGTTGATTGATTATTAATCTGTTATGATTATAATTGTGATATTGTGCTATATGGCCTTTAAGGCATATACGTGATAAAGAGGTCGACAAGTGTTGGGCATTGGTTACTATTATTTGGACGATGAAGGATTCCTTGTACACATCGTTAATAGGAATCTTAGTCGTGTGAGATAATAGTAACAGGCTATCGGTAAACCGCTGTATTGGCCTGCAGCTCAGTGGGGTTTATAAGTGTCGCTTGAGGGCCACCGCGGCTTGAGGGTTCCTCAAGGACCACCGGTCCTCTTTGATGTTGATGCTTGGGTGTTTACAATGCTAGTTGATGTAAACATTGTTGATGTGGTTTACGATTATTTATTGTAAACTGATATGTTATATCTGAGTTGGACTGTCGGTTACAGTTCTTTCTCACTTAGCTTGGAGCTAACCCCCACATTTCCACTTCTTGCAGATTATGATTGGTTAAATTGCTGGGCAAGAAGCTATTGGTTGGATTGGATTGTTTGACGACCTTGCGTATTACTCTGATATTGATTTTGTTAAATCAATGCCGTTTTAGATTCATGTAACACCCAACGATTGTAATGTAGTTTGTATAACTATAATCTTTAGATTTGAAATACTTGTACATTTTATGTTTATAAAAATGAAAGGCTTGTTTTGGGACCGACGTTTCCGAGGTAAAATACATTATTATAATGTGTTGAAAATTCAGGGTGTTATAAGTTGGTATCAGAGCGTAGGTTTGGGCGAATTGAACTTTGGTAACGTTCAATCCCAAATCTATTTGTGTTTTGTCAAACATTCCATAATGTGGGTTTAGTGTTGTATGAGAAATTGGTTAGCGTGTTATGTACTAACCATTAACAATTTGCGAGATTGTAGTTTTTCTTGTTACAGATATGGCAGAACATGATTACCCGACCAATGCTCCTGATAATGCCTCTTGGATGGATACTTCTCTTTTGGATTCACAGAATGATAGACATAGACAGGCTGGATCTTCTCAGCAGAAAGTTTGTTCCTTTACTACTTTTATGTCATGTGAACCTTCAAAATTTCAAGGCAGTTCAAATCCTTCAGATACTTTGGATTGGTTGCGTGATATTGAGATGAAATTTGAAGTTTGTCAGTGCAGAGAAGAGGATAAGGTTCCTTTTGCAGTTCAACTTTTAAAGGGTCAAGCGATGACTTGGTGGGATTCAGTTACAGATGTTTTGACTCCACAACAAAGAGCATCTATTAAATGGTTAGATTTTCATAATGAGATATGTAAACGATATTGTTCTGATTTTGATATATCGCATATTAGAGACGAGTTTATGGAACTTCACCTGACTGACCAAATGACTATTGATGAGTTGATTAATCAGTTTACAGAGAAATTGATATTTGTTCAACAGTGGGTCCCAACTGATAGGACTAAAATTGATCATTTTGTTGGAACCTTGCCACCCAATTATCGGGCAACAGTGAGATTAGCAGATTCACTTTCTCGGGCTTTTGATTTAGCTCGTGCAGTGGATTGTGACTTGCAGGCTCAGGATGCACGAAATAGAGACAGGGCTTTGCAATCATCTGAGTGTGATTCTTCTAGTAAGGGTAAACGAAAATGGAAGAGTGACCGTAAGGGTTCAGTTGATAAACCCAAATGGTGCTTGTAACACCCGCCAAATTAGGACTAGTATTTAGTGCCTAATCATATGTTAATACATGTAATTAGTTCCTGTTTAGGCTAATTAATGTATCGAATTATATATATTGTTGAATATATACGAATATGCGATTTGGTTAAATCGTACGCAATTTAAATCGAATGTATTTCGATTCTATTTAATATGGACGTTGGTGACAAATTTTATTAAATAATGTCGTTATATCAAAAATATTATCATTATAATATTTCGTATTCATTCGTATTGTACAAACAGAAATCTCACAATTTAAAATATTAAAAACGCGCAAGTTAAATAAACCAACTTACATTTATAACCCAAACATAAAATGAATCGTAAAATATTTAAATAAAATATCGCGTAATAATTTGTAATTTAAAATGTACCAATTTATATGTAAAATAATTATTTAACGTTAAATGACGGGACAAACGAACACCACACGGGACGCGGGGCGAAAACTGAAAAGTTGGGGAATAAACCCCAACCCACCTCCTTTCTTTTTCATTATTTTCTTTCTTCTTTCTCTTTCCCTCCATCTTTTCTCTCTATTTTCATCACCCCCAAACACACCAAAAACGCAAAATAAACGTATTAAACTAGCTTGGATCATCTCGGCCCTTTGGAAGAAAACGACCACCGCATCACGATCTACAACTCTACCTTCTCGGATTTTTGATCCGACAACTTGTAAGTTTCCGACAAATCCCGACACCTCTCGATTTCTAGTGTTTTCACTTTCTAGTAGTTTGTTTATGCTTATAATGTCCCTAGAAGGGTTGGGTAAAAATATGGAACCGATCGGAAACCCGAAAACACGATTTTTGCTCGAAATCCGTCGAACAGGTGTTAGTGTCGCTATGTCTAGTGCCGCCCTATAGCGTCACTACTTAAGTGCCGCTATCAAACATATACCGTCACTCCTTTAGTGACTCAAGCTTATAACCTTCAGTAGAAGCATGCGACACTCCTTAAGTGTCGCTATTGATCCGTAGAAGCCTAACACTTTCAGTAGTAACAAGTGACGTCCGGTTACTACCGATGACGTCATCCGAAACCCCATACCGTCACTTCAAGAGTGACGCATACATTATCTAGCGACACTTCTCTAGTGCCGCACTAAATCTTACCTGACACTACTTTACGTCACTCCCTGAGTGCCGCTATACTCTTTTACCCGACACTTCCCTAGTGTCGCTATATTGCACGTCACTTCCTAAGTGACGCCTAAATCTCAGAAATTATTCTCTTATACGACACTGCTTAAGTGCCGCCGTAATGCTGAACCCGTCACTTCTGAAGTGACGCATAAGATGATACACGACACTGTCCTAGTGACGCATACCCTTAAACTGACACCCAATACCGACACTCCACAAGTGACGCATAGAACATGTAAGTGACGCATATTAGTGTCGCATAAAACAGCAGGTTTTCCAACTTAAATTTCACTAAGTGTCGAACGTTTACAACCTCAAATCCTTATACGATACGACTTATAAAACACTTTGGGACACTTTTATAAGTGCAAAACATCGATAACTTGATAATAATACTTAAAGTTCATTATCTCAAACTCGTCACCAACGGGCCGTACACTTTTCAAACACTTAAACATATCAACCAAATAGGGAATATTTGGACATTATAGTTGGATAAACAACTACGAAGGGGTGATCTTTTAAGATACCCAAATCATATTTATAACCATCGCGTGTCGTGGACACCCTCAGGTTACAAGTCTTTGGACTCATTTTCGGCTAATCAAATTACGTTTGTTAAACGCATTTCAGACTCAGGTGAGTCTCATAGCCCCATCTTTTACTGTTTTACTCAGGGGTGTGATATACTGCTCAAACTTTTAACATGTGAACGCAAGTACCAACTTTTCATATACTACATGAGTTTTTCGAAACTAATCATTTAAAGTCCTCCGTCAGCATAGTTGTTAATACGTTGTAGCGTGAATATTAGTATATGGTACCATATAGGATTGACCCTCCTCGTCCGGGTTAGCAAGCACTAACCGGGTAAACGGACGTACTAATATTTGGGAAGACGAATGTGGATTAGGCATTCGTGGAGGCACCTCGCCCGGAATTCTCTATAGGGGACCCGGCCCTCGAGTTAAGCTCAACTATGTGCTCATGGCTGTATACACGATGATTATCATTAAATTGCTGTATGCAATTCATTATTTAATCGCTGGATGCGATTCATTATTTTATTGCTGGATGCAATACATTATTTAAATCTTGCGGTTCATACGATATAACTGATTTCAAACCTGTGAGCTCACCAGCTTTATAGCTGACCTTTTAGCATATATCGCAGGTACCCAGCAGTAGGATGATTCTGCTTCAGGATATTAGCTCGAGTCAGCATGCAGACTATTGAGATTTTCTTGCATTAGTATATTTTGTATAAGTACTTATGTACTGAAATCTCATTTCAATTAACTCGAGCTATGTAACGCTTCAAATGTTGTAAACATTTCAATTATTAATATATTTTGTTAAAACGACGCATATAGAGTCGTTTGCTATTTATCTTTGTGCTTTGTTATTGATTAGTAACACCCAAATCAAGCTTCCGCAATTCATCAAATTTGGGGGTGTTACAGATTGGTATCAGAGCCTAAGGTTATAGTGAACTAGGTTGCATTTAGTGAGCCTAGACTATGACCATTAGGCCGTATTCCTTATTAGGTATGACTGGTTCAGAGATTACAGCATACGAGTTTAATTTAACATAGCTTGATCAACTATGTACAATTAAGCAAAGATGATGTAAGATCTGAAAGTAGTTATGGCTGAACAGGATACAATAGAAGACTCTGACCTCGAGAGAACCGAGACTTAAACATGTTTATGTTAGACACTCAATAGGCTATATTATATAGGAACTATATGAATATAGGCCTCAATCTTACTAACGCTTTGTCTCAGAAATGGCAAGCACTCCATCAAACTCATCTCGTTCTCAATCCGGGTCGCAGAACCCAAGGGTAGCAAGGAGGAACTCCAGGTTGCCTCGAGCTGGCCCGTACCCCACTCATCCCACCTTACCGGTCTTAGCCGCTAGGGTGAATCAACACGAGCAACGACTTCGGACCATGGATGTCGTGTTGCAGGAAACCAACGAAAACTGGAGACTTACATCCCTCGAACGCATAGAACAAGTCTCCGACGACCTTGAAACCACTAACAACAACATGGATGTCCTTCGCAATCAAATCATTGAAATAAGGGTGGAAAATGCTCTTCTGCTACAAAGGATGGATGAATGTGTGCAACGCTCACTTGAGGCAGAAGAATATGCGCGTGGACTAACACAACGACTGGCACTAGCAGAAGACAACGCCCGACAAGCTAGCAGGCTTGCAAACACTGTGGACCGTCTGGTTACAATGATGGAACAAATTAATCTACGTTAAGACTAGTGTAGTCTTTATCTTGAAATCTATTCTGTAATCTAGTAACTATCTACGCGCTACTCTATAACTCGGTCGGATGTAACAATTCCCGACATCTTTTGTAATACATCTGTAGGATGTAACCTTTGAACTCGTACCATCTATCAAATATTTTTGCTGTTTTCGACTCATATAAATTGCCATTATTCCTGCTGATGTTATGTATTACTGCTTTTATACATGTACATCTGAGATAAATACAACTTTCTTGCAAAATCTCATGTATCTTCATTTCTTTTATTGAAGAATCATGCCGCCAAAGACCAGACCTTACACCGATGCACAGATTACTTCGCTCATAACCCAGGCTGTTACTGAAGCCTTAGCTCGGAATACCCCACCAAACTCCACACCAAACAGCGATACAGCTGGAACCTCTACCGCCAAACCTTGTTCTTACAAGTACTTCCAAAGCTGCAAACCCTCGGTTTTCAAGGGTTCTGAAGGAGCCATCGGACTGATCAGATGGTTCGAGAAGATGGAAACCGTTTTCCGTGTCAGTAAATGCGCGGAGAATGATAAAGTGAACTTCGCCACCTGCTCTCTTGAAGATGATGCCCACTCTTGGTGGAATTCATATACCCAATCAGTGGGTGCTGACATTGCCTACCAACTCACTTGGGAGGAATTGAAAGCTAAACTCACAGCCAAATATTGCTCAGTCGCCAAACTCCAAAAGCTAGATGAGGAGTTCTGGAACCTAAAGGTC
Source organism: Helichrysum umbraculigerum (assembly GCA_949592205.1). NCBI lineage: Eukaryota > Viridiplantae > Streptophyta > Magnoliopsida > Asterales > Asteraceae > Helichrysum > Helichrysum umbraculigerum. The sequence goes on along the minus strand of CATIUR010000004.1, from coordinate 141,264,944 downwards.
CAGGGTAGTGATATCGATGCTTATACCACCCGATTCCAACAACTCGCTGCCCTCCGCCCAGCTCTGGTGAGCACTGAACCTGATAAAATCAGGAAGTATGCCCTTGGTCTCCCTGATCTTATTCGGGGATACGTCCTCTCGTCAAAACCAACCACCATGGACAGCGCAATCTCATTGGCCCAAGACCTGATGTCTATAAGCCAAGATTCTGAACCACCCACTTCATCATCCCAAAACAACAAACGCAAGTGGTCTGACTACCACAACAACCACTCCAACCAACAGAACAAGAAACCCGACACCATCAAAGCCTACAACACCACCACTGATATCATCCGGGGTTACACTGGGAGCAAACCATATTGTCCCAAGTGCAACCGTCATCATGAAGGCTCCTGTGGTCCCTTTTGCAACAACTGCAAGAGATACGGCCATCTCACCAAGGACTGCCGCTCACCCACCAACAACAACTCTAACAACAACACCAGACCACCCAAAGTATGTTTTGAGTGTGGAAGCCCCGGGCATTTCAGGGATACATGCCCAAAACTGAAGAATCGCAACAACAACAACAACAACCGCAGCAACAACAACAACAACACCCGCAGCAGAGCTTTCGTCATCAAATCTGGGGACGCCCGCCAGGACCCGAATGTGGTCTCGGGTATGTTCCTCCTCAACAACTTAACTGCTTCTGTTCTATTTGATACTGGTGCTGATAGAAGCTTTATCTCCGATGATTTTTGCCCATTACTTGACATCACTCCTGTTGCCTTAGATGTTAAGTACACTGTAGAGCTTGCCAATGGAAAACTTGTAGAAACCACCAGTGTGATACCTAATTGCACCTTAAACCTAGCTGACGAAATCTTTTCGATCGACCTTATACCTATTGAAATCGGCAGTTTCGACGTCATTATTGGAATGGACTGGTTGTCCAAACATCGAGCTGAAATTGTCTGTCACGATAAAATCGTTCGTATCCCACTCGCCGTTGGTGGAACCTTGATCATACAGGGGGAGACCGGTGGGACGGGACTCAATATAATATCCTGCTTAAAAACCCGAAAATTTCTGAGAAAGGGTTACCCTGCCATACTTGCACACATCACCGAGAAGAAGTCGGAGGAGAAGCGACTTGAGGATGTGCCGATTGTTAGAGACTTTCCCGAAGTCTTTCCAGAAGAACTACCTGGTCTACCTCCGCCTAGACAGGTTGAGTTCTCAATTGATCTCGTGCCGGGTGCCGCACCGGTGGCCCGCGCACCATACCGTTTAGCCCCATCCGAACTTCAGGAGTTGTCCTCACAGTTACAGGAACTTCTGGATCGAGGATTCATTAGACCGAGTTCTTCACCTTGGGGAGCTCCGGTCTTGTTTGTCAAAAAGAAGGACGGTTCATTTCGAATGTGCATTGACTATAGAGAGTTGAACAAATTGACCGTCAAGAACCGTTATCCACTTCCTCGCATTGATGATCTATTCGACCAACTTCAGGGTTCAAGTATTTACTCAAAAATCGACCTGCGATCAGGTTATCATCAGTTACGAGTTAGCGACGCCGATATTCCAAAAACTGCTTTCAGAACTCGTTACGGGCACTACGAATTTCAAGTGATGCCCTTTGGTCTAACCAACGCACCGGCTGTCTTCATGGACCTCATGAACCGGGTGTGCAAACCTTACCTCGATAAGTTTGTCATTGTCTTTATCGATGACATACTCATTTACTCGCGCAACGAGCAGGAACATGCGCAACACCTCAAAACCATCCTTGAACTACTTAGACACGAGGAACTTTATGCTAAATTCTCTAAGTGTGAGTTCTGGATTCAAACTGTTCAATTTCTTGGTCACGTGATCGACAGTCAGGGAATTCACGTGGACCCATCGAAGATCGAGGCTATCAAAGACTGGCAAGCACCCACCTCTGCAACTGAAGTACGACAATTTTTGGGTCTTGCTGGGTACTATCGACGTTTTATTGAAAATTTTTCCAAAATAGCCCAATCACTCACGGTACTGACTCAGAAGGACAAAAGGTTCGATTGGACCGAGAAACAAGAGTCAGCGTTCCAACTTTTGAAACAAAAGCTTTGCAGTGCTCCAATTTTATCCCTACCCGAAGGCACCGATGACTTCGTGGTATACTGCGATGCTTCTCACCAAGGTCTTGGTTGTGTGCTGATGCAACGAGACAAGGTCATTGCTTATGCCTCACGACAGTTGAAAATTCACGAAAAGAACTACACCACTCATGATCTCGAACTTGGAGCTGTCGTTTTTGCTCTCAAAATCTGGAGACATTATCTCTACGGCACTAAGTGCACTATCTTTACCGATCATAAAAGTCTCCAACATATCTTCGATCAGAAGGATCTCAATATGAGGCAACGTCGATGGGTCGAGTTGCTTACCGATTACGATTGCGAGATCAAATACCATCCAGGGAAGGCTAATGTTGTAGCCGATGCCCTCAGTCGAAAGGAACGGCCGAAACCACTTCGAGTCCGAGCCCTCAGTATGACCATTCATAACGATCTTACCATTCAAATTCATACCGCTCAGATCGAAGCCCTGAAATCCGAAAACATCAAAGATGAAGCCTTGCGGGGCATTGACAAACAATTCGAAATCAGACCTAACGGGATTAGGTATTTCTTAAACCGAATCTGGTTGCCCAGTTTTGGGAATCTAAGAGACTTGGTGATGGACGAGGCTCACAAGTCTAAATATTCTATTCATCCTGGATCCGATAAAATGTACCACGGCATCAAGGAATTTTATTGGTGGCCAAACATGAAAGCCGAAATCGCCACTTATGTCAGCAAGTGTCTTACTTGCTCGAAAGTCAAAACCGAACATCAGAAACCTCCTGGTTTACTCCAACAACCGGAAATCCCTGAATGGAAATGGGATCAAATTGCCATGGACTTCATAACCAAACTACCCAAGTCGTCGAGCGGTTGCGATACCATTTGGGTGATCGTCGATCGTCTCACCAAATCTGCTCATTTCCTGGCAATCAAAGAGAACGATAAAATGGAACGCCTTACACAAATCTACATTAAGGAAATCATTTCTCATCACGGTGTTCCAACCTCAATCATCTCTGACAGGGATGCCCGTTTCACTTCTCACTTTTGGCAATCACTTCAGAAAGCTTTGGGTACTCGCCTTGATATGAGTACCGCATACCATCCTCAAACCGACGGCCAAAGTGAGCGAACCATTCAAACTCTAGAAGATATGCTACGCGCCTGCGTAGTTGATTTCGGTACAAACTGGGAAAAACATCTACCGTTGTGCGAATTCTCGTACAATAACAGCTATCAAGCCAGCATTAAGGCTGCACCATTTGAGGCACTGTACGGTCGTAAGTGCCGATCACCGATCTGTTGGACTGAAGTGGGAGATAGTCAACTCACTGGTCCTGAAATCATTCACGCCACCACTGAGAAAATTGTGGAAATCCAAAACAGACTCAAAGCCGCACGTGATCGTCAGAAAAGTTATGCTGACGTGAGACGCAAACCACTCGAGTTCCAAGTTGGGGATCGAGTACTCTTGAAAGTATCGCCTTGGAAAGGCGTCATCCGTTTTGGCAAACGCGGGAAGTTGAATCCCCGGTACATCGGGCCTTTTGAGATCCTCGAAAGGATTGGCCCCGTAGCTTATCGATTGCAGCTGCCATCCGAACTTAGCAGCGTGCACCCCACTTTTCATATCTCAAATTTGAAGAAGTGTCTGTCTTATGAGACACTTATTATTCCATTAGATGAAATTCGTGTTGACGATAAACTTCATTTCGTTGAGGAACCCGCTGAAATTATGGACCGTGAGGTCAAACAACTGAAACAAAGTCGTATTCCCATCGTCAAGGTCAGATGGAATTCGCGGCGTGGTCCGGAATTCACCTGGGAACGGGAAGACCAAATGCGACTCAAATATCCTCAACTCTTCGCTGATTCTACATCAAACACGACTTCGAGCTAAATTTCGGGACGAAATTCTTCTAACAGGGGGAGAATGTAACACCCGCCAAATTAGGACTAGTATTTAGTGCCTAATCATATGTTAATACATGTAATTAGTTCCTGTTTAGGCTAATTAATGTATCGAATTATATATATTGTTGAATATATACGAATATGCGATTTGGTTAAATCGTACGCAATTTAAATCGAATGTATTTCGATTCTATTTAATATGGACGTTGGTGACAAATTTTATTAAATAATGTCGTTATATCAAAAATATTATCATTATAATATTTCGTATTCATTCGTATTGTACAAACAGAAATCTCACAATTTAAAATATTAAAAACGCGCAAGTTAAATAAACCAACTTACATTTATAACCCAAACATAAAATGAATCGTAAAATATTTAAATAAAATATCGCGTAATAATTTGTAATTTAAAATGTACCAATTTATATGTAAAATAATTATTTAACGTTAAATGACGGGACAAACGAACACCACACGGGACGCGGGGCGAAAACTGAAAAGTTGGGGAATAAACCCCAACCCACCTCCTTTCTTTTTCATTATTTTCTTTCTTCTTTCTCTTTCCCTCCATCTTTTCTCTCTATTTTCATCACCCCCAAACACACCAAAAACGCAAAATAAACGTATTAAACTAGCTTGGATCATCTCGGCCCTTTGGAAGAAAACGACCACCGCATCACGATCTACAACTCTACCTTCTCGGATTTTTGATCCGACAACTTGTAAGTTTCCGACAAATCCCGACACCTCTCGATTTCTAGTGTTTTCACTTTCTAGTAGTTTGTTTATGCTTATAATGTCCCTAGAAGGGTTGGGTAAAAATATGGAACCGATCGGAAACCCGAAAACACGATTTTTGCTCGAAATCCGTCGAACAGGTGTTAGTGTCGCTATGTCTAGTGCCGCCCTATAGCGTCACTACTTAAGTGCCGCTATCAAACATATACCGTCACTCCTTTAGTGACTCAAGCTTATAACCTTCAGTAGAAGCATGCGACACTCCTTAAGTGTCGCTATTGATCCGTAGAAGCCTAACACTTTCAGTAGTAACAAGTGACGTCCGGTTACTACCGATGACGTCATCCGAAACCCCATACCGTCACTTCAAGAGTGACGCATACATTATCTAGCGACACTTCTCTAGTGCCGCACTAAATCTTACCTGACACTACTTTACGTCACTCCCTGAGTGCCGCTATACTCTTTTACCCGACACTTCCCTAGTGTCGCTATATTGCACGTCACTTCCTAAGTGACGCCTAAATCTCAGAAATTATTCTCTTATACGACACTGCTTAAGTGCCGCCGTTATGCTGAACCCGTCACTTCTGAAGTGACGCATAAGATGATACACGACACTGTCCTAGTGACGCATACCCTTAAACTGACACCCAATACCGACACTCCACAAGTGACGCATAGAACATGTAAGTGACGCATATTAGTGTCGCATAAAACAGCAGGTTTTCCAACTTAAATTTCACTAAGTGTCGAACGTTTACAACCTCAAATCCTTATACGATACGACTTATAAAACACTTTGGGACACTTTTATAAGTGCAAAACATCGATAACTTGATAATAATACTTAAAGTTCATTATCTCAAACTCGTCACCAACGGGCCGTACACTTTTCAAACACTTAAACATATCAACCAAATAGGGAATATTTGGACATTATAGTTGGATAAACAACTACGAAGGGGTGATCTTTTAAGATACCCAAATCATATTTATAACCATCGCGTGTCGTGGACACCCTCAGGTTACAAGTCTTTGGACTCATTTTCGGCTAATCAAATTACGTTTGTTAAACGCATTTCAGACTCAGGTGAGTCTCATAGCCCCATCTTTTACTGTTTTACTCAGGGGTGTGATATACTGCTCAAACTTTTAACATGTGAACGCAAGTACCAACTTTTCATATACTACATGAGTTTTTCGAAACTAATCATTTAAAGTCCTCCGTCAGCATAGTTGTTAATACGTTGTAGCGTGAATATTAGTATATGGTACCATATAGGATTGACCCTCCTCGTCCGGGTTAGCAAGCACTAACCGGGTAAACGGACGTACTAATATTTGGGAAGACGAATGTGGATTAGGCATTCGTGGAGGCACCTCGCCCGGAATTCTCTATAGGGGACCCGGCCCTCGAGTTAAGCTCAACTATGTGCTCATGGCTGTATACACGATGATTATCATTAAATTGCTGTATGCAATTCATTATTTAATCGCTGGATGCGATTCATTATTTTATTGCTGGATGCAATACATTATTTAAATCTTGCGGTTCATACGATATAACTGATTTCAAACCTGTGAGCTCACCAGCTTTATAGCTGACCTTTTAGCATATATCGCAGGTACCCAGCAGTAGGATGATTCTGCTTCAGGATATTAGCTCGAGTCAGCATGCAGACTATTGAGATTTTCTTGCATTAGTATATTTTGTATAAGTACTTATGTACTGAAATCTCATTTCAATTAACTCGAGCTATGTAACGCTTCAAATGTTGTAAACATTTCAATTATTAATATATTTTGTTAAAACGACGCATATAGAGTCGTTTGCTATTTATCTTTGTGCTTTGTTATTGATTAGTAACACCCAAATCAAGCTTCCGCAATTCATCAAATTTGGGGGTGTTACAGTGCTATAAATGTAAAACCAGACATATCGGGCGGTGTAATTCTCAGACTGCCAGGTGCATTAAATGTGGCGTGTTTGGGCATGTTGCAAAGGATTGTGATTATCCTGATCATGTTTGTTGGAATTGTCACAAGGAGAATCACCGAGCGAATCAGTGTCCAGAGGCTGAGAGATAGGAGTCGGGGTTGGTCGGGAGGTCGTCATCTTCTTGCCATAGGTGGGAGTATTCGTCATCAGTTGCTGACAGAGTTCTTCATATGACAGTTGGTGAAACTGTTGAGTTGCCTGACGTCATTTCAGGTATTTTTGTATTAACTCTATACTGGCATATATTTATATGATTTAGAGTTAGTTGCACCTTATGTTTGTGTATTGTGTGATAAACTGAATTGATCCCACTGTAGTTGTTAATTCTATTATAATAAGAACTCATTGATATTAGATAATTCAGGTTACCATGTCGGTGACTAGAATTAGTATTGGATAATGAGTCATATTGCGGTTGAATTTTGTTAGTGTCAATCTTTGTTTTAGTAAGACTTTGACATGTATTGATTGAGACATTAATTTGGTAAAGTCAATGTGATGTGCTTCGGGAAATGGATGATTAGCCTTATCTCGGATGTGTTGTGTGATTTGACTTGACAGATATGACAGATTGATTATCTTGGAATTAACTATGGACTGAACAGTGGAAATTTATTTGACAGTGGAATAGTTGCTATGTCAGATTTTGATCTTGTACTAGTTGAAGGATTTAAGATCCTCGAAAGTGTATAATACCTTCCATATGATTGAATCGTGTTGAGATGTATTGAGACTTGATTATTGTTTATGCTTTGATAGCCTAAGCTACGTGATGGAATTATTTCATCCTTGACTTGGAGTTTGTAATGGTTGTTTTACCTTAAACTCATGGAGGTATGGTTGATGGATAAAACAAATCGAATATTTGATTGTGAGACTTGAGGTTATTTGGAATTGTTGCTGATTTGCAACAAGAGTTATCCTATGCGTTTGAAATTCTTTTCGGACTTAATGGATTGATTGAGAGCTATTTAGCTCGAGGACTTGATAGATTATAATCTGAAATTGAAAGTGTTATTGAACATTACTAGTGGATTAAAGATTGCATAATCTTGTGTTAAATTCAGTTGCTTTGAGATTGTGAGAGTTGATTGTTCATTCGGGGATTTTTAAATTGTGAAATAATTTGAAATCATAATGTCGATGGATTACCATGAGATCGGATGGGATATTAATGGTGAATTCAGATCATTGTGTTTCAAGTGTGATCCGGTATGCTAATTGATCCTTGTGGATTTTATGCAATTGCATTATAGTGGATATTGAATTGAATTAGATTTCGGGGACGAAATCTCTTTAAGGGGGAGAGATTTGTAACATCCTCGAATAGGGCCTAGAAGTTTTATATATTATTTCCTAAATTTAAGTTGTTAGGAAATAGTTTTGGTTTGATTTGTTGAAATAAATGGGTGAAAAGGTCACATGAATTATTGTGACTAATAAAATATTATTTGTTTTAAATTGTTGAACCCGACGGTAAAATAAAATACTTTGTCTCGCGGGTATTTTCGGGTTCCAGACAATAGGGTTAGAAGGGGTATTAAAATTATACCCAAAAAGGTAAGTCGGTCCATGAGGGAGCCGACCTACTCCTTTCTATTTTGTTTCTTTCTTTCATTTTGAAACACACATACATACATATTGATGAAATTAAAAAGAGAGAAAGATTGCTTGTGATCTTGTTTGCTTCATCATCATCATCAGATTATTACCCTCATCATCTTGTTTATCATCCAAGTGGTAAGTGTTCTTGATATTCATAAACTTGATTTAATTGAATCCTTAAGGTTAGTGGGTTATAAGTGAAATTGATGATTGATTGTTGATATATGATGTTATTTGTCATCATAGGAAGTTTGTTAGTCGTTTGTAACTTGACTAAATCGATTGAATACTTGAGTTTGTGATTTTGGGGTTTATGTTTCGGGTATGAGTATGAACAGCAGGTTCAGGTTCTGCACGACGGGGGAATCCGGCCGGATTCATGGGAATCCGGCGGATTCATGTAATTTTTGGGGAATCCGGACGGATTCAAGACCGTATTCGTGAACGTATTCCTTAATTTTGGTTCTGGTTGAAATGTGGGCTGGAATTGTTTGGGAATACGGCGTATTCCCTGGAATACGGTCGTATTCCCTTGAATCCGGGCGGATTCACTCTGTTTCAGGCAATATAATTCAATTTTTTGTTTTGCAAATTCTGAAAATGCATAGTTAAGTGCCATCTTTGATAATTTTTATTTTCACTTGAGAGGTGCTTTAGTGGCACTTAACAGTAGTTTTAGTGGCACTTAGGCGGTGTTTTAGTGGCACTTTTATTTGAAGAAATACATAATAATGTGGACGATTTTAAAGGGTTACGGGACTAAATAGAAAAGTTTAAAGTCAGCTTGGTATGGTGTATGATATGGCTTTAGTGGCACTTTAATGACCCTTTTAGTGGCACTTTTTATTAAAATATATGTTTTGGCATATATGATATGTTATATTTATGGGATAAGTTGTATACTTATAAATGAAATGATATAAAGAGATTATTTCCGTTTGAGTAACATTTATTATGTTGATATATTGAAATATTGAAACAAGTTACTAACTTGTAATATTCTGTTGTATTCTCATATCAGCAGAAGACTCAGTGATATTAGACTACTGAGTGGACATCTGAGGTATCGGTGAGTGGACCTGTACCTTCAGTGTGATTGAGTTATAACATGTTTGGTTACAACGGGTAACCGTATATGTTATTGTTGATTGATTATTAATCTGTTATGATTATAATTGTGATATTGTGCTATATGGCCTTTAAGGCATATACGTGATAAAGAGGTCGACAAGTGTTGGGCATTGGTTACTATTATTTGGACGATGAAGGATTCCTTGTACACATCGTTAATAGGAATCTTAGTCGTGTGAGATAATAGTAACAGGCTATCGGTAAACCGCTGTATTGGCCTGCAGCTCAGTGGGGTTTATAAGTGTCGCTTGAGGGCCACCGCGGCTTGAGGGTTCCTCAAGGACCACCGGTCCTCTTTGATGTTGATGCTTGGGTGTTTACAATGCTAGTTGATGTAAACATTGTTGATGTGGTTTACTGTAACATCCTCATTACCGGCCTAGGAGAAATTTGGTAAATTACTTAATTCATTTGATTATTTAATTGAGTTTAGAAATAATTCGTGTTATTTGCCAAATTGAAATAAATATGTCCAATGGTCAAACGATTTATTGTGATACATGAATTATTAATTGTTTTAAATTATTATAGTTGACGGTATAATAATATATATTTTCACGTAAACGGTTTTTAGGTTCCACACAATAGGTTTAGATCGGGTATAATTTGGAACCAACTTATACCCAACCTTGGAGATGGATCGGCCTATTTGTTCTTTTTCCCCCAATTCATTTTAACTCTTAACACACACACAACTAGCAACTAAAGGATCAAGGATTAATAACTAGAAATCATTTGAGGCTTTGGATTGATGCTAACTCGTGATCATCTTCATCTTTAAAGGATTATCATCTCGATTGTAAGTTTAAATTGCTCTTTATTATATGTTTATATGTTAGGGTTTGATGAAATTTAGTGAGATGAGTAGAAATGTGTAGATTTGGTGATTGATGCGATTATTGTTGTTAGAACTTGAAAAATGATGAAGCCTTAAGTTATTTGTGTGTATAATTCGTGCCAAGTGATCAAAAATATGATAGTTGTGGTTTTGGTTCGGATGGGGTTTTGAGCTGTTGCAGGTCGCTGGAAAAGGTGTAGTACCCGGCGGGTACTACCCTTACCCGGCGGGTAGTCCCGTTCACAAGTAGTACCCGGCGGGTAACACTCGTAGCCGGCGGGTACTAATGCACAATTTTGACCAGAAATGACCCTAAAACGAGTACCCGGTGCGTACGCGGGGTACCCGGCGGGTAGTGTGATTACCCGGCGGGTAGTGACCTTACCCGGCGGGTACTTTGTGTTTTCCTGCAACAATTGTCTAGCTTATTACATGCTCATTATATGATTGTTAAATCTTGTCGAGAATTCGAATTTAAACTATATGTGATTAAATGTTATAGTAACTTTGTTTAAGCAAATGTAATTATGATCTATGATAATGACTTTGAATTGATTATTAAGTACTCATTTGACATTCGACGTATATATTAAATTAAGTACACTCTTGTAAGTGAGAATGCTAATTGATATTTTGTTGTATTCTCAGATAAACCGAAGACTTAATAATATTAGAACTTTGAGTGAAGACGGTGACTGTAAAGAGTGAGTGGATCATTGACTCTCATTCTGAATTAGTTGTAACAATCCGGTTACAACGGGTAAATATGGTTTTACAGTTATATGTTGAATAAGTACATTTTGCCATGATGATTATGGAATGTGCTATCTTGTCAGGGGTCAATATGATATTGGGTTTGGATATTGTTACTTTGGACGACATGATGACTTTGTACATGTGTTGTTTATTGAAGTCATGTCGTATGTAGTAATGGTACTGAACTATCGGTAAGACCACTGTTTGGCCTTCAGTGGTTATAAGTGTTACTTGGGGAACCACCGCGGCATGAGGGTACCTCAAGGACCACCGATCCTCTTTGATGTATTTGTTGTGATGCTTTGTGGTGATCAATTGCTATGATAGTTTAGATTGATTGTTGTGATCTATTCACTTAGCTTCGTGCTAATCCCTCTCCTCACTTCTTGCAGATTACTTTTGATGTGGGTGGGCAAGAAGTTGGTTTGAAGAATGTTTGACTGCCTACTCTGACTATATGACATGTCGTCATTAATAAACTATGTTTTAGAATTTAAATAACACCTAACTTAATGTTGTAGTTGATGTGGTTATTGTATCAACTTATCATGTAGGTATAGATTGTGTTTTGGGAACTATGTTATAAGCAATCTATAATACATGATTTGTATTTAATCGCTTCCGATATATGTTTAAAAAAAAAATGTCTCTTGAAATATTGCGGTGTTATATTTACGATTATTTATTGTAAACTGATATGTTATATCTGAGTTGGACTGTCGGTTACAGTTCTTTCTCACTTAGCTTGGAGCTAACCCCCACATTTCCACTTCTTGCAGATTATGATTGGTTAAATTGCTGGGCAAGAAGCTATTGGTTGGATTGGATTGTTTGACGACCTTGCGTATTACTCTGATATTGATTTTGTTAAATCAATGCCGTTTTAGATTCATGTAACACCCAACGATTGTAATGTAGTTTGTATAACTATAATCTTTAGATTTGAAATACTTGTACATTTTATGTTTATAAAAATGAAAGGCTTGTTTTGGGACCGACGTTTCCGAGGTAAAATACATTATTATAATGTGTTGAAAATTCAGGGTGTTATACGTTTATAATCAACACTCTCTAGTAGATTATTATCGATTAATTATCTTATGACATTGTTGAACGCAATTTAAATATGACTTCAACAATTCAAGTTTTAAAAAATTTCTTTTCGCGGTTGCTACAGTCATCGGAATAGTTAACGATACCCTATATGCAATAATCGGACCCGTTTCTAGATAATGTAGAATTTCAATTGGTCCCATACATGGAGTTCACTTCCATTAATATCATATTGTCTACTCTTCGTGAGCGTCGTTTTAAAATAACTACAACAAGAACTAGAAGTCTTGTAATCAATGGAGTGCAACTTGTTAGAAGTAAGCAAGAAATCAAAAGTCTTGTCATACTCTTTGTATTGTTCGAATCGTTTTTTAGGAGAAACAATTTCTTGATCAATAACACACAAGAAATAATTGAACTTATACTCTAGTTGTAGCAACTCTCGTAAAATTTGAAGGCTCTCAAAATTTGGTGACCTTGTATGCCGGCACATACAGCACATGCCAATATCCTCCACTGCTGATCACCTTTAAAGATTTATGACCTAATAATCCAATTTAACATTGATTATTCTCCAGTTCCTCATACTTACTAGTTTTTAAACAAACACATAAAACAACTAATACATCACCCTTGAAGACTTCTGACCTAATAATCCAATTTAACATTGATGCCCCACCAGAATAATTACTGCCACACACACATGAGTTTAGTGATAGACTGCACCCTTTGACTACCAAATAAAGTACTATATACGCTGTAAATAAGAGTCGATCAGAAAAAATCATTTGCATCTTGAAATTGTATCACAACTTTACATGAACATAATATAATCTATAAGATAGTGAAAAAAACTAAAATAAATAAAACTGATAAACAAAGATTGAACGGAATTAGATCTTGAATATATATGCAATTTTGCCACAAAAAAATATAAAAAAATGCAACAATCTTCTAGGGTTTTCGTCTTTCTTGACACGCTGCAGTAACCCAGGATCCGTTACATATGACGATGAATGGTGTTAATTAGTTTGTTTCAATAGCTAATCTGTAATTGGAACAAACAAGTAACTAAACGTTTAAGTGTCTCTCGATTGTCAGAGAGAGGAAATAGCTCGGGAGGGATAGACAAGGAAGGAGAACATGAGTTGGGTGAGAACGAAGAGAGAAGGTGTAAAAACTTTTCATCACTTTACGGTGATTTAAGATCCAAACAACAACAAATGGTATAGCCCCCAAATGCGTTGTTGGGTCTTACAAGGTCAAGAAAAGGTCTTACAAGGTCAAGAAAATCAGAATCACAAGAAGAAAAAAAGGCAACAAGTCAAAAAACAGACAAGAAACGAAGGGGAACAAGAAAGAAATGACATGATAGATTAAGGTAAAAGCTCAGGTAAGGATAGCACCTAAGTATATTTAAGTCAAACAAGCAACCACCGTCGACACTGTTTCCTCGTCCATGGACATAGCCGTCACGAGGATGTCCATGACATCAACATCATCATGGACGGCATTCGTTGTATTTGAAACTCCATTTCTTCTACCTACAAATACATACAAGAAGTGAGATTAGAGATTGTATAGTGACTAAATGTTATGACAATTACAATGAAAGACAGATATAAGTTTATTTTTTCACCTATAAAGGATATTTGTTGTCTCATAGACATTGAAAACCCTAGAGGAAGAAATAGAAGGTTTTTAGGAAAAGATAGAAAAGGGTAGAGTGTTTAAGAGTAAGAAAGGGGGGTTAAGTTATATATAAGGGATTGAGGGTTCATGCCCTGGTTATGTAAATCTGACATTGACAGGTCCAAAAGGCCCAGGAAAAATATTAGTAATAAGAATTTTGTAACGGACCCTTTTCTCCTGGGGGGGCTTATGTCAACAACATTGCGGCCCCCAATGGTCAACCAACCATGCACCCTAAATTGTGCCTTCCGTTCTTATTTTTTGTTTTTGATTTTTATTGGAAAAGCAATTACTGTTTTACTTTTTAGGAGTATATATTGTAATTGCCATATAATAATTGCTGGTGTGAGAGTTTTTAAATCGAATAATGATAAATAAAGTTGATCAAAGGGTGAATAGTCTATCAATATCAATATCAATATCGTAGTGCTCTTTCAATCATAAGATTGAGAGTTTAAGTGCTGGGATGGATAAGTACATATATTTGTGGATTAATATGCATATATTCACGGAGAGGATGTATGAATGCGTGCCTTTTTAAGAAAAATAAAATAAATAAATAGTTTGTCTTTACTCATGGATTATGAACGTTTATTCTAAGCATCAATTAATGAGTTTGCTTTTAGAACATTTCTTATATTAGTTTGTCTTTATTATATAATGTTCAATACCATTTTTAATTTTCTAGAAGGTGGAAAACTAAAACCAACCTTGCAACCTCGAGCAGCTCAGCATGTAGAAATATACCCATTAATACACAGCTGCTTGTTGTACGCGAATTAAGATTTTAAAACTAGTTAGTTAAGGGTTTCTTGTAGTAGCAAGGTAAACAAAAAATGGGATTATCTTAACTTGTCAAGAAATTCCAAACTTTAACCTATACACGCATGGCTTTTTTACAAATAAGTTTATCTAACTAGATCAGGGTTATTGAGAGTCAGGACAAAAATCTTTTTTTAAATCTATATAGCGTATGGGAGTTGATAAATACAACAAAAAAAGTTATACATACATCATACTTACAACTGTTCCTGCTTATAGTACAACTACACTATCGCATAATTTGGTGTATAAATAACTTTTCTTTGTTGTAGTTATCACATCCCTAGAGTATGTGCGTGTTTATCAAGTGTTAATTACTAAAATATCGATAATTAGGTTTGATATAGATATTTGTCTTGTTGTATGGTGTGTTTGGAAGAGTGGCTTTTAGAGCATTTTGGGGTTTAAACTTTTATATCTTATAAGCCCCACCTATAAGTCTTGTTTAACAACATTTAAAAATGAGGCTTCTTGAATAAATAAACCTTCGAAAGCCCTTAAACAATAAGCTTTTTAAAGTGGCTTTTGAATAGAAGCCCAAGCCCCAACTTCAGCCATAATTAGAGGTGTTCACAGTTCGGATATAACCGGATTATCCAAATGGTCTATTCGGATTGGACTATTTGGATTTTTGGATCGGATCGGGCAAAAACCAAATTATTATTTCGGTTTGGATTGGTTTTGGTTACTACTATTAAAACCGGATTATCCAAATAAACCAAATAGTAATAGTTGTATATGTAATGCTTTTATTTAATACTATTCTTTATCTATCAAAATGTATGTTAAATATTTGTTTTATTATTTTTATACATAAAATCTTATTATATTATTGGAATTGTTAATATATATCATTGAATATAAGTTAAAATCTCAAGTTTGGATATAAAACCATAAATCAAAATTATATAAACCCTCAATGCAACATGACAATACGTAACCGTTGATATCACTCATTACATTACCCTCACGAGTCAAAACGATACAATAATGCAATCCACGAGAAAACCAAACGGTTAAAACCGATCCATCCAAATAGTAATTTGGTTCGGTTTGGTTTGAATTCGATATTTGTTTGGATGGATCAGATTCATATTTTGAGAACCAAAATCCAAATGAATTTATATAATTGGATTGGATTTGATCCAATCCATCCAAACGAACGCCCCTAGCTATAATCTCCAGCTCCAGCCTCAACTACCCATTGTTGCTAAATACACCTGTAATGTATAATGACTATACTTTTGTTCTTTTTTATTTAATATATCTAGAAATATTAACTATGACAACTCATCATTTAAGAATTGAATTTCACACACTACAATAAAAGTGTCTATTTTTCACCTTTTTTCTTCGCACTTTTAAATAGTGTTAACTTATTTGTTAAGTTGTTCACACTTATAAATGTATACAAAATGTTCACATTTTTAAGTGTAAAGAAATTCAACTAATAATAATAATAATAATATGTATTATAATGTTCACACTTTTATGTGTGAAAAAGTAAATAAAGTCAACACCTAAAAAGCGTGGAAATCATTTTGTAACACCCAATTTTATCACGCTTAAATATTATGATATTGAATTTTTAAATGTTACAATTTTGTTTATCCACGCTTGTAAGCGTGAACATTTTTTTTCTTATATATTTGTTAACGCTTATAAATGTGTACATATTGTATACATTAAGAACTGGATTATATTTTTCACACTTTTCAAAAGCGTGAACAGATTAGTGTCAACAATCAACACATTTGTTGTAGTGACATCAGATACGACCGTCATTTTTTTACAACTAAAATCACTCATTAGATAACTTATCAAATGGGCCTGATATTATTCGATCATTCTAATATACGATCATTGGATAACTGAAGTATTCCTCTAAAAATTTGTATAATTAAAGTGTTCTTTTTATATTTAAAAAAAAATTAAAAAAAGAAAGAAAAAAGAAAAGAAAAGAAACAGCTGTGTTGAGAGGCTAAGAAGCTTCGAGGCCCATGGCCCATCTTTGCGTTGAGCATAAAGGGTGTGAACATAACAAAAAAAAAAAAAAACTAGCTAGTTAGGATAATACAGTGGTCCATTTCATGATTACACCAAAGATATATAATTTCAGTGGACCAGGTACACATTTTTGATATAGTCTATTTTTCCATTTTTGTCTATGTTAATGTTAATAGCAAAAGTATTTTGTCTAAAATAAAAGTTTAAAATACGTCTAAAATTTAATTGATTCACACAATAAAATAATATGATGAAGAAAAAATAATAGGAATTAATGTTTGGACTTATATTTTTAAACAGATTTAATATTACTGTTGTTATTAACACCTGATCAGTTCTTTTTTCTCTCTCTTATTACCATATTTAACTATTGCATTTAGAATTGATAATGAATTGGATAGGGATCGGGTGATGTTATATCCACATTCATATCTATTTAAATTTTTCCTCCGTATCTATATCCATATCTATTTATTTTCCGTTCAACCATCCATACCAATATCCGTAGGATTAAGTGGTTTAATGGATATCCACCAGATATTATAAAAAATGTTAAAATATTTCCTAATATAAAATATAAGCAAACAAATATAAGCACCATAAAATATGTATTACGTAACATAGGAAAATTCAATCATAAGAACGTGTAACCATTATCATTAATGGAACGTAATCTGATACAGTTATAATTAAACATAGGTTTTGACAAATGTAAAATTTGTAATATCTAAATATATTGCTCAATTATATATGTCTTAATTGTAATCTATCGTCACTTGTGACTTCACTATATGGTTAGAAGCAAAATTTGGCTCGGTGCTATAAATATATGCATTTCAATATGCTATAAAGCAATAATACAAAAAATCTTCTAATATGTATTGGATTTTAAATATGCAGATTTATCCACATAATTATATCTTCTACAACCATAATATTCAATAATACTTTAATAGTTTATGATATATGTGTATTCAGATATGTCAATGTATATGCAAATATGTATATTTGTAGATATTTACGCATGTATATATGTATTTCGGGAGATAAATAGATATACCTATGGATGATAAATTTTCATCCACATCCGATCCACTAATCATCCACATACATATCCATATCCACTATTCATCCATTTAGATCATCCATATCCATCATTTATTGGATGAATCGGGTGAATATCCACTAAATCAGGTGACATTTGTTATCCCTAATTACATTTTCTTAAGATGTTAGTAACTTTTTGCAACTACATTTGATTGTTTACATTCTGAACACGGTGAATGTTTTTCAAACTTTATGGATTGTTTACTATGTGATTTTTATTATTGTTTGAGTAAAGGAATTAACTACGCTAATTAAAAAAAACAAGCGGATTTTACAACAAACATAAAGTTTGAACGTACTTTGATGTCCTAATAGAATAACTATTGGGTTTAATTACTTATTACCCCGCATTACGCTTAGGAATGGCAATAGGTCAGGGATTGTTTGGGATCTCATTTCCCATCCCCATTCCCGTTTTCCACTCCTCATCCCCATCTCCGCCCCCATCCCTGTCGGGGATTGATTTTGCATCCCCATACCCGATCCCCGTTGACGAGGATCATATCGGGGATCCCCATCGGGTATTCAGGGATTTCTTTTCCCATTCTCACTTTAACTTTAATTAAATAATCAAATTACCGAAATGACAATATTAACAAATAAAATATAACATATAAACTCGTACCTATTGCAAGATTAAATATGACATTGACTTATTATTACATAGAGATATAAGAAGGTATCTAATGTATATTGAAGAATTGAAACAAGTTTGAGTAACATGCTAGTAAAATGAGAAATGACTTTGACAATACAAAGCTTTAGTTTGAGAAATTCAAAGGTTAAAAATAATAATATGCTAGGATTTTTGAAAATCAAGAGTTTTAGTGTATAGATATATAGTTTGTATTATAAAAATGCATATAAACATAATTTACGCTATGTAATATTTGTATACACTATATATAATTCGGGTATGAGCTTAGGGATCCTACAAAATCATCATCGAGTGCAGGTTCGGATACGGGTACGGGGACCTGAGGGATATTCCCATCCCGGCCCCATCCCTGATTTTCAATTTCGGGGATTCCACGTCCCCGACCCCATATTCGTTTAAATCGGGTGTGGAGAGCGGGTTCCCCATCGGGTGTGAGTTTTTTTTGCCATCTCTAATTACGCTATTACTAATGGGAGATAGTACCCACACTAAATAAACTAATTCAAACAGTATATTGCGCTATTGTAGATTTATACTATGAGCTTCGACTATTGTAATATGTAGGTGTAGTTTATATGAATCGATTATCTCCATTATTAATGAATGTTACCGTCTCATGTATAGTTCACACAAAAACTAGTTACTAAATTTCTCAACACTTTTAATCTAAAACATGATTATCATGTTAACATTTTTGCTTAAACCAAAATCTCTAGCGTTTAGGAGTTAATTTCGACTTTTTTTTTTTAATTTATACATTTAATTTATGATTTAATATTTATCCTCTACTTTGTTTTTACCGGTCTGTATGGGTGTCTTAAACGTAAAGCCGTTGCTTTCTTCCTCATTAAATTCCTGAACAAGCAATGATTACATGATAGCATCACATCCATGCCTCATGTGACTCGCCCATTTTATATTTTATGTCGTTTTCCTTTACATTTTTTTTTTTTTCAAATTATTTTAACTGCCAAATATAACATAACTCCTAAACAGAAAGGAAGTAAATTGACAACCATATGTTAATGAGTAACTTCAAAGTTACTTATATATTTCTAGGACTAGGACTAGGATTAACAATTATGTATTTTTTTTTTATTTTGGTGTGGATCTTCATCATAATAACATTATATGGTAGTAAAAAATAGTTTGTATAAAAAAAACGGATTTTTCTAAACACAGCCCTTAGGGCTATTGTTAACACGCATAAAAGTGTTGTACATGGCGGTTATTTATTTATTTTAAGGTGGCAGTTATTCTATTGTACAACACTTTTATGCGTGTTAACGATAGCCCTAAGGGCTATGTTTAGAAAAATCCAAAAATCACTAACACATACACGGGCAGATCTACAAGGAGCAGCTTTCCCCTCAAAAAATTTAAATTTTTTAATTTTTGCCCCCTCTAAATCGTAAAAGAAACAAAAAGATTTTTTGTTGTGTCCTTAATTACATTATCATACTAGTATCATACCCGGGCGTTGCCCAGTTCGAGTTAGAAATCTTGAAAATTGATGATAGCATTTGCAAGTGTAGTCAGATCAAAAAATTGTTTACATATTATACAAAAAAACATGAAGAATACCATAGATGTGACCCGTTAAGGAGACCAATGACAAAAAAAATACTAATAGCAAACTATATATCATAAGCGATGTATTACGTTATGGTACGTCAACTAACATAGGTTTATGTCAATAGATTTATGTCATCAGTTTTATTCATGATACGTGTGTATTCTCAAGTTTTATCAATTGAACATTGTATTCTAAGATGTGTATTCTAAGACGTTGTTTTCAAAAGATACTGATGAATCTTATCAAGTTTATCAAGTTTTATCAATTGAACACTATAATATTATGTTACTAATGAATTTTATAACACTATAATATTATGTTACGTAGTTTGTAGTAGATGCATTTTTAAGTTGAATGTTAATGATCAATTGTATAATATTATAATTCATTTTTTTATTAAGGTTAAGTCAATTCCTGTTAATGATGATTATCACAACATTATAATTAATATATTATTATTTATTTAGATGATCTTATAATATTTTGTTTATAATATATTATTATTTTTTTAGATGATCATATATGTTCTTATATACCCTTGTATATATAAGGTGAATTTGAAATTTAATAGAGTACAAAATAGGATTTATAAAATTTAAAACAAATATGAACTTGAGTAGTAATTGTAAAAAAAAAAATCGACCTCTAAAAATGGGGTAGGAGAAGTGAAAATGGGTAGGAGATGCGTACCTCAATATTAATATAAATAGTTGTGCCTCTCAAATTTAAGTAGGAAAGGAAAGGATGGGTAAATATATTTAGGTGTGCATCCCAAATTTAGGTAGAAAATGAGAGGTGTGCCTCGTAAATTTGATCTAAATTTTTTTATTTTCATAAATTCATTAGTAATGTAACTTCCAACACCACTAGATAGAGATACAAGCTAATACAAATTAATGAAGTGGTTGCATAGTAAAGGTTTAATTAAAAAACATGTAAAAAATAAAGAGCATGTTATAGTGATTTGTTCAAAACCTCACACATTTCATTTCTACACCAATGTTTTATTTATTTATTCAGTTAATATAATACTTGTAGTTTTAACTTGAATGTTAATAATAAATTGTATAATATTATAATTTATTTTTTAATTAAGGTTAACTCATAATTTGAAAAGTTAATATATAAAATTTGAGTGTTTTATTAAGGTAAACCTCATGTTTGTTTCTTCCAGTAGGGAAAAATTCAACAGATAGAACTAATAGTTAGTATATAGAAACCTAAAATTAAAGGCAAATTACAATGGAAAGCACTTAAAAGGTTAAAAAAAATCCAGTTAGGTTGATTTGAGAGTGTCTATATAAAAAAATTATGCCTCCAACAAAATCTAGTGGATTGTGCCTCCTAATTTCAGTGCCTCCAACAAAATCTAGTGGGTGTTTGCTCTCATGGTGTGCCTCTAAAAAATATAAATATGATACTTAGTTCCTAAAAATATAGTGTTGGCTCCCAAATTTTTTGGTGCCTCCCAAAAAAATATAGCTTGTGACTCCTCAAATTTTTGGATGGCTACCTCCCAAAAAATATAGTTTGTTGACTCCCAAATATAAAATTTTTGGATGGTTGTGTTCCAAAAATATACTATGTGCCAAAAAAAAAAAAATATTGTGTACCTCCTAATTTGAGCCTCCAAATATGAGTGCCTCCCAATAAAATATAGCTTGTGCCTCCTAAAAATATACCTTGTTGCCTCACGGTGATGGTGGTGTGCATAATTTGAGTGTCTCCTAATTTAGTTGAGTGCCTCCCAAAAATATACCCAATAAAATAGTCAAATATGAGTGCCTCCTAATTTGAGTGCCTCCTAATTTAAGTGCCTCCCAAAAAATTGTATGTGCCTCCCAAAAATTAGGTGTGTGCCTCCTAATTTGTGTGCCTCCCAAATAGTCAAAAATAAAAACTCCCAAATTGTACGTGCCTCCTAATTTGAGTGCCTCCCAAAAATATAATGTGTGCCTCCTAATTTGAGTGACTCCTAATTTGTGTGCCTCCCAAAAATATAATGTGTGCCTCCTAATTTGAGTGCCTCCCAAAAAATATATAGTGTGTGCCTCCCAAATAGTCAAAAATAAAAACTCTCAAATTATATGTGCCTCCTAATTTGAGTGCCTCCCAAAAATATAGTGTGTGCCTCCTAATTTGAGTGCCTCCCAAAAATATAGTGTGTGCCTCCTAATTTGAGTGACTCCTAATTTGTGTGCCTCCCGAAAATATAATGTGTGCCTCCTAATTTGAGTGCCTCCCAAATAATTTAAGTGCCTCTCAAAAATATATAGTGTGTGCCTCCCAAATTATATAATGTGTGCCCTCCTAATTTGAGTGCCTATCTCCTAATTTAGTTGAGTGCCTCCCAAAAATATACCCAATAAAATGGTCAAATATGAGTGCCTCCTAATTTGAGTGCCTCCTAATTTAAGTGAAATTGTGCCTCCCAAAAATTAGATGTGTGCCTCCCAAATAGTAAAAAAAATAAAAACTTCCAAATTGTACGTGCCTCCTAATTTGAGTGCCTCCCAAAAATATAGTGTGTGCCTCCTAATTTGAGTGACTCCTATTTGTGTGCCTCCCAAAAATATAATGTGTGACTCGTAATTTGAGTGCCTCCCAAATAATTTAAGTGCCTCCTAAAATATATATAGTGTGTGCCTCCCAAATTATATAATGTGTGCCTCCTAATTTGAATGTCTCCCAAATAATTTAAGCACCTCCTAATTTAGTTGAGTGCCTCCCAAAAATATACCCAATAAAATAGTCAAATACGAGTGCCTCCTAATTTAAGTGTCTCTCAAAAAATTGTATGTGCATCCCAAAAATTAGGTATGTGTCTCCTAATTTGTGTACCTCCCAAATAGTCAAAAATAAAAACTCCCAAATTGTACGTGCCTCCTAATTTGAGTGCCTCCCAAAAATATAGTGTGTGCCTCGTAATTTGAATGATTCCTAATATGTGTGTAACATCCTCTAAATGAGCCTAGAGTTTTATGTATTATTTCTTGATTTAAATTAATATTTAAATGTGTTTAGAAATAATACTGTTTGAAATAGTGAAATAATTGGAATAGGAGTTAAATATTCCAATGTGATAAGTGAAATATTAATTGTTGTAAATTAATATAGTTGACGGTGCAATAAAAAGTTTGGACTCGTAAATGGTTTTCGGGTTCCAGACAATAGATTGAGATGGGGTATTAAATTATACCCGTATAATTGAAGGCGGTTTGTGAGGTCGGTTATATATTTAACTTTCCTCTTTAGGAAAGTTTATTTAGAAATTTCAAAACTCACAGAAACTCTCTGAAAACCTCCAAATCAAATTAGAAATCAAATCAGGAAGTTGTGATTCTCGTGAAACTTCATAATCATCAGATTATCATCATTGTGTTCTTCAATCAGTAAGTGTTCTTGAGTATTTAAGAATTTGATTTTGATTAAAATTTGGGATAATTGATGATTTGGGAGATTTAGATGTTAGAAACAGGTTATAAGTGTTACATATTGATTATGTGATGATACTAGTGGTTTATAACCGTTTAAAATCATGTTTTTGGTGATTTTTGATAAAACCCGTGGGTTAGGGTTTTGATCAGCTCGACCTGGGCTGGGACGAAGCCGGAAGCCGGCGGCTTCATGGGAAGCCGGCGGCTTGTTCTTGATAGTGGGAAGCCGGACGGCTTCGGGGAAGCCGGACGTCTTCGTGGGAAGCCGGCGGCTTCATGGGAAGCCGGACGGCTTGATCTGCTGGAGTGGGAAGCCGGCGGCTTCTAGGGAAGCCGGCGGCTTGGTGAGTCTGTCAGGCCTTGTGCATTAGTTATCAATTGTAATGTGATTGATAATTGTTCTAGGTTAATATATGATAATGATTGTGTTGTAAATCATTACTACATGATTAGGAACTAGTAATTAAAAGATTAATTATGTTGAGTTCCTAAATGTTAGAGATTGATATAAGTTTAGTATTGATGATCATGATTACTAACTTATATTTGATTTGTTGATTCTCAGATGTGGAAAAGGCTCAGTGATATTAGACTACTGAGTGGAGGCCTGAGGTAGTCGGTGAGTGGACTTGTACCCTCAGTGTGATTTAGTTGTAATGATTTGGTTACAACTTGTAAAGTGTTATAATTGTAATATGATGCATCTGTGAAACATGTGGCCATAGTAGTCTGGCATGTTACTTACTTAGCTGATTTGTGCTAATATGTAAGATTCAGAGGTCGACTTGATATGATGGTTGGGCTTGTTGTTGTTGTTGTAGACGACAGGAGATCTCATAAACTTGATTTGTTGGTTTAGAGATCTAGGTCGTGTGTGATCAACAACAAGTTATCGGTAGTGCTGTATAGGCCAAATACAGTTAAACTATAAGTGTTTCTGGGTGCCAAACCGGTATATGGTTGCTCAGGGACCACCGATCCTCTTGACGTAGCTTGTATGACATTGTGTGAATGTCGGCTAGTGATTGATTATTTGTCTGTTTATTGTGTTTTAATGTAAACAGATTGTTAGGCTGAGTTGGACTGTTGTTATTGGTTCACTCACTTAGCGTTGTGCTAACCCCACCACAGTTCTTCCTGCAGGTTAAATATATGGGACATATTGGGGCAGGAGGTTGTTGGACTGGATGGAATGTTTGACAGGCTGTCACTCTGATGTGATTTTGATAATTACAGAAATGTTTTTAATAACACCCAGTGTGTTAAAATGTTATGTACTTTGAATTGAAAAAGTTTACTGACATTTTGGGTAACATGTAACATTGGTTGTAATGTTTTGAAATATAAGCTTCCGCGTCGCCATTATTATATTGTTTGTTAGTATATAAATGAGGGGTGTTATAAGTTGGTATCAGAGCAATAGTTTGGGCGAATTGAGCATGATAGATTGTTCAATCCTGAACTGTGATTGAGTTGAGTCAAACATTCCAGTGGGTGCGGGTTTAGTTGATTTGTTGATATGTGAAAAGGTGATTAGTTGAATATGTACTAACCCTTAACCAATTGTGAAGTTGTTATTTGGTTGCAGAGACGGAGGGACATGAGTATCTAATTAGTATATTTCATGTTTCATCAACATTGCTGGCTTAAGATTTATCAGGTAATCTTTGATAAGCCTTTGTTGATTTAAATTAACTTGTATTGTTTACTCTGTTATGTTGAGTAAGCTTTGTAGTAAAGTTAATTGAGTCAGACTGATATGATTCCCCAGTGTTGAGTCAACTGTGATTGTTATAGGTTGACATGAGGATAGAGGTATTAAATGAGATACTCATTGTTGTGGTTATTTCTGATTTAGTTGAAATTGCAGAAATGTGATTAAATGAGTAGAAAAGAGTTGCTTAAGGTTTAACATGAGTGATGTTAGAACCTAAGGAGTGTCTTTATTGGAAGACAAGATAAATGATAGTGTTGTATTAACAGATTGATCACAAGGTGTGATCTAAATCTTTGTTAAGAAAGGTTGAGTCATTTGAATTGAGAATGACTACTATTTGAGACAATATGTGTTTATATGACTATATGATATGTCTTAATTATAGTTAAACACTTGATCTAAACCATGATTGATAGGTTTAAGAGAAACATAGAGTGTGATAATGTGAAATTGACCGGGAAGTGATAGATCTTTATAGTCAATTGTGAATTAATAAATGAAATGTTTAATAGTAACATAATTAAATAAATTTGTTATGACAGTGATGCTTGATATGATAGCATATGTCAAAGTGATGATAGTTGATTAAGATGTGTCCTGAATTTTGAGGAAAATAGGGACATTGATTAATGTTAAGTGTTGAAACTATGATGATAAGTTATCATGTGTTAGAGGTTTCAGATAAGTGATATACTGAGTAATTCAGTTGTAGAAAACCAGAACATTGTGTGAAAATGTAAGTAAAAAGCTGATTTTGAGTGTATATCGGCTGATAGAAATTATTAAATAGAGTATGATTGAATTGAAATCATGAAGTATTTAATATATAAGAGATAATAGTAAATCACATTGATAATTATAAAGGGGAGTGGCCTGAGAAGGGATTGTGAAGAACATAATCCTGCAACGCCTGATCACCGTTGTTATATTATGTTGTGTCACATGAACTTGTTGAGGCTACTTGATATAAAAAAAAAATAAAAAAATGTAAGGTGATTTTGAGTAATTGAGCATAAAAGTATGCTAAGTGACTTAGTAATTGTTTGATAAGAAAACAATTAGTTGATAAAAACTGTGACCTTTAGACTGAAAGGGTGTGAGTGTAAAGTGAAATTGTTATTGATATAGGTTTTGATTGATAAACCTAATTGACTAATTTGATAGAGTTAAACAGGTAATTGTGCTTTAGTGTGATAGATTACCTGTAGGTAAAATTGATAGTGTTTAAATGAATCACTATTTGTATTTGGCTTGTATGAGGCCAAGATTAAGACATGTTGGTGTTGTCTTGCTTGAGAAAAGTGATAGTTGAAAGTTTATGTTTGATAATAAACATATAACATGAAATGGCTTGTATGGAGCCAAGATTTATATAATTTGACCTTGTCCTGGTGAAAGATTAATAAGGTTAGTGAAGGTAATAATTTGAAATATATGCTTGAAAGTGGGCATATAAGATGAGATGGTTTGTTGTGAGTTAATATTAGTGGTATGTTAACTTTGAAAGTCAAACCATGAATAGAGAGTGTGTATAAAATTAATTGCTTGTGATTGGTTTGAGGTTGGGCCAAACTAGAGAAAAGCAATTAGAGAATTTTATTGATTGGTTAATTGAAACCAGAGTTGACATGTAGTCAACTGTGTATGTTGAAATAGTATAACATAGATTGTAATGTTATGATTATGTGGGGAATGTGGTTGAATTCCCAAATTGTTTAAGTTTGTGAAATTTAATTTATTACTTAAAGATAGTATTAAGTAATTGAAATAGTGTTAAGTATAATTAAGTATTCAGTTGGGCAATATTTGATATTTGAACTGAATATGTGTTAGAAAAATTATACAGATATGAAGTCATTGAATGATATGACAGTTATAGTTTGTTGAAAGGTGCAAATTAAGTCACATTGATTAGAATTGTGATAAGAAATTCTTACCAGTGTGTGAGGCTTGTGATGATAGCTTTGATTTGGGTAAGAATGTAAGATGGTAAATAATTGAAAATTATTATTAATAGTGGTAGAGGTTGATTGATACCTCATAGTAAGTTATTACAGTATTGAAAGAATTGAGTGAATTCTTTAGTGATTTGTTGATAGTATACAAATGAATTAAGTGATAAAGTGGTAAAGGGGGATTAGATCTGAAATGGACTGTGTTAAAGGTCTAGTTTGATCCTCAATTGATACTTTGAGGAATATGAATTGGAAGGTTGTTCATATTTTGAGGAAATGTATGTATTAGAGAATGAGGAAAACCTTGAAATTGATGGGTGATAATTGTATTCACCAGGTTTTCTTGAAAATTTAGAATAAAATGTTTATGTTATATACTAGTTGATAAGTATATAAGTGAAACATAGAGTTGGAAATTATCCCATATCCTGTGGTGTGGATATGTGATGAGCAGTAGTAATGTGAAGGCTTGATAAAGACTATGACAGTCTGAATGGCCTATTATATAGAATTAAGTGAAACAGTGTATGTATATAAGTGTGATATACATGATAATAATTGGTATGATGAATTTTAATTGAGTGAATTAAAATGTACCATAGGTGTTGTGAAAGTCAGTTAGTGTGATTAACTTGAGGCGGACTTTGTTGAAATGTGTTGAATAGTGGCACATTTTGATAATGTGATATTGTGATACTTGAATTATAGTATCATAATATGTGGATTTAGATTGACTTAGTTGCTAGATTAATGGGGTCTAGTGTTGAATGACTAAGTGATTGTGTGATTATAGTTGTATAACTTCTAATTGCTTGTGATTAGTAGTTATTAAAAGTGAGTTAACTGGTTGTTAAGAGAAGATTTAAATGTCTTACCAGTTTAAGTGTTATGTGAATTCTAACTTGATGGTCAGTTAGAGTTTGAAAACAAATAGTGGGTATTGATAGATCTACAGTGGTGAGTAATCACTAGTGTTGTGATTATTGTTTGATCAATTGTTGTTGTTAACAATTGATAGGGTGTTACCAGTGGAAATAAGTCAATGTAGAGGTTGGTTGATTGTAGGTAAGATTGATTTTGGTACTTTTGTTAATTGAGCAAAGTACTTGTTGATTTTGGTTTTACCTACTGAGTGTGACCTCTGCTTTGCTTATTTAGATGATATGAATCTGGAGTACTTTTAAGTAAAAGATTTCATATGATTAAAGTGATATGTGAACCTTATAGGTTGATCAAAAGAGTATAGGTATGTAACTTTTGGGATGAAAAGTTGACCTAGATTGGAGTTTCAGATCTTTGATGGTAGAGATTTGAAATTGTTATATATATATTAGACTGATTGTTAGTCGTGAAACTGAAATTATATTTCAGTAGTGTTAGAGACATTGTGGTTTAATAACCACTGTTGTGATACTGTTGCTGCTGTTTTGTTGTTAACAGTGATGAACAGTGAGAATAGGTTAAAGATTTTAGCATGCTGCTAATTTCGGGTAGTATAGACCTATTAAGTAATGTTAAGTGTGACTTGTTGATTAAGTGATTGTAGGTTTCACTTGTTATTTAAGTGATAGTGAATTCACTTAATTAAGTGAGTGTTTGTCTTGTGAGAAATATCTGATTGATGATATTGATTAGATACACTGTAGGTGTGTGTAGGAAAAGACAGAAGCATGTACATGTGGATATGTGCATGTGGAAAGAATTCAAACAGTCTGAGTATAGTTGTAAGTTGCTATTGAGGACTAATGTTTGATAAGAGATATGTGATTATATCACATTAATAGATTGATTGAGAGTAGATTTCGGGGCGAAATCTTTTTAAGGGGGGTAGAGTTGTAACATCCTCTAAATGAGCCTAGAGTTTTATGTATTATTTCTTGATTTAAATTAATATTTAAATGTGTTTAGAAATAATACTGTTTGAAATAGTGAAATAATTGGAATAGGAGTTAAATATTCCAATGTGATAAGTGAAATATTAATTGTTGTAAATTAATATAGTTGACGGTGCAATAAAAAGTTTGGACTCGTAAATGGTTTTCGGGTTCCAGACAATAGATTGAGATGGGGTATTAAATTATACCCGTATAATTGAAGGCGGTTTGTGAGGTCGGTTATATATTTAACTTTCCTCTTTAGGAAAGTTTATTTAGAAATTTCAAAACTCACAGAAACTCTCTGAAAACCTCCAAATCAAATTAGAAATCAAATCAGGAAGTTGTGATTCTCGTGAAACTTCATAATCATCAGATTATCATCATTGTGTTCTTCAATCAGTAAGTGTTCTTGAGTATTTAAGAATTTGATTTTGATTGAAATTTGGGATAATTGATGATTTGGGAGATTTAGATGTTAGAAACAGGTTATAAGTGTTACATATTGATTATGTGATGATACTAGTGGTTTATAACCGTTTAAAATCATGTTTTTGGTGATTTTTGATAAAACCCGTGGGTTAGGGTTTTGATCAGCTCGACCTGGGCTGGGACGAAGCCGGAAGCCGGCGGCTTCATGGGAAGCCGGCGGCTTGTTCTTGATAGTGGGAAGCCGGACGGCTTCGGGGAAGCCGGACGTCTTCGTGGGAAGCCGGCGGCTTCATGGGAAGCCGGACGGCTTGATCTGCTGGAGTGGGAAGCCGGCGGCTTCTAGGGAAGCCGGCGGCTTGGTGAGTCTGTCAGGCCTTGTGCATTAGTTATCAATTGTAATGTGATTGATAATTGTTCTAGGTTAATATATGATAATGATTGTGTTGTAAATCATTACTACATGATTAGGAACTAGTAATTAAAAGATTAATTATGTTGAGTTCCTAAATGTTAGAGATTGATATAAGTTTAGTATTGATGATCATGATTACTAACTTATATTTGATTTGTTGATTCTCAGATGTGGAAAAGGCTCAGTGATATTAGACTACTGAGTGGAGGCCTGAGGTAGTCGGTGAGTGGACTTGTACCCTCAGTGTGATTTAGTTGTAATGATTTGGTTACAACTTGTAAAGTGTTATAATTGTAATATGATGCATCTGTGAAACATGTGGCCATAGTAGTCTGGCATGTTACTTACTTAGCTGATTTGTGCTAATATGTAAGATTCAGAGGTCGACTTGATATGATGGTTGGGCTTGTTGTTGTTGTTGTAGACGACAGGAGATCTCATAAACTTGATTTGTTGGTTTAGAGATCTAGGTCGTGTGTGATCAACAACAAGTTATCGGTAGTGCTGTATAGGCCAAATACAGTTAAACTATAAGTGTTTCTGGGTGCCAAACCGGTATATGGTTGCTCAGGGACCACCGATCCTCTTGACGTAGCTTGTATGACATTGTGTGAATGTCGGCTAGTGATTGATTATTTGTCTGTTTATTGTGTTTTAATGTAAACAGATTGTTAGGCTGAGTTGGACTGTTGTTATTGGTTCACTCACTTAGCGTTGTGCTAACCCCACCACAGTTCTTCCTGCAGGTTAAATATATGGGACATATTGGGGCAGGAGGTTGTTGGACTGGATGGAATGTTTGACAGGCTGTCACTCTGATGTGATTTTGATAATTACAGAAATGTTTTTAATAACACCCAGTGTGTTAAAATGTTATGTACTTTGAATTGAAAAAGTTTACTGACATTTTGGGTAACATGTAACATTGGTTGTAATGTTTTGAAATATAAGCTTCCGCGTCGCCATTATTATATTGTTTGTTAGTATATAAATGAGGGGTGTTATAATGTGTGCCTCCCAAAATTATATTGTGTGCCTCCTAATTTGAGTGACTCCCAAATAATTTAAGTGCCTCCAAAAAAATATATAGTGTGTGCCTCCCAAATTATATAATGTGTGCCTCCTAATTTGAGTGCCTCCTAAATAATTTGAGTGCCTCCCAAATAAGAAAGTCATTGAGTAACACGTATTATCAGAAATAGATAGTGACAGATTATCATAACCTCCCAAAATCGTAAATCCATAACCGTAAATCCATTATCGTAAGGTTGGTATTGAAAGTCAGTTTGATCCAATGGTTAATATTTAAAGTCAACTTAAGCACTTAGACTCCCTGGTGGCCATATATATGGGAAATTGAAAACGGGAGGGAAATGGAAGGGAGGGAAACAAATAAAAAAAATAAAAATTGGGAGGAACATTAAAATGAAAATGGAACAAAATATAATAAAAAAAAGAAAATCGGAGGGATGATGGAAAAAAAAATGAGTGATATGAAAATGGAAATGGGATGGAGTGAAATATTAAAAAAATGGGAGGGATTAATTTTGGGAGGCACAAACATCTTTAAGCATATTTTTGGGAGGCAGAGTCACTAAAATTGGGAGGCCCCAACTTTTGTTAGCAATATTTTTAGGACATACTTAATTTATTTTGTAACAGTTTACTTTTTGGAGGCTTTGCAAAATTTTGGGAGACACTTAGCTCGTGACACTCCCAATTTTAATTACTTAAAATTAAAATTTTTAATTTAAAATAAACCTTATCCCAGTTGGTCGACTTGATTTTGGGGGAGGCACCTCTTATCAGTTTTTAAGAGTTAGAAATTCTATTCTCTTTTAACTTTTTAAGAGTTACACATATTTTTTTTTGGGAGGCAGCTCTTATCCATTTTTCACATTTGATTTTTGGAGTCACTTCTCTAATTTTTGGTACGCACCTCATGCACCTCTTGTGTATCTATTAGTTGTACTCTATCTATTCAATTTATATGACTTTATATGATAAAGTTTCAAATTATTAGTCTTGCTTAATTTAAAAAATGAATTATAATATTATTACATTAGGTAAATAAATAAAATATAAATTGTGTTGGAATGAAATGTGTGAGGTATAATATTATTACATTAGGTGAATATTTTATTGGGCTTATTATGGACATGTTGAGAGGCTCAGCCCGTGTCCGACGTGATTGTATTATAATACCCTAAGTATATGAATAAACATAGGTGGTAAGTTAATATATAACGTGCAATTAATTTTATAATTAACTTGTTGCAAGGTCATCCAATAGACTCGGTCTGATAATTAGAACCAAATCAACATGTAAATCTAAATCTTAATGTACATAAAAGTAGAAATGTAAAAGAGCATGTGATGATACATTTTGAATAATTCAACACTACTATCTATATTTAAGAGGATGAAGCTATCATTATTTACCACAACAAAACTAATACAACCATATCTCTAAAAGTTTACTATGACATCAAGCACATCACAAGATTGGTAATAGTTTTTTTTTCAAGCATGTCACAAGGTTCATATGAGTTTAGCTTATCATTCCACTTAACACAAACTTCCAGTATTTAATTAATATTATTTAGTGGTTAGACGTTAATTTACGTTGCTATAAAATTAATATTATCCATTTATGTTGATAACATTATCGGGTCCATTAAAACTACTTTGTAGGTAATGGTATGGGAAAAAAGGAAAGCGATTTAATAGAGTACATGGAGCTTCATGCTCGAAGCCGGTCAACAACTCCTATTTCGGTTATAATAAAGAATGATCTAGATAATAAACAAAGGATTCAGGAGTTGGCCCAATCTAGGTATACTAATCATGACGGTAGTGTTGCTGCCAGATTGATTCGGGTTGTACGCGCTAAGATCGAACCATCCAAAATTTGAATTCTATAGAAAAGGAAATGACGCGAAGGCAACTATAGTTTCTCAATAAGGTTATCTAGAATATATTAATGTCTCACTAGATTATGATTATGATGATGTCTTTCATGGAATAAAATTTATAATAAAATGATATATTTTAGTGGCTTTTTTATTTTGTAGCTTTTAGCTTCTCATTTTTAATGTATATATTTATGTAATATATTTATGAAGCTTTAGTTTGGGAATTTTGAGTTTGAAATGGGGCTGGAAGTTTGACTTTGCCCTAGAATTTTCAGCCTTGTTTTTTTTCCCTTTATTTATTCACTTTGTCCGTTTATTTTTTCCTCCAGATTTTAAGCCTCCTTTTTTCCACTTTTTTAAACGTTGTGTTTAGTAATTACCTTAAAATATTTAAAAAACTGAATTACCTTAAAATATTTAAAAAACTGAAATTTCCCTAAGTAAATGAGTTTGTTATCAATAAAATAAAACATATATTACAAAAGTTTATTTATAAAAGTTGTTAAATTATTTTTACACATGTAAAATAAATAGTTGAAGGCAAAAAATTTCTTCTATTATTTGTGTCTAATAGTATATTTTTTATTTATTATGGAGAGGCACAAAAAAATGAGTCAGGCACATGGATAAAAAATGGGAGGAAGGCACATGAAGGAAAAATATGGGAATTTCATAGGGCAAATAAAAATAAAAAATAAAATCGAGACTATAAATATGGAGGCACAAATATGGGAAAAAAATGGGAATTTCATAGGGCAAAGAAAATAAAATAAAAAATAAAATGGAGACTATAAATATGGAGGTACATATATGGGAGGCAAAAAGAAGATGGGAGGCAAAGAATGAGAGGGATAAATGGGAGGGACTAAGGGGTTAAAAAATGGGAGGCACTATAGAGGGAAAAAAATGAAGCCACATTATAATTATAATTGGAGGCATATGGATAAAGAAATGGGAGGCGGAGTAACAAAAGTAGGCACATTATGAGGAAAAAAAAGGAATTTCTAAATGGGACAAATAAAAATAAAATAAAAAATAAAATGAAAATGGGAGTCAGGCAAAAATAGGAGGGCAAGTGTTACAAAAATAGGAGGCAAAAAATCAGAACACGTGTTATCAAATAAATCGTGGAGGGATAATGATAACCGCCCTAAACCGAAAATCAACTATCGTAGGGCTATTATTGAAAGTCAATCTGATCGAAAGGCTCATATTTAAGGTCAACCTCACTACCTGGCAACCATATATATGGGAAATTCCGCCGCCCCTGAAAGCATGTATCGAGGAAACAAGAACCACGATGAACAAAAGGCAGCAATCGAGAAATTGAATCGATTTGTTATAAAAAAGAACACTTCTTATAATCGATTGTATACATACATACCATACCATATAATTAAAATGAGCCATGACTTAAAGATGCATTAACCACCTAAACTTCATACAAGAAAACATCGAATAACTTAAAGAGGTTATTAATTTCTGTGTGCAATAAAGTATATAATATCACATAATGTTAACAAATAAGACAAGTCTTTTATTTAATATGCACTCAATGGCGTTGATCGAGAAATACGGCCTTTTAAATTTGTTTTAATGCCACACAATTGGTTTTTATTAATAAGATTGTGGTCCAATATCTTGAATATTCAGAACCTGTCACATACGATCCATCCAATAATAATAAGAAAAAAACTAAAAACGCTTTTCAAGTTCAAACATAGCATAAGACATAAACAACATAAAATGTTGATGCTATACGTACTGCATGAAACTAATTAGATCTAAATATGCGTCTTTTTATATGTCAGATGAATTGAATTATATTGTCCCTATGCTTGTCCATAAATTATGTCTTTAAATTGAATTAATAAATAATAGGAGTATGATATAAATGATTTATTATACAAAACTAATAATCCAATTTCAAAATTTCTAGTTGACATGAGTTAATAATCCAGTTTGCTAAAAAAATGTCCATGGTCTAGCGGTATGTGATGAGGGGTTCTAGTCTCATGGGAGGTAATGGAAAATGATTGATAGGACTAAACTAGTAGGCCTAAATATAGGCCTAAAACTTTGATTGGTGGAGGTGAAAAAATGATTGGGTGAGATGAAGAGAAAGAAAAAAGTCAACCAATCAGAAAATTAGGTACAGTTTTAGGGCTACATAAGTAGGCTTGTTTAGCATTACTCGGAGGCAATTTGTATATATTTGTGATGGTTGTATATATCGTGTTCCCTTTATGTTATGTATTTTTTATCCTTGATTAACTAGTTTGAGGGAGAAATGTTAAAAGTATTAGTCACTGATGAGTGTTTAGTACAGTGTGACACTTGGTTCTTAGCATATATAGGGTATGTTTGGCACAACTAGCTGGTAGCTGGAGCTTGTAGCTGGAGCTGGTAGCTTGTAGCTGGTAGCTTGTGGCTGGAGCTGGTAGCTGGTAGCTTTTGGTAATATTTGTGTTTGGCAGAGTAGCTGGAGCTTGTAGCTTATAAATGTAAAATGACATAAAAGGACAAATATATTCATTTTAAAAGATGATATATAATTAAATGGAGGGTATTTATGTAATTTCATATTCCATAAGCTACAAGCTACTTTCATAAGCTACTTCAAGTAGTTTATAGTTTTGGAGCTTATGGAAACCATAAGCTACTCATAAGCTACTAAGCCAAACAGAGCTTATGAAAATCATAAGCTACAAGCTCCCATAAGCTCTTAAAACGTACGCGCCAAACATAGCCATGGTTAGATAGTTGGTACAAGTCCAATTGTTTCCATGTTCATGATGGTGCTTGTATTGTTGGCACCACTTACACTCACATCAATATTATGGTTGCATCACTTAAATACAACATAAATATGCACAGACACCCTTAGTCATTACATTATTACTAGTGGTGTATGCCCGTGCATCGCACGGGTATTATTATATTTCAATGTCCAAATACTTACGTTTTAATAATTGTCGACACAATATATACATATTTAACCTAATTACTACTCCGAACAATATATATTAAGTAGTTACTATCTATCACATGAAATTTAACTTTTATATATAATAATAATAATAATAATAATAATAATAATAATAATAATAATAATAATAATAATAATAATAATAATAATAATAATATTTTATCGACATGTGCATGTTACGTTAGTTGTGTATGCATGTTTTATTAGTTTTGTTATGTGATTTCATAAACAATCAACTAAATGAGAAAAAGAAATTAGTTTTTATCATTATATGATAACTATTAATATTCTTTCAAAAAAATTGAGTAATGAATCACAATTAATATGGATAACATAATCAATAAAACTACAATCTTTTTAAAGTTAAAGTAAAAGAATATCAAATGACACACATGAAATAGCATACCGCCTTATGTTTTTTGTATATATTACTATTTCTAAATATTCATTGAAAATTGTATGTACTCCTTACATCTTATAATTGTTAGCATATCTTTGCACCGACCATCTTAAATCTTAGATCATGACATGTATAAATTTCTCAAAGTAGACAATGTAAAGTAACAATGCTAATAAATTTAGGGTAAGGTTCAAATGAGATTAAAAATTTGTGTGAGAATGGAGGAACCAATGATATAATGTCATGTGTACAAAGAGAATACAAAACCCATTTACCCATTAAGTTAAATATCTCACAAACGACAAATCGAAAAATTATGAAAATTGCACCATTAGATTCAGCGTTTGATCCTCTTCGATTTGCCGTCCATTAAGGCATACTTTCGACAAGTTTTTTTTTCCATTATTTTTGGTGGGTTTCACATTACTAACACGTGTGTTACGGTGTTGCGTTTAGGTTTTAGGGTTTAGGGGTTAGGGTTTAGGGTTGGGAGTTTGGGGTTTCGTCCTGAAACCCCAAACTCCCAACCCTAAACCCTAAACTCTAACCCCTAAACCACAAACCCTAAACCCTAAACGCTTTATAAAACTCTAAACCCTAAATCATACTAAACCCTAAACCCTAAACCCTGCTAAACCCTAACACTAAACCCTGCTAAACCCTAACACTAAACCCTGCTAAACTCTAACTCTAAACCCTAAATCAAATATACAATCAATCACTAACACATGTGTTACTAATATGTAAAACCCATCAAAAAATGAAAAAAAAAAGTTCGTCGGAAGTATGCCTTGATGGTCGGCAAATCGAAGAGGATAAAACACTTAAAAATATGGTGCAATTTTCATGATTTTTCGACTTGTCGTTTGTGAGATATTTAATTTTTAAAAACGTGGATGAGAGAGAAAAAATTGACACGTGCCATATTGTGGTTGGTTCCCCCATTCTCACACAAAATAAATGGTCTCAATTGAACTCTTCTCAATAAATTTAATCAGAAATATATGAACTTTATAAATTAATAACAACTAACAATGTTAGATTACACCCTAAAATCATGCATGCATCTACCGACAATATATTAAAGAGTGTTGATATATTTGTTATTCATTGAAGTTATAACTTATAATTATAGCAAAAATGATACAATTTCAAGATTTTCTAGTTGAGTTAAAAAGAAGACATTTTTTTTAATAACACATTATCAATGAACCAACATTCATGAAATGCCAAGAACCAACACGATAGCTAAATGAAAAGAACCTACCGATAACTTGACGACAAAACAAAAGAAGACATATTCTTTACAATAACACGTTATCAATGAACTATACGATGCAATTATGATTGTAGAAACCGCACACTTAAGAACCAACATTCATGAAATGCTAAGAACCAACACAATAGGCAAATAAAAAGAACCTACCCATAACTTGACAATAAAACAAATCAATTTGCATTCTTCAATATGTGTGAGTGTATGTTACCAATGAATATTATTGGCAAATCTTACATACGACATGCCATGAATATTATTGACTATCAAGACAATTCTTCGGTTTGGTGTAAAAAACAAATCAAGTTTATATTGGCTATTACTCCATATGGTTTCTTACCATGAGACTACCAATTCAGTTAAAATGTAAGAAGATTTTGATGAAGAATATGAAAAGGGATTATATATAGTGGAGGATGAGAAGCAAGCTAGTTATTTTCTCATTTATTATTATCTCTTAGAGTTACAATCAAAATTTAAATTGGGAAAATGAATGGATTATCAATTAGTTGTATATGCTTCTTGTATACCCTTGATGATTAAATTGGTAACTTTAACTAATTAAAGGTCATTAAATGAATAGAACCAAGAGTCGCTACTTGTTTTATTATATGTATATACTACGATTAAAATCAGGGGCGGATTCAGTGTACTCCAAGGGGGTTCCCGGGCCCCCACTGAAGCCCAACCCAATAATAGAAAATTATAGGAAAAAGATAGTAGGCCCCCAAACTTATGGCCCATTAATATTTATTTTCTTGTTTAGTTAACTGCGAAGTTTTACATTTCTTTTGTTGTTTAACCTTTTTGATACATTGTAAGGCTACTTTGATGCAATTAAGTTGTTTTTCGTTTGTTGTTGCAAGTTAGCGGGATTTCTTTTGTCGTTTTTACGTTAATTTTGATCCTCCATTTGAAAGTCGATTTTTTCGGCCCCCCGCGAAATCATTTTCTGGATCCGCCACTGATTAAAATGTATTAATTTATTTGTTGCTACCATTTATAGTACCATAATTAATGGTTATAACTCAATTAGTTGGTATAGTTATAATTATAATACTTAATTTTTGTCATCTTTTAATATATTTCTTTGGGTTAATTGTTTCGTTATGTATTTAACTTTACCTCTTTTACTATTGTATGCAACCAACTTTCAAACGTTCTATTGTATGTATCGAACTTTTCAAAAATGTCTATTGTATGTATTGGATGACCTTTTTGCTGACGTGACACCGGTTATGCTGACGTGGCGCTGATTTGTCATCCTACGTGGCGCTGACGTGGCGCTGATTTGTCAGCGCCACATTCATCCAATACATACAATAGACATTTTTGAAAAGTTCGATACATACAATAGAACGTTTGAAAGTTGGTTGCATACAATAGTAAAAGAGGTAAAGTTAAATACATAACGAAACAATTAACCCTATTTCTTTTACCATTTTACTACTATTATGGTGGTTAAAAATTATTATTATTATTATTATTATTATTATTATTATTATTATTATTATTATTATTATTATTATTATTATTATTATTATTATTATTATTATTATTATTATTATTATTATTATCATTATTATTATTATACCAAGTATTCAATCTTTAGATTATATCATTTAATATAGTGCTTTTACCATTTTACTAGTATTATTTATTATGGTGGTTAAAAATCATTATTATATCAAGTACTCAATCTTTCTTTTACCATTTTACTACTATTATGGTGGTTAAAAATTATTATTATTATTATTATTATTATTATTATTATTATTATTATTATTATTATTATTATTATTATTATTATTAGATTATATCATTTAATATAGTGCTTTTACCATTTTACTATTATTTATTATGGTGGTTAAAAATCATTATTATATCAAGTACTCAATCTTTAAAGTATTGTATTAATAATAATATTAATATATATATATATGGTGGTTAAAAATCATTATTATATCAAGTACTCAATCTTTAAAGTATTGTAGATTATTACAAGGGTGGAAAAAAATAAAAAAAAGGTTACGCGCGCTATGCCCTAAATACATATTATCAAATCGTCAACTTATTCACCAAACCACTGGACGAAAAACGTTGCCTATAACTAAACTCACGACTCAACATGCGTGGTGTATGCAATAACGTGCCCACCACTAAAAGGAAGGAAAAAAATCTCAATAAGATCAAACGTGATAATAAACTAGACATATACACCTAAGATAAAAAATTATTAATTAATTGAAATAAATTTGATGACAATAGAGTAATTTAAAATGTATCACATAAATAACCAAAAAATAATACATCAGAATTATGCACACAAAAATCATCGATCAATAGAGTATTTCAAAAATATTAAATTTTACCTAATGATTAACATATAAAGGAATGAAATTTAACCAATATATATCATATCATATCATATCATATAACTAATAAATGAATATTTAAATTAACCTAATTAATTATCGATCTTAACATTAATCATTCGATTTTAACCTAAGTAATTAGGTTTAAAATGTTAAAACGGAGTATAAAAATCGTACTTTCAGTTTCTAAATCATCATCATTAATAGAACTATAGATTGAAGAACAATAACTGCCATTTTGATTGAAATTGGAAGAAAAATGAAGTGAATTACGTCAAAAAATGATGCGGTACGGAATTGGAGGAAACTTGACCCGCAAGAAATCGGATGATTACTGTTCATCCGATAATGTTCAGCCGATACTGTTCATCGCGATACTGTTCACCCCGATTTACTGTACAACTGGTACTGTTCAGCAACTGCACTATTCATTTGCACGAGTACTGTTCATGGCGCGGCACTGTTCATCCGGTTTAACACTGTTCATCGTTGGTACTATTCATTCGAGAAAAAAAATTACAAAAAAGGTCAACTTTCAGTTTTCTATTCTTTACGTCGAGTTCGCTTCCAATCTGTTCATCAATATCCCTTGACTGATTTTATCTTCTATCAATTCTAAAATATGATGTACGATGATACTTACTCGGATCTAGTTGATCAAAACGAGAAACATAAAAAAAAAAGATATTTTTAGGACGCGTTGTGTAATCTATCGGAAGATACATGATGTTGTCATCGATCATGGTAGCATCGAAAATTTCGTATCATGGGATGTTGTGGAATTTTTTAAATTACGAGTTGAAACACTTCCACATCCATATACAATTCGATGGGAAAATTCAGTGAACGAAATAAAGGTAACGGAATATTGCAAGATTCCGTTTTCGATGGGAAAGTACAAAGATGAGTTCTTAGAAAACCATGGTGGTACGATCGCAATGCAACTTACAACTGTAGAGAGAACACATACAAGTTCCGATTAAATGGTGTTAAGTTTATTCTACTCCCCTTAAAGGAAAGCACAGAGGTTTCGAAGGCGAAAGAGGACAACCCAATAATTATTGGTCATCAAGAATCGCAGGAAGAGCTAAAAGTTGAACCAATATTGAATGCGTTTGTTCCCACTCCAATGACACAAGATGAAGTTTTAAACATGATCCCTCGTGAGTTGGAACCAATACAAGAATCACAAGTTGCCATTGAAGATGACTTATCGCAACTCCAAGATATTAAACGACTACTTTTAGCGGGTGATAAAGTTGATGCAACGAATATGGTAATACAAGATGAGATCAAACAAAAGGTTGAGTTCGACACTACGGAGTACAAAGAAAAACGATTCCCGGTAAAGAGGTTTGATGATGACGATCTACTTACGGTAGACTTGCGTAAAAAGTTTCCGGTAGGTACACATAACAAGTTGAAGATGAAGAAGATTGGTCAATGCAAGCTTATTTGGAAAGTCAACAACGATTTTGTAGTTGATTTGTTCGAGTTTGATCCGGATATAGCGCCTTATTTCGATGGAAACTCGAGGATGAGTTTTTTTCAAGAAGGGGAAAATGATGTGATACCGAATTGGAGGAAACTTGACCCGTAAGGAATCAGATGATTACTTGACCAATAAGAAGCATTAGAGTTTGAGTCATTTATGGAGTCTTTAGTTATAGTTTTTAAATTAGTTTCCTTATTAGATTATGATTAGTATTAGTATCCAATTAGGTATATTATTTGTCTAGTATAAATAGGACTTTATTGTTTAATTTTTCATTAGATTAATTATGTTTTGATTTGATTAATAAAAAGAGTCGAGAAGAGTTTTCTCAACCTGTCGCACCCCCAAATTCATGATTTTAGTTTATCAAATGATTTGTGGAAGCATTAGATCGGGCGGGGGAGCTGACGTTAACATTGGACATTCATACATATCAGAGCATATAAATATCACAGAACATAAATATTAAGATGCCATAAATATTCGTTTAGAAAAGCTTACGATTCATCGAATCGTAGAAGTAGAAATGTAGTTAAAGTTATACAAAAGTGGATTTCGTAAATATGACTAAAACATATTAGTTATACAAAAGAAATCTTGATTGTTCCAAAAGATGGCATCCTATTTTTGTGACACCCGCCAAATTAGGGCTAGTTATTAGTTCCTAATCACTTAGTTTATACATGTAATTAGTGCTAAGTTAGGCTAATTGTATGTATCATTATGTATATTATTATATATACAAATACACGGTTTGATTAAATCGTGTCATTTTATATCGGGCGAATTCCGATTCATTAATAAAGACGTTGGTGAACAAAATTATTAAATAATATGAAATTATTTAATAACATTACTATTTACTAAATATTATGTCGATAATATTTAACAAGTATTTCGTATCGTATAAGACAAATCGTACTCGACGAAACCACGTGAAACAGATCCGTCAAAACAAAGTTATAATTTTATAACTCAATTAAAGTATTTCGATAAAAACTTCGACTAAAAATATTTCGAATACATATAAGGAAATTTTAAAACTTTAAATAATACACGACTAAACAAACACGGGCCTTAACACTACAAATTGGGGACAAATCGTACCCACCCATTTGTTGGAGCCGGACAAGATCCACATTTTGTGGATCTTGCCTGTGACTACATAGCAAAACAAACACACCCTCGTTTCCATTTCCCATTTCATTTTCATTTTCATCTATCTTTTTCTCTCTCGGTTCACACACACAACCGCCACCATCATTATCATCTTTTTCAGAATCATGATCATAATCAG
The DNA here is from genome assembly GCA_949592205.1 of Helichrysum umbraculigerum. Classification (NCBI taxonomy): domain Eukaryota; kingdom Viridiplantae; phylum Streptophyta; class Magnoliopsida; order Asterales; family Asteraceae; genus Helichrysum; species Helichrysum umbraculigerum. The sequence continues at coordinate 141,222,370 of CATIUR010000004.1, read as the reverse complement.
AGAATAGAAAGAAAGGAGGAGACACATCATCATCATCTCGTCACCATCATCATCACTTTCGGTTCCCATCTTCATCTGTAAGCAATCTTCAACTTTTCTTTGATTTCGTGTTTAGAAAGCTTATTACATTAGGTTTTATTCCTCTATCAAAGAGTTTATGTCCGAAAAATTTGATTTCAAACTCTTTACACTGTAAATCGCATGACCAGACTTATAACAGACCAGGATACGACTGATACCCGATCGGGTATGAATCCTTACCCGATCGCGTATCAGATCTCACCCGATCGCGTATACATCCTCACCCGATCGCATATCAACCCTTTTACGATGGTACCCGAACGGGTATGCATCCCCACCCGGACGGGTATGCATCCCCACCCGAATGGGTATGCATTCTCACCCAAATGGGTATGCATCTTCACCCGATCACGTATCAGGAGCTCACCCTACCGCGTGTTAACTTCAAACGGACACAATTTTTTATTAAGTATCGGAACTAAGATTTTGCCACTTGATTTTACTCCGAATTCAAATTTCAAATGCGTTTGTACTAAAGCAATATAGTAGACTTTACCATGTTCAATTCACCCAAATCTATGCTCTGATACCAACTTATAACACCCCTCATTTCCGAACCTATTTTTTTATACACTGGAAGCGTTGGTTAAAAAATACGTCATATTATATTAAATAATATGGAACTACAATACATTAACTTTGTACTAAAACTTTGTACATATCACTCATACCATATAAAATTCAAAATACAAAAGACAAGGTGTTATGTAATTACAAACATCTTTAAGTCACCCAGAAAATATCAGAGTTAATGGTTGCCAAACATTCCATTTCAGACCAACTTCTTGTCTCTGACATATCAAAATTTATAACCTGCAAGAAGTTGAAGTGGTGGGATTAGCACGAAGCTAAGTGAATAGACATGTAACTAACAGTTTATCTTAGCAATAACAAATTGTCGCACCCCCAAATTATGATGCGGAAGCGGGTCGGTTCGGGGCGACTAATAAAATATCAAGCACACAAGTTATACAATGAACGACTCTATATGCGTCGTTTTACAAAATACATTGATATTATAAAAGTTTTACACTGTTATAATATAGTTTACAAAAGCTCTTGAGTCAAATGATACAGATTCTATGGCATAACTAAATTATACAAAATATAGTAATGCATGACAATCTCTTGATGTCTGAATGCGACTCGAGCTAATGGGCATCCTGAATGGCAGACCTACTGCTGCTGAGAACCTGAGAATACACGCTAAAATGATCAGCTAAAAGCTGATGAGCTCACAGGTTTAATGATAAAGTGTAATGTATGAACCGCAAGATTTAAGTATGAATATTTGTAATTAAACAAATAAGTAAATGATAAAAGATGTATATAACTGTCATGAGCACATAGTCTGAGCTTAACTGATGTGTCAGGATCACAATTAAGTGCCTGAGCGAGGGTGCCTCTATGCGTGTGCCTAATCAACACACGTACGAACAAATGATAATGCGTCCGTTTGACCAGTCAGTGCTTGCTGACCCGGACGGGGATTGTCAGTCCCATATGGTTACCATACACTAACATTCACGCTACAAAGTATTACCAAACTATGCTTATGAGGACTTATGATGATTAGCTGATTAACTCATGTAGGATATAGCGATTTTTGATACTTGCGTTCACATATAAAACAAAACAGGCATGTATTCTCACCCCTAGTGTAAAAACAGTAAAAGAGGGGCTATGAGACTCACCTGAGTCTGATGAGATGCTATCAAGCAATAATGATGGTCTACAAGGAATGATGTCGTTTCCAACGACTGAAACCTGCCGGGCGTCCTAGACGCGCAAGGTTATAATGATTAGATGTCTCAACAGACCATCTATGCTAGTTGTTCATCCAACTAGTAATGTCCAAATGATTTGGTTTGATTGATTAGTTTTGAGTTTTTGAAAGATGTGTATGGCCCGTTGGTGAGTTTTTGGTAATAATAATTCCAAGTATTATTATTATTATGGTGATGTGTTATACTCGAAAAATATACTTGATGTGTTTAGAATTCGTATAGGTCATGTATTGTTGTGTTGTTGTCTTAAGTGATTACTAGTTGTTACCACTTCTAGTTATAATCTCGTTTCCACTGCTAGTTATAACTTAGTTACCACTGCTAGTTATAACTTAGTTACCACTGCTAGTTATAATCTCGTTTCCACTGTTAGTTATAACTTAGTTACCACTGCTAGTTATTATCTCGTTTCCACTGCTAGTTATAATCTTAGTTACCACTGCTAGTTATAACTTAGTTACCACTGCTAGTTATAATCTCGTTTCCACTGTTAGTTATAATCTTAGTTACCACTGCTAGTTATAACTTAGTTACCACTGCTAGTTATAATCTCGTTTCTACTGTTAGTTATAACTTAGTTACCACTGCTAGTTATAATCTCGTTTCTACTGTTAGTTATAACTTAGTTACCACTGCTAGTTATAATCTCGTTTCCACTGTTAGTTATAACTTAGTTACCAAAACAGCCCCTTTATATATATATTGGCCAGAATTTTGACTCAACAACCCTCTCGTTTTCTACACTTTTTAGTCAAAACCAAGACCCAACAAAAATCACAGATGTTCCCCTAGGTGTCTAGTGTAAATCTGCACTTTATGATAATTTTATAAGTTCATCTCGATATTTAATAAATTTTGCGAAGGAACCGAACTCGGTTTTCGACAATCATCAGACCAGTCCTAAATATTGGTTCGTAGCTAAAAATGAGTACATTTCTGGAAAAAGTGTAAAACATGAAAGTTGTAGCTCTTTTCAATACGCAACTTTTAAAAAAAATTCGTTGTCTAACTCTTCCTAGAGCTCAAGTTATGAACGATTTTGTGGGACTGTTTTTGAGAGACAGAATCTGTCATACATATATACTTATAAAAAACGTTTTTAAGATTTAGTTTTGGACATTAACAAGTTGTATGAACAATATATCATCTATATAAACATAATACAAGTATTTTACAAAAGTGTCGGGATTCTTACAATGATCGTATGAAGAATCCGAAAAGGTGGAAGTGTAGCTCGCGTTCTCGTGATCGTTTTTGCTTCAATCGACTTGATGATCCAAAGAGGTTTTGATGGTGGATTATGGTGGTGAAAGTGGCTGATTTTAGAGAGAGAAAGATCAGAGATTAGAGAGAGAATAAGAAAGATTGAGTTGGTGATTGAATGAAGAAAGATGAGATGATGGTGGTGGTTAAAGTCAAGAAACTTCCTCAACAAGATCCACGTTTTGTGGATCTTGTTCCCATGATTTGAAAACCGGTTGTGGTGGCCCCACCAAGTGTGGTGTCTCCAAATTTTGTTCCTCGAGTTTGCGCTCCGTGCGGTGTTCGTTTCCCCGGTCGTTTAAACGTTCGTTTATGTTTTATACGTTACACGTACGTGTTATAATTAACGAATGAAATGTCGATAATTTTGATTGTAGTATTTCTCAAATAATATTTGGAAACATTTATAAAATGTTTTGACAAAGTGTTAGTGATAGTTTGTGTAATCGTTTTACAATTATTAAATATCATGACGTTTAAACTAAACGTTTTTCTTTTCGATATAACTTTCAATATTTATAGTGGAAGTATTTTATCAAAATACTTTACTTGAAGTTATGAAAATATAACTTTGGTTGGTTTTGATTGTTGGGCACGAATCGTGCATTTTTGAGCGCGTATGAGTGTTTTATATGATACGAAATACTTATAAAATATTATCGAAATAATATTTAGGAATTAATAATGTTGTTAAATAATTTCATATTATTTAATAAAATAGGTTCACCAACGTCCATATAAATAAATCGGAATTTGGCCGATATGATAATGCACGATTTAATATAATCGCGTACTGATATATATCCATCAATATATATATTGATACACACAATTAGCCTAATACATAGTACTAATTACATGTATTTCTAAATGATTAGGAACTAATAACTAGTCCTAATTTGACGGGTGTCACACAAATCATTAACACATAATATCTAAGAGGATCGGTGGTCCTTGAGGAACCCTTATGCCGCGGTGGCCCTCAAGTAACACTTAAAACCCAACTGCAGGCCAATACAGTGGTTAATCGATAGCTTATGTGCTATATCCCCACACAACACAGTTGTCCAATAAACAACATGATAAGCGTCTAAATGTACTATATTTCTATAGTATTTTACCCCATTTATTATATGTTTTTATTGCATTTTAATAAGATTAGATACTGATTTCGTTCATATTTGCAAATAGGTATTAAAATCAAGCTTTATGGAGAAAAGAGCGAAAAATAGTAAATAATCGAGTTAAATGGCGCAATTATGAAGAATCAAGTGGAATTGTGTCTGAAAGTGAAGACTAGCCCAAATGCAAAGTAAAAGTCCAAGCTTAACAAGTCCAAAGCAAATAAAGGTCTAAAGGCAAAAGAATAGTCCAAGCCCAGCGTTTAAGGCCCAAGATCGTGGGTCAGAAGCCCAGACAGGAAGGCTGGCCGCCGGCCAAGCCTCTTGGTAGGCGGTCAGAGTCCAAAAACTGAAGTCGGTCAACATTAAGGGAAAGACGCGTGTGACGTAAGCATGATGTCAGCCTGGCCGCCGGCCAGAGGGCTTGGTAGACGGCTGAATGCCGACCTTTTGAGACTATAAATTCAGCATTTCGGCAGCCAGTTTAGGGGGACGAAAATTAGGTTTAAAAATGTAGTTTTCGAATTTTCTTTGTTTTTAGGTTTAGGTTTTTATATTTTCGAGTCGTAGGTACGTTTTGGAGGCACGAGAAGTGACGGTTGGATCCATTTCAACTAATCTTCGAGTGATTCGTCATATTGGTTTGAATCTTTTATTAAATATTATTGAAGAATTTAGTATTTAATATTATGATCTGTTCTTATCTGATGAATTGTTACATTTAGTTTTGTTTTAATAAATCTTAGATTATGATTATTGAATGATTTCATTTGCACGTTTGTTGAGTTATTTAGTTGAAGACTATTATGTTATCCGCGAATCCTTATTTATTGGTGCTGTATTGATTGTTTGCTTAACGTGGTTACTAGGATCATTGAGATTGAGTTCCCTTGGTAATAGTAATCATTGATAATTATGAACTTAGGTTTATAGTTATTGCTAAACACGTTGAGTCTGATAGGTTAAGAGTTAGTAATCAATATCCCTAAGATGAACAAGACTAATAAGTAATTATTAGTAGGTATTGTTGAAGAATTCGTACCGCGAGGGATAATTATAATAGATCGTGAATCCTTAATGCATAATCTAGGGAGCACTCTAGATTATAGGAATTAGTTGGACCCGAAACGTTGGCTAGTTCACATTCAACTTAATTTCATTGAAGAATTTGGGTTAAGTTGATATAAAAGAAATCACAACTAGATAATTAACGTGTGAATGTATCAAGATGTATGAATCTAAGGTGAATTATTACATGCTATATCTTCCTTCCATATTGTACATTAGTGTTTATTTTATTTTAAGTTTTATTTAGTTTATTTATGTTAATTAGTATTTTATTGTGTGTTCTAACGGAACTAAAGCGTTACCCCCCCTTGGTTATGTAATTTACAAGATTATTATTACTTTTAATCCCTTTCCTAGTGTTCGACCTGAACTTATTATGAGCTATACTATTTCTGATCGGGTATTCTTGCCTGGTTGTGTGATAGTATTAATAGGGTATTTTCAGTTATAAATTATAAAACAAGACGCGCTTTCACACGCATCAAGTTTTTGGCGCCGCTGCCGGGGAAAGCGGTAATAAAAGGAATTTTAATCTTGTAAATCTTTGTACATTGTTGATTAATTGTTTGTGAATATTGTAATTAGTTATATATTTATTGTTATTGATCTAACGTTTGTATTTAGAAGTGTTTGATGTTTAGCAATTAATGAGTAAGCAATTGGAGGCAAAAGAAATGGTCAAGGAAATTGCTAGCTTGAAGACTCTTTACCCCCGCTCAACTGATCAACTCAATTTAGAGGGGAGTGTTCTTGTTCCAATTTTGCATTTTAAAATTATTTGACTAGTTGCTTATTTCATTTAGTTTGTAAATTATGTATTTGTTAATTTATGTATTTAGTTTAGATATAATTGAGTAGGTGTTTTAAATAAGTTTTTGTTAATGGGTATAATTTAAATTAGATTAAATTTTAATTTTTACTTTTTATTTATTTCTTATCTGTTTAAAAAAAAAAAAAAAAAGGGCGCGGATCAGAATCGGGTCGGGTCCGAACTTTTGGGTTTTGACCGCCGGCCTCAGGCTGTGGTAAGCGGCTAAAATGCCTGGGGTAATTAAAACGCACAGACCCCCTTCTTTTTCATTTGAACCCAAAATTTCCTCAAAAACCTCTCTAAAAATTTCTGATTTAGCTATTAATCAACCGGTTCCAACATTGAACTTTGTTATTTCATTGAAGGTATGTGGCTTTTACTTACATTCTTACTCTCCATTCGTTTTTACATTAAAATTTTAATTAGGGTTTCACATTTAGGGTTTCTTAGCTAAATACCCGAATCATTTATGTTTTTGTGTGAATCCTTAGTTTAATTGATTAATGTTAGTTCGTGTATAAGGATTGTGATTTGATTTTGTGATAATATAGTAAAAAGCCTAATATTTTGTGATTGATGAATGAATGTGCGAACAAATCGGTTGTACGTAAATGAATTTCGGAATTATAGTTGGGTTTTATGCGTTTAGTCTGTCGGAATTATGGGGACAGCATGTTTGACCGCCGGTCAACGCCGGAGGTAGCCGGTCAACGCCGGAGACCGCCGGTCAGACCTGTAGGCCGCCGGCTAAATGTGACCAGGCAGTTTAGGGATTTCGATTTTGATTATGCAGTTGTAAATATTAGTAGGTGATTATTTCTTGTATAATTGTTATTCTTCCATTACATTATGATTATGTTACATTGTTATTTGAAATTTTGTATGAATACAATAATTTAAGTTAGTAATTATTATAGAATCATTATTATTATATAGATTTTAGTATTATGTAGCTTTGACAAAATTGGTACTAGGTAAAAATGTGCATAAATATATCGTTAGTAATTTAAATTGAATTGTTTAAGTTCGTGATAATTAGTTATAATTTTGTACATAATATTGTTATGTAGCCTTTTGTTAAATTTGTATTTAATTTATATTATTAATGTTTATAGATTTGTTTGTACAGATGGAGTATGATATGCGTGTAGATAGGGGAGCTGCTGTTGTTGCTAACCCGATTATTCGCACTCACCCTATTCTTCAGTTTATGCACCCTACTATATCGCCAGGTGACCGAGCTAGAATCCAGAATAGATTACAAGCCAACATTGATCAGGAAATCGTAGCTTCAGAGGTGTTAGATTGGGATACTATGGAAATGGTGATTAATCCCGATAATCATGAGACAGGTATTCAGTATTTACACCGACTATTATCAGTTGATTATTTTTTGGATGATGGTAGTGTTGGTTTTACTTCTCTTGCTTGGGAGAGATTATTTGGTATACATGAGATTATTTTCAGGGAGTTGGTTGTTGAGTTCTATAGCACAGTTAGGTTTGATATATCATCTGAGGATGTGTTGGAGCATACTCTGACCTTTATGCTTGGTGGTGAGCCACGTCATTTGGACTTGATTCAGTTTGCACAGGCCATTGGGTTGTATACTGTTGATGAGGAGGCTAATCCTCATTTTAGGGATTTTCTGAGTGCTGCGCGTACCAATAGGTACGATGATCTGGAGGTTGCTGCAGGTTGGGTAGTTATAGCCAATGGAGAGTTTGGTACACGAGGTCCTTCGGATGTGTTAGTAAGGATCCCTGCACATAAGCTTATTCATAGGATGTTATCTCATTCGATATGTGCTAGGAAGACAGGTCACGAGAAGGTGCATAGGATTGATTTGTTTTATTTACACTCTATTAGTCAGGGTAGGAGTGTGAATATCCCTTGGAGATTGGCTGATTGGATGACACATAGGGCTACAGGTACGAAGGCCTCGAGTGTTATTTGTGGTGGCCAGTATGTGACTAGATTGGCTAGGTGGTTTGGTGTTACACAGGAGATGTATCAGTCTTGTACTCCTGTTATTCCTGGTATGCAGTGGATGGGAGCTCACAAGCTCCTAGAGATTTCGATTATCATGAGACCTATGGAGGGAGATTTCTACCTTTGGACTCCACCATTGCTTGCAGGAGGTAGACGTGTGAGGAGACGCCGTGATGCACCGCCACAGGTTGAGATTGCACCCGAGGAGCAGCATGCAGATATTCCACCACAGCCACAGGTTCATCAGGGTCCAGTCTATGACATGTATCACTTACAGCAAGAGATTGGTAGGATGTATGATTTTCAGCAGCAGCAGTTCCAGCAAATGCAGACATATCAGCAGCAGCAGTTTGAGCAGATGCATCGCTATCAGGAGCAGAGGTATCAGGAGCAGCAGCACCATTATCGTGAGCAGCAGAGACAGTTTGATTATTCTACTTCTTTGGTGCACCAGCTGTTTGATTACCATCAGCTTTCTTATGATCCATTTATACCATCTGAGTATGGAGGACCATCCGGTGTTCGCAGGGACGAGGAGGATGGTGACAGTGAGTGATGTGGTTAGCTAGTATTTTTACTTCTATTTTATTTTTATTTTTATTTTATTTTCATTTTTATTTGTTGGATGACTGTACTAATATTTTAACTCTGTATTATTTTATTATGCTATGTTAGTTTATTTTTCAGGACTTAATTTATTTCTTGGTTTTATTGTTGAACTTTGTGGGTGTGTTCCCTGGAAACCCTCACGAGACTATAACTCGTCCACTTGGGATACCGAGGGGTTTAAAGGCTTGTTGAATACGCTAAATGCAATCGTGATGCCAACGGAAGTGTGCTGTTGTACATTCTAGGAATAATTGTCTGCCGAACGACTTGTCATGGACAACTTGCTTCAAATTCAGGGAAGTCTTATTCTTTTCTCTTTACCTCTTTATTTTTTGTACAATGAAGGCATTGTACATCTTTAAGTGGGGGGTAGGAGAGAAAAGAATTATGTTCCACATTAAGTGTTTATCCCACTAAGATACGCAAGTAAAAGGTTATGAATTGCCCGTTTTTCAACCGAATTTTTAAATTTTAAATTTTGTTTTTCTAAGGTTAATTTATTTTGTAACAATGAAGGGTGAATTAACAGTTCTTGAGATTTAAAAGAAAATGTTGATGAGCAGTTTATATATAGGTTTTTGAGCCCTTAAGTAAAAATAAATAATGTAGATAATACTTTTAGAGGAACTTTAGTTGCGTATGACTTTTGTCTTAATTCCCGTAGGAATAGCGTGCGATATATAATATTTTTGAATCTAATTAACTTCATTTGGGGTATATACTGGGTGTTGTTTCCTCTGTTGTACGAAAGTACAGACCTGGTCTCCGTCAGTATATACTATGAAAAGAGCAAAAAGAGTTTAAATAAACTCATAATTCTTAAAATGTAGTCAAATTATGTCGCTCTGTTGTACTAAGGTACAGACCTGCCACCAATGGTTTGACTAAAATATTTTGCTAAACCAAAATCAAGTTATGTCGCTTTGTTGTGTTGAGGCACAGACCTGTCACCGCTATCTTGATTTGAAAAATGATTGTTTTAATTAGATTTCTTGAATTTATGTATTAGCACGTTATGAATATGGGAGTATGCAATTATTGGGAATTTAAGGGAAATATCTACGCGAATAATAAAATTTGAGCTCAATTACTTATGTATAGATTATTTATGTGGATTACATAACTTTATAAGAGAAAGGAGAGTTGTAGACTGTTGCACTTTCATAGTTTCTTAATAAGTTTTCTTTAGAGATAACAGGTTTTTAAATTTAAACATTTGAGTTGAAATGGGGCAAGATTTATGTAAACCCTTTGAGTTGTTTAGATTAGTGGTGATATGAGTTTTTAATTGTTTTAATCGATACTCTACTTGAGGACAAGTAGGATTCTAAGTGGGGGGTATTTGATAAGCGTCTAAATGTACTATATTTCTATATTATTTTACCCCATTTATTATATGTTTTTATTGCATTTTAATAAGATTAGATACTGATTTCGTTCATATTTGCAAATAGGTATTAAAATCAAGCTTTATGGAGAAAAGAGCGAAAAATAGTAAATAATCGAGTTAAATGGCGCAATTATGAAGAATCAAGTGGAATTGTGTCTGCAAAGTGAAGACTAGCCCAAATGCAAAGTAAAAGTCCAAGCTTAACAAGTCCAAAGCAAATAAAGGTCCAAAGGCAAAAGAATAGTCCAAGCCCAGCGTTTAAGGCCCAAGATCGTGGGTCAGAAGCCCAGACAGGAAGGCTGGCCGCCGGCCAAGCCTCTTGGTAGGCGGTCAGAGTCCAAAAACTGAAGTCGGTCAACATTAAGGGAAAGACGCGTGTGACGTAAGCATGATGTCAGCCTGGCCGCCGGCCAGAGGGCTTGGTAGACGGCTGAATGCCGACCTTTTGAGACTATAAATTCAACATTTCGGCAGCCAGTTTAGGGGGACGAAAATTAGGTTTAAAAATGTAGTTTTCGAATTTTCTTTGTTTTTAGGTTTAGGTTTTTATATTTTCGAGTCGTAGGTACGTTTTGGAGGCACGAGAAGTGACGGTTGGATCCATTTCAACTAATCTTCGAGTGATTCGTCATATTGGTTTGAATCTTTTATTAAATATTATTGAAGAATTTAGTATTTAATATTATGATCTGTTCTTATCTGATGAATTGTTACATTTAGTTTTGTTTTAATAAATCTTAGATTATGATTATTGAATGATTTCATTTGCACGTTTGTTGAGTTATTTAGTTGAAGACTATTATGTTATCCGCGAATCCTTGTTTATTGGTGCTGTATTGATTGTTTGCTTAACGTGGTTACTAGGATCATTGAGATTGAGTTCCCTTGGTAATAGTAATCATTGATAATTATGAACTTAGGTTTATAGTTATTGCTAAACACGTTGAGTCTGATAGGTTAAGAGTTAGTAATCAATATCCCTAAGATGAACAAGACTAATAAGTAATTATTAGTAGGTATTGTTGAAGAATTCGTACCGCGAGGGATAATTATAATAGATCGTGAATCCTTAATGCATAATCTAGGGAGCACTCTAGATTATAGGAATTAGTTGGACCCGAAACGTTGGCTAGTTAACATTCAACTTAATTTCATTGAAGAATTTGGGTTAAGTTGATATAAAAGAAATCACAACTAGATAATTAACGTGTGAATGTATCAAGATGTATGAATCTAAGGTGAATTATTACATGCTATATGTTCCTTCCATATTGTACATTAGTGTTTATTTTATTTTAAGTTTTATTTAGTTTACTTATGTTAATTAGTATTTTATTGTGTGTTCTAACGGAACTAAAACGTTACCCCCCCTTGGTTATGTAATTTACAAGATTATTATTACTTTTAATCCCTTTCCTAGTGTTCGACCTGAACTTATTATGAGCTATACTATTTCTGATCGGGTATTCTTGCCTGGTTGTGTGATAGTATTAATAGGGTATTTTCAGTTATAAATTATAAAACAAGACGCGCTTTCACACGCATCACAACACATGTACAAAAATCCTGTGTTGGCCAATCAATAGCAACCTCAAGCCCAATCCATGTTGACCTCTTATTAAAACATATATGCCCAAAGGCCATATAACACATAATCCAAATATATCATGGTATTATATCAATCAATAGTCTATAACAGTAAAACCATGTTTACTTGTTGTAACTACAAATTTGTTACAACTAAATCAAGCTAAGAGTTACAGGTCCACTCACCTGAATGTCTCAGTCTCCAAACTCAGAGTTCTTATTTTACTGAGTCTTCGGTTGATTTGAGAACACAACAGAATATAAATTAGTACTCATTTCTTAAATTAGAGTATAACTTAACATTAAGTACATGATATTAAATGAATACACGTTACATTCCATAACCAAGTGTGAAACTTATACAATATAAGTATTTGAACTAGAACTTAATCATCAGAATCACAAATTAAGTTATACAGTTAATACTCCATCATTTAACTCTACATTATCATCATATATACGTTGTATTCTGATTTTTTTTATAGCATATAGTGAACATATACTAAGCTGAACAAAAGTCACAAAAAAACACATAGTACCCGCCGGGTAGGGTCATTACCCGCCGGCTAATACTTGTACCCGCCGGGTACCAGGTATACGCACCGGGTACTCGGTTTTGGGTCACTTTCTGGTCAAATTTTTGCATTAGTACCCGCCGGCTATCAATTTCACCAGCCGGGTACCCAGTTTACTAGGGCTTACCCGCCGGGTACTAAGCCCTTACCAGCGACCTGCAGCTACAGCAAAAAAACCCAAACTCGATTTTTATCAATCTAAAACCACAACTCAGTTCCTGCTTCATATTAATCTATCAAATATTGCAACTAGTAACTACTAATAACATCATATATCATCAATAACAACTTATAACATCAATTTCATACATAACCCATTAATTCATCAACTTCAGTTAACTCAAGTTCATGTACATAAATAAATGGTTCAACTTACAATTTAATGAAGAACAAGATGATGATGATTTAGCTGATGCACAAGAACCTAATCACTCAATGGATAATAGCTTTAATTTGCTATAGTTTCTAGTTGAAGGTGTTTTAGAAGTAAGCACCCAAGAAGAGGAAGAATAAGGGAAAAATGGTGTAAAAATTAGGTCGACTCCTCTTTTAATCAACACAGTACACATTTTAATTTAGTCCCCTTTCTAGACCTATTGTCTGGAACCTAAAAATCAAATGTGAGTTCTACTATTTTATTTACCTTCAACTGTAATAATTTAAAACAAATAATAATTCACTAATCACAATAAGTCATTTTGACCTATTATATACTTTTCACAATTAAACATAAATACGAATATATATTCTAACACATTTAAATAATGCATTTAAATCAAATTTCATAACTTACCACCAGGCCCCTAGGGAGGATGTTACAAATCTTCCCCCACTTAAGAAGATTTCGTCCCCGAAATCTCACTATGCTAAAAAAAACTAGGGTAATGTAACCGCATACTATACTCTGTCTCCCAGGTAAAATTAGAACCCAAACTATGTTTCCATTTAACCAAAACTATAGGAATTTCTTTCTTGCGAAGTTTTGTCACTTTTCTATCTAATAGTTCAATGGGTTCTTCTATCATTCTCTGACCTTGGTCAACTTGAAGGTCTTGTAATGGAAGAATTTGGGATTGATCCTTCACATTACATTTCCTTAAATAACAAATATTAAAAGTATCATGAATACCAGACAATTCTGAAGGAAGTTCCAAGGCAACTGTCTGATCATTGACAACCTGTCTGATTCTAAACGGGCCGATAAATCTAGGAGCAAGCTTTCCACGTTTACCAAATCGGATAACTGTTGGAATAGTGTCCAAGGTCATAACTAAATTGGTAAGACTATCGTTAAAAGTGGAGTCATTTTTGGGTCGCCCTCAATGAACAGTAAGAGAAATAAATGAGAAATAATATTAATTGGAATTAATATTATGATTAGTTTATTAATCAGATATTAATTAGAAACTAAAAGAAAAAGGAATTCTAAAATCTCCATCCATACGCCGTATGGAAGTTCCATACGCCGTATGGATGCTAGGGTTTGTAAGGCGGTGTAATCACCATCTATACGCCGTATGGAAGATCCATATGCCGTATGGATGTCTGTCCCACCTCGGCTGGGATATGAAACCCTAGGCATTCCTCCTCCCCTATAAATAGGGGCCTAACCCTTAGTTTTCAATGTACCTTTTGAATTGAATAGTTTTAAATGCTTCTTCTCTCTTTCTTACTCCTGCTCCTTGTAAGAGTTTTGCGACCAAGAGTCGTAACCATAGGAGACTTGGGAAATTCTCTTTGTTCGTGGGTGTGAAGCATTAGAGGTGTTCTAGTTTGGGCACTCGCCTCCAACTTAAGAAGGTTCTGCAAGGTGGTCTACGCGTGGGAAATTGGTTTTCTTGAAGGTTAGTAATTTCCTATCTATCTTGTTTGTTTTATTGCTTTTATTTATTCAAGTTAAGATCCATTGGGGTTTAGTTTCCTTATTGCCTTAGATTAATTTTTGTTATATTCCGCTGCGCATATTAATCTAGTTAGGGAATAGAAAACCCAACAGTGGTATCAGAGCCTTAGCTTAATAAATATTAGCATTTAATTATCTACAATAGTATGTAGGTAAAGATAAATTGGAAATTGGCTTGTCTAGATTGGTAAAAAGAATTTACACTTTAGACCCTTATATTTTGAATTGTTTTAAAATATACCCTTCAATTTTAAAATGTTTTAAAATAGAACATTAGACCTTAAAAGTTTAAGAGAGAACTTACATATATTATGAGTTATATATATATGTATCATTAAAGTTAAATACATCATTAGTCAATTGATAAATCGGCTCACCCATAGTGAACAAACTATAAGAGAGGTATAAGGCGGGTCGCTCAGCTTCCCTAAAGAAGTCAGGTTTTTAATAGGCTTCGCGCTGACCTGCTTCTCCGCTTCTTTGTGCGTTCAATGGAGCTACCGAGGACTTTTGATAGGATGATGTCAAGATCAAAAGTATGACCTAAAAGTACTAAAACAAAATCCCGTTCTAGATACTAAAAACGTGAATTGTATGCTAATCCATGAAAACCGCACATCTTTCGTATGGACTGTTAATGGAGCGTGTGTGGTTTACCGGCACATTAATATGAGAACATACTGAGAGGTGATGTGGGACTCGCAATTCTCAAGCGTACTCGGGCCGGGGACCATGCGGGTTTTGCATGGTTAAGTTCATCATCTTGTTCATGATCCTCGGCATACCAGTCATGAATGGTAGATGAGCATATCCGAGATTAACATGCCGTTGATAAGAATCAATGAATCTCAAAAGAACTAGGAGTTTCATAGAGAATGAAATTGACAAAGGCATTGTCTTCCTAAAATAAATTCGCAATATGATTACGGCAAACCTTTTCATAAAATGAATCTAAAATATGGATCCTAGCCTTAATTTTGAAATTGGGTAATTAATTAAGGAATATTCAAACTAACTAAAACTGTTTATCTTATAGATGTCTTCTACAAATGGTAATAATCCTCCCATCCCCAATCCCGCACATAACTTGAACTTCTGACTGGTCCAAACTATATGGATTGGATGCGTAACCTAAGGTTTACCTTGAGGTACGAGAACAAAGAGTATGTTCTCGATGAGCAGATTCCCGTGATTGATGAAGATTCAACCCAAGAGGAGATTGAGGCACACCGGAAACATTATGATGATGCAAATAAAGTGTCTTGTATCATGGTATCATCCATGAGCCCTGAATTGCAAAAGACTTTTGAGAATACTTGGGCTTATGAAATGAACCAACAGCTTAAGGAAATTTTTCAAGCAAAGGCAAGCAAAGAACGCCTTGATGTGGTTAAGTCACTCATGGCTTGCAAGCCCAAATCTGGAGCATCTATCTGTGCTTTCATCTTGGAGATGAAAGGGTACTTTGATAGGTTGGAATCATTGAATATGATGTTTGACACAGAGTTTTCCATTGCCATAATTCTATCCAGTTTGCCAGCTGTCTACAATCAGTTTGTAATATCATATCAGATGAATATGAATGAGAGAGAAGGCTCAATAATGGAACTCCATAATTTGCTGCAAACTGCTGAGCAAGGAATCAAAAAGGATGATGTGTCCTCTAGCTCAGCAGCTCCTGTGTTGGCAATTGGTCAGAATGCAAAGAAAAGAAAGATGTCAAATTGGAAAGGAAAGGCTACGAATGGAAAGTCCAATCATGGATCCAAAAGAAAGACCGACTCTTATATTGCACCTGCAAGTGATCCAAAGGAAGCAGTGTGCTTTTACTGCAACACAAAGGGGGACTGGAAACGTAGCTGCCCGAAATACCTGAAATACCTTGAAGATGGCAAGGTTGAAAAGAGTGTTCACTCAGGTATGTTCATGATCGAACTCCATAATACTACAACTTCTAATTCGTGGGTTCTGGATACAGGGTGTGGTACTCACATTTGCACTGTATTGCAGGGTCTAAAGGAAAGTAGGAAGTTGAAGCATGGAGAGCTTAATCTAGTCATGGGAAACAGAGGAATCACGCCTGTTACCGATATTGGAAAGTATGAGCTCGTGCTAAAGTCTGCAGTTAGGATAGATTTGAATAATTGCTGTTATTCGTCAGAAATGACTAGAAACATTGTTTCATTTTATGCTTTGTTTAAGGATGGTTATCGATTTTCATTTGATAATGAGAATGGTGATATTTTGGTTTATTTAAATGGTTGTTTTATTTTTAAAGCTTCTCCTTACAATGGCATATATGAAAATGTTGAATGTGTTAGCAATTTAATTTTAAATGTTGATTCGTCTAATGAGCTTGATAAATCCAAATTGTGGCATTATCGTCTTGGGCACGTAAACAAGAAACGCATCGGCCAACTCCAAAAGGATGGAGTGTTGGAATCATTCGACCTCAAATCGGATGATGTATGCGAATCTTGCTTATTGGGCAAGATGACTAAATCACCATTCACAGGGTCATGTGGAAGAGGTGAAGGACTATTGAACTTGGTACACACAGATGTTTGTGGACCATTCTGATGTGCCACAAAAGATGGAAATCGTTACTATGTTACATTTGCTGATGACTACAGTAGATTTGGACATGTTTATCTGATTAAGCATAAGTCAGATACTTTTGAGGTGTTCAAAAGATATCAAAGCGAAGTAGAAACTGGGAAGAAAGATAAAGGTACTCCGATCCGATAGGGGAGGAGAATACCTTAGTATCGAGTTTCTCGATCATCTTAAAGATTGTGGAATAATTTCACAGTTGACTCCTCCTAGAACGCCACAGCTTAATGGTGTTGCTGAGAGGAGAAATAGAACCTTGTTGGACATGGTTCGGTCTATGATGAGTCGGGCTACACTTCCGATAATTTTTTGGGGTTATGCATTAGAAACGGCCGCTCGCATCTTAAATCTTTTACCTACCAAGAAGGTTTCAAAGACACCTTATGAGATGTAGAAGGGAAGACGTCCTTCTCTTGGTCACATCAAAATCTGGGGTTGTGAAGTTTTCGTTAGACGAGAAACTCAGGACAAACTAGACTCCAGATCTGAAAAGTGTTTCTTCGTCGGTTATCCACAAGAGTCATTTGGATATATGTTCTACAGACCCGCGGATAATGTGATCTTTGTAGCTCGAAGAGAAGTGTTCTTTGAGAGAGAAATGATATCTAAAGAGGATAGTGGAGTAAGATTGATCTTGAAGAAATTCAAGAGTCGACCGATAAAGAACCTACAGTAAACACTGACATTCAACAAGAGGTGGAAACACCTGTTAAACCCGAAGACATATCATTACCCGTTCGCAGATCTAGTAGAGTTATCAAGCCTCCTTAGTTCTATTATGGTTACCATGTAGAAGAAGAGGATAAAATTAGTGACAGTGCACTAGATGACTTCGATGAACCTGTTGGTGCATTTTGTGTGTCAGTCAGTTGGTCTATCGAGTTGTACGTGTCGTTATTTGATTTATATTGAAAAAGTATTTTTAGCGACACTTAGAGTTTTAGTTTTAGGCGACACTTCAGAAGTGTCGACAAGAAGGCATTTAGAATAGTATGCGACACTTAAGGAAGTGTCGCATGGCCAATGTTTGCGACACTTGGTTAAGTGTCGCTATGTCGGTCAGTTTGAGTATAAATACAAACCTACGGAAGCTAGGGTTGACGAAACCCTAGCACCATTTGTCGAAAAAGCATTCCTGTAAACATTCCAATACGTTTCATTTGATCAATAACAAGTAGTTCTTTGTTGTTTAATCGATTTCGGTTTGTTCGGTTTGTGATTACTTGTTATTGTTGCAATTATTTGATTCCGCCAAACAATTTTTTGTGATAATCATTCTAGATCCAAGGCAAAAGGGACTTTCAACTGGTATCAGAGCCTTTGGAAGATTGATTGTAGTTTTGATCACGTTTTGGCTCGTTTTCGGATTGCATCGTGAAGTTTTTCAAGAATACTAGCATTAGTTGGTGTTATTTGGAGCAAATCTGGTGTTAAAGTCATATATTTACAGGTTTCGTTCGTAGAGGATCGAAGAATTTTCGTTAGGTTTACGAAAATTCATTTTTTAGGGTTTTTGGGTGTCATCAGCCGTTTCCGCGACACTCGATCGCGACACTCGTTGCGTCACTAAGAGCGACACTCGCTCAATTGGATTTAGGGTTTCTGCGGCACTTGTTCAGATTTACTTTACGCTTGCTACGTCACTAATCAGCGACACTCAAGTACGACACTTGAGTGCGTTACTTAATCATATACGCGACACTAACCTCTAGTGTCGCCACGGTTCATTTGTGCGTCACTTGACGTTGACCTTTGTTGACTTTGCGACACTTAACCTAGTGTTGCTACTACTTTGCGACACTTCATCAAGTGTCGCCTTTGTTACTAATCAGCTTTCTAGTCTTGTTTTGATTTGATTTTACAGGTGCATTACAACAATGTCGGATAGGGAAACTATTCAAAGCATTAGGGAAATGATTAAACAAAGTAATGATGTTGGAACCAGTAGTAAACCACCCGTGTTTACTGCTGATATGGACTATGCATATTGGAGATCGCGTTTTGAGCAGTATATCGACTTCCATTGTCCGGAATTATGGGGTCCACTTACTGAACGATATGTAAAACCGTTAGCTGAGGGAAATTATCGTGGCGTTCCTCCAACCAAAACTTATAAGGCTATGACTCCTGAGGAACGTAAGGAGTATGACATTGAACGTAAAGCTCTTTCAGCAGTAAAGATGGCCTTAACTCCGGATGTTCTGTCACACCCCGTCTAAAGCGGAAACAACGGGGTATAACGGTGATAGGACCATAACACATCATTATAAAGAATTCTATATGAAATACAATATCCAATGTGTCATGATGCCAATAACATGAATAACGGTTCATGTCGTGCATACATTTCAACAATGAATTCAAAAGCTTACAAACAAACGTACTATACAATGTTAAGGTAAAACAAGCCTTCACAAACAACCTTAATGATGTACCACAAGTTTTGAATAACTCTTAATGCAACCCTAAAGGTCCACTAAGTTCTCTTGTCCACTGCTTTAAGTCCACTAGTATAACCTGAAAAGATATGCTCAAAAACGTCAACACGAATGTTGGTGAGTTTCGTAGGTTTGAAACCAGACACCAGAAAAATAAACATTTTTGCTGTGATGAAAGTAAGTTAGGACAATGCATATAGAAATGGCACACAAGCGAATTAATCCAACCGAACAATCTACAAACCGTCATCACCCCACGAAGGAGTATGACCCAACCAAATCCTGCGTATGCGGTAGCTACCCATAAATGACCTTCAATGTACACCTAAGCATACATTAGGTATACACTCCCGAAAGAGTGCAGCCTTATAAATAAATATGTCCTTCAGTGTATACAAAGCATTTACACTAGGTATACACTCCCGAAAGAGTGCAGCCTTTTAACAAAACAAACTCAACAACCAATGCATATAAGTCACATAGTGTCACACATTTCAAGCATATGTCCAAAATGAAAATGAAAACGTTTCACAGCATAAAACAATTTATAAAACATGTGAGCATACTTTTCCCCCAATTTGAAAACATGTATATGAAAAAGGGGCCACGAAAACTCACCTTGAACACCAAAGTAAGTATCGCCCTTAAATGAATCCACCAAACAACTTTGCCAATCTACAAATGAATATATACGTATACGGGTTACAACCTAGACATATCTATGTCCTTCCATTGTATCCTAAGTCCAAATCACCTCTAATAAGTTTCTTCACAACCAAACCTCATGTGTCTTTACAAAATCAACCCCATTATGAAATTCAGATTCTGTCCAGAATTTTGTACCACTTCACGAATTTTTAAACATGATTTAATGAAATCATTTGACTCTACAAATTTTACCAGAGACATTACATGTTGTTAAGAACATCCTGTAATTTTTCCAGAACTTATTTCAATAGTTTACTATTTTTAAAAATTCATCAAAGTGAACTGCTCTAAACCGACAACACTTTCTGACTTTACAAAAGTTATAATTTATTTAAAATACTTAAAGACTTACAAAGATTATGATATTTTTACAGAAGATATTTGACACTTTAAAGTTACTCCAGTAAAAATTTCAAGACTAAATTCTTAGTTTAAAATACGTTTAAAAAATCCACAAGTTACTCAAAATCAGGAACCGAAAACTCAGAATTGACATCTAAATTCATAAAATCATTTTGACCGACTTGTACTTATTGTATGAACACGAAATCAATGCCATTTGAAAATAGACTCTTAGTACTTATGTTTAGACTCAAGATTCATAATAATCCATCCCAAAATGACCAAGTTATAACCTTCTCAAACTGATAAACAAATCTGTCCAGATTTAGGGTTTATGAGTAACTAACCCTAATCGCTTGTCTAAACAACCCAAACCGCAAACATAATCATATAACTCATTTCCAACAACTTATTAACTGATTTTAATTATACCCTAACGATTTAATCACTAGGAATACCATGGAATCGAACCGAAACAAAACCGATAATACGAAACAATCGAATATGTTTAATTGAATGATTCGGAAAGAATATATACCGACAACGAGAACCCGTACGATAGGAATACCTTATAATCTGTGAATAATGAGGATATACACTCTTATAATTCATTTTCGTAGATTGATCAAACGTATACAAGAGTTATAGGATCGAAAACTTACCAAAGTTTCTGAAAATTCGTCACCAACAGCATCAGTTTACGAAATAATTTTTATAAAATAATATAGAGTGTTTCAGAGGCCGAAACTTGGGATGTTAAGGTAAAACTCCGAGATCTACAACTTTGTAGTTTTGGCCGAAGCCTGAAAATGAACGTAAATGGGTCAAATCGGCCTATCTTCGTGACTGAAATTTTGGGACAGCAACATGGACGATTTTTGTGATAAAAAAATGTTAGGGTTATGTTTTAGAATACTTTTTATAGTTCTAGGGTTGGGTTGGGCCGAATGATTCACCAAAAGGGAGGGGCTTTTGGTCGATTGTTGGGCCAAACAACGAAGACACACATGAAAACTCGGGTCACACTATTTAAGAATAAGCAATCCCAATCAAATTATTTTCGTATTTCGCGTAGTTTAAATAAATCATATCGTTTGGCATAATTAACGCATTTGCATTTAGCCTCGTATCTTCTTCGTTACATGTCTGATTGCGATGATTCTTTCTACATTGGATTCGTTTTTCGAAAATGAATACTTTGTTTTTATGAAGTCCATAAGATGAGTCTTAACACAAAAATGAGTTCTTACGGCTTGAACTATGATTACGGTTTAGTGACGGTTGTCCCATGTTCTACATATGTTTAAACAACATGATGTTGCTTATGATCTTTGGAAGGCAATTGAGGTTCGCTGCGGTGGTAATGAGAAATACAAAGAGGCGAAGTTAGAGTTGATCAAGAAACAATACGATCTCTTTGATATTATGCCTAACGAGACCACGACCAGTCTGTTCACTAGATATACCCAGCTTGTGGGTGATTTGTTTGAAGGTGGTTATACCTTTACAGAATTAGAAATAAATAAGAAGCTTTTGGATTCACTACCTAAAGATTGGGATGTCAAGGTACATATGTTAAAAGAAAATCAAGAGTTAGATATATGGAAGTTGGATGAGCTTGTTGGGATACTCCAAGCACATGCTATGGAGTTGAAGAAGAAAGAATGTAAGAGTGGGGGTTTTGTACAAAATCCATCTTTGTATGGTGGTAAAGTTAATTCTGGAAATACTCCCGGTGGATTGGCGTTTGTGTCTGATATCACCTCTCAACCAAGTTCCACTGGTGGTTACTCATCAGTCTATTCTGCTGGCACTTCACAAGGTGCACAGACTCCTCTTTCACCAACCATCGAAGAACAAGCTGCCATCTATACAGCTTTTCTCAGTTCCTATAAAGATTTGGTGTCACAACCAAAAACCACTCTGGAATTGACAAAGGAGGACTACGGTCAGTTGGATGATGATGATCTTGAACAGATGGATTTAAATTGGAATATCGCCATGATCACGAGAAGGGTACATAAATTCTTGCAAAGAACTGGACGCAAGAGTTTGGAAGGAGCTGATAAATCTGGCTTTGGATTTGATAAAAGCAAGGTTCGCTGCTACAATTGCCAGAACTTGGGACACTTTGCCCGAGAATGTGAGAAACCAAAGATGCCACCATCAGGTCTCACTAAACCATCTCCTCCCAAGACTCCTGAGAAAGATGTACCGAAGAATGGAGTTTCTGATGCTCTGATTGTGATCGAGCCTACTAGTATGGATTGGAGCGCTCAAGCTCAGCAGTATCAACAATGTTTAATGGCTCACATCACACCTGAGGTACATAATGAACCTGAAGAACCTGTTACCTGTATATCTTGTATTAAATTGGAAACTTCTCTAAAAGGTTTTCAAATAGACAATGTAAACTTGAGAGAAAAGGTCGAGAAACTTACTGAGTCAAATAAGTTTTTAAAAGGTAATGAAAGACTTTATGATAAGCAGATTGAAGCTTATAAGTTAGATACTCATACTTTTAAAGCAAAAGTTTTTAGTCAACAAGATGCAATTAAAAGCTATTTAACTGAAATTGATTTGTTGAATAAAGAACTTTTTGAATTAAAGTCACAGTCTGTGAGTTTCAATAGAAAAATCTCAAGTTTCTCAGAGTCTCGTGATGTTTTCGATGAAATCGTTAACAAGCAGAGGACAGATACAAGTAGTAAGGCAGGACTAGGGTATAACTCAGTCCCACCTCCTACCAATCACTATCCTCTGCCTGTTAAGGAAGGCACCGAAGAATTTGTAGCTGACTACTCATCATGGCCAGCTACAAAGTCTAAAGAAGTTAAATCTAATCCCAAAAGGCTGGCAAAGGAGAAAACTAAACGGCCAGAGTATCCCTTGCCTACTTTTGTTAAGTCTGAGAGTACACCTCCAGTTAGTATAGAGGAGGTCGTTGAGATTGAGGATATTACCGAACAGGAGTATCCTAAGGTTAAACAGGTTGAAGTTAAACCTGAAATTTTGCAAACTGAACCAGTTAAGGTTCAAAAAGTAAAAGAAAAGGTTTTAAATGAGAACACTAAAACTTTACAGACACCTGTAAAGATTTTGAAACGAAGTTTAAATGTTAATATTGATAACGTTTCTCATAACAAACCTTCTACTTCAACCAATAAACCTGAGATAGCACCACTTAAAACATGTACACATTGTGCATGTTCAAGAAATGTTTCTCCACCTCCTCCGGTAAGCCCTCAGCCTCAACCATTTGTTGAGCAGCGTTCCTGTTTCTATTGCAAGAAACAGGGACCTTTAATCTGTGATTGTCCTAAGCTTTCTAACCAACGCTTTGGGAGAGAAATGCCTAGAACTTCTTTTTATAAGAATTCATTTTCACAATCCCCACCTAGGCGTTATTCTAACTCTCCCAAGCCTGTTAAGAAGCAAAGTAATGTTGGGCAAAATCCTTTGCCAAAACAAAAGCCCGACATTACTCCCAAACCAATTTCCGAACCATCTAAGGTTTGGAAAAGAAAAGTGTCTTCTGTTGACTCTAAAGTCGTCAACAATAACCCATCAGATGAAAATTCTGATTTGTTAAAAAATAAAATTCTGTCTGATGTGATTATTGTTGATGACTCCGATGTACCTAAGTCTGTAAAGGCTTGGGTCACCGTTTCTCACTAATCTCCTTACTTTTGTATGTTGCAGCAGTTTGAACGTGTGAGAGATAGTAAATGGTATTTAGACAGTGGCTGCTCGCGACACATGACTGGCGATGTGTCTCTTCTTGTGGATATTAAACCATTTGCAGGAGGTTATGTTGCCTTTGCTGGAGATACAGGAGGAACGATTTCAGGTCGTGGAACGCTAACAAATGGGAAAGTTAGCTTTGAGAATGTGAATTATGTGGCACAACTTAATCACAACTTGCTGAGCGTTTCACAAGCCGGGTTTTGTCATTCCTGAGGAATGGGTGTTAATGCGAGCACCAAGGAGAGATGATACCTATGTTCTGAATATGCAAACTGTTGAGACAACTAGCGAGTACACTTGTCTCCTTTCAAAGGCTTCTGAGAAAGAATCACTTCTTTGGCATAGACGGATGGGACATATTCATTTCCGAAAAATGAATTTTCTTATTAAGAATGATTTGGTCAATGGAGTTCCAAAACAGTCTTTTTCTTTAAAGGATGACTGTATTTCTTGCCACAAGGGCAAACTCCACAAAAAGTCCCATAAGTCTAAGATAGTGAATTCTATTGCTGCACCACTGGAACTCTTACATATGGATCTTTTTGGTCCCATTTCGACAAAGAGCATTGGTGGCAGATCTTATTGCTTGGTAGTTACGGATGACTACTCAAGATTTTTGTGGGTATATTTTTCAGCTTCAAAGGGTGAGACTGCGGACATTCTGGTATATCTGTTGGATAAGTTGGCAAATTTGTGCAACTTAAAGGTGAAGAGACTGCGTAGTGATAATGGTACCGAGTTCAAGAATTCTACTCTTGAGTTATTCTGTGCTGCAAGAGGCATTGAACATCAGTTCAGTGCTCCAAGAACTCCTCAACAGAATGGAGTTAAAGAACGTAAAAATAGGACTATCATCGAGAAAGCTCGGACCATGCTAGCTGATTCTAAGTTACCTATAATCTTCTGGGCTGAGGCAGTTAATACTGCTTGTTATGTTCTGAATCGGGTGCTCATGGTTAAGAAGAAGAACAAAACATGTTATGAACTTTTTAATAACCGTAAGCCAAATGTGCAGTTTCTGGAGCCATTTGGGTGTCCTTGTTTAATTATGATCACTAAAGATAAAGTCTCAAAGTTTGATGATAAAGCAGTTGAAGGGATTTTTCTTGGTTATTCAGTGAACTCTCCGAACAAGAGAGTTTATAACAAATCAACAAGTCAGATTGAGGAACACTTTGAGGTAAAATGTCTGCGTTATACGGATCCTCCTCAAGGAACGGGTCCGGATTGGTTTTTCAACTACGAAGGTATCTTTAATTCTTTCAACATACCTGAAGTAGATCAAGAGGAAGAAGTGGTCACCCTACTTCATGGAATCAGTCTTTCTCAAGAAACAACTGATTCTCCTTTTACACCATCTAACCCGAACCCTGAATCGGCATCAAATCAAACATCTACCTCAACACCTACTCCAACACCCACTCCCGCACCTACCACAACACCTAGTCCAACACCCGCATCCGCATCTACATCTACACCCTCACCTACACCCACAAATAAACCATCTCCCACTACACCATCTTCGGATGCTCCTTCTACTTCTAAGTCTATCTATACGAAGGAGCTTCCCTATGATCCACGCATGCCGTCATTAGAGGAAGAAGGGGATGAAGAGGATAAGGAAGAGGATAAGGAAGAGGAAGCAGAAAGGACGACCTATTCTCATTACTATACTCAAGAAGATGAAGATGATGAGGCTTCACCAAACGCTCCTGCAACTGAGGGAGATTTGAACAACTTGGAACTGAATCTTGTGCCAGATCCAATTCCAGTGACTCGGATACATAAGGATCACCCCATTGACAATATTCTTGGTGATCCTCATGCTCCAGTTCAAACGCGACATCAAGTGAAGCAGACTGATACTCAGCAACTTTTGGGTCTAGTGGCTAATATCAATTCATGCCATCTATCACAAATTGAACCCAAGAAGGTTGAAGAGGCCTTAAAAGATCCATCCTGGGTCAAGGCCATGCAAGAGGAATTGGTGCAATTTGAAAAGTTGCAAGTCTGGGAATTAGTTCCATTACCCAAGGGTGCCCATTTGACTGGCACTCATTGGGTATATCGCAATAAGATGGATGATCGGGGCATTGTGATTCGTAATAAAGCACGTCTGGTAGTTCAAGGCTTCAGTCAAATTGAAGGTCTGGACTATGATGAAGTCTTTGCCCCTGTTGCTCGATTGGAATTCATTCGCATTTTTCTGGCATACGCGTCCTTCATGGAATTTCGCGTCAATCAACTTGATGTGAAAAGTGCGTTTCTGTATAGACAAGTAGATACAGATGTGTATGTTAAGCAGCCTCCTGGTTTTGAAGACCCCGCACATCCGGAATACGTCTGCAAGTTAAATAAGGCGTTATATGACCTTCACCAAGCTCCGAGGCTTTGGTATGAGCGGCTGACTACACATCTGATTAAGCATGGCTTTGTGAGGGGCAACATTGATAGCACGCTATTCATTCTTTGAGAACAGTCTGGGGATAGAGAAGATATGCTACTTGTGCAGGTTTACGTGGATGATATTATTTTCGGTTCTACAAATGAGGCAATGTGCAAGAACTTTGAGAAAATCATGAAGTCTGAGTTTGAGATGAGCGCGATGGGGGAGCTCACATTCTTTTTAGGTGTACAAGTTGAGCAGCTTGCTAAAGGTATTTATATACATAAGTCAAAATATGTCAATGACATGTTGACTAGGTATGACCTGCTCAATTGTAAAACCTATGGGACTCCTATCGAGCTTAATCACAATCTTAGACTTGCTGAGGAAGACGAAGATTGCAAAGAGAGGGACTATCGTTCCATGATAGGTTCCCTTATGTATTTGACTGCCTCTAGGCCGGACATCGTATTTGCCGTGTCAATCTGCTCACGCTATCAGGCTAAGCCAAAGGTGTCTCATATGAAGGCAATAAAGCGAATTTTTGGTTATCTCAGAGCTAGACCTACTCTTGGTCTATGGTATTCAAATGAGAATACTTTCGCTCTTATAGCCTATTCGGATTCGGATCATGGCGGTTGCAGTATAGATAAGAAGTCAACAACTAGTGGATGTCAATTTCTGGGATCGCGTTTGGTCTCTTGGCAGTGCAAGAAGCAGACTACGGTTTCTCTTTCTACAGCAGAGGCTGAGTATGTTGCTGCTGCAAGCTGCTGTGCCCAAGTTCTTTGGATTCAACACCAACTACGCGATTACGGGTTACTTCTTACTATGACTCCTATTCACATAGATAACACTGCTGCCATATCTATCACACGCAATCCCGTACAACACTCTAAGACTAAACACATAGAACTTAGGTTCCACTTCATAAGGGATTGCTATGAAAAACACTTGATAGACCTGGTCCATATAGACACCCTTAAGCAAAGTGCCGACCTATTCACCAAAGCCTTTTCGCGTGCTCGTTTTGATGAACTGATCAATATGATCGGTTTACGGTTCTTTGTGTCTAAGAAGTAATTTGTGACTTGGAAATTTAGCTTTTGTATATTTTTGCTTTAAAAAAAAAAAAAAATTGGCAACAGCCACTCTTTATACTCTTTAGTATAAAAGAAATGCACGGTTGCTACATTTTTAAAATAGACGCTGAGTTGTGTCTGTAAACAACTTGGGATATGATAGTACATCGGGTGACATGCACAAAATGGAATTTTAAGGTTTATCTTGGATGTGTCAGTAGGTTTATCTGACATATTTAAAACAGTTTTTATAAAAATTAGCTTCATCATACGATGTATTGGTAGGCATGATACACACCGATCTCTGAGTTATTAAGAAGTAACTTAAATAAATGTCTATGATCCTGTGGTAAACACCTTGTAATGTACGACTCTAAGTCTTAATTCTTTAGTGTAGCTTGACATACTTCTATTTTTGGATCGTACATCTGAGATCTTTTAGGGGAGTATGCTGATTGTTTCCTCTGTTGTACGTAAGTGCAGACCTGGTCTCAATTCAGCTTACTCTCAAAACTAAGCAAACGTGAGTCAATGTACTTGCAAAGTCTTAAATACTAAGATACTGATCAAGGTCACCAATTGAATAAAACAAGTTTGGTTTGACTGCGATCGGTTTTGCTTAAACCTGAATCAAGTGTATGTTGCTCTGTTGTACGTAAGTACAGACCTATCACCGCTGGCTTGATTCTTAAAATTGATACTCTTATATTCTTTCTAAATTTGGAAACTATGTTCATGTCTGGGTTACAGGGGTATGTCTATGGTGGGGACCACGGTGAAATATTCATACTAACAATAAAAGGTTAACTCACAGACACGGATGTAACATGTTTAGGTGGACAAACAATACCAATAATCGTCTTGAAATAACTTTTATAAAAGGTGTTTTAAATATGCCAAGTAAATTTAAAGTGGACAAATATACTGATGATCGAAATAACACTTATCATTCCCTAATAGTTGCATGTCATACTGATATGATCCCTAACCAGACACAAAACAATCCCGTCACCAAAAGTATTACGTTTATTTAAAGTGTTATACTTTATTTGGTTTTTGCTGTATTTTAATTTTCTTATTTATGCATTATCTGAGAAAATTACAAAAACATTATTATTTTATGTTACTTTCTCCAAGTTGCAAATTACTATCAATTCGAATTACCGACCTTGAAACGCGTAGAATCACAAAAGTTTTAAAAAAAATTTCACCAAGTGTCAGTTAGCGACACTCAGTAAGTGCCGCAGAAAGTGACGCATGAAGTGACGCAAATTAGGGTTCGAGTATATAAGTACCCATCCCGCGGCACTTCACTTGTTACTGTTTACATTGTTGTTGTGTCACTTCAAATATTTCTGCGTCACTCTCTCTCTCGTCTCTGCGACACTCAAACTGTGTTGATTTTACGGATTTTTCTTTGTTTCTCGCGTGATTTCTTGGTGATCGGACCATACCTCTTTGTTCATCTCCTCATTCCGCATCGATTGGTACCCTTCTTACCTTATTTCACCGTATATATTTCGTTTAATTCTTATTTGAAGTTACGGTTTTAGGGTTTTGGTAAAAACGGTTTGATAAACGATCAATTAGCATGTTTACTGTGTTAATTTTGGGTGTGTTTCGGTTGTTTACACGAGCCGCATCCTTTGGTTTAAACGATATGCAAAAACCCCAATTTTGGATTTCAAATTTTCTGGGTTGGGATGCGTTTCTGGGCTCGTGTTCTTCATTGCGACACTTATTGCGTCACTTAGTTAAGTGTCGCATAACTGGTAATTTGAAGGATTCTGCATCACTTCATTAAGTGTCGCTATACACAAAATTAATTATTTAAATGCGAAACTTAACGAAGTGCCGCCAAAATTTTAATTTCTCTGCGACACTACTTCGAAGTGACGCATTCTTATTTGTATCTGAATTTTATGCGTCACTATCGTGAGTGCCGCATAGTAGCCTGCGACACTTCGTTAAGTGTCGCCAATAATTCAGATTTTGTGTTTTTTTGACATAGTTTATTGTTAATAATTGAACCTATTCTATAACGATTTGTTTATCCATATTCAGTTATTCTACAGTTTCAGATGGTAGACCTTGTTGCATACGCTGCTCGTACCAATCGCCGTCACAACATCGTAGCTTTTCTTAACGCTACACATGCCAAATTAGTTCCATTTCATCCGATGATTCAGTTTCTCCAGCGCTCAAGGATTCACTTCGCTATTACTGAGAATCCTCCAGTCTATCTGAATCAAGTTAGCGCTTTCTGGTCAAATGCAGTTATCAATACGGAAAATAACCAGCGCAGGATTTTGACGACAGTTCTTGGTAATCAGATCGTGGTCACTGAAGACACGATTCGACAGGTGTTACATTTTGATGATGACCATGAGATGCCAACGCAATTTGACAACGCTTTCATCTCTGGTGCTATGTTGCGTATGGGTTATCCTGATATACCCACTGATCAATATCGGAAACAGCATCTAAGTAGGGTTTGGAGATATCTTGCTCACATTGTGATTGTTTGTATGTCTCCCCGCAAAGCTGGTTATGACGGGATGAGCTACGCAACGGTTTCTGCTATCTTAGCCCTGGTTTACAACAAACCGTTCAACTTTTCGGCTATATTTTTGAGAATATGATTGATAACATCAATTCTGGGGATGATTTGTGGAATTTATATCCACATTTTGTACAGCTAATTCTGAATTCCCTGAATCTAGGGATTCCAGCTGATCCACTTTCACAGCTATTACCGCAACCGATGCTGGTCCGGGTTTTTGGTGATTGTGCAACTCCGCCGAAGGGTCAGCAACAGCTACCGGATGTTGCGTTGTTTGGTCATATCATTGATGAGAACTATCAGCCACCTCCGAATGATGGATATATGGATATTGTTGCACCAGCTCCCGAGCAGCCGGTGTATGATGATGATTTTGTTGATATTGCTGTGCAGGAACAGCTGGACGATATCGAGAACGTCCAGAATGTGGACGCTGGTGGTGATGACGATGGTGGTCCCAACCCAGCTGATTCTGAAGGAGATGTGCCGCCAACTGATACTCTTGCGGTAATTCAGCTTGTGGATCCTCAGCGTTTCAAACGCATTTTGCGGAGGATGTCCCAGGGGCGGGTTCATGTGCCCCCTAGGACTGACAAACGCCCACGTTCGGTGGATTCTGATTCTGATACAGATCGTCCATTTACTCGCCGTCGACGTGGGTCAGGTATCGAGATTGCGACAGATTCACAGCAACCGTCGCAGCCACAACCACATCCTGTAGATCTTAAGAAGCTTCTAGCTCAAATAGAGCTAGTGAACAAGAAATTTGATGATCAAGCTGCGGTTATTGAAGCTCAGGCTGCGCAGATTAAAGATTTGGAGATCAAAGCTGCTCGCGTTGCTGAGTTGGAAGTTCAGGTTGCTCGGATTCCAGGTCTAGAGTCTCGGCTTCTTGAGTTGGAGTCTGTAGCTACTGTTTCAAGGGAATCAGCCTGCGAGCCTTGGAAACATCAACTACGACTCCCCCCATCATGAAAATGTAGATCCTTCTGGTATTAATGAAAATATTGCTTTGGATTATTTTGCTTCTTCTGATTTTATTCCAGGTCAACCGATTCCGCTCAATATTGAATATTCTCAAGTCAATTTGGATTTTCTGCGGAGTATTATATACGAGGATATTCATTCGGTACCTGAGCAGGAAGAAGAGGTAATTTTTAATGATGATGCAGATGTTGAAGTGGAACAGGAAACGGTGAACGATAATTTCGCTAAATCAGATGTTGATCCAGATGAGGTGTTCATGGGAGAAGAATTAGAGGTTTCTGATAATGAAGAAGTGGTGGAACCTGAACCGTCAACAACCTCTGTTCCTGATACTGACCAAGCCGCAACAGCTGATACTACTATTCCTGAAGCTCCGGGATCTTCTGATATTCCATCTACTTCAGCTACTGATTCAGATACGTTGAAGACCTGCAAGTTCTACAAAGCTGGAAAGCGTAAGCTAAAATGTCTTATTATTAGCTGGAAGTATGATGTGGAGAATAGGGTGATTATTGTGAAGAGATTAGATGGCCTACAGTACTTTATTACACGTCTAAATCATCTGAGTACTTTGCCATATTGTGAGCTGGTACGATTAGCTCAAATGAATATTATCAATCCTACTTATAATGAGTTCGCGAATGATGTTCAGAGAATTTTAAGAAAAGAGGTCAATTCAAGGAATTTTCGAATTATCACACCTAACTTGGGGACAAGACGTATCTACAGAAACTGGATCAATCCTGTGAACCATAGGCCCTGGGTTAAGGTTTTCTTCAGATCTCCTAAGACTTTGAAGTACAATCCTTTGGAGAAACTTCCATCTGATTTTTTGAGCAGATTGAAGTATTGGGTATATGACGGCAGCACAGGCAAAGCTGAAATTGTATATATTCCTGATACTGAGCCGCAAGAATTGTGGAACGCCAATTCAAAGAAGATTCGAGTATATGATCATTTGAGCTTGATCAACCTTACCAAGAAAGATCTTGAAGCTCTACAAGCGAATCCGATTACTTATCATCCAGAGTTCAAGACGGAAGCGTTACGGTTTCAGAAGGTTGTATCAGTTTGTTTAGCTCAAGGCGTTCATGCAGGAGGAACGTTTCCTGCAGACTGGAAGTGCTGAAGAAGTTGTGAAGACCAAGCTGCTGACACGGGGGAGTTTGTTGGTGCATTTTGTGTGTCAGTCAGTTGGTCTATCGAGTTGTACGTGTCGTTATTTGATTTATATTGAAAAAGTATTTTTAGCGACACTTAGAGTTTTAGTTTTAGGCGACACTTCAGAAGTGTCGCCAAGAAGGCATTTAGAATAGTATGCGACACTTAAGGAAGTGTCGCATGGCCAATGTTTGCGACACTTGGTTAAGTGTCGCTATGTCGGTCAGTTTGAGTATAAATACAAACCTACGGGTTTCAAGCTAGGGTTGACGAAACCCTAGCACCATTTGTCGAAAAAGCATTCCTGTAAACATTCCAATACGTTTCGTTTGATCAATAACAAGTAGTTCTTCGTTGTTTAATCGATTTCGGTTTGTTCGGTTTGTGATTACTTGTTATTGTTGCAATTGTTTGATTCCGCCAAACAATTGTTTGTGATAATCATTCCAGATCCAAGGCAAAAGGGACTTTCAGAACCTGCTAACTACAATGAAGCGATGGCAGGCCCTGAGGCTGCTAAGTGGAAGGAAGCTATGGAAAGCGAAATTCAGTCTATGTATGACAACCAAGTTTGGAATTTGGTTGACACTACACCCGGTCTTAAGACAGTGGGTTGCAAGTGGATCTTCAAAAAGAAGACAAACATGGATGGGAAAGTACACACTTATAAAGCTAGGTTGGTAGCGAAAGGTTATACTCAAACTCATGGAATTGATTATGAGGAAACCTTCTCACTAGTAGCTAAGATAAAATCAATTAGGATTATGCTAGCCATAGCTGCATTTCATTAATTATGAAATTTGGCAGATGGATGTCAAAACCGCTTTCCTTAACGGGAAACTGACAGAGGATGTGTTCATGGCACAACCGGAGGGTTTTGAAAATGTAAAGTATCCTAATAGAGTGTGTAAGCTTCAAAAGGCTATTTATGGACTTAAACAAGCCTCTCGTAGCTGGAATCTCTGCTTCCATGAAAAAGTCACAGAGTTTGGATTTTCTAGAAGCGAAGATGAGTCCTGTATATATGTCAAGTTCAGTGGGAGTGTTGTAGTCTTCCTAGTATTATATGTAGATGATATACTACTCATAGGAAACGATATCCCAACATTACAAAGTGTAAAGGATTGGTTGGGAAAATTTTTCGCTATGAAAGACTTGGGAGATGCAACATATATTCTTGGTATAAAGATTTATAGAGATAGGTCGAGACGTCTCATAGGAGTTAGCCATGACACATACTTAGATAAAATTTTGAAAAAATTCAAAATGGAGAACTCTAAGAAAAGGAATCTACCCTTACATCATGGCATTAAGATCAGTAAGGATCTTTATCCAAAATCTAAGGAAGAATCAGATAGAATGAGTCGAGTCCCATATGCTTCGGCTATAGGATCGATCATGTATGCCATGACGTGTACGAGGCCTGATGTCTCATTTTCTTTGAGCTTAGTGAGTCGACATCAGCAGAATCCTGGTGAAGGTCATTGGACAGCTGTAACGAATATTCTTAAGTATTTGAGAAATACTAAGGATAGGTTCTTGGTTTATGGTAGAGAAGAAGAACTCAGAGTAATAGGTTATAGTGATGCAAATTTCCAAACAGATAGAGATGATAGTCATTCTCAGTCTGGTTGGGTATTCTTACTTAATGGGGGAGCGGTGACATGGAAAAGTTCCAAGCAAGATACGGTGGCAGACTCAATGTACGAGTCTGAGTACATAGCGGCTTGCGAGGCTTCAAAGGAAACTATCTAGATTAAGAATTTCATTGGAGATCTTGGAGTTGTTCCAACGGTTCAAGACCCCATTGAAATATTCTGTGATAACGAAAGTGCGGTTGCCTTGAGTAGAGAACCCAAGGATCACGGAAAGTCAAAGCACATTGAAAGAAAATACCATTTTGTTCGGAGAAAAGTAGAAAAAGGACACGTGATTGTGAAGAGCATAAGATCAGAGGACAATCTGGCTGATCCGTTCACAAAGCCACTTAGAAAGTCCAAACATGATGAGCATGCTAGGAGCATAGGCTTAAGAGATAATATAAAGTTTTAGTTGTTAGTTTGATTTTGAAACGTTGTAAACAATGATGGAAATTGATATAGACTAGGTGATTAAATAATGGAGATTTATTTATTGGAAGGAGTTCTGCCATTTACTATTGTTTGTCATTGTGTTTCAGTTTTGCATGTTTAGACACCACTTTCCGAGTAAAACAGTTTTTATTCAAACCTCCTCAGTCGTTCACACTCCTGGAAGTAAGTGGTGAATCAAGACTATCATGGAGTGTTAGTAGATTGTCTATGGAAATTAGACATGGCATGGAGATTGCTGCAACACTCATGGGTACTTAATGGATATTTAAGTATAGGAGAGACCTGTACATAAAGAGATCACTTCATGGATTAAATCACGAGTGATTTTAAGATGGTAATATCATCTATTCTTAAAATGGAGATACATTGAGTTTCTAGTTTTTCAAGTCTGTTATACTTTAGTCTATTCAAACTCTGTGCGTAACAGCCAGTTATAAAGGGTATGCTAGGTATGACATGATGAGTTGACTAGTGCTATGTAGTCGAAATTTATTTGTTCCTTTTCGCCTAAAAGGGATAAGCGATATCTTGGGCCCTCTGATGATTAAAGATTGACTCTAAAGTGCTAGGCCTGGCCGAGACTAAGTTGATGGTTCAATAGTCTCATAAAGTCAATGTAATCGGAAATAAGAAAAACTAATTATGAATCTTGAGATTGATTAAAATCCATGTCTCGATTCATACGATATCAATAGAACAAAGGAATAGTTGATCACTTATCTAAAGGGCTAACTCTAAGATAAGATTCAGAGTTCGGCAGTTGCGTTGGATGACACTCTCTGCTTAGTTAATGGAATAGGCTTAGACCAATAGTAGTTGATGACTTGTCCAAGTGGGAGACTGTTGGAATAGTGTCCAAGGTCATAACTAAATTGGTAAGACTATCGTTAAAAGTGGAGTCCTTTTTGGGTCGCCCTGAATGAACAGTAAAAAAAAATGAGAGATAATATTAATTGGAATTAATATTATGATTAGTTTATTAATTGGATATTAATTAGAAACTAAAAGAAAAGGGAATTATGAAATCTCCATCCATACGCCGTATGGAAGTTCCCTACGCCGGATGGATGCTAGGGTTTGTAAGGCGGTGGAATCACCATCCATAAGCCGTATGGAAGATCCATACGCCGTATGGATGTCTGTCCCACAACAGCTGGGATATGAAACCCTAGGCATTCCTCCTCCCCTATAAATAGGGGCCTAACCCTTAGTTTTCAATGTACCTTTTGAATTGAATAGTTTTCAATTCTTCTTCTCTCTTTCTTACTCTTGCTCCTTGTAAGAGTTTTGCGACCAAGAGTCGTGACCACAGGAGACTTGGGAAATTCTCTTTGTTCGTGGGTGTGAAGCATTAGAGGTGTTCTAGTTTGGGCACTCGCCTCCAAGTTAAGAAGGTTCTGCAAGGTGGTCTACGCGTGAGAAATTGGTTTTCTCGAAGGTTAGTAATTTCCTATCTATCTTGTTTGTTTTATTGCTTTTATTTATTCAAGTTAAGATCCCTTAGGGTTTAGTTTCCTTATTGCCTTAGATTAATTTTTATTATATTCCGCTGCGCATATTAATCTAGTTAGGGAATAGAAAACCCAACAATAACACCCTTCCAGGGAGAAAACTTGAGATATACCATTTCTTCTTCAACAAACGAAACCGGTCGGCACCTCGGATCGGCATACTGTTTTTGTCTGTCTCTTGCCGCTTTCAATTTCTCTCGTTCAATTGCAACTTTGTCAGCTGTGATCTGGACAATATCGGGACACGTAAACTGTTTCTCCCCAGCCTCTAACCAACATGTAGGTGTTCTGCAACGTCTTCCATAGAGCATTTCATATGGAGGCATGCCAATACTAGAGTGATATGAATTATTATAAGCAAATTCCACTAACGGCAAATGAGAATCCCAAGAACCGCCATACTCTAACACATAAGCATGAAGCATATCCTCCTAATTCTGAATGGTGCGCTCTGATTGGCCGTCTGTCTGAGGATGATAAGCCGTACTGAGATTCACTCGAGTACCTAATTCATGCTGCAAGCTTTGCCAAAACCGAGAGATAAACCGAGAATCTCTATCAGAGACAATAGATAAAGGAATCCCGTGCCTTGAAACAATCTCATTCAAATACAACTGAGCCAATTTGGTCAACGATGTCGTCTCACTGGTAGCAAGAAAATGGGCGCTCTTAGTCAACCTATCAACAATCACCCAGATCATATCATTACCACGTGGCGTTCTAGGTAACTTAGTAACAAAATCCATAGTCAAATGTTCCCACTTCCATTCAGAAATTTCAAGTTGTCTCAAAGAACCATAAGGTTTCTGATGTTCAGCTTTGATTTGGGAACAAACATGACAAGATTCTACAACACGTGCCACATCAGTTTTCATTGTTGGCCACCAATATAATGGTTTCAGATCATTGTACATTTTTGTGCTTCCCGGGTGAACATATAATCTAGATTTGTGAGCTTCATTCAAAATCAACTCACGAAGTCCTCCAATCAATGGAATCTACACACGTGACTGAAAAGTTTTCAATCCCCGAGAATCATCAATTAACAAGTCCTTTCTTTTCAACATGATTTCAGAATTCAAATTATGATCCATTAATGCTTCCAACTTAACAGCTTTTAATTGATTTACCAAGTCATAGGGTACTTCTAAACACATAAAATACAACCTGTCAGAAGTTCCTTTTCGGCTTAAAGCATCAACCACCACATTGGCTTTACCAGGATGGTATCGAATTTCACAATCATAATCTTTGATTAATTCCAACCATCGACGTTGACGCATGTTAAGTTCTTTCGGAGAAAACATATACTGAAGACTTTTGTGATCCGTACAAATCACACACTTAGTACCATATAAGTAATGTCTCCAGATTTTCAACGCAAAAATAACAGCTGCAAGCTCTAAGTCATGAGTAGGGTAATTCCTTTCGTGAGGTTTCAACTGACGAGAATCATAAGCGATAACACGATCCCGTTGCATTAACATACAACCCAATCCCGCATAGGATGCATCACAATATATAGCAAAATCATCCGAACCATCGAGCAGTGCTAAGACTGGAGCCTGACACAACAATTGTTTCAGAGTTTGAAAAGGTGTTTCCTGTTGTTCATCCCACTGAAACTTTACATCTTTTCGAGTCAATTTAGTCAACGGACCAGCAATCTTGGAAAAATCTTTAATAAATTTCCGGTAATAACCAGCTAGCCCAAGAAAACTTTTAATTTCAGAAGGATTCTTTGGAACATTCCAATTCATGACAGCTTCTACCTTTGATGGATCTACCTTTACCCCATCGTTACAAATTACATGAACCAGAAACTGCACTCCTCGAAGCCAGAATGCACACTTGGATAACTTTGCATAAAGATGTTCTCGTTTCAAAGTTTCAAGAACTAGTTTCAAATGCATTTCATGTTCCGTTATAGATTTAGAATAAACCAAAATATCATCAATAAAGACGATCACAAACTTGTCAAGAAAAGGCCGACAAATCCAGTTCATTAAATCCATGAAAATCGCGGGAGCATTTGTCAAACCAAACAGCATAACCAAGAATTCATAGTGACCACACCTGGTGCGAAAAGCTATTTTAGGAATATCTTCCTCACGAACACGCACCTGGTGATAACCTGATCGCAAATCAATCTTAGAAAAATAAGAGGATCCTTGCAATTGATCAAACAACTAATCAATTCCGGGCAGAGGATACTTATTCTTAACTGTTCTTTTATTCAACTCTCGGTAATCAATACACATACGAAGGGTACCATCTTTCTTTTTAACAAACAGAACAGGTGCACCCCAAGGAGAAGAACTGGGTCTAATGAAGCCTTTATCCAACAATTCTTAAATTTGACTCATCATTTCCCGAATTTCAGAATGAGCTAATCTATATGGGGCATTGGCTACTGGAGCTGAACCCGGAATCAAATCAATTTGATATTCAACCTCTCTAACCGGTGGTAAACCAGGCAACTCATCAGGGAAAACTTCCGAATATTCAGAAACCACACGAACATCGGAAACATATTTCTTTTCTAATTTAGCATCAATCACATAAGCTAAATAAGATTCACAACCTTTTGCCAGAGATTTTCTGGCTTTTATCAAAGAAATTAAAGGAACATGACCACCTTCCCGTTCTCCTCTAGCCACAACATATGACTTGTCAAAGATAGGGATTTTCACTAACTTCTTATGGCATTCTATATTGGCCTTATTATAACTTAACCAGTCCATGCCTAATACCGCATCAAAACCAGGAATAGGCATCAAAAGAAAGGAAACTGGGAAAACATGACTCTCTATTAATATGCTAGCTCCAGTTACCGAGGTGGTAACAGGAACCATTTTACCATTCGCTACTTCAACCTTAAGAGGATTAGCAATCAAGGAGGGAGTCAAATTCAGTTTATCACAAAAACAAACAGATATAAATGAGCAATTTGCTCCAGAATCAAATAACACGCGGGCTGGTACAGAGTTAATGAGAAAAGTACCAGTAATAACATCGTCAGTTCTGACAGCCTCATACACTGTCATCTGAAAGGCTCTTTTCCGCTTTTGGCCAGATGATGACGACCCACCAACCACTCTAAATCCATCCTTCTTAGCCTCAGGGCATTGACCAACCCGATGACCCACTTTATGACAATTCCAACAAACGTGTTTAGAATAGGGACAATCCTGAATATCATGACCAAACCCACCTGTCGCGGCCCCTATCGGTCGGTCGGATTTGACTCCGGTCGTTGTTCCAACAGCAACAGAAGCGGCGGACAGTGAGTTTTAAATTTATATGAGCTGGGGCTCAAACTATAAGTACTACCTACCTTGGGAGCAAGCAGTAAGTATAACTCGAGGTCGTTCTTAAATCGGAGCGAATTGAAGTAAAGCGGATCACCAAAGATTATGGTCGCAATTAGGATGGGGGTAGGTAGGTAGATAGATTTTGGATTGATTTTTGTTTTCTAATTATCCTCAATACAGAAAAAATAAATAACGAGAAATGAAATTAGGGTTTAAGCAGACAGGTAGAGATGTGATTGCTGAAACTTGGATATTAGGGTTTCGGGATGATGTTCATTACAAAATTGATTGGAGATTTACCAAATAAAGAGTAGACATACTTTCGGTGTAAACACTAGGACCCTACGTTCAGGTGAAACCCTAGAAACATATGTCACTGGAATCCTAGGTTATCATGATTCTGATCAGATCAGGCTGTTTTCAAAACCCCCCTGAGCCTTTGCTTAATTAAGACAAAGTCACCCTAAATGTTCTAGGGATCAGGCATAAGGCAACAGACCGCAATTGTATTTACTGACCTTTCTTAACACCTAATCGTCTATTTACTTTTATTATAGCAAATACTGATTGTATCCTGTGTATGTTAAACTATTGGTGTGATTAGGGTTTTGCATGTCTAGGTATATGATTGACACTACCCTGTATTGTTTCTATTGAAGCACATACTTAACCATCGTAAATATAGACCCTCCTTTACAGTCAGGCGTTCATCCCTAGGAATAATCACGGTGTACAGGGCGATTAGGCATTTCCACAGTGTTCCAAACCCTAGATGTACTGACGGTGTACTGGGCATTTAAGCATTTCCACAGTGTTCCAGATCTTAGGTGTACTAACGGTGTACAGTGCAACAAGCATTTCCACAGCTTTGATTCCTAGACCACAGTTCTAGAAGGATCACTTCTAGGTAATTCACGATGAAACAATCCATGGCATTTCCTTAGCTTCCACGTATTTGTACTCCACACGAGGTGTTTCCAACGCTATACAAAGTACCGTGCCTTTTAAAGGAAAGTTCATAGTTTCATACTGTAACTGGAGATAACTGTGTATTCATAGTATTAGGGTTGATCAGATCCTATCCTAGGGCAACAGTCACGTGAAAGTCTGGAAAGGGTGATGAGAGACTAGATCTATATTCAGGATAAGCTTAACCAGATACACAGCATAACAACTTCCAATCGTATAAATGAAACATTAATTTAACATCATCCCTACTCCTAATATCTACATTTCAACAATCACAATATTAAACTACTCTATAAACATGGCAATATGCAGAATACAAACTGAAATAACATAAAGCACAAGCATTATAACAGTAAGTAAAGTTTAGATATCACCGGGAATACAGCAGCGTAATACTAAGGATTACAAATAGTCTGAACTTGAAAAACTCGTTACAACAAGATTACCAAGCTAAAACTTCCTCTAGACTCGAACCGTAAGCTCAACCCTAACCTTTCTCCTCTAACTCCTAAGAGTAGTGCTAGAGAGAGAAAGTTAGAGAGAGAAAGTGAAAGAAAAGAAAAGTGAGAGAATGAGAAATGTGTGAAAATGTTGGGATGTGTTAAGGTGTGTGAAATGAGGAGGGGTGATCCCCTATTTATAGGCAAAGCTCAAAAATCAGCCGTACAACTCGCGAAACAGCACGTACAAGCAAACGAAGCAGCATACGGGGTACATAGGGCCGTATACGGCCTTGGTGGGGCCGTATACGGTGTGTGTGAGGCCGTATACGGTCTTGGGTAGGCCGTATACGGTTGCTTGGGTAGGCCGTATACGGTGTGTGTGAGGCCGTATACGGCCTTGGTGGGGCCGTATACGGTGTGTGTGTCCGTCTGATTTCGTTCGTTGCTTAAAACGCGCGTATCTCCTTCGTTATGCGTCCGTTTGACCTGATTCTTTCGCCTGTGGTTTCGTAATTCCGTTACGCTTCTAATGATGCCAACTTCACTGAAATTGGATGTGTATAGCTCAAGCATAGCCGAAATGACTTTATAGGGTCTGATACTGCTCAGTCTTCTCCGTTCTTTATCCGATTTGCATGATTCTTGATTTTCCCGTCTCGATTTTACCTGTTTTATCATATAATGAAGTTAGAATGTGATCTATATAAGGTAAATGAGGCCGGGTGATTTTGTGCACGTTTATTCGTCCTGATTTGCTTGTTATTTGGACGTTTTAGGTGATTTTTGCAGCAACGCCTATATTTAGACCACTTTAGTGAAATTTAGTAAATAATGATCATTTTGGAATGTTTTCACTAAAGATACGTCCAAAAAGTGCAGAATATTGCCCTTAAAAACATGACTATTTGAGTCACATCAAGTTATCCCACACTTAGGCGTTGCTTGTCCTCAAGCAACACTCAGTTAGAAAAACATTTAAAATGAGGTTTTTAAGGGCGAGTCAAAATAATTTCAAAATGATACCACTTCTAATATGATTAAGACTGTTTAAGAATAAGAGAAAGGATAAGATGATCCTTTCAGAAGCAAGAAGCAATTATCATCAAGCATACTACCAATTCTCGTGATCTTGGAGTACACATGACTAGGCGATCTCACCAAAGGTGGTCACTCAATTCACTCAATGTGTATCGGGTTCCCTAACAATCTAGAACAATTGAAATCGCTCAAATAAGCCAGTCATGCAGCACTCATCGTCATAAGCTTGGTCGAGAATCGGATCTCCACCACTTAGGTGAGGACGGTGCTAACTATCCCAAGACATTCAACGGGTGGTAGTGTTTGGTGAGGTATAAGGGTATGGATAGTGGTATATGTTTGGTTGTAAGGGTTTGACTTATCTTAAAACTCAAAGATAGTGAAAAACTTTATTTCAGAACGGAACGGAGGATTTTGTAGCTGCTCGTCTTCTATCGAATTTTTCTTGAGAAGGTGATACTTGAAGCACTCAGCTTTATTTGATGGAACTGTTTCTTTTTCTTTTCTTGATTTTCTACTTTTTATTTTTCTTTCCTTCTTCAGAACTTCTTTGCCAGAGAATTTCTAAGGATATTTTATGTTGATCCTTTCAGAAATCCTTTTCGGAACTATGATCTTTGATCTTGAACTTCAATTTTTGTCGTGCCAATTTTTCGCACTTTTGACTTTTTAGAGTACATAGAAGAGGAAGACTTTAGAGCATAATTGAAGAGGATGTTCCAAAAGATGTTTTTCACGACCTTAGAAATTCTAAGATAAGGTTTTGGGAATTTTGGTTGAGTGGGGGTTTAGTACGAGGGTTTTTTCGAAATGAAAGGTTTAGGCTCAACAGGGTTTACTAGGCGGATCATCGATACTGAAAGTTGGTATCGGAAGGGTTTTGGGCTTGAAGAGATATGTAAAAATTGGGTTTAAATCCTAAGGAATGTCAAGGTCATCTAGCTGCACCTATACCGCGTACGGTACACACCAATGTGGTCTTGAAATGTATGTCTGGAGCAAGTTCTAATTCAGAGATGCAAGCATCGGCACACACAAGAAATGAAAGTGAAGCATTTAAAGATGAATGCTTTTAGTCTCAAGATACCTCACTACAAAATAGGGTTGTATGTGCCTAGCCATGCTCCTTTCAGATTATTGTTTCTTGCTCGAGAAATTTCTACCTTATTTTCCCTATATTCCAAAATATCTTACTCATATTTCGAGAATGATTCTTTTCGAAAGTATTTAACTCAAAACTTAGAGTTTAATTTCATAATTTAACTCATAATTTTAAATTTTTTGAAAAAAATTTGTTTGAAAATTTTGTTATTTGGGAAAACATTTTCTGAGTAATGCTATTTTGGACATAAAAATTGCCTAAAATTATCCAAGGTATTCTATACCTTGCTATCCCACACTTAGAGGAACATTGTCCCTAATGTTCTCTTGAGTTGAGTTTTTACTGGAGGTAAAATCCCACACTTAGAGTTTGAACATGTAAGAAAATGTTTCTTAAGTGTTAAATTTGGGTTTGAATCCCACACTTAGTGATAAGCTCAGGATAGGGTATAGAATATAACAAGCTAACGAGACAGAATATATGTGATCATGAAATGGATAGAAGGTTAAGAAACTCCCCAGATAACGTTTTGAAGCATGTGAAATTTTGCAGGAGAGAGAGAGTTGAAGCGAGCTTTCTTCTGCATTCTTCTTGAAGGACATCAAGCTTCATACGGGGTTATCCGGTGTCATGTATCTAACGTTATCAAAAATCAACTCCAATTCTTTTAAGTGGGGATCCTCATGGTGTAGAATCCCATACTTTAGGTTTTGAAGAAGTTGGAGTGATTTTGATAAGTGTTTGCGGTGTGGGGAGTGATCCCACACTTAGTTCTTTGAAGTGCTTGGATACAAGGAAGTTTTGAGAAGAACGAGGCCCCTCCATGAGATGTTTGAATGTTCCGCAGTCTGCAAATATTGAAAACTGGTTCGGGTTGCCTTTTGACTTTACGGATTTTCTTCTGGAAAGTTCGTCATCTCGCCTTTTTCCACGTTCATACATCACAACATTTCTACTTATTAAACAGAAAGAAAATAAAACATAATAAGTAATAGCATAATGTAAATACGGATAGAGTGATCAACCAACCAGTGGCTGATACAAATAGGTTCCAAAAGTAAGGTTTAACAGTAGCCAACAAACATAAGATAATAATAATGATAATGTCTGAAACCAAAGTCAGATGATGCAAATGGGGTAGAACTATGAAGCTGGGGATCCCTGATCAGGTGCATCAATATGCTGAGTAGGAGCTGGTGCTATGGGTGGTCCTACGACTGACTGCTGGCCACTAGATACTCTCTGTCCCTGTTCTTCAGCATTGATCAGTTTGAGCTGAATCAATATGTCTCTGAGGGTAGCTGCTGGCAGTCTCATCGGATCAGTGTAGCCCCACTCTAGCAAAATAGCCGAAGTAACCCATGCCTGCTCTAGTAAGGTCATGTAAGCCTGACGTAGCATGCTCTCTGTCGGTACAGCTGAGGAAGAGATCGGTCCCAAGTTTAATAGCATCCCGGAAGTGTCAAAAGATACAGCATCAGTGCCCAAGTAGACTGTGTCAGCCCGGTAAGATCCACTGGCGACTGGCTGGGCAGGATGAGGAATCACAGGTGCAGAAATCACTGGCTGAACTACCGGTATCTCGGTCTCAACTGACTGGACCTGCTCTGGTACTGGTGTGGTCCGGATAGCGGGTGATGGTGTATGGGTGGTATGTGATGGGATGGATGTATGTGGTGGTGCTATGGCTGGTGGTGGTGGACCGCATCGGTATAAGTAAGGCTCTGGGTCAGGAATACCAAGTTTCCTGGAAATCAACAGCTGATGGGAACGGCTAACCTGAAGAGCATGCAAAAGATAATACTGTGTCAGCGAGGTCACTGGATCTGTGTAGTGAACAGTAGCCTGAGCTGGTGGCTCGGCTGTCT
This sequence comes from Helichrysum umbraculigerum, assembly GCA_949592205.1. Taxonomy (NCBI): domain Eukaryota; kingdom Viridiplantae; phylum Streptophyta; class Magnoliopsida; order Asterales; family Asteraceae; genus Helichrysum; species Helichrysum umbraculigerum. The sequence goes on along the minus strand of CATIUR010000004.1, from coordinate 141,177,818 downwards.
CAGCTCCTCTATGCGGGACACTAGCATGAGTAGTAGGTGCTCGGGCTCTATCAGATGGGCCATCCTCAGTGTCTGCAACAGGTGAGGATCCTCTAACACGCTTTCCAGGGAGACGACATCCTGGAATGATCTGTTTGGTGTTCTTCCATAGGCACTGTCTCTGCTCATCTGCCTCAATAAGATGGATCAACTTGCAGTAGTCCAAGTTGAATGGCAAAGAACGAGAACAAACAGTAAACTCCTCAGTGTGGGCCTCAGTCAACAATCCCATACTATAAAGCAATCTAGTAATAATCGACCCCATGAACATGTGCCTATCCATATCTGTCTCAGCTCCAAGTCTCTCAGCGATCAAGAAGGCAACATTCAGATTCTTTCCTCCTATGATTGCTTCCATGAACTTCAACTCTTCGGCACTCACAGCACCACCTTCCTTCTTTCCAAATATAGAACATGCTAACAACTTGTGAAGGATGTGATGAACCTGCTTGATGAAAGTGGATGACTTAACACAGCTCCTAAAGTTTGATCCTGCTAAATCCATCCAAATATCCTTATGGCTCCTGTTTGGTAGGCTGGAGATGTCTTGAACACTGTTTCTGAACCATGCAGAGTTGACCTGAGACTCTGTATATAAACCAAGATATACTCCCAAGTTGGCAACTGAGATATGATGAATCTGTTCCTGAAACCTGAATGAAATCTTTCTTTTGTCGGATACGCTCATCTTTGGGTTCAGCTGGTAAGTCATCATGAACTCTGTCACTACTTCTCGGTATGCATACTCATCTATATCGAAGAGACGGAGAAAGGCATTGTTCAATTGACCATCGGTCTCATACATCAACAAACTCCTCAACTCATCCCTGATCCCTAGCTTAATCATGTCTTTCCATACCACATATCGATTACTGCCTATCGGTCGCTGCAACCACTGGCGAATGAGTGACCTATTCTTTGAAGACTTTGCCAAGTAGCTGAGTGAAGGTGGGCAATTTTCCATCTGTGATAAAAGACAAGAAAAGATTAGACCATAACCGTGATATATTAATGGATATGCTAAAGTACTTCCAAATTTTCAGAAAAAATTGGAAATGTAGGCTTTAGGAATAGGCATATCCAGAAATTTTTAAAATTGCTAAACCTAACCGCAACCAATCACAAATCCAAAAACTTTTATCAACTTATGTCTAAATAAGGGTAAGTGGCACAAAGCTTCAAGTTCTTAGCATAATTAAAGCAAGTCAACAAGTCACCTAACTTAATTATCCCAAGCACTAAAAACTTAAATACTTCATGTTCATGGTTAATCAATCTAAATGAGCTTAATACTTTGGGTAAATCCAAGGTTATATAATTACCTCAAGTAAATCAATTAATCATAAAAGGACATATTACCAATTAAATATGCAATCCAACTTTCCGCAATTTCCAAAAGACATAAAGCCATGTTTTTCATGATTTCAAGCAAAGAAATGAAGTAAACTTATTTGACAAAATGGTAGATTTTAGAAAATGGTATTTTTGTTGGTTTCATTTCAAAGTCATACACTTTATTAATTAAAGTGATAAACTTAAAAATGATTAAATGAACCGAAGCTTGTTTTGATAATCTTGTTAGCTTTTTAAGTTTAGAAAAGTCATAAACATGGTTTAAAAATAAAAGTTTTAAGTAAAAATAATGTTTATGATGATTTTAAAAAATGAGCTTACTTTAATTACCAAAAACTAGCTTAACCCTTTTCTAATCGCAAATGATCAATCAAAACATGTTAACCTAGCATAATTCAATCAACAAAAGTCAACATAAGCAATTAATCAACCAAAAAGTCAAACTAGCCATAGTTCATCAAAAAGTCAACACTTTAATTCCCAATCTTGCAATCAAGCCAACAAATCACTAGATTAAGCTTGTAATCATGTTAAGCATCAAGATAAGCATGAAATAACACTAAAGATTGCAACTTTTAACCATGAAATCTATGAAAATGAGTTACAAGTCCTAATTTTTAAAGTTTCATGAAAATCACAAAAGTAGGTCAAGAATTACCTTAAACTTGATGTAATGATGTTGTGGATGCAAGAAAGATCATAAAATGATGAATTTTGAGCTTGAAATCATGCAAAATGGTTGAGTAATGGAGATTTGATGGTGTGGTGGGGTGAGGCCGACGGTGGGGGTAGGGGAGAGAGGAAGAAGATGAAGTTTTTTTTATGATTTTGTCTTATGTGTGTGGCTAAAATCCCTTTTATACCCTTTTAAACGTACGCGATTTAAAATTTGCGAAAGATACGAAACATACAAGTAAAATTTCAAAGTTTAAAAATTTTTAATAAAACAATTTTAAAAAGTATGTTCGTAATTTTCTGAACCTTTACGCGCAGTCTGAAAAGATATTGCGAATCGTATGCGAAATCGTATACGTTTTTATTTAAAACAAGACATTCTTTTTGTGTTCTTTAAAATCCAAGACAAATTCAAAATTAATTTTTCAAAACTTAAAAATAAACTTTTTTTCGAACTTTCTGAAAATGTCTGAAATTCGTTACTGTGTTGTGCGAATTTGAATTTTAAAAGAACGTTTTCTTGTGTTTTTAAATGCAAGCTTTTAAATTTAAAAATAAACCACTAATATTACTTAGCCTAAATACTTAAAATAAAACTAAATTAACTAAAGTTTGGGTTGCCTCCCAAAAAGCGCTTGGTTAAAGTCGGTAGCTCGACTTTTGGACAAATTTATTGAATATTGCCCAAGAGCAATTGTTTAAGTGAATTTGGTGCTCTTGGTTGAGGGAAAGTTTAGCGAGGAATAAAGTCACAAGTGAGAATCTTAATGATAGAATCAACTAGGTCTGCGGGATGTAACGAGAATCGTTCGTGTTCAGTGAGAAACATACGTTCCTTTTTGCCTAAATCTAGAAGATTGTCAATAAACTTGTTAAATTCCTTTCTAACTTTCTTAGGGTTTGAAATTCCATTTCGTGATCCGTCATCTATATGGTTTAAGTCATGAAGAAGCATTCCTAGGGCTTGTTGAAATTTCTGTTCTTCTCTCGAATCGGGATCTCCGGTGGTAGTATGAACTGACTCCGTGATTTCTTCGATTAAAGATGTTTGTGAAACGGTGAAAGGAAATTTTGACTGAGCAAATAACAAAGTGAGTGAGATGTTAATATCCTTCCTTCCAGCAAAGAAAGTAGCTTCCATGTTATTGTCAGTGGCTCCAGGAAATATCTCCAACAACTTGTTGATCATGTAAGTAGCGGGGTCAACGAAAAATGGAATTTTATCAGAAATGACGAGAGATATAGCGGGATCTTTGCTGATCCAGAACTCAAGCTCATAAATCATAGCTGCAACATAACGATTAATTAGGGTTTGGGAAACCGGTTGATAATCGGTGCAGGCGAATAGGTCCATTAGTAGGTCTATTTATGATTTAAGCTTTAGTTCTTGCTCTCGATAATGTGTGAAGATACCTTCCTCCTTTTGATTTGGAAGATGGTGAAGAATACCAACCTGTTTCTTTATCCTACGAGTGACTTCTCTTTGTTCAACTGAAAAAGGAAAGTCAGACGTTTTGAGTTGTCTGGCAAATGCCCGACAAACATCCAATCTCCTATCAGGATCAAAAGAGTTACCTACGTAGCGGATATTTTCTTCAGGTTTGATTGGTAAAGTCCTATCAACAACACGATAGATGGTGTACTCAGGTTCGGGTACGAGGTTCAAAAAGATAGGTGATTTTGGAGGGTATTCGTAAACTTCTTCATCCCATGGTGGAAGACGTTCTTCAATGGGTGGAAATCGAAAGGGTTGAAGATGTTCAGAGTTACTCTCAACAAAACCAGATGAGGTAGGGAATTGAAAGAAGTTTTCTAAGGAATATGAAATCTCAGGAGCAGGTATAACCTGATATCTTAGAATGCTAGATGCAGAAGTTGAGATCTTCTGATGAGAATCATGGGTTCCTAAGTCAAGATCTAAGAATTGCCCTATGGTTCTAGATTCATCGTCTGAATTAGCGGAAATAACTTCGGAAGAGGATAAAGAAGAAGAGTAGACGTCAGATTCCAACTCTTGTTCTAAGCAGGCGAAGAACTCAGCGTCATTCATGGCCATCATTTCTTCGGACGTCTTGAGGGCGAGTGGAGAAATGGGGCTAGACGGAAATGAATCATAGAAAGATGTTTTTGTATTTTTCATTTTTAATTAACCTAAATTAAACTATGGAAAGCAAATAACTACCAACTAAGTTTGGGAAACCTATTTGGAAAGGATCTCCTAAAAGCTAGAATATCTAAGGCGGCTTCAAATCGTAACGCTCTTCGATCCCCGGCAGCGGCGCCAAAAACTTGTCGCGGCCCCTATCGGTCGGTCGGATTTGACTCCGGTCGTTGTTCCAACAGCAACAGAAGCGGCGGACAGTGAGTTTTAAATTTATATGAGCTGGGGCTCAAACTATAAGTACTACCTACCTTGGGAGCAAGCAGTAAGTATAACTCGAGGTCGTTCTTAAATCGGAGCGAATTGAAATAAAGCGGATCACCAAAGATTATGGTCGCAATTAGGATGGGGGTAGGTAGATAGATTTTGGATTGATTTTTGTTTTCTAATTATCCTCAATACAGAAAAAATAAATAACGAGAAATGAAATTAGGGTTTAAGCAGACAGGTAGAGATGTGATTGCTGAAACTTGGATATTAGGGTTTCGGGATGATGTTCATTACAAAATTGATTGGAGATTTACCAAATAAAGAGTAGACATACTTTCGGTGTAAACGCTAGGACCCTACGTTCAGGTGAAACCCTAGAAACATATGTCACTGGAATCCTAGGTTATCATGATTCTGATCAGATCATGCTGTTTTCAAACCCCCCTGAGCCTTTGCTTAATTAAGACAAAGTCACCCTAAATGTTCTAGGGATCAGGCATAAGGCAACAGACCGCAATTGTATTTACTGACCTTTCTTAACACCTAATCGTCTATTTACTTTTATTATAGCAAATACTGATTGTATCCTGTGTATGTTAAACTATTGGTGTGATTAGGGTTTTGCATGTCTAGGTATATGATTGACACTACCCTGTATTGTTTCTATTGAAGCACATACTTAACCATCGTAAATATAGACCCTCCTTTACAGTCAGGCGTTCATCCCTAGGAATAATCACGGTGTACAGGGCGATTAGGCATTTCCACAGTGTTCCAAACCCTAGATGTACTGACGGTGTACTGGGCATTTAAGCATTTCCACAGTGTTCCAGATCTTAGGTGTACTAACGGTGTACAGTGCAACAAGCATTTCCACAGCTTTGATTCCTAGACCACAGTTCTAGAAGGATCACTTCTAGGTAATTCACGATGAAACAATCCATGGCATTTCCTTAGCTTCCACGTATTTGTACTCCACACGAGGTGTTTCCAACGCTATACAAAGTACCGTGCCTTTTAAAGGAAAGTTCATAGTTTCATACTGTAACTGGAGATAACTGTGTATTCATAGTATTAGGGTTGATCAGATCCTATCCTAGGGCAACAGTCACGTGAAAGTCTGGAAAGGGTGATGAGAGACTAGATCTATATTCAGGATAAGCTTAACCAGATACACAGCATAACAACTTCCAATCGTATAAATGAAACATTAATTTAACATCATCCCTACTCCTAATATCTACATTTCAACAATCACAATATTAAACTACTCTATAAACATGGCAATATGCAGAATACAAACTGAAATAACATAAAGCACAAGCATTATAACAGTAAGTAAAGTTTAGATATCACCGGGAATACAGCAGCGTAATACTGAGGATTACAAATAGTCTGAACTTGAAAAACTCGTTACAACAAGATTACCAAGCTAAAACTTCCTCTAGACTCGAACCGTAAGCTCAACCCTAACCTTTCTCCTCTAACTCCTAAGAGTAGTGCTAGAGAGAGAAAGTTAGAGAGAGAAAGTGAAAGAAAAGAAAAGTGAGAGAATGAGAAATGTGTGAAAATGTTGGGATGTGTTAAGGTGTGTGAAATGAGGAGGGGTGATCCCCTATTTATAGGCAAAGCTCAAAAATCAGCCGTACAACTCGCGAAACAGCACGTACAAGCAAACGAAGCAGCATACGGGGTACATAGGGCCATATACGGCCTTGGTGGGGCCGTATACGGTGTGTGTGAGGCCGTATACGGTCTTGGGTAGGCCGTATACGGTTGCCAAGGCCGTATACGGTGTCCGTCTGATTTCGTTCGTTGCTTAAAACGCGCGTATCTCCTTCGTTATGCGTCCGTTTGACATGATTCTTTCGCCTGTGGTTTCGTAATTCCGTTACGCTTCTAATGATGCCAACTTCACTGAAATTGGATGTGTATAGCTCAAGCATAGCCGAAATGACTTTATAGGGTCTGATACTGCTCAGTCTTCTCCGTTCTTTATCCGATTTGCATGATTCTTGATTTTCCCGTCTCGATTTTACCTGTTTTATCATATGATGAAGTTAGAATGTGATCTATATAAGGTAAATGAGGCCGGGTGATTTTATGCACGTTTATTCGTCCTGATTTGCTTGTTATTTGGACGTTTTAGGTGATTTTTGCAGCAACGCCTATATTTAGACCACTTTAGTGAAATTTAGTAAATAATGATCATTTTGGAATGTTTTCACTAAAGATACGTCCAAAAAGTGCGGAATATTGCCCTTAAAAACATGACTATTTGAGTCACATCACCACCACATTTGATGCATCGTGCAGTCTGTGGAGTACATGGTCCAGTATGTCGGGCTTTATAGTTATTACAATAATTTGCTCTATCCCCGGTACTACTACTAGTACCTTTTCCCTTATTCTGCTGTTGACCTTGCCATCTCTGTTTGCCTTTTCCCGAATTATCACTTTTGGATCGTTGTAAAGATTTCTCCTTGTTTTGCAAAGTTCGGGCTCTTATATCACTATCCACCGCACGAGCTAGATTAAAAGCTTGTGAAAGAGAACCAGCAAGTCTCACAGTTGTACGATAATGAGGAGGTAATGTCCTAACAAAATGATCAACCTTGGTTTTATCATCCGGGACCCATTGTTGTACGAATCTCAACTTTTCAAAAAACTGGGTAATGAGATCATCAATCGACATTTGATCAGTCAACTGTAATTCCATAAACTCTCGTCTGATTCTAGACATGTCAAACTCTGAACAAAACTATTTACATATCTCATTGTGGAAATCTGACCATCTAATAGATTCTTTTTGCTGAGGCGATAAAATGGCGGTGATAGAATCCCACCAAGACATGGCCTGACCCTTTAACAGCTGAACAACATATGGAACTTTGACTTCCTCTTCACACTGACATACCTCAAATTTTCTCTCTACATCTCTCAACTAGTCAAGGGTAACAGATGGATTACTACTACCAGAATATTCAGATGGTTTACTTGACATAAAGGTTTTAAAAGAACAAACCTTCTTGGATTGCTGAGGTAGAGAAAATACAGGTAACGGATAAAACCCTGTAGTCGAGAAAGGAACCGAAGTCTGTTGTGAAGTACCATAGGGTGGTTGCTGATATTAAAATGGTAAAGAAGTCAAAATCTGAGTAGATGATACCACTGGAGGTGTAACAGTACTCGTAACTGGAGGTGATTGAGAATGTTGCTGAGAAGATTTAGCCTGTAAAGTTCTTTGTCTGAATCCTCTAAGTTCGACCAGTTCATCCTCTAATTGAAGAATGTACTCATCTCGATCAGTTTCTCTACCCGCTGAACATGAGGTACCAGAATGCCCATGCCTCTCATTATGAGTTTCAGGAGGAGAAACATCGGTTCGAGAGGCATTGTTGAGAGTGGTGGTCGGTTTATCATTATCTGCCATCTGTTTCAAAACAACATCTCACAGTTTGTTAATAGTTAGTACTTAACATACTAATCCATTATCACATCATAGCTAATGCCTACACCCAGGAATGTTTGACTTATCAATTCTAGATTTGGGATTGAACACTTACCATGTTCAATTCACCCAAATCTATGCTCTGATACCAACTTATAACACCCCTCATTTCCGAACCTTTTTTTTATATACACTGGATGCGTTGGTCAAAACATACGTCATATTATATTAAAGGGTTAATCAATTTTGTCGGTTATGTACTGGTCCCATTTGTTCCGAGTTAAGCAATATTTACTATAAATGACTAATGTATGCAATGTTACCGGCTAATTTGTGTTTATATCTTGACAGAGTATTAGTTTAACGTTTGTATTTTGAAAACAATGACATGGCAGACACGTAGATGCCACACGTTTAATCTCTTACTTTATGAATTAAAATCATGTTATTCAATCTATCAATTTATGTTTCTAATTTTATTTTAAAATTCCAATAATCCATGATCTTTAATGATGTTCATCATAGTGTTTTTTAGATTCAACGTCACTAGTTCACCACCCACCAACCACCACTAACCTGCAACTACCTCCTCCGTCACCAATCTCCAAACACTTCCCCTTAAAAATCAAAATAAAATAAAAAAGGAAGCTGGTTCAATTTTCCCAAAATCAATTTCTTAAACCCATTTCAATTTCACACAACCAAAAATCACATTATGTCGACAATGAATTCAAATCATTCAACCCTAAACATTATAAGTGGTTATATACTTCTATACATCAACAAAAAAAAGAAAACAGTAGGAGATGAGGGAAGAGTGGAAAAGATCATTAGCTAGAGGTATGCCGCCGGCGAAATCAAATCTCTAGATCTCCGATCACCGGAAGTCAAATTTATCATCTGTCTCTTCTTCTACTTCCACCATTACCGACGCAGTGATGGACTTATGGTTAACAACGCGCCGGTGGTGGTGCACGCGTACAGAAGCGTCTGTGGTGGCGCATGTGTAGGAACGCTGGACAATGATTGGTTTAAGAACCCGACGGTGGTGAGAAATTGCGGCTGAACTGATGACGGTGGAATTTAGGGTTTAGCGTTTGTAATTTGGGGGAAAAAATGAAATTAGGGTTTTGTTACAATTATGTTTTGGAATAAAAGAAGTGGTGAAGTTTTGTTGATTTTGTTTGTTGATGTTGATGAAGTATTGTAATGAGAAACATTTTGATTCAACGATGAAATTGATTCTGCTTGTTAATATTGATGAACTTTTGTTAAGGATGATACTTTTGTTTAAGGAAAAAGATGATATGTATTACTAGAAATAAAGAGGTTTTTTTGGGAATAAGAGAAAAGGAAATAAATGGAACCGGCTAGCGTGTCAACAACTTGTACCACCTAAGCAAATAAATTTCCACGTAAATGTTTTAAATAACTTATAGTGTCCACGTCAGAAATTTTACCGGTAGTCCCGGTTACTGGTTACCATATTACCTACTTCGATACAAATTTTAGAAGTTGATATCATACTTTGATAATAAAGTATAAATGTTGCCTAACTCGAACCAAATGAGTACAGTAAGTAGCCGACAAAATGCAACAACCCTATATTAAATAATATGGAATTACAATACACTTACTTTGTACTAAAACTTTGTACATATCACTCATACCATATAAAATTCAAAATACAAAAGACAAGGTGTTATGTAATTACAAACATCTTTAAGTTTATCCCAAAACATATCAGAGTTAATGGTTGCCAAACATTCCATTTAAGACCAACTTCTTGTCCCTGACATATCAAAATTTATAACCTGCAAGAAGTTGAAGTGGTGGGATTAGCACGAAGCTAAGTGAATAGACATGTAACTAATAGTCTAATTTAGCAATAACAAATCATTAACACATAATATCTAAGAGGATCGGTGGTCCTTGAGGAACCCTTAGGCCACGGTGGCCCTCAAGTAACACTTAAAACCCAACTGCAGGCCAATACAGTGGTTAATCGATAGCTTATGTGCTATATCCCCACACAACACAGTTGTCCAATAAACAACACATGTACAAAAATCCTGTGTTGGCCAATCAATAGCAACCTCAAGCCCAATCCATGTTGACCTCTTATTAAAACATATATGCCCAAAGGCCATATAACACATAATCCAAATATATCATGGTATTATATCAATCAATAGTCTATAACAGTAAAACCATGTTTACTTGTTGTAACTACAAATTTGTTACAACTAAATCAAGCTGGGAGTTACAGGTCCACTCACCTGAATGTCTCGGTCTCCAAACTCAGAGTTCTTATTTTACTGAGTCTTCGGTTGATCTGAGAACACAACAGAATATAAATTAGTACTCATTTCTTAAATTAGAGTATAACTTAACATTAAGTACATGATATTAAATGAATACACGTTACATTCCATAACCAAGTGTGAAACTTATACAATATAAGTATTTGAACTAGAACTTAATCATTAGAATCACAAATTAAGTTATACTGTTAATACTCGATCATTTACCTCTACATTATCATCATATATACGTTGTATTCTAATTTTTTTATCGCATACAGTGAACATATACTAAGCTGAACAAAAGTCACAAAAAAACACATAGTACCCGCCGGGTAGGGTCATTACCCGCCGGCTAATACTTATACCTGTCGGGTACCAGGTATACGCACCGGGTACTCGGTTTTGGGTCACTTTCTGGGCAAATTCTTGCATTAGTACCCGCCGGCTATCAATTTCACCATCCGGGTACCCAGTTTACTAGGGCTTACTTGCCGGGTAAGGGCAGTACCCGCCGGGTACTAAGCCCTTACCAGCGACCTGTAGCTACAACAAAAAAACCCAAACTCGATTTTTATCAATCTAAAACCACAACTAAGTTCCTGCTTCATATTAATCTATTAAATATTGCAACTAGTAACTACTAATAACATCATATATCATCAATAACAACTTATAACATCAATTTCACACATAACCCATTAATTCATCAACTTCAATTAACTCAAGTTCATGAACATAAATAAATGGTTCAACTTACCATTTAATGAAGAACAAGATGATGATGATTCAGCTGATGCACAAGAACCTAATCACTCAATGGATAATAGCTTTAATTTGCTATAGTTTCTAGTTGAAGGAGTTTTAGAAGTAAGCACCCAAGAAGAGGAAGAATAAGGGAAAAATGGTGTAAAAATTAAGTCGACTCCTCTTTTAATCAACACAGTTTACATTTTAATTTAGTCCCCTTTCTAGACATATTGTCTGGAACCTAAAAATCAAATGCGTGTTATACTATTTTATTTTACCTTCAACTGTAATAATTTAAAACAAATAATAATTTACTAATCACAATAAGTCATTTTGACCTATTATCTAGTTTTCACAATTAAACATAAATACGAATATATATTCTAACACATTTAAATAATGCATTAAATTCAAATTTCATGACTTACCACTAGGCCTCTAGGGAGGATGTTACGAATACTTTGTTCCAAATTTTCAAAATATAAATTTAGATTAGTTTGGTTGTCGGTTTCAATTCGTGTTATTATAGTTGCGTAAATTACGTTTTATAATAAACTTATAAGAGTACAATTTTAATCGTTATCTTTTAATGTTCACATAATATTTCAAAGTTTTTGTCGTCCTTGAAAGAATTTCTCCCGAATGACTTTTGTCAATTCCCATTCATCGTTGGGATAAAGCGCTTGCGGCGTTTTCGCCAGACGGTCTTTGCCAGTAGTGCCATCCTCCCCGCTGGCTGTATGGGCGGCCTTGGACTATTTTCAGGTCTATTACAGAGCCCCAAATTCTTCGACCGCTCTCGACGATGAAGCTTATCCCCCATCGTCTCACTGGCCGACCTTGACCCCTTTTGAGGTCATATCTAGTATTCAGAGTTTGCCTCAATTTGGTACCGCTCTCGCGGCCCGCACCGAAACAGTGATTTACCCTAGATGTCCAGTCAACTGCTGCGCCTCAAGTAGCTACTATATAAAATAGTTTTACGTTATTTAAAATTTTGTATCACCAACGTACGTATTTGTTTTGTCGTACTCATTCCGAATGTTTCTCGCGCAATTATTAAAAAATTTTGAATTTTGTAATACCTCACGTATAAATTTGTTGGGCTTTGCTAGACTTATCTCATTAAAAATAGTTTGTGAATTCACTAAGTAGGGAATTAGTCTAAGACATGCAAGTATTAGTGTACATAATTGTATCCAATTTGGCGGGGTGTCACACAACCCTTGTTTGGTTTATCTTCGTCCGGTATACGATAATACCCCTTGTCCGTCTAATAGCACGATAGTTATTCTATTTTACGTCTGACAATACATTAATTGTCTAATCTGTAGACTTGTTATACATCAAAAATGATCAAAAGAGTGGAACGAAATCATTTATATAGAAGCTAGTTTACGGGAATTAATGGAAGTTAATGTCAGATGGGAGGAGGAGGAGGAAAATTACAAAATTACCCTAGATAGGATAGCACCTCGCGGAGGTAGAAGGTGAACGAGAAATGAACGAAGAAGAAGGTACACATGGCTGTTGGTGAGTGGTTGTGTATCCTAGGTACCAAAATAAGGCTGCGTACTTGAACAACGATGAGATCAGTAAACAACTAAACACGAGATATTTTACATCTTAAAAAGAAAATGAATAATTGTATTATACATATACTCTAACACAAATACAAATAAAGATGATAGATATAATAAATAAATTGATTTTGTACATTAAATTATAATTTATTCAATTCAATGCTATTGTCATATTGTGCATTTGTACATTGTACAACGTGGAGTTTTCGATAGGGGTGTTCAAAATATCCGATATCCGAATCCGACATCCGATTAACCGAAATACCCGATCCGAAAATATCCGAAATTTCGGATACCCGAAACTTCGGATACCCGAAATCCGGATACCCGAAAATTCGGATTCGGGTAATGGATAGTAGTTTTCAAAAAACTCGGATATATGGATACCCGATTATCCGATGTTTTCCATCATTTTTTTAATAATATTTTTTATACACATATATAATACATGAAAGAAACCCTAAATCCCATTTTTCATTTGTTCACAGCCGACACTTATTTACACATTTACACTCACACCTGACAATTTTTATCACTCGATCCGCCACCATCTCTCAATCCCTCTACCGATCGGTGATCACTCCATCTCTGCAGTCTGCACCGGTCGCCCCCATCTCGCCTTCGATCTCTTCCTCTACGAATTGTTTTTACTTATCATTTCTATGAATATTGTGTTCGAAATAGGCTGTGAAAGTTTAGATAATGAGTTATGAGATTGTGTAGTTCAACTGCAGGTATAAAACAGGGGAGGGGGCCGGATCATATTTAAATATATGCTATAATGATTCAGTATCGATGTAGTGATGACTGATGAGGCCACGAGGGAACAATTTAGTATCGATGCTACAATTTAGTATTTATTTATATACAATTTAATAAATTGTATATATCGATGCTACAATCTAACATGCTACAATTTAATAAATTTAGTATCGATGTTTCAATCTGTTCTGTTCTATTCTATGTTCAAATGGGGGAACAAACGATGTTCTCATGTTTTGTTCTATTATATTCTCATATTCTGTTCTTTTCATTTATTCAATTTGGGTAACGGATAACCCGATATCCGTATCCGAAATTTCGGATACCCGAAGTTCGGATATCCGAAGTTTCGGATACGGGTATTGGGTAGTGAAAATCACTATCCGAAACAGTCGGATATCCGAACTTCGGGTATCCGAAACTCCGGATATCCGACTTTGAACACCCCTAGTTTTCGATGTCCAATATATGAAGTAAAGTTCAATACGACACCGTTTATAGACAACATGTTATCCTTGAGCGACTTAATCAAGTGAAGCCGTGAGCATTTTAACCTTGATAACATATGTCCACGTGTCACGTATCTTCTAGGACAATCGTCACCGTTGATGGCGCCCATACCTCTCATTGTAACGGCAACTAAACTCGCCGGAGTTTTACTCACTATCACCGTCGCCGCCAACGCCGTCTCGTTTTCTCGTTACCGGAAAAGAAATCTCGCTCCCTTTGATACTCCTATCGATGAAACTTCCGATACTCTTGCCATTTTCAACGTCAATTGCTCAGAATCTGATGACGGTATATGTTACTCATTAATTTTGTGCTTTATTGAATCTATACTTTGAAAGCATTTGTATAACTATGATGACTTATTTTGAGTGTTAATAAGTTTCGGAACCAATTATTAAGTATTACTACTTTTGTAATATGCTCTGAACTGTTATATTTGAAATGTTGATGTTGATTCGATATCGAATAAGATGACAAACGGTCATTTAAAGGCTTAATCTAGGAAAAATTAAGCAGACAGACCAGCACATTAAGTAATAAATAAATCAGGTGCTGCGAAAGTAAGTTCTCCTTATTTTGAAGTATTTATGCATAGTATAGAATAGGGGTAGTAGTATGTTCGTATAGCTGCACGTAAGGATGCATACAACAAGGTATAGATTATGTTACAGTAATTGTACTTATACCTTCTAGTAAAAAGTTTTGTTGCGACTAGTATGATATTGATTACTCGAAGTTGAGTATATATCTGAAAATAGTAAGTGCAGTAGGTTATCAAAATACTGGAAACTATCAACCGTGACTTGCAAATAATCAGTTTTAAAACAGACGTTGTATTAAGGTGGTTATTAAACATTTTCATCCCATGACTAACATTTATGAGGTGTGATTCCATTGGAAAATGATATAAATGAGTTGTATTTTATTGTACGAGAGAAGCTTCACATGCTTATTTATTACAGTTTCAATAAGGTTTCGAGTTATGCGTTTGGGTTAGATATTTTGATTTAAGGTTGCAATTTGATGTCCGACGCGATTTTGTAGCGACAGGTTGTTGTAATAATATAATTGCTTTAAAAGTTTATATATGTTGTGTAGAAGAGGAAGAAGATTTCTTTTTTGGGTTGGCTACAGCACCAGCTCATGTTGAAGACGGGCTCAATGATGCTTGGCTTCAGTTTGCGCAGAATGAGATTGGCGAAAAACTAGATTCCAAGCAGGAGACGGAAACAGCAGATGCAATAAAGGGTTCTGCAACTGGTGATGGTGGATCTCAGCAAGCTGCTGCACCTTCAAAGAGGAAAAAATCTCTTAAGATAGCAATGGAAGCAAAAATTAGAGGGCTCATGAAATATATTGAAGTGGATGACTCCTCATCCAGTGAAGATGATGAATCCACACCGAGTGAACCTGCACAGCATAATGTAGCGGCGTGGCACAACATTCCAAACCCGTAAGCCTGAAAAGTGTTTGTGTTAATCAGCTTTCGTTTTGTATGGATTTAAGTCATTAGGGCTATATGTGGCAATTTCAGTCGATTTACTTATTAATAGGTTGATTCAACTTATGTTTTTTAGCTCTCACATGTCAAATGGGTAAAAGTGAAAGAAATAAAAAATAACAAAAACAAAACATGTCAAATGGTTTGAAAGTCGCTAAATGCATACATCATACGCAAAAAATTAGATAATTAGTGAAACAATATATAATTTTTGTATTCAAGTAACACTTTTAAGTCATTTGTGAAATAGTGTTTTGGGTTAACCCGACTCGCACGTAATTATGTGTTACTTAATCTATACATTTTGCTGTCTCTAATCAAAGCATATTGTCTGATTTATACAGGGAGGAAAGATTAAGGTTTTGGTCTGATCCTGATACGGAATTGAAGTTGGCGAGAGATACTGGTATTAAAGTCTTCCGAATGGGAATTGATTGGACAAGGATCATGCCAAAGGAGCCGGTTAATGGACTTAAAGAATCAGTAAGCAGTATAATATGTCTATAATGCACAACTCCTCTTTTATAGGTTTTTATGTATATTTTTGTTTTCACTCTACCCTATTTTATGAAACTGAATTGGTTTCCACAAGATTAATTTTGCAGCACTGGAGCGATATAGATGGATCATCAGTAGAGTTCAATCTTATGGTATGAAAGTTATGTTGACTTTGTTCCACCACTCACTGCCACCATGGGCTGGAGATTATGGAGGATGGAAGTTAGAGAAAACAGTAAATTATTTTATGGATTTTACTAGGTTAGTCCATACAACATAACCTTTGTACATCTGAATTGGGATTTTGGATGATATATTATTTTTAAGGAACATGTTGCAGGGTGGTTGTTGACAATGTATTTGATCTGGTGGACTACTGGGTCACATTTAACGAGCCTCATGTATTCTGTATGCTGACGTACTGTGCTGGTACTTGGCCCGGTGGTCACCCTGACATGCTGGAGGCTGCTACTTCTGCTCTACCAACTGGTGTTTTTAAGCAGGCTATGCATTGGATTGCTGTTGCTCACTCTCAGGCCTATGACTACATCCATGAACATAGGTTTCCCTTTAGAGCTATTATCAATCAATTTTTATACTTTGTTCTGTATGCTAGTAAGTTCTAATATATAACCATTAGAAGAGGTGGTCCATAGTGAAGGCATGTGCATTCATTTGGACATACAAATAAAGAAGAGGTGTGTCAAAGATGATTAAAAAAGTTATATTATTGCAATAATGAATAATCTACTATTTTGTTCAACTGAAATTTGGGAGGTTTTACTTTTCAGAAAGAAAAAAGAAATTTGGGAGGTTTTATGCCTTAAAAGTACGATGTGGCCTGTGGGCAACTTTTGACCCATTTGACCAATTTTCTTTTAAGTCAGTTTTTTATCCGCTACTGTTAGAGATCACACATAACCTGAAAATCCTCAATAGAACCATCTAGAAGTAAATGCGCTACTATTACCAAATTTAAGTTGGGGTATTTAGATCTTAAAAAGATTGTTTCATAAGGCCAATGGCAAACAAGCTAGAAACAGTCCTAGTACACAGTAGAGGAATGCTCACTTTGGTTGAAAAATATGATATTTGAGTGCTCTTAGGCATACAATATCCCTTAAATATTGAAAGCCCTCAAATATGATAGCATGTGACTGAAGGAACTTCTGGATTTTATGTAATTTAACTTTATAACAGATCAGTAGATCAGAATGAAAACGTTCAAATCTAGTAAAGTAAGGAAAAGTTGAAACAAAGTCTTAAATAGTGGATTGTAGTGCTATGCACACTGGCCTTTATTTATATAACAATCTCTGCTGTTTAACATTGTGTCTATGTATTAATTAAGTAGTTGCACTTGTAAATGCAATTTATCTGTATTATATTCCTTCACACTTTTTACTACTCGTCGCAGTGTATTGTTAAACCCAATAGTGGGAGTTGCGCACCATGTCTCTTTCATGCGCCCATATGGCCTCTTTGATGTTGCTGCTGTTTCATTCGCCAACTCTTTGTGTCTCTTTCCCCTTTTGGACGATATATCCGATAAAATGGACTTTATAGGAATAAATTACTATGGTCAGGTACCCCTCTAAATTTTGTATAATTTTCATTGTTATTTATGACATTAATTTAAACATTCTTCATACCCATTTCTGTTTTCTTTACTCTTTTAACAAAATAGTTGATATATCAATACCATTAATGAAGAAGGTCCCAACTGCCCAAGTATCTTATAAAATAAAAGCAACTTATTAAGTAGCAACATTTGGACTTCAAAAATGGTTACCAAAACCATTGAACTTTTTATTATGGTCACAGCATTGGAAAAATTTAACTCTCAAGATCACCTCAAACTTTGTGTTCAAAATAATAGTGGTTTTAGTTAAGATTTGAAACTCTGGTGACCAAATTATAAATTGAGTAAAAGTATGTTGCTGTTGCTTGCCGTTTGCCTTTTATTAACGGTAGGAGTGAAAAATGAAGTGATGAAACTTTTTTTTGTCTTTATGATGTTTTCGTCTTTGTTTATCAGGAAGTGGTCTGTGGTGCTGGACTTAAGTTAGTTGAGACCGATGAATATAGTGAATCAGGGCGTGGTGTATATCCAGACGGCTTGTTTCGAGTGCTATTGCATTACCATGAAAGATACAAACATCTCAAAATTCCCTTTATCATCACTGAAAATGGCATCTCTGATGAGACTGATTTGATACGAAAGCCTTACATTTTAGAACATTTACTTGCCATTTATGGAGCCATGATGATGGTATGTATGTTAAAACTTTGATCCATTTACTTAGCGTCCTACTCACTAATGTGTGTCAATTTGCGTAATATTAAAAACGTTATTGTACAAGGAAATGGATTAAATCAGTCAAAGTCGCCCCAAGTATATTTTCAATGCATAAAAGTCTTTAGTTTCTTTATTCAAATTATCATAGAAATAATATAATATTTGTGAATTTATGTGGCACACTAAGTATTTATACAGAATCAAAAGAACTGGAAAGCAGCATGCTTGAATCTTGATCCTGTAACTTAGCCACAATTACATTTAATAAATTGGAAAACAAATCACATTTTGACTTTATAGTTACTGTACTGTGGATCTTCAATGCTAACCATGCAGGGTGTTCGAGTACTTGGTTACTTGTTTTGGACCACTTCTGACAACTGGGAGTGGGCCGATGGTTACGGTCCGAAGTTTGGGCTTGTGGCAGTCGACCGTTTCAATGATCTTGCACGGGTCCCACGTCCCTCATACCATCTTTTCTCCAAGGTAAAACCCACTCAATATCATGTCTTTCGCTTTTGAATTCCTTTTTCGTAAATTGGTCTCAGCTATCACCTTTAATATGTATCAGGTGGTGAGTTCGGGTAAAGTTACACGACAAGACCGAAACAAAGCATGGTTCGAACTTCAGAAAGCTGCTCGAGAGAAGAAAACGAGACCATTTTACCGTGCAGTAAACAAACATGGGTTTATGTATGCAGGTATATATGTGATGCCTTTTATGTGCTATTATTATACTACTAATCTGTAAGATGTCCTTAGACGGTTAGACCATGGGGGCTTTAGCCATGCCAAGTTTCAAATGAGTCATTTATTAAGCGACTTGACCCATTTTTACCAAAGTCCAATGTTGCTTGCGTAAAATGTTCTGATTGGTTTCGAAATTAATTGTATCTACAGGAGGCCTAGATGAACCAATATCGCGTCCTTATATAGCACGGGATTGGCGTTTTGGACACTATGAGATGGAAGGACTACAAGATCCGTTTAGCCGATTTTCAAGATTCATTACTCGGATGCTCCCCCTGAGGAAGAAGAAAGCTGAATATCAAGAGGAGTATGATGAACTCGTGGTTCAGCCAGTTTAGTTTCTAAAATGGTAAATATACGGACTGTCTGATCCTAACAAAACCAGATTTTTGAACGATATGTTCACAGTAGTACATAACTGTTCTTATTTCCAACATTGGAGATATGATGAATTCAGAGAAAATATAAATAAAAATTTGAAAGCTTGTTTTTGTATGTTGCGTTTCTTTATGCAGCTTTATAAACATGGTCTGATATTTGTAGATGTTGCATTCTCAAAAAACGAATTAAAATACAACAAATGTTATTATGCGCTCTAGTAGCATACCCAAATATATAGATGTCGAACTTCAGTTCAGTTATGACTTCTCTGTGCTAAGATTCCTGTCATTAATATTGTTTTATGCAAGTATCGAATGAACTTATTACAACGAAAATCGAGTTAATTGTTTAGATGTCCTTTAGCAATCCCTCCACCACAACCATAAGGGTAAAATCCTCCTGGAACTCGTTCATTTCCACTTCCATACACTATTCCTAGAATTTCTTCAGGTGTTCTACCATACGATAACGAGTCACTATCTCCTGCTAGTATGTTTCCTTGCGTCCCAAGGTCACTAGGGGCGAAGACCCCTTCATCCTTTTTACCATCACGGCCTAACCTATTTCGCAGGTTCGAAATCTTGATAGTAAACTCAGCTACAGTAATATCGTATGGGATAACTAATTGGCGTGCTCTTTCATAGAGAAGACTTCTGATTATTGCATCTTGGCCTGATTCAACTCCCAATAGACCAGCTACAAGCTTAATATGATCATAGTTTCATTAGACAAAAAAATTTGAATGCAAGATACAAAAAAATACTTTTGAAATGACTTGGATAATATGAGTTACCTTTAAGGATATAGGACTTTGGAGTTTCGGGTTTACTCCAACATAACCAGTGAGGCCGACATAAGGAATTATGTAACACGAAAGAAGATAATTGATGTCATTAGCATAAGGATCAAATGGTGGATATAAGGGTTCGTCGAATGCATTATTCACCATGGTTGCAAATGACTGGGAACTTAAATTCATCAACGGTCTTGCAAATCCTTTTACTGTCTTCTTAATTGCCCTGATTATACAAGAAGTTAAGCCCCATTAAAAAGAGATCAGCATTGTATAATACTTGATAAATTGTTAGTAAAAAGATGAGGTGGAACCTTAGGTGGCCAATCTCTTGATTAGCTAACTGAGATATTATTGATCTGACATAAAAACTAAGATTTGCCCTTCTTGCACCGGCCGGTGGTGGGCCACCACCGGCTAGATACATATCTTTGTTATCCAACCCCTTCCCCGTTGATCCAAACAAGAAATACTCAGCTTCTAAGTATTCCAAATTCAAAGTAAACTCTAGTAACTCCATATCGGACTGAGACAGGTTGGCCTTTAAATCGGCGGTTGTGGATGTTACAAGGAAAACGATGAATATAACATTTATCATTAGACAACTAGCGATTGAGGAGTAGTTTTTGACAACGGTGGCTGTAGCCATGGTAAAAGTATGGGTTGCAAGATTACTAAAGTTTTCTTTTATAGGCATTGAAGTAGGTAACAGAGTTGCGCTAACTGATATGTATGAAAATATATAAGTAAACAAATAAATGTCAATAGATGAACACAATATAGATCAATGTATCATAGACATCCATTTTTTTTCCACATTATTGAATTGTAGCACTCAATTTAGTCATAGTGTTTTCGGACTTCCATCTTCTGTTATTTAACTCCCAGTTATTTGCTGTTGTATGAATTTTTGTTGATATGATATGACAACTTGCAAGGATGATACACGACATCTTTTATAAATGACAAGTCAGAAAAAGTACTACAAGCGACATACATAATAAATGTCAGAATTAGTTCCGTACATTCTGGTGTAGTTATCTGAATTTAATATTTCTCATCGTGAAGATAAGTTTAGGTTTGATTACCTTAATCTAGGTAAAAGATAACCTGATTATCATAGATTTATAGCTGCATATATGTCACTTGTTTAGCATCAAATTTCTTTGTCTTACAAATGGAAGTGACTTCGGCATCCTACCAATCTCACCTGCTTTGTATATTTCTTGCAACTTTACACCAAAGACTACACAATAAAGGGAGAAGAAGAGCATTTGCCATTACTCTCACTTGATACCAAAGTATTTAATACGTGACACGTCATCAATAACCTTTTCACATGGCATTTCGTAGTGGTACCAAAATAGTTCAAGGATGAATGACACAATGAAATAAACAAATTCTCAGTTTTTCACCACCTAACAACAATTGTGATCAAATATCTCGTTGATTTCTATGACAAATGGCCTAGTTTTGCTACATTTTAACAATACTTCATTTAACGTAAAATACAGGGAGTATTTTGGGATTGCTTATTTGTAAGTACATTTCCGCTTAAAAAATAAGCAAGTGACTCCATAGTTATTTTTAAGTGCTTATTTCTTAAGGAATAAGCATATAAGTAGCCTTATGAGAAGTGTTGCATTTTAACGACACTAAATTTAACGTAAAATACAGGGGTAAAACGGATCAAGAATTGAAAAAGGAAAAATTGGGTCCTTTTAGGACACGATTTTAGAACGTGAGTCATTTTTAGGCATTGACAAAACTTATATTCTCTTTATTGTCAAAATTTGACAAGTTATTACCTTTTCGGGCCATTTGCCCTTCGTAATATTGTATTGCTCTTTTATAATCAAAACTAGGTAACACCACCACTCCATCATAAAAACTATCACCATGTTTTTTACACGATTATTGAAACGCCCCTAAAACGTTACTGATTTTTTTTTTTTTTTTAATACTAAAATCTGCAATATGGCTATGGAAATCAGCCACATGGGTCAAAATCTGCAATATGGTCTTTAAAATCAGCAATCAGCTTTATTGTCTGAGATTAGGTCCTTTTATAAGACAAAAATGAAAATATGCAATATGGCTCAGAAAATCAGCAATAAGGTATTGAAAATCTGCAATATGGCCTTTAAAATCAGCAATCAGCTTTCTTGTCTGGAATAAGGCCCTTGACTAAGACATTTTTTAATTCGACTCAAAACAGGAACTTCAAACGGGCATATCTCCTAAACCGTAAAGAGTTAAGATCTGAAATTTTGCATGCAGCTTCACTTTGACCATATAAATATTTCCATTTTCACACTTTTCCAAAATTCTCGTTTTATCGAAATCTGGACCGTTGACCACTTTTCGTCCATTTTTGGGCCAAAAATCTTGACATGTCATATTTCAAACCACACATACTCTGACTTTCAAACTTTGACACTAACATTGGCTATCAAAATGGGACTTAACTCAATTCACACATCATTCGTACCATATCTAAAACCCATTTTGATACGTTGACCCATTTAGTACCCATTTGGGCACCCTTTGACCCATTTCTCATTTCAAGCATACTTTGACCATTATTTCTTACATCTTTCATTTACAATTGACCATTTCAAAGTAGTTGACTACATGTCACTACTCGTTTTAACCAATGACCTCTTTTCACCACTTAACCTCATTTCACTTTTAAGATTTCTTGACTTTTTCATACATATACACTAACAATGTTCTTGACCCTTTCTTCTTTGACCTTTCAAAGTCAAAGATACATATCATGACCATTTACAACTTTACATTTTAAAACATTTCTTTGGGCGATTTACACAATGGCTAATCATAACGATCATTCAAGGAAAAGGAGCTAATCTAACCGTAAAGCAAGCTCCATTCCACGCTAACCTCTTGCATCCATCTTCTACCCACTTTAGCCATTTGGTTCAATCAATTCCATCACCTACAACATGAACATCTAACGGAGTAAGCATTAAGCTTAGTGAGTACATAAGCAATTAAATGAATAATTTCATAACCCTTTGACATACAATAATATCAAAGATAATTGTTTACTTTACCACATAACCATTGAGTGAATACCAAGATCACTCTTAATCTGACCTTTACCATATTGCATAAATATAGAAATCATTCTTACATCTTTTCAATTAGTATCATACCTCTCATGGTATGAATACTAATACATATTCTGCACAAAGTTAAGGATCCTCAACATCTAACATGCCAATTTATACTATTTGACATCAAACTAAGCTAATGACATAGTCATTACTTAGATACCGCCAAGCCAATGATAACATCATTCCTTGGCTCCACAATCTAACATGTCAATTCATAAGAATTGACACAAAACTAAGCTAGTGACATTGTCACTACTTAGATACCCAATTATACACGTATATCATACGTGTTCTTCACATACCACGTGTAAGGCACGTACTCTTCATATACCGCGTTACCTGTCCACCACTTACTTTCACATATAACATGTGTTATCAATACTTACCATAGCAACACTTACAAAATCGATATTTGACCACATCACAAACATAGCAACACTTTATTTGGTTGCATGCACCTTTTGCTCTCGAGCAATCCGGAACATACAACTATTATTCATTTAATCCTCATATAACCCACCTTAGCTTTTTAGGCAATTAGGCGATCTAACACTTGCTTTAGGGCTTCCATATCATTTGATCACCTATCATATAACATAATCACATAACAACACATTTAGCATCAACCGGTGATCAAATCATCTAATCATCATTACTAACTCTTTACTTTCATAAGTTGATCTTTAAATCAACTAATCATAGCTTCACTTTACTTTACATAATCATGTGAGCTATTAACAATATTAACTCACTTTCTAACCATTTCACATCAACAATTTAACTAATTTAAACCTTTAAAGTTAACTAATCCAATTCATATCATTTACATCTTTCCAAGTTATGATCAATATGATCACAACTGTACTTTAATCACTTTAACCATCACTAATTAACCATATTTAATCATTAACAAGGTTAATTAACATCAATCACCATGAATCCATCAAAACCCCATATTAGGTTTAGTGAATTCTCATTTAATTTCATTACCTTTACATGAATTAGTGTTAATGTTATCATTACTAAGCTTTACTAACACTAATTAACATTACTTTCACTTTAACATCCTTCATGATCACCATGATCATCATGTTCATCATAAACACCTCAAGAACTCTTAATCAAATTAGGGTTCTTCATTTCTATCTTGATATTAGGTTAAGAATCATGATAAATGAACTTAACTAACATCAATTTAACATACCCAAGCCCTAAATTCGTATTTGAACATATCAATTTCTTAAAATCTTACAAAAACCCATTCCTAGGTTTAGAAATTCATGAAGAACACTTACTTGTTGTTAGGGAGGATTAAAGGAATGATTTACTACTCCTTTCTAGCTTCAATCTCATGTTTCCCTTTTGATTTCTCATGGTTTCTTCCTCCTGTTCTTAATTTTCTTTCTTTCTGTTATTTGATACGTACATAATGAAATAAGGTAGATATGTATGACTTTAAACACATAAACCGCCTCTATCAAGTGTATTAAAATACACTCCGTGCTTATCATTGTCTGGAACTTAAAAACCATTCTCAGTTATTAATATTTTATTTTACCTAAAATAATAATAACTTAAAAGAATTACTTTTACTTTTATCATTATAATACTTTTAGATTTTTGGGGTGTTACAACTCTCCCCCATTTGTCTCATTCGTGTCCTCACGAATGTCTCTGGTACCTAATCATTCTTAACGCATTTCTCTATTTGGACGGAAGCATTCATTCGTAACACATTTCTTTGCTTAAGCGGAAGCGTTCACTTATCTTAACATATCTCATTACTTTCTTGTTCCAGACATAAACATTTATCATTCAGGCCTAACATTTCTCAATTATCTTAACTACATATATATCCCTTCACATTAACAGACCACATACGGAGGTCATTTATACTTAGCCACGTAACATCTTGGTACATATAATCACTTAAAACGACTTTTACCATCTGAAACCAGCAACATGCTAAAATCTTTACTTTATAACTATTACTTCTACTGTAACATTAATCATGAAAGTAACATTGAAGATTACCTCGTGCAAACCAACAATAAAACTTCCAATCTTAATCATAACTAGCAATGAGCTAGTATTCACATAACCACCTTGACTAGCACTATACTAGACTTCTTTATCCTTGCAACTAATTAATCATAGATTTACAAACTGTATTTATAACATAATCTTGGTTATGTGAAATCATTTACACCTGTGTAACTTCAAAATCACATAACCTTTATTCATTCGGTTTCACTTACATAATGAATCTTCTTTCTCTTTAACACAAAATGTGTTACTTTCTGTTTCATATCACATTTTAACTCTTACTAGTTGCAACTTTATTACTTTATATTGCCATTATAGTATAACATACAAGTATTTTATACTTACATTTCTTTCATTGGCAATACACTTAACATTCTTACATTCTCAATTGCTTACATTCTTAAAACTTTCTTTCTTTATTGACACATCTTACAACTTATTTCTTTAAACTAGGCAATTTGGGGTCTTCAGAACCCTCATTCAACCTTTACAATCGTAACTTATAATTTATAATCATTTACTTGTCTGTCATCATCCCATATTTCATGAAACGATATCTTTTCCTGTTTCATATTACGATTGTTCCTCCCCCATTTAGGTTCATTCTATCACTTTCTTACCATAAAACCACATGAAAACAATATTTAGTGGTTTAATACTGTTTCACATTAACTGACTTCTACCTTTCTTTCAATTTATATGTCACCTTTCTTTCTGATCATTGGTGGGACTTATTAATTACTGTGCCCACTAAATGTCTAATAATAGACATATCTATTCACATAACGACAACAAGTTTTATCATAAACATGTTCAATTATTAACTTTTCACATTTTTATTTACTTACTATCTTACCTTCCACCCCCAATCAAGGCTAACCCACACTCGTTCCCCTATATACCTGACAATCATGAGTCTTCCATGTGTCGTAATATAATAAAACCACGTTGGCCAGACGCCGTCTTATCATATTAGTTTCACACTTCCATTCATGATTATCAGTTATACACTGGTTCAGGTGTGATCATACTTGATTTCATATAATCTGAACAAACATAACACTTTAACTTGCACATTAGTGAATCATAAAGATTCCAATTAAGCACCTAAACTTTCATTATTACTTTCTTACTTATCCATATTACTTTTAGGCAATTGTAGAGATCATTCTGAACCTTTCCAATTAGTACTATACCTCTCGGTGGTATGTGTACTAAAACATTTCTGCACCATTAGGGATCCTTAACTTTCTTACTTTATCGAGCTAGTGTCATGATCACTGCCCATCTTTACCATATCCATCTACTCCATGACATGAGTAATGGAAACCCTTTATCATATCATATCCATCTACTCAATAACATGAGTAATGGAAACCCTTTATCATATCATATCCATCTACTCAATAACATGAGTAATGGAAACCCTTTATCATATCATATCCATCTACTCAATAACATGAGTAATGGAAACCCTTTATCATATCATATCCATCTACTCAATAACATGAGTAATGGAAACCCTTTATCATATCATATCCATCTACTCAATAACATGAGTAATGGAAACCCTTTATCATATCATATCCATCTACCTACTGCAGTAAGTAATGGAAACATACATAACCATTTGCAAGGCATGCCTTTAATCGTAAACCTTTCTTTTCGTTATGACTAACATAGTTGGCATTCTGCCACCATCATATAACTGATCTCTACAATCCCCATTACATGTGACTCACATTAAATTCTTAACATAACAACTGACATAATTCAGTGTTTCTGATTATCTTTAATTCTGAACACATAACTATACTATCATATTTCAATTTATCTAACTAAGTTTCTTGCCAATATAAATTAGCACTTACTTGAATATCTGAACATATAGCTAACATAAGTTGGCTAATCTGTACTTCTGAACTTTCAGCTAACATAGGTTAGCTTATCTGAACATCTGCACATAACTGAACACGTAAACACATTCCATAACGTCTTAACAACATATACATGTTTAAAAATTTACTTGCTATCACATTTACTTCATGCCACTGTGAGTATGAAACCACTCACATATTTTACTTTTCATAAGCAATACATTCTACATAACAATTTACACTTTTTCGTTCACATAATAACTTGTCAATTAATGATAACAGAGTATACTAATCCTGTCATCATTTCACATTAATAGTCTTAACATTTATCTACTACCTTTACACGTATCTTTCCTTCATTCACAGTTAACCAGGAAGATATACCTCTTCCCCAGTCAGCTGAAAATCGTACCTTAACTTGCTTATTTCTTAAGCATATTATTTTCATTTACTCACTTTATCCCGTTCATAACATAACCTCCCTTAGGAGTCATTTCATTTCTGACCACATATCACATAACATTAGCAATGAATTTTAATCACACCTTGCAATTTCTTTACTACATTCTTATTTCTAAGTCTGTAACTTCTTTCAACATTTACATTACTGTTTTGTACCTTTTCTTAACATTTACAAGTGTTTTAAAGTTTAATCAAACTATTCAAAACACTTAACATATCATTAAACATCTCAGCTACTATTTTAACAAGCAGCAATTATTTATCTGACTCATAACAATGCATTGTATCATTTCAACTTACTTTAACATACAATGCACATAGTTATCATAACAACTTAAACAATTCTTACTGGGGAATCATATCAGTTCTTTAACTATAATCTTACTTCTGCATCATAACCATCATAGCACATAAAACATATCACGTTGGTTTAAGTTTGGGCAATCCTATCGTGGATTACCTAATTCCCTTAAACCATCGCTCTGATACCAACTTGAAACGCCCCTAAAACGTTACTGATTTTTTTTTTTTTTAATACTAAAATCTGCAATATGGCTATGGAAATCAGCCACATGGGTCAAAATCTGCAATATGGTCTTTAAAATCAGCAATCAGCTTTATTGTCTGAGATTAGGTCCTTTTATAAGACAAAAATGAAAATATGCAATATGGCTCAGAAAATCAGCAATAAGGTATTGAAAATCTGCAATATGGCCTTTAAAATCAGCAATCAGCTTTCTTGTCTGGAATAAGGCCCTTGACTAAGACATTTTTTAATTCGACTCAAAACAGGAACTTCAAACGGGCATATCTCCTAAACCGTAAAGAGTTAAGATCTGAAATTTTGCGTGCAGCTTCACTTTGACCATATAAATATTTCCATTTTCACACTTTTCCAAAATTCTCGTTTTATCGAAATCTGGACCGTTGACCACTTTTCGTCCATTTTTGGGCCAAAAATCTTGACATGTCATATTTCAAACCACACATACTCTGACTTTCAAACTTTGACACTAACATTGGCTATCAAAATGGGACTTAACTCAATTCACACATCATTCGTACCATATCTAAAACCCATTTTGATACGTTGACCCATTTAGTACCCATTTGGGCACCCTTTGACCCATTTCTCATTTCAAGCATACTTTGACCATTATTTCTTACATCTTTCATTTACAATTGACCATTTCAAAGTAGTTGACTACATGTCACTACTCGTTTTAACCAATGACCTCTTTTCACCACTTAACCTCATTTCACTTTTAAGATTTCTTGACTTTCTCATACATATACACTAACAATGTTCTTGACCCTTTCTTCTTTGACCTTTCAAAGTCAAAGATACATATCATGACCATTTACAACTTTACATTTTAAAACATTTCTTTGGGCGATTTACACAATGGCTAATCATAACGATCATTCAAGGAAAAGGAGCTAATCTAACCGTAAAGCAAGCTCCATTCCACGCTAACCTCTTGCATCCATCTTCTACCCACTTTAGCCATTTGGTTCAATCAATTCCATCACCTACAACATGAACATCTAACGGAGTAAGCATTAAGCTTAGTGAGTACATAAGCAATTAAATGAATAATTTCATAACCCTTTGACATACAATAATATCAAAGATAATTGTTTACTTTACCACATAACCATTGAGTGAATACCAAGATCACTCTTAATCTGACCTTTACCATATTGCATAAATATAGAAATCATTCTTACATCTTTTCAATTAGTATCATACCTCTCATGGTATGAATACTAATACATATTCTGCACAAAGTTAAGGATCCTCAACATCTAACATGCCAATTTATATTATTTGACATCAAACTAAGCTAATGACATAGTCATTACTTAGATACCGCCAAGCCAATGATAACATCATTCCTTGGCTCCACAATCTAACATGTCAATTCATAAGAATTGACACAAAACTAAGCTAGTGACATTGTCACTACTTAGATACCCAATTATACACGTATATCATACGTGTTCTTCACATACCACGTGTAAGGCACGTACTCTTCATATACCGCGTTACCTGTCCACCACTTACTTTCACATATAACATGTGTTATCAATACTTACCATAGCAACACTTACAAAATCGATATTTGACCACATCACAAACATAACAACACTTTATTTGGTTGCATGCACCTTTTGCTCTCGAGCAATCCGGAACATACAACTATTATTCATTTAATCCTTATATAACTCACCTTAGCTTTTTAGGCAATTAGGCGATCTAACACTTGCTTTAGGGCTTCCATATCATTTGATCACCTATCATATAACATAATCACATAACAACACATTTAGCATCAACCGGTGATCAAATCATCTAATCATCATTACTAACTCTTTACTTTCATAAGTTGATCTTTAAATCAACTAATCATAGCTTCACTTTACTTTACATAATCATGTGAGCTATTAACAATATTAACTCACTTTCTAACCATTTCACATCAACAATTTAACTAATTTAAACCTTTAAAGTTAACTAATCCAATTCATATCATTTACATCTTTCCAAGTTATGATCAATATGATCACAACTATACTTTAATCACTTTAACCATCACTAATTAACCATATTTAATCATTAACAAGGTTAATTAACATCAATCACCATGAATCCATCAAAACCCCATATTAGGTTTAGTGAATTCTCATTTAATTTCATTACCTTTACATGAATTAGTGTTAATGTTATCATTACTAAGCTTTACTAACACTAATTAACATTACTTTCACTTTAACATCCTTCATGATCACCATGATCATCATGTTCATCATAAACACCTCAAGAACTCTTAATCAAATTAGGGTTCTTCATTTCTATCTTGATATTAGGTTAAGAATCATGATAAATGAACTTAACTAACATCAATTTAACATACCCAAGCCCTAAATTCGTATTTGAACATATCAATTTCTTAAAATCTTACAAAAACCCATTCCTAGGTTTAGAAATTCATGAAGAACACTTACTTGTTGTTAGGGAGGATTAAAGGAATGATTTACTACTCCTTTCTAGCTTCAATCTCATGTTTCCCTTTTGATTTCTCATGGTTTCTTCCTCCTGTTCTTAATTTTCTTTCTTTCTGTTATTTGATACGTACATAATGAAATAAGGTAGATATGTATGACTTTAAACACATAAACCGCCTCTATCAAGTGTATTAAAATACACTCCGTGCTTATCATTGTCTGGAACTTAAAAACCATTCTCAGTTATTAATATTTTATTTTACCTAAAATAATAATAACTTAAAAGAATTACTTTTACTTTTATCATTATAATACTTTTAGATTTTTGGGGTGTTACAATTATACTCCATGTGACAATATACACAATACATATTTGTTTATATTTGTTTTATCTTAGACAAAATTAATACAAATTACTCATAAAATATGAGTGCTTTAACATTTTTACAGGTTTACTGCAGTAGATACACATATATTTTATGTTACGTTAAACTATCTAATATGTTAGCATTTTATTTGTATGCATACCAGGTCAGGAGAAGCATCGAGAATGATAGAAATAGTGAAGATGATAGAAAGTGAATTTTTAGTAGATGAATGGGGAGATTAAGATGTCAAAATTTTGAATTATCGATAGGCGAGTTACCGATGAAGAAAAGAGCGTGCATACCAGGTCGGGAGAAGCATCGAGAATGATAGAAATAGTGAAGATGATAGAAAGTGAATTTTTAGTACATGAATGAGGAGATTAAGATGTCAAAATTTTGAATTATCGATAGGCGAGTTACCGATGAAGAAAAGAGCATGCATACCAATTTTCAAGACATACATGCGTTGTATTGGGATAGCGGAGCAATTATTCAAAAATACCCTGCATGTCTAGATGTAACACCCCAAGTTTCAGGATTTTAAATTCGTACGCGGATATAATTTTATTATTAAGTATAATTATTTAAAGAATAAGATATTGTAGAAAACGTAAATAGGTTTCTTAGTTCCAGACTGTGTAAACTAAAAGAAGTAAGATATATTAAATATATGTGCGTGTTTTTTCTTTACTGCTCTAAAACATTCCAGAGTTTAATTTCCAGAGGAACCAAAATTGCAGAACAATTTCATCATCATCAAACATTCACTTTCAATTCCAATTCAAGCTTCTAATCTACAAATCATCACCTCCCTTATCATTCTTAACCTTTGTAAGTGTTGATTCTTCTTTATTTAACCTAGTTCTTGGGGTTTTAATGGGTTTGTTGAAATTGGTAATTTTAATATGAAATTAGGGTTCTAAATGGATGGAATAGGTGTTAACTAGTGTTATTAAGCTTGTAGATAATTTTATTACAACATAAAAGTAAAGAAATCACTAGTTATATTCTTGAATGATTTCTAGGGTTTGGCTAAACTTTGGTAAATTGATGTAATTCAACTAAAGGTATAACTAGTGATGTTAATAAAGTGTTGTTATAATGTTTTAATAAGAAATACAAGTAATCAAGTGTTAGAAATAATTATGATAATAGAGTAAATGATTATGCTAGTTGATGATACTTAAATGAGGTTTAATCAAAGTGGGGAAGTGATTATATGTGATTAGTGGTTTAATTTGATGATTAGTAAGTTCTAAATATGTTGTTTATGATTATGTATTATATGCTAGGTGCTAAAGAGTTGGAATTATCATCATTGGTTACATTTTTGTGAATCATCAAGTAAAGACAAAGGTGAGTATTGTAGGGATTAATCAAGTAATGGTTGTATGTGTTTCCGGATTGCTTCCGAGCAAGAGGATCATACAATCATGTGGAAGTTAATTGTTATTTATGTGTTTTAAATTGTGAAGTATTATGGTTAAGTTATATGAACGATTGTGTATGTTTCCGGATTGCTTCCGAGCAAGAGAATTGCACAATCGATTGGAAGTTACTTGTTTCTTACTTGTTTCTAATGATTGATTATGTGGATGGGCAATAATGTAGAGATTAGCTAGCGTTGCTAGCATAGACTTGTTTCTTAAGCTTGGTATCCATTTTGACGTGATTTGGTGCCTTGCTTCCTTGTTTCTTATGGCCGCGGATCCGCATAGTGTTTAAATCTTTACATATTGTGCTGGTAGTTATTTGTGTAAGATTTATATGTTGATTATAGTGTTTGTTGAATGATGTTGTGGATTACTTGGTTGATTGCCTATGTGCTCACTAAGCATGCGTGCTTATTCTTTCAAGTGTTTAACGTTTTAGGTGATCTTGGAAAGAGAGAAGGAAAGGATATTATGAAGGGATAGCGTGGATTGCTAGCTTGTAGTGAGTTGTCTCCTTTTGAATTATCGTTTTGGATATAACTTGTATAATGCGCCCAAGGGTTTTGTTTTGAAAGTTAAACATAATGTCTAAGGTTTGGGTTTAAAAGTATGTTGACTTTGATAGTCAACCATAATGTATAGTTGTATTTTCATGTTTTGGAAAACTTTGGAGTTAATATGATGTAAATTATCTAGTTATATTTGGTTAAATAAGTGAAATGTGGTAATGTGTCGTTTTCATTGGTTGGTCAAAGTGGAAGTTGACATATAGTCAACTATGTTGTTAATGGTCAAACTATATGAGTTGAGTAGTGGTTTGGATTAAATTGGGGTTAGAATGTTAAACGGGTCAAAGGGTGTCCATTTGGGTCATTTTGTGCATGTATGTTAAATTAATTTTAATAAAAGGTATGGTACCTTTATAGAGTTCTTTAACCTTGTTTTAATATACCGTAAATGTGTGCAAAAAGTTAGAAGCCAAGCGCACATGGTTTGTGTTTTGGTATGTTTATTAAAAGTGTTTAAAATGGTCGGAAACAAGTCACACGTCCAATTCTTGTGTATTTGGTAAATTTGGAAAAGTGTTAAAAGTGAAAGTTAGACATTGTTATAATGGACGTGTGTACCAAATTTCAGGTCTTAATATTATCCGAGTCAAAAGATATGCGTAATTGAATTTCGGTTTTTGGTATGCAAGTTTTCTGGGCTGCAGGTCTGCTGGAAAGCAGTAGTACCCGGCGGGTAAGGGTGTACCCGGCGGGTAACACCTTACCCGATGGGTAAGCCGACGGGTAAATGTGTCGGGTAACTTGAGTTTGGTTCTGGTCCGAGGTGAGGATTGAGGGGTGTTTGTACCCGACGGGTACCCCGCTACCCGACGGATACCCGGCCAAATATGTTGTTTTTGTTTTTATGTCTTATGAGTATTTAATTTGAATACAACCAAATATGTAGTATGTATAGTATTGGATAGTGGGACCAATTCAAGTATATTTTATGGTAAAAAATTTTTTATAAGTTTCGAGACGTTTCACTAGAAAATCACAAATCAACCTATACATTTTCCATATTTATTATTTAAAAGAAATTCAAAAAAATCACAAAATTTCTTTCATCTCATGAAGCCACATCATCAAGAAAAGATCTTTAGATTGGGCCAAATCAGCTTCATGACATCAGCGTTAACCCCCTTATTTTATATGGTACTAATTAATTGACCCGTGTATACACGGGTTTTGTTTAGAAATACATATAAAAGCTCAATATTTATATAAAAATAATATACAAAATAGCCATTTTATAATAGGTCAATAGTAAAATAGTATACAAATTAGTCTTATCCACAGTGACTACACGGGTTTCATTAAGAAAATTTTGATATGATATTTGATAATAGTATATTTTGTATGTATAAAATAATAATACTTGCACATATAATTTCATGTGACTGTGGAGTATGTATCATTTAATACTCCTTTATAAACTTTTTTTGGACATTGAATATATACTACCAAGAGGTTTTAAGAAGTAATAATTCATGGGAAATCAATCAGACATAATAACTATAGAACTAAAATTTTGTATAACAATTCCTACTCAATATCTTTCTTTTCTGGAAAAGCAAATTTTTATCAAAACTAAACCAAATATGTAGAGCCTTCAATATATATGTATAGCACGAGCAAACTATAAACACCATTCCATTCCATTCTATTCCATTATTTTAAATTAAAATATATACACTTCAACCCTCATCACAAAAAATTCAAATTATTTATTTTTTAGCCGACATTTTAGCAAATAGTCAGTACACTTTGCGATTCTTTTTAACAAATCTTTTAGATACTATTGTATCATATATTAATTAAAGAAGATAAATCTTATAAGGTATCAAATTAAAAGAAGTATATAATTAACCCAACACAACATATATAGGAGAGTTTAGTTCAGAAAGTGAATATAAAGTGTGCACATTCAACTTCAAATTCAAGCAAGATTAATCTAGTAGTAAAAATGTAATTATAATAAACTTTATAAATACTCACTTCATAAATGACAGCAACCTACTTAGCTTGATCCGTATACAATGTTACACAAAGTGACCACATCAGTTGTAACTCATATAACACAAGTACACATCAATAAAATACCCAAACATGAAGACAAACTCATTCAACCCTTAGATTCTTCATCAGGATATATGTACACCATAACCATCAATAAAATTTTGAGTAGCAAAAGCTAACACCAAGACTTAAAAAAATGAAGTAGATCAGATTGGTTAAAAGTCTCCTAGATGTGATTTGGAGGTTCTCACCCTTATACACCAATTGTGTAAAACAAATCGAATATTTTTTAGACAATACTAAACATTATTTATTGACTCCGCATAAGAAAATAAATTTTCCACAATTTAGAGATGAAAATTTTCAACCTATTAACTTATTAAAGAGTCGACATCCATTATCTTTCATCTCAACAAACATGACCCGCCCATTTGCTTCCAAAAACGGGTCTAAAAATCCTAGTGTAGTCCAATTTGCATATGAAAGTGACTCAATTGAATAAGAGAAACATTAACTTTTGACCATTAATCTTCTCTGAACAAACTTTGAACATCACCTTACAGGCTTTGAAAACTTGTATATGCGTCACACACGTCAAACGGGTCATAAACAAATTAAGAATGACAGATGGGTCATTTGGGTCAACTTCAACCATCTAAACAGCTCAAAAACAAATGTTATTAGTTTATAATATCAATAATCCTTTAAATAGTACACTTTATCAAAAGTTATTAGTCACCCACAATGTCTACCCGTAATCCCTACTTGATGAGACTCTCCAACCATTTCCTTTAGGC